>CM060498.1:384404-1584404 GCA_030544225.1 Skeletonema marinoi
AAAAATTGTCACCTTCCGATCCGACACCCCGTAACTTTTTGAATTCAGCCTTTTCTTTCTTCTCTTCATACACGCATGCACTTAGTAGTTAGCTTGGTAGCCTAGAAAAAAGAGACTAGCGAGCCTATCAACACAACATAATGGCCTACTGAGTAGACTCCACAGTGCAGTTTATCGTTTGATTGGCTCTTACTTTAATATTGAAATCGCTCATGATCTGATGGCACCAATGAAGTGCCGATAAGTAGTCGCCGAAAAAAAAAAAATAGGAGTACATTCCCCTAAATTTGAATTCCACGAGAACAACATAACTTGTGAACAACAATTAATATCATCGGCTTAAAAATGATCACTCCGATAAAGCCACCGCCATCACCACCATCGACGCTATCAACAAAGAAGAAAATGGCGGCAAAAATGCCATCTCTCAAGAAGAAATCTGGCAGCGGCGGCAGTGGAGAGTTACAGAGAGAACGACCGCCAACTCCACCGCTGCACACGTCTCCACGATCATCATCATCATCAAGTAGCATACCGACAAAATCCAATAATAGTGGCAGCAGTAGTGCCCTCCGTTCAGGACGGTTCGGCAGTTCACCAGCACCATCAATTTCTCTATCTAGAAGTAACAGCAGCTCTCCATCGTCATCAATGATGAATAGCAGTGTCGACGACAACAATGGCAATGGCAGCGGTAGAGGCGAAGATGACCCGCTAATGACACTGTTTCGTGTGCATCATAATAATCGGGTTCAATTCGACTTGGATCCATCAAAGAAATCACCACAGGGCGGCGGCGGGGATACTTCGAAGCAGCAACAGTCCGATGGTAACGGCAATTCGGAAAAGTCCAAATTCAACATTAAGAAATTTGTTCGCTCGTCCATCTTTACCAACAACAGCAACAACAACAACAATAATAGCACCACCACCAGCAGCAACAACAATAGCAGCAGCACCAAGCCACTCCTATCCAAGAATAAAGATGGATCATTCAACTCATCCTACGTTGACGATGACGATGACGATCCAGAAAATGCACTCATTAAAAAGATGCTACTTCCTTCTCCCCCCAAACGATTGGGATCCTTCTTAAAGAAGAATCTTGGAAGCAGCAGCAGCAATAATAATAACGTTCCTACCAAGGGGGAGATTGACAAGTTGGAAGAACGATTCTTGTTGCCTTCCACTACTTCGTCATCATCGTCACCTAAACAACTTGCATCCTCCTCCTCGTCACCGAAATTCACCTATTCCAATATCAAAAACTCATCACCATCACCATCCAACACCACCAACAACAACACCTCCACATCACCCACCAAACAATCCAAAGAACGAATCGCCAAACTCCTCAAAAAAGGACAACGCTCCCACAAAAAACACTTTCGGTACCGTCTCGCCATGAAATACTACCTATTGGCTCTCAAAGAAATGACCTCGGCAGGATATGTCGACACTCACCCCTTAATTACCAAGGTCCTCAAATCATTGAATGATGTGCATCATGCCCAATCGGTGCTTAGTAACAGTGCTAATATTGTGAGGATGGGGATACAGCATGAAGATATGGACAATGCTCTCATTAAAGCGTTAAAGATGTATACGATTGCCTATCGTATGAGAAGGGATGCATTGGGAGTCGATCATCCTTCCCTCCCGGTATTGTTGAATATGATGGGGAGTGTGCAGGTGAAACGGGGGGAGTATAATGAAGCCATGCAGATTTATCACTTGGCGTTGAAGGGACGACCGGATGAGAATGGGGGAAGGGGACGGAATGTGAAGGATTTTCGAATGGCGAATCCATTGACGACTAGTGTGACTTTGAGGGATATGGGGATGATTTTGGAACATCGGGGGAGTGAGGAGCAGGCTTTGAGGTTTTATCATTCGAGTTTGCGGTATGCTGTCACGTTTCGTAGTGAGACTATGCTGAGGAATAATGGTAATAGGAGTGGCGGTGGTGGTGGCGGGAGTGATGATTTGGAGGATGATGTTGGTAGTGCTCATGGGAGTAATATGAGTATGGATTCTGGATCGGAGAAGGAAGTGCCATTGACAGCTTCATCATCGAAGGAGGATGAGTTTGGATTCTTGGATCAGTTGGTTTACTCTACTGATAATGGCGATGATCAGCAGCAAGAGTTGGAGTTTGACGATGAACCATTCTCATTAGACGAAGTACGAATGGCTAAAACTACCACCATCGTACAAAAGGCTGAGAACGATGCGTTCAACCCCTTTTCTGCTGATGATGGTAAACCTGTCGGTGCGTCAATATCAGAAGATGAATGTGGTGAAATGGAATTATTCTTTGAAAAGAGATTTGACAAGTTGGCCATGACGGATGCACCGCCTCCTCCGAATGATGGGTCGGTGAAGAAGTTTTATTATGATGAGTTGTTTGTCAAGCCTTCATCATCAGCATCATCGCCAAAGATTAGTAGTATCAAAGCTGCTTTGGAAGCAGCACCAGCAGCTGTTGGTTCAAGCCACAAGTGGGAAGGAGCCGACGTGGATATTGCCATGACACTCCATCAAATCGGTCAAATCCATCGACGTTCCCTACGATATGCAGCCGCATTATCCGCCTACAATGCATCACTCCGTGGTATGAAGGAAGTTCTTGGAAATCGACATGCTAACATTGCCGCTATACTTGGCAACATTGGTAATCTGTACATGGAACTTGGTGATTACGACGAAGCCTTCCAGATATATCAGGAGGTGTTGGGGATTGAAACGTTACATTTAGGATTGTCTCATCCTGAGGTAGCAGTCACACTTCACAACATTGCAACGATTGAGTGCAGTCGAGGGAATTTCTCCGAGGGTGTTTCACTTTATAAACAGGTGGTGGATATGCAGAAAATACGATTTGGTCCACAGCATATTACTGTTGCAGTTACCTTGTCGTGTCTTGCCGATGCCAACGAAAAACTGGGCAATGTTGATGGTGCCATACGAACATACGAGGAGGCGCTACAAATCCGTAAGAATGTATTGGGCAAATCGCACATTGATGTCGGAAGAATCTTACACAAATTGGGACGGCTTGCGGCAAGTCGTAATGATTATCGTCTTGCCAATGTGTACATCATGAAGGCCGCGGAGATTTATGCCGACAACAAGCTGAAACCAGACCATCCATTTTTGCGAGAGATGGCAAGAGACATGGCAGATATTCAGGCAGGTCTTGCGTTTTCAGGTTGTAAAGGCATTGCTGTATGATACTACTTCTTGTGAGAGAACGAGCTCCTATAGAGTCAAGACTCTAGGATGAGGATAAAAGATACCAAATAGAAGAAGAACTGATGTAAACTGAATGGACATTAATTGAATCATTGTATCTTAGCTTGTATCAAACGCATACTGCGGAGGAGGGCGATCACTTTCCTGCTTTCTTTCTCTCTTTCTTTTTTGGCCACGATTTTCTTTCTCTCTTTCTTTCTGAATTTCTTTGAAATGTTCTTGAGCGAGACAGGATCGGAGATGGGACAAAATTCAGACCGGTACTGAGTACATACTAATTCCTTCATGAATGTTTCTGACTCTTAGAAAAAAGTTGGGAAACAAGAACCCACCTCTCACAAATTGCACTCTGCCCTCAAGACTCCTACCTTACACCTTCGACACAACAGACAGCATCTGAAAGCTAAGTGACTAATATACACTTATACGAAGATGCGGATGACAATAGGCCAACAGACGAAGACGCTATCGTCGGGCGAAGAAGAGCATAAAGAGCGGTTGGAGGGGAAGATGTCGACGAAGTTTTCGGCAGCTGCAGGTCGGCTCTTTGATTATCCAGCCATTTTATGTTCATCCACATTTAGTGAGGAAGATACGCGATCGTATGATCCATTAGCAGCTGCGCCGCCTTTGCATGAGCAGCAGCAGGTGCATACGGGATTGGACTGGTCTAGAAAGAGATCGAATCCGCCCAATACTGCCGCGGGTTGTTCCATTCTAGATCACATTGAGATGGGAAATTATGCACATGGTCACGTCACAGCAACTTCTACAGATGAAAAGAGAGACGATGACAATATTTGTGAAGACGAAGATGGTATTTGTGATGAAAAATACGTGCATGAGGAGGAGCAGAACATGATGGGCGGTTGTTGCGGTGGTTCAGAGCTGGATTCTTTTGGGAGTGTATTTAAGTTTATGCAATTTCATGAGATGTGATTAGGAAGCATGTTAAGGACATGATGGTTTCATATTAGGCAGGTAGGAATTGTAATAGCGACGTTGGTAAGATATCTTTCAAAAGCAGGCAATGCGTGATATACTTCTGACGAGAAAATGTATATATAGGATAGTCAACTAAATAAGAGATAAAGAGTGCTCTGCAACGCACGGCAAAACACGTTAGACTACTAATTAGGATTGATTCAAGTGCGAATTTGGCTATAAATCTAGCTTGATGAGTAGCTGTCTAGTCAAATCTCTAGAGGCCATATCTTGATCGTCTGCAATTGTAGTGTTCATGAGGAAGGGGTGTATTCGCTTCCGTGCTGCACTCATCCATATTATACGAAGGCTCGTAATCGTGTCATCAGTCTAGAGAACGGATTGGCGACTTGCATTATGTTGAGAACAAATAAAGTCGCTGTCCAGAATGGGCATTTGCGCTTCAGATATTCTTCCACCTCTCGCATCTGATTGGCACAATCACAGCCGTCACAGATATATTTGCTGCAACATGCCATCATCAAACATCCTAGTGGAGCAAGTGATAGCGGCAAACAACAGATTGGACAGTCTCCGAGATGACAGCTCTGAGGTTGCTTGAACAAAATTTCGTCCCGTAATTCGGCAGCTCGCTTTCTATACTCTTGATCGTGCTGCGGTCTGTGCTCTCTCTGACAACTTGCGCCCAACCTCCAGCAAGTAGACAGAGAAGAGACATAACGAAAAAGGAAAGCTTCTTTTGATACATGCGTATTGAACTTGATAGCAAGCGGTGCATTTCTTCAATTTGACATACCCATAGCTTGTTTAATGCCGCAGGAGGGAAACATGTGTATTCCTTCCCTGCTCCTGTATCGTCGCTCATGTTTATAATCTAATATTACGCCGCTTCATAAATCAATGATTTTTATTAGACACCTCCGAGAGATCACTATGACTATGCTACGTTCATATTGCCGGCATATCACCTGTGTGGTTGGGTGTCAGTGACAACATTGGCATTCCTCCTTGCAAATGCCAGCATCTATTGCAGCGTCCAATTTTGGCAATTCCACTACTGCCTCCTCCCTCTCCGGACTTTTCGTAGCATCGTCAGCAGCCTGGTGTCCACGAAGAGCTGCGGCGAAGTCCTCCTTGCTGACTAATCGCTTTCTATAACAATCCTTTAGAGCTCGCAATGAATCATCATGACCAAGTTTGGCAGCGATGATGAAATGTTTCACCGCCCTAGTATGCCTGCCCTTATGCCACTCTACAATACCAAGATCGAATCTGGCATCGGGGTGTCCACCAATAGCAGCCCGTTCCAAATGGTAAACTTCCTTTTTCTCGTCCTTCTCGACACCTTCCCCGTTATAATACATCTGTGTTAACAAATAATGCGCATGAGCATCGCCCAATTCAGCTGCTTTTGAGTAATTTTGAAATGCAGAGACGTAATCACCTTCGTTGCGGCGATACCCACCGATTTGGCACATTGCTGCGGAGTCATTCGCCTCTACTCTTTTCATGAGATTCAGTTCTAATTCTTCATCTGAAATCCTTGGGTGTCGACAAAATGCACACTTCACTCCAGCGATCCCTTCAACTCGCGAATCAGATTGGCATAATCGCAACCGTTACAAATAATGTTGCTGCAACATGACATCAAAGTAGATTTTTGAATATCAAGCGATAGTGGCAAACAACAAATTGGACAGTCCTCGAGATGACTGCTTTCAGGCTGAGTGAATAAAATCTCATCTCGTAACTCAGCAGCCCGTTTCTCACAATCTTGCACATGGTTCGGTCTATGCTCCCTCTGACATTTATCGCTGCAATATCGAACAGATTTACAATCGTTGCATTCCTTCAATTTGATGTCATCAACTTCTGCGATGCCGCAGGAAGCACAACATGCTGTGTTTTCCTCTCCTGCTCCTGTCTCTGCACTCATAGCAGTACTAGCGTGTAGCGTGTAATATTATCTTCACCACAACAAACACCGCTCCGTTAATTAAAGATTTTATTCGCCTCCGAAGAGATCGTCACTACATAGATCATACAGCCGCGCCCAACCGAGACGGATGGCCGGCCGTAATCTTATGATTGATGCACCGAATCTGAAGATGTGTGTGGTGTGTGTTCGAGACGGATTTACGGACAAGTTCCGAGAATGAAGTCCCGAAATCGTCCTACAAAGACGATCTGGGTACCGGTTGACCCCATCATCGGAAACTGTCGACATCCATGTAAGTAAGTGCATGCACTCATCACAACCTACTGGTCGTTACGACCTTCACATGAGAGAGGACAATCACAAAACAGTCGACGTTAAGAAATAATGCATGTCTGCAAGAGGAGGTAATATAACGACGCAGTATCAAAGCGACGCAGGCATGTCATCAATACCAATACAGCAGCAGCAGCAGCAGCAGACTCGTGATGACGAAAGTCCAGTCGTTGCTGCGATGATTGCAGCTGACCGCGGTGCCAATACGACTACGACTGCTGTGATACGTGCGCAAACCGCGGCCGCTACATTTGCATCCAATGGCAAGCCATTTAAGAAGAAGTTTGCTCCGCAACGAGAAGGGCATCAACAGGAACGACACTTGATGGTGGAAACCACCAGACTATCATCCGGCTCGAACGAGTTGAGAGATTCACCATTGACCTTCATGACATCCTCATCCTCATCCTCATCACAAGAGTCTCTAATAGAAGCAGTTAGAGACGGTACTACAACGCCGACGTCCTTTCCTAGTACAATCTCAATAGCCTTTCCATCATGTTCATTAGTAGAGGATCCATCATGGACAAATCTAGATTACATTCAGGTCGATGATACATTTGATGAGTTTGTGCAAGTCAAAGAAACATCAACTAGTTGCAATATTGGTGGCTTTAGCAGAAGAAGTTCCTCGTTCACTACCAACAACAATTGTGTATCATTACTTGACAGCACCCACTGTAATAATGGTAGTGCTGGCAACAATATCAATTGCTTAATGACAGTGGATGAATCGCCATCAGTAGAACCGCTATCTTGCCAAGACAAGATATTACAGCCTGCACTGGGTTGTGATGAGATAGCGGTTGAGAGTTGTATTCATTACACTTGGAATTGCACTGATAAGAGTTGCAACAAAAGTGCTGAAGTGATGGGTGCGGACACAACAAAGAGGGTTGTTGATAATGCTAGCGAAGAGCGAGAACAGCGCTGCCGGCAGAAAATGCACGATGAGGAAGAAGTTGATGATGACGTAGAAGATGAGATTGATATAACAACATTCATCGATATGATCAAAATGATATTTACAACGAGATGGAGCGACATATATAATGAGCTGTTGCTGCAATGATATAAAAAGAAGAAGAGAGCGAGTGATGCGAATATCATATTCATATCATGTGCACTTGCATCAACAAATCCAATGGTACCAAAAAAGTTGCTGCATCGGTGTAAATTCAATCGTTGTCGAGAGGTTAGAGTGAAAGCTAATGACATGTATAGCAATATAATGTAACAAGAAATTTTATAGTACATGAGGCCTACGTAGCAAAAGCAAGCGTGGTAGTGATTATCAAAGTCAGCCACTGCCACAACTCTAGAGACAAGCGACGAGCCCGTTCAGACGCGACTCGCCGCCGTAGCCAAGACAGCAAGGGTATCTGACACTTCAGCGTATCCTTTCTTTCGTGTCATAAGATCTTTCTTCCCAGCAAACTTGAACACTGGCCCTTGACACCAGGGCACATAAAAGAATCTGCTTGACACTGCACACGCCATGTGGCAGTATTGCAAAAAGACCTCCTGATAATATTTGCACGTTTTTCTGCTTCAATAAGGGCTTCCACCTCATCCTTTTGGCGATTCCTTTCAGTTGTACGTTTGTTTGACAACTTGCGTTCAAGGTCAAGTGGCCAAGCTAACATGCTGGGGAGTGAAAATGCTGTTGACAAATTTGAAAAGACTGTCGCATTTTCCTAATGCTCCCCACTCGTGATACTTTTCATGTGCCAGCAAGAAGTACTCCATTGCTTTTTCGGCATATCCAAACTCCAGATGGAAGTACCCTGCTAACTCACAAGCCAAAGCTTCTTCATGCACAAACTAACAGAGAACAAGCCCCATGCCGTTAGTAAAGAACAACTAATCAGGTGAACAAGAAGTGTTGAAGTACATTCACTTCGATCTCGTCTTACCTTGTGATCTTTCGCTGATGATATCGCCTTTTCATAAAATAATTTAGCCACTTCAAAATCATTGTTGCAGTATGATTCCTCTGCCTCCAGAAGAAGCCATTTATTCTCAAATGTCCACTGGGATGATTCTGCCCATTTCTTCAATGCTAATTTGCTTCTCATGCCCCTCTCATGCCATTGTTGCCCATCTTCATCTCTCGACTTTCTGGCCACCCAAAATGAGATAACACCAGTGTAAAACACTTGAAAAGCATGTTGAAGTATCAAATTCGCCCAAGTGTTGTCGATGCAATCCAAGTACTTCTCTGTGTAGTGTTTGGAATCATCGTATAATCGAAACATGAAGCTCATGTATGCTTTCTGAAAGTATTTGGTCCTCACGACGCTATTGTTATTTGCAAGGATGCTCACTTCCTCGGCAGAAAAATCCTGTGGTTTTTCATCTGTACCAATCAACTTGAACAGAGATTTCTGGATGCACTTGTTACCCGTCACGAATATCAACATCTTTCTTTCATACAGGAAGGTAAGCGTCTCAGCGATTTTTTCCTGTACGGTTTGTAAGTTCACACCGGCAAAGAAAAAGACGCCATCACGTACCATCACGTTGAGGGCGGCTTGGAAGATATCACCAGATGCCATTGCAGCAACATATCCCTCATTATGATATCCCAGCGTAGCTTGAAGCGGCTCAATGAATGATCTGATGGGAGAAGCTATGCAAATGACCTCGCCGGCACTTTCCCTGGATCCCACTTTGTCCACTAAAGACCGTGCAAGCTTTACGTAGTGGTAGCCCCCGCTGATATCTCCGAGCTTGGCTATATAAGAGCCAAGGTGAACAAATCCTATTGGAGAGACAGGACTCATGCCGTACAATAATGAAAGTTGAATGATTCGTTGCATCACATGAGGTGCTGATGCGGGCATAATTTGATTCATCCCTATCTCCATTTTGCCTAAGAACTTCATCGCCATGATCATAGTTGGATCGATCATTTGTCTGGTATTCAATATTTGATCATCGGTGTAAATTGACAGTAGATCTTTCGTCTCCTGTACGCAAACCTCCATACTCGTTCCCATCCCTCGTAGCTCAATACCCAGGTTCGCCAAAACATCAAGTCCCTTTTCAATTGATTCAGGTAGCCTGGATGAAAAGGCTAATGCGCATGTGGAGAAGTACATAACGCTGAGCTTATCCTCGTACGATTGCCCATATGCTATCACTTGCTCAGAAAGGAGTTTCAAGCTGGTGTAATCAGCATTAGTAAGAGCACACTTCGCTGCCAAGTCGAACAACTTTAAACTCAATTCGTAGTGCTCCTCCCAGTGTTTCTTCCGCAGAAACGATATCCCGTTATCAAAATACGAGTATGCTGCTACAAAATCTGACATCTCCATTGACTTCTTCCCGGCCTGTAAATTGAGATTAGCGACATTGACGTACTGACTTTTTTCTTCAATGGCTTCAGGACCTGCTAAATTGAGTTGATTCACAGCTGTTAACAAAATGCTGTCGTCTTCCTCTCCAGCCACCAAAGGTGCCAGAGCCATACCATAGCTGAAGTGAAAGCGGCCTTGGTCCAGGATATTCATCATATTGTATGCAGCTTCTTGGATACGGTCATGGCTGAAGTGGTATCGACCGTCTTTCTTGTCTAATAATCCTTCTTCTACGGCGGCATCAAGGTTGTTGAGTAAAGTCTTTTGCAGAAGCCCCTCCATTGTTTTGATGAAAGCAGACTCTGCCGATGACCCAAAACACGACAAAACGCATAGAGAGGCTTTCACATCTTTAGATAACGCTTCGATCGAGTTAGTGAAAAACATGGCAACATCGTCAGGCATCTTCTGGCATTGGATCTTCTCTTTGTCCCACTCCCAACGTTGCCGGCTCAAGCTTGGACGCAACAGACCTTCCTTGCTCAGCGAAATCATCAGCTGTGACACGAAGAGGGGATTCCCCTTTGTCTTGTGGTATATTATACTCGACAGAGATCGAGTGAGACGCGGTGATAGACACAGAGTCTCCGATACCATCGTGGTCAAGGTCTCTTCATCCATGCAATCAAGTTTGACGTCGATAGACCTAGCGTTGAAAAGGTCATTAACGCATAACGTCTTCCACAGTGGATTATTATCAGTCTCCCCTTCGCGATAGCATCCTAAGAAGAAAAAATGTGTGTTTTGAGAAGCGAGGCCACCGGTAAGTTCAAGTAAGAGTTGGTTCACAGCTGCAATTGATGCTGAATCTGCCCACTGCAAGTCATCGAGAAATAAAGTCACGGGGGCAGCAAATGTACTTGATAGCACTTCGACAAACCGACACAGCAGGTATTGTAGTCGATTCTGAGCGTTGGTACATCCTTCATCACGGATAATACAATTCAATTCCAGACCTAGAATGACTGCCAAGTTGGGTATGAGCTTGGCCAAATGATGTGCCTCACTTCCCAATACATGATATATCTGATGAGCCAGTTTCTGCCTCGATGAAGCAAGTTCACAATTTTGCAACAAAATGCCGCAATATTGGTTGAAAGCTGATGCCAATGCACTGAATGGTGTGCCCTGCTGACGTTGGTCAAACTTTCCTAATAAAAGGATCCCGCCGTCAAATAACACGTACTTCCCAAATTCATGCGCCAAAGTAGATTTGCCTGTTCCAGAATGCCCGTAAATTGTTACAAACTCGCTGCCACCTGCCACTGTTCGTCGGTACGCATCTGTCATTGTTGATAGTTCGGCCTTTCTACCAAACACAGTGTGCCCAATCTGCAATCCTGCGGTTGATAAACTCCCCATGTCCTGATCACGGAGATAGATCAAAGGTTTATCCAACATGAGCTGCAAATCATTCCTCACTTCCACCATGTTTTGGTACGTCTCATCTTTACTAATAGTTCCATTAGCACAATCCACCATGTTGGCTACCAAATCGCACAAAGCCCTCGGAAGGCCTTTAGCCTTGAGCGGCTCTACCGACACTGAACAAATAATGTTGTCGTTGCCATTCTGTGTTCGTTTCTTCCTGGGACCTTCTTGTCCTTGGAAATCTACGTCGTCGTATGCTATGCTGTCATTATCCGAATGGTTGTACTCACTCAACAGATTATCAAATATGCTTACTTCCCCTTCTAGATCAATAATTCCACCTTGATCAAAGGGGAGGGAATTCAAGTCTTCACACAAATCTCCGATCCCATTCTGATTCTGACACGGCGGCCCATTAGGTTTCTGTCCCACATTTTGTTGCTGCTCAAGCTCAACAGGCCGCTCCCCCCCCGAAAATATTTCATAGAAAACAATCCCAAGAGAATATAAGATTCCATCCATTTGCCTCGCATCATCATTATCCGTCTTATCGAACAAGGACGGTAATATTTCTACACAACTGCCATCATAATCTTCTGTGAGAATAGTATCAAATACATCATGTTCAATACCATCTTTCTTCGGACTGCTTGACTGCGAATAAACTACAATACTATCAATCCAATCGGAGCATGGCGTAGGCAATTGTCCGGTCTCTTCTTCTACTTTGCAAATCTCATCAGCGATTGAACAAGTGAGCCGCAGTGCCGGTATTAAGGAATTGGAATCGGTGGACGGTGCTGTCGTATAATCAAATGTTTGGAATGGCCGGATCCACTCTGAAAGTGGTATGCGGTGTTGTTTACTTCTTGCTCGTTCTGACATTGTTATCTATATTGAGAATAGACGACGGGATGATCCTCTCCTAATAAATGCACAGCTAGCATGGCAGTTGATTAGATGTGTGACGACAAAGCAGGTGCAGTTGTGGATCAGGGCCTTCCTATTGAAACAAACTGGCCCGCCATCCAACCCGCTTAAAACCGTTAACGGAAAATAAACGGTCAAAAAGCGGGTTCTTGGCCGCTGGTTGGTCTGTCCGGACCCATCAACCGAAAACCCTCATGGGTGGCATATTTCGACCCGCTTATCAGTATTCCTGGTGAAAACTGTGAAGCCCATCTCCACCAAAAAAAGATAATGACCATGGCATCCGTCCTAATAAGGCATTTAAACGCAGTTTGTAATCACACCTCGTGAGAGATTGAGTGAGGATCAAATAGCTACCGTCTGCAGCAAGGCATTTGCGGCAGCACGACATCGTCACCATCGTAATTATTGAAATAACGAGGCGCCGATCCGCTTCGTTGAGATAGGCCTCATCAACAACACTGTTGGGGCAGATATATAATGAATGACGCCACTCCCTTCATAAGCCACCGATTATGTTATGAAACGATTATTGGACCGCTCAAGCTGTTGCCATTTCGAATCGTCCACATGTCTTCAAACGGCGCATAACAATTGAGCACAAAATAAATATCCGTTACAAAATCACATCTATAACACGACAATAAGCCTGTAGACGACAAATCAAACAACACTTGACAGTAGAATTCCCCATCGCAAGATAAGAGACGGTTTTCATCCACATAATAATATAAGGAAGAAATTAATTCGCCCCCATTATGACATGATTTTAAGCGGTCTAGATCTCTTCTCATGCGGAGATGTATTATTCGATTAACGATAATCAAATAATACAGTTGCTATTGCAGGCATAGGGTAATAAAGAAGATCATAATAAAGAAGAAATGATACCTCCGTGCAGGCAACCGGAAGGAAGCCATGGTAACAATCTAGAGCGCCGTGATGATTATGTAGTGGCAGATAAGCGGGTCTTCCGCTTCACGACAAAGATGAATAGGAGGGGGGTCCCCAAGAAGGACCCGCCCCGTCAAATGTGACCGTTAACGGCCGTTTTAAGCGGGTTCGATGGCGGGTCGTTTTTTTTCAATAGGAAGGCCCTCAGTGAAGTTGAAGTGTCATCCCACCCTGTACAGGACCTTCAGACACCTGTCTGAGTCACTAGAAGGACTCAGCACAAGTGCTGAGGCCCTGCATTGTTTTAGAAATTCAATTTAGGAGCTCACTAACAATTTACTAGTTAAATGGGGAGCTACCAGAGGTGTGGAGGTTCTGCAATTTTTTTCATTGAGGTGATGGACAGACACGATCGAGCACAATGCACTCAACGCTCGTCCTCACCTTGCGGGTTGGAGTTTGTTGCTCCTCTCTGCTCATTCTTTTTTGGTTGGTCATCAACCAATGCACTCATCGTAGTCTGCGTGGGTTACTCTTGGCATTGCTTGATGAATGAATAGATAGAATTTAAGCGGCCCACAGGAGTGTATTATTATGAGAATCCCGCCTCTTTCAGCAGCGGCGCGGCGTTAGTTTTTTGTTGGAGCCTCAGCGGTGTGCATGACGTGGAAATCTCTTGGTGGCGGAGCTCCATCGACACGAGATGTGGCAGTGCAGTTGTCGGCAAATTGTTGGAAGATTCTTGTTGCAGGCAAAAGCCCACAGGACCGTTAGCAGATCGACGCTAAAAACAGCAATGCAAGCGGGTAAGTCGTTGTGAAGGCCATCGGCCCACATGCCGTCAGCAGCAGCGGACGGGCGATTTATTTCAACCAATAATTATTCGTCACCGGTGCTGGCATATTTTAAGTAGAGGGGGATGCAACGCTAGGGGATATAGGTGTGGTGTTGGATGTTATTAATTTCATAACTCTATGGAGAACAACAAATAGTCGGTGGAAGATCGTATTAACAAATAGTCGGTGGAAGATCGTATTTTTTGCTGGGGAGCCTCAGTCAATTGAAAGCAGTCTCCCACACGAGCTGTTCTCCTCCACATCCAACACCCTCTCATGGGCAGGTGGAGCGGAGTTCTGTCAGACCGCACATCGGCACAGAATTCTGGGTTGAGCTGACAGCGCTCTCTCTGAGTGAGATGCTTAGCTGACTTTCGATGCTACAGTCCTACGGCGTACAATCAGAGGGGGACCTTGGCCACTTTGTGCTATGACTTGTGGCCATCTCGTGACCTGGACCTATATCATGGTTACATCACTGGGAAGGACTGGGAAATGGAGGTGCACACTGGGGTGTAAGTAGAAGTGAACTCAGTCAAACACACCCAAAGGGGTAATGATTGCGTTTTCGCTGGGGAGCCTCAGTCAATGGAAAGCAGTCTCCCACGCGAGCTGTTCTCATTGGAGGGGGACCTTGGCCACTTTGTGCTATGACCTGTGGCCATCTCGTGACCCGGACCTATATCATGATTAAATCATCGGGAAGGACTTGGAAATGGAGGTGCACACTGGAGTGTAAGTAGAAGTGATAAGAGACGCAGAGAAAAGTGAAAAGATGTCAGATGCGAATGCATTTCCCGGGTTCGGCATGGCCCCTATCCTGTGTATACTACGCCGAGTGTATGAAACTATGTTTTCGCTGCATGGGGTTCGTTGCACCTCCCCCCCTCTTCTCGCAGCCGAAATAATAGAGGAGAGGGGTAGGTTGGGTGGCCGGCAGGCACTGGTACATACTATTGCTATGTTGTATGCACAAGAGGGGGCAGGTAAGAGTGAGAGTGTGTTGGTGTCATTTATTTGCGTTATTACTAAGATATCCAGGCATGGCGATGCAATTGAAAGTCGTGGCAGTGCAATCGCCCCAGCACTATCACGCAATTGAAAGTCGTGGCAATGCAATCGAACCCCCGCTTTGTCACGCAATCGGAAGTCGTGGCAGTGCAATCGAACCCCAGCACTATCACGCAATCGGAAGTCGTGGCAGTGCAATCGAACCCCAGCACTATCACGCAATCGGAAGTCGTGGCAGTGCAATCGAACCCCAGCACTATCACGCAATCGGAAGTCGTGGCAATGCAATCGAACCCCCGCATTGTCACGCAATCGGAAGTCGTGGCAGTGCAATCGAACCCCCGCATTGTCACGCAATCGGAAGTCGTGGCAATGCAATCGAACCCCCGCATTGTCACGCAATCGAAAGTCGTGGCAGTGCAATCGAAACCCAGCACTGTCATGCAATTCACGCTAACAATGTTTTCTTTCACAATCGTGTTTTTCCTTTTTCAGAAGCCTCTTCAAGGTGGCAGCAACAACAGAGAGTTTACGGTCTTGGATGCGACGCACATGCCGGCCTGATACATGCTTCCATGTTCGCACATCCTGGTGGGGTGTCCCTTCACTTTCCCTTCGTTGCTTTGACCTCTTCAAGGTCGGGTGGGCTCTCACGAAAACATCTAAAGATGTTCCCGTCTTGCAACTTGGGGTGTGGGTTCGCATCATAGATTTAACCCACACAGTTTCGGCACCCAACAACCACTCTCTGTTGTTTCTCTTGGTGGAGTACAGATCTTCACACCCGCAGTATCCTTTGGGTGCATGAAGACTGTGCAGAGAGAGTAGCGAGCAAGAACCTAGGTCCAGTGCTTGCACTTGATCCATTTTGTTAGTCACCTCACTACGGTGAAACCCATCCTACGGCATCTTTCCACATAGCGGCACCATGTCGGCGAATTATGTTTGAACATTTTTCGATATTGTTCCTAAGGGTATTTGTCACCGTTTGCGCCCAGTAATGGCGGGGGAATGATGAAGACTACGCCTAATAATGTCATTATGAGTGCCAAAAATCGACGATTTTGCGCGTCAAATTCACCGCCACAACCGATGACGATGAATACGTCGACCAACCCTCCATCTCCAAAGAAGCCGCGCTACAATATCACTACCAACAACCCAATGAACAACTCCAGAGCAAGGTTTGTCCATTGCAATCTTCACTCATCAATTAATTAGCACAACACTGATTTTGGGCATTTTTGGCCTCCTAAACCTTAGATGTGTTCATGTGGAGAGACAAACAATAATGGCAACCCCCCAGCGCCTCTCCTCAACCAACCATGATATGAATTAATAATTCTACTACTTGGGTGGGATAATAAAGCCCCCCCATGCTCCCAAAACACCATTTACACAAGATATGCACACAAAAAACACAGTAAAATGCAACAACCAACCAATAAACAGTGGAGTGGCGCCCTGAAAACAATACAATAACTTTATACTATCACATATAACAGTGTGAGACTATATTTATTGAAGGGATGTATGTTGGGGGGATGAAATGAATTTTATTAAATGCCCATGTTAATGCCCTAACAAAATAATAAATAGTTATTTTTGGTGTAGAGTCCAAATGCTGCAGCAGAAAGCCGTTGCACTATGATTCAGTTGGGTATTGTGTACAATTTAAGCTATTGGTCGCTGTTATTGGTGTAGTGTGGGCGATGACATCGACATGGTGCAAATCGGCCGTAGGAGAGGTTTTGAGGGCAAGTTGCAAAGCCATCGCACGGATTTTGGATGAAAAAGTGGAGGGTCTCTGCATAAATGCAGAGACTCCTCTGTGAGGAGTCCCATTTATGACGAGAGGCCTTCTTGAGGGTGGTGTCATCCCCGAGGATAAGAAGCCCCTTTGTACCTGGCAGTGCCGGTCTTCAGTACCAGATAACGAGATGACCCGCGTTGTGACTTTGCTCATTATCCACTGCGCCTCTCTTGACCTGGACAAAATTGTCTTCATTGCTACAGTCGAACGAACTTGGCTTCAGTATTTCTGCAGCTTCACCACTATCTCCCTTACACCCCTTATATATTCAATATCTCTCCTCCAACTTTCACTTTCACTTTCACTCTTACGGAAGACTGAGTGCTCTGCCATCGGCCATCGAACCCAATTTGCAGAGTTTAAGTTTAAGGCAACGTACTTCTTGGCGCCATCGCTGTTGAACGTGACGAAGGAGCACAGCCTCGCATTCGCATGCGGAAGCCCTGATCTTCTAAATTTCATTTGGCGTTATGGCGAAGAAGATGTCAGCAAGCATGGACAAGGTTCCTAGATCTGAACAACTTGACAGATCCTGCAAATGTGGCATGTCTTGGAAGCATTTCTTGAGCTCCTGGTTATGCTGAATGGTTAATTTACTCTAATGCCAATGCCAATGACATCCGTATCGCTGGAGAAGTTCCGGATTTTCCTCCTCCTTCACCAATAGCAATATGAATTGAGTTTGCTCGAGTGTCGGTCCCGCAATCCTGCCTTGATGAAAATGAAGAGAACATCAAGACTATTTTGGAGAATGCAATGAATAGGGCAACACCATACTATACGGTTATACGGCTTTCGGAGGCGCTACGGTCAGCGTTCCGATCAAGCCAACTCTCTTTCTCAGTCTCAGTCTCATCGTGATGCTGCGTTCATGGTGGCATTGCTCTTTACGGCGGATGAGGAGGCGAATTTCTGGGGAAATCTGATCCCCAGATGTATGACATTTCCGACAAGACCAAGTTTCCTCCTGTTTTTGGCTCGAACCATGCTGGATTTCTCACCACTGGACCTTTGAAGGAAGATTGGACCACAAAGCCTTGTCCTCGCGAATGGACATTCGAGGAACGCGGAGAAAAGTGTATCTCTTTGCAGGAAGCGATTTATGGGACTGAGCGGCTCGCCCGGCTCGAAGCAATCAAGAAAGCTGTTGATCCCCAGTTTATGTTCAACTGCACCCTTTGTGTTGGAAATAATCTCCCCGAGGCATCCAAGTCTCAGGATGACGAGCCGTCTCCTGCTGCTGCTGAACCCAAACCTCTACTGGAAACCCTGATGAGCCATCAGGCGCATCCACTGTGACTTCTTTCATGGCTGCCATCTCCGCAGCCGTTGTTTATTTGCTTATCAATATCATCTATATACGTTTTGAAGCAAGGAAGAACATGAAAAGCTTTCTCATGCTCATGTTGTAGGTTGCGGTGGAGCCTCACCCAAAATTTAGAAGAAATATGTTTTGACACATAGTCTTTTTGACAGCTCAGTAAATACTTAGTAGAAAGAACTTGAACTTAAAGTACTTATACTCATGTGCACGTATAACAAATTGTGGTTATATGACTTCAGATGGTAACTATGTGATGCTTGATGCATCCATGTGTGTAAGCTGTGGATGTGGATTCATCAACATGTTCCTACAACTACAACGAGGAGGGACATGCCTACTTCACTATGAGCTGATGCCCCAATGATATATTCATAGAGCTGAAGAGAACTTGATGCGCCTGGCTGTATTCATGTTCATTCACATTCAGCAAGTATTCATTTGTACAAAGAAATTTTAATAGCTTGACTTTGTTGAGAGAGTACTTAGGTTAGAATTAAAAACTAATGATATGTACAGCAGGATAATAATGAGGTGTGTTGTCAATCCCCCCCCTATAAACCTCTTTCTATACATCCTCTTTGGCAGTCGTAGCACTCTGGTTCAACAAGCCACAAGTAAGCATGGTCAAAAACTCCATCCCGGATGATAACTGACTCAATGATGAACTTTCATTATTGTTCCCATCCTCCCTCATTGGTGCTTGTTTTCGTTCCCCCTTGTGCTGCTGCTGGCTTCTATTAGGTTGTCCATTCTCATTCCCCCTCGGTATAGTCACCCCCCTCCCCTCTCTATAAAGAAATGATGAGTCCGCATTAATTGCAGAGTCGTTTATAATTACCTCACTTCCATCCCCACATTTGTGATTCGTGTCAACAGAAGCAGACGTACCACCACAAATGGGTAGGTAGGTCTCAATCTTATCCACAATATTTGTCGAGTCATCATTAGTATCGTTGCGGGGGCGTCTTCGCTTTTTAACTAATGCCGACGGTGGAGGAAAGGCGGACACACTGTTGGGTGAACTGGCCCTCCCATCATTTTTCTTATTCGTAGTATCCATAACATTATTGTAATTAGTATTCAGTGTAGCGTCATTCGGAATGGACCTCGGTGCCATATGAGTATAATGGTGATGTAACAGCCGCGACGGTGGTAAAGGGAGGGAAATCTCGTCGTTGGTATGATCGCTGGAAGATGAGACGGATGATGTGTAGGATAGACTTAGTGGCGTGAAGCTAAAGTCGTCATGGTTGTTTTGGGGGAGGCAGTGCTCTGGCATCCAATCGTCGGTGGTGCCAGTTTTACTACTCATTCTATTGCTGTTGGTAAGTTGTTGTTGTTGTTGTGGATGGTGGCCGTTATTGGAATGGTGCAGCGGCTGATTGGTCATTTTGATTTTATGCCAAGATGAATTTTATGCACTGCGTTATTCGTTTCATTTATTTAAAAATGTTGACACTCTGCACGGTGGGCAACCTACACAAAAAGTCGGTTGTTGCATGGAAATCGACCGTTGTTTATCAACTCAATCTTGCAAGAATCATTTTGAGTTTTGAGCGAGGGATTTTTGTGTGGTGCATTTGAATTTATTTGGCTCCATTTGAATTTTGAATGGCGCGTTGTGGACAGAGATGCCTTCTCATTTTCTCGCTTTCAACACGCCGCGACAGGCGGGTTTTCGCCAAAATTGTCAAAGGGGGGGACAAAACAGAAGACAGCTATTGTATTGTAGCTTGTTGATGGTGGTCGGTGGGCACTGGCATGGCTGGCAATATTATTGTCATTAAAATGAGCGCAGATAACGCTGAGAGCGAGAAGACATGATGATGATGCTTTGTTGTGCCGGCTGCGGCATTGCCGAAGTTGATGACATAAAATTGAAGCAATGTGCCGCTTGTGATCTTGTCAGATATTGCAGCGATACATGTCAAAAAGATCACAGACCGCAACACAAAAAGGAGTGCAAGAGGAGAGCGGCTGATTTACGTGATGAAATTTTATTCAAGCAGCCCGAAAGCAGCCATGAGGGCGACTGCCCGATCTGTTTGTTACCGCTACCGATTGATCCAAGTAAAACTATTTTGACGGGATGTTGCAGTAAAGTGATATGTGATGGCTGCAGTTTTGCTTACATCATGCGAGAGAGTCAGGGATCGAAGGCTCCAATATGTCCATTCTGTCGGCATCTAACAGACATGTCGAAGGAGGAATACAGAAGGAATCTTATGAAAAGGATAGAAGCGAATGATCCAGAAGCGATGCGCCACAAAGGTTTTGATTGCGAGAGTGAAGGGGATTACATCAGTGCATTTGGTTATTATTCAAAGGCAACTGAATTGGGAGATGTGGGAGCTCATTTTAGTCTATCAGATATGTATCATGAGGGGCTTGGTGTCGTGAAGGACGAGAAAAAGGAAGTTCATCATTTGGAAGAGGCTGCCATTGGTGGACATCCAAAAGCGAGGCACAATCTTGGATTTATAGAGCTGAAAAATGGCAGGCATGCTAGGGCAGTGAAACATCTCATCATCGCCGCCAACCTTGGTGATAATATGTCAGTGGATTTGCTAAAGTTGTGTTATAAAAGAGGGTTTGTCAGCAAAGAAGACTTCGCAGCAGCTCTTCGTGGACACCAGGCTGCCGCTGATGCTACGAAAAGTCCACAGAGGGAGGCAGCGGAAGCATTGCGGAAACTTGGATTCTAAAAGCTGAATTAGGCTGACCACATGATTGATGATGACCAGGAAAGGATAATGAAGCCTTGGTACAAATGTTCCGCACTTACTTGCTTCTGATTGCACCTGCATGCTGCGGTCTGTGGATACGAAAGTCATTCACAGTAGCTGTAAGCATCATAACACTTAGTGATTATCATTGAAACAACTGCAATATTATATCCCTGCAATTGAGTGCGAAGATATCAAATGGCCAGGCACTTCTTCCACTTGATAGATAATTCCTCAGATGAGTCGGCCTCTTCTCTTCTGAACAACGAAGAAGCAACTGAGAACTTCAACAGAAACATACAGTATCATCTGCTTCTATCCACCTGATTCTACTACTACCAATCTATCTCGCCTTATCATGTTAACTTTGCATCACCAAGAGTTTGGGTTTGGGCGTAATAACACATATTAGTAACAGGCGAAGCAATACAAAGATATCAGGCCGATCCAATTTCAAGGCGTGAAACTAACAGCTAACTCTATCGTGTATGGTAGGCACTTTACGAATGAAAGTGATAAATCAGACAACCCCCTTTTACTTTCATTCTCTTGTTTCAGACATTGCTCGTGTATGGTACTTGATGGAATTGACATCTAAAGCTATCGCGAAAGTATGACTATGACGGTAAAGTTAGTCGTTGATACAAACTTATCATTTAAATTCCCATTCTTTGGGAGTCAGCTTGTGTAGCTATGTCGCGGCTGCACCTATAACATGAGTTTTACCTTGTATCATTCTTTTCAAGCCTTGAGTGCTGTATTTGTAGTCTTCTTTTCACCAACAATCTTCCCCAGTAATTACCTTGATGATCTCCTCTTGCACAATATGTCAACTTTTCCAATCATTGGCTTGAATACCTGGAATACGATGCGGACACAAACATTGAGGAGGTGTGATGTGTAAATGGATGAGAATTTGGATCAACTGCATACGAGGGTGCGCAGAAAATAACTCACCTGCACTTCAACTTCATCAGGATCAACTCTTCCTCCAACTACACTCTCCCCGAGACCATACGACCCAGCGATCACGATAGCATTTCGGAATCCCGTGTCAGGATCTAGTGTAAATGTAAATGCTACACCGCTTGAGGCGAGGTCACTTCTCACCATTTGCTGCACAGACACGGCTCCCTTAACTTGCATGTGATCAAACTTATTATGCACTCGATAGGCAATCGCACTATCCGTACAGATAGATGCAAGGCACTCGAGGACAGCGGCACAATCGTTGCGTTTCCCACTCACGTTTAGAAACGACGCTTGCTGCTCAGCGCAGGAGGCAGTCGGAAGATCCTCCGCGGTTGCGCTGCTCCTAACTGCAACGCTGCAGCCGCAGCTCGCCTCTTCACACATTCCTTGATAGCTCTCCTCAATCTGATGATGACTTCATCGGGTAGTCCAGCGTCCAAATCTCAGGCTTGACCTGAAATAATGGAAAGACGAATGGGGTGAGCACTTTGATAGAAGTAGTAGAGCGTGTAGCCAAAGATCGAAGGTGAGTGCGTACTTACGAGTATAAGTAGCTTCCAGATCAATTTCACTTTGAAGGATATCCTCCAAATTCTGTACACCTAATAAATTTTATGGGGAACTTTCTTGCCATTATTGTCGCGAGGAAAGATTGGCTAATACTTACTTAGCTTGATTTGTCCAAACGACAACGACCCTCGCTATTGATCGTGTGTATGGTAGGTAGGACTACCTAGCACTATGTAAGTAGTCCCACAACCATAACAAAGGCAAGAACATGAGGGGATATGTGTAAGTAGGTAGGTGTAAGTGGGTTCGCGAGGGCGAGGAAAGAATTGGATATTAATGACCCGCTTGTTTTGTCCAAACGACAATGACCCTCGCTATATATTGATCAGGTGTATGGTACTACTAGTCCCACAACCATAAGCAAAGTACAAGAACAAGTAGGAGGATGTGTGTTGTAAGTAGGTGTAGGTTAGGTGGGTTCGCGAGGAAAGAATTGTTTATGTGACCTGGGTTCGCAAGGAAAGAATTGTTTATGACCCGCTTGATTTGTCCAAGCGACAAGATCCTCCCATCGATCGTGTACGCGCGCTAGCTCATCACGATTTTAGCTCGGATGTCAGACATAATGAGCTCTCGCTCGCTCCTACGTGGGATTGCTCGAACTTTCCCCATAAGCTCAAATCTAAGCCTAGCTGAAATTCTTATCATACCCCCCTCTTCAAGTAATAGGAAACCTAAGTGACAACTTTGACTATCCCTAAAAATCGGCCAAGCCAAAATTCTGATACACACCCCCGGGGATAGTTCGAGAGATCCACTGGAAGCTGTAAGTATGTAAGTAATGATGAGCTCGGAACTCTCCGACAAAACGAGCTCGGATGTCAGACGTAATGAATTCAAATGAGCAGGAAACAATCAATTATTTCGCTCATCAGCATTCTCATCGGCATTCTCATTGGCATTTCGTCAATTATTTCTCACCTCATCGGCATTTCAGTTGCATGCCGTGTAGCGTGTAGCGCTGCTGTACTTACTTACGCAACAAGTCCATAATTTTTTGCCTTCGTTTGAACAAGTCAAAGTAAGTTCGTTCCTCCGCTCATCCTTTAATAATTATGAAGAGATAGCCCGGCGTCAGCAGGTGCAGGTAGGGCTGTTCCGACGCAGTCTAATTCTAATATACGCATCTACACATGTATTGTCAGGGGATGTAGAAGGGGGTTGACCAGCTGCAAGACCAAGTACTCCTCTGCTATTATTAATATTTGAACACAAAATATCGACGCGGATATTACGCAGAGGATGAAAGGGTCAGCGTCGGCATCGGCGTCGGTCGCGTTCAGAATAATTCTAGACGACATGAGCTACGGAGCACTTCTTCTTTCATATATTCATTTGCATGTGTTCAACTTGGCCTCTCTCACACTCATTCTCCGCCCTCCCCTCTCTACAAAGCGCCTTCGTTTGAACAAGTCAAAGTAAGTTTGTTATTGCCAAGCAGGTGCAGGTGTTGTAGTTGTAGTATTTCTTCTTTATTGTGTGGCTGGTTGCCGCTCATACTCATCCTCTGCCCGAATATCAATCTCACGCCGCGTCCTTTGCCTTTCATCATCTTCCTCGGCAGACATAGATTTCCACCGCCAATTATCTCACCAACATCAATCATGATTTCTGACTCGAACGATGCATACTCTCCTGATGTTGAGGTAATTGCCACAAGTTGCCACAAGCACCGGACTACCTGCTTCTTTTGGAGGCGATGATACCAACGAAGTTCCCTTTGCCCTTCGTGACGACGCTCAAGATCAAGACGCTCAAGATCAAGCGGGGTACTTTGATTGGTTTGGTAGCAAGCGTAGCAAAATCATTCTCGGCCTCAGCACGTTCCTTCTCGTGTTGTGCGTTTCTACTGGCACCGGCATTGCTGTGAAGAACAAGACGGTTAGCAACTTTGCCGTCCTAGAAGAAGATTGCCCTGAGCCATTGCTCATTTCCTCTACCACTACCAAGGGGAGCAAGGCTCCTTCTACTGCCAAGGCCAAGAGCGAGGCTCCTTCTTTCGCTACCACAACGGTTAAGGCTGTGGGGGGCACCAGGGCTCATACTATTCCTGGCAGCAAATGCTCCAAGAGTGCCAAGAGTACCAAGTCGTCAAAGTCAAAGTCTTCAAAGGCACCAAGTTCTCAGCCAAGCTTGGGTCCGTCCGAATCTGGGAAGCCATCAACTAAGCCAAGTCTGGTTCCGTCTGGATTGCCCTCTACAAAGCCAAGCTTGGCTCCGTCTGAGTCTGTAAAACCATCTGCAAAGCCAAGTCTGGTTCCGTCTGGATCGCCCTCTACCAAGCCAAGCTTGCATCCGTCTGAGTCGCCCTCTGCAAAACCAAGCTTGATTCCGTCTGCCAAGCCAAGCTTGCGTCCGTCTGGATTGCCCTCTGCAAAACCAAGCTTGATTCCGTCTGCCAAGCCGAGCTTGGGTCCATCTGCAAAGCCCAGTTTGGGTCCGTCTGCCAAGCCAAGCTTGGGTCCGTCTGCAAAGCCCAGTTTGGGTCCGTCTGCAAAGCCCAGTTTGGGTCCGTCTGCAAAGCCCAGTTTGGGTCCGTCTGCAAAGCCCAGTTTGGGTCCGTCTGCAAAGCCCAGTTTGATTCCGTCTGCCAAACCAAGCTTGGGTCCGTCTACAAAGCCCAATTTGATTCCGTCTGCCAAACCAAGCGTGGGTCCATCTGCAAAGCCCAGTTTGGGTCCATCTGCAAAGCCAAGCTTGATTCCGTCTGCAAATCCAAGCTTGGGTCCGTCAGAGTCGCCCTCTACGAAGCCAACAGTAACATGCATTGCGAATGGGGACTTTTGTGACAGAGACAGAACTGGTGCAAATGCTGATCGTTTTTGTGGAAATAACTGTTGTGCCGGTACCATCGAGCCTTGCACCAACAACAATATTGACTATTTTGTTTGTGGTATTGGCAGTAGTTGCCTGCAGGCACGCATTGATTCTGGGAAGTTTTGCGGAAGAAACAGAAATTCAGCAGAAGCCTTTTGCGAAGATGCTTGTCTTGCTGGTACTTCAAGGAACTGCCGTAACTCGCCAATTCGTGGGCGTTATTGCGGCAGTGGTGCCTGTCCTGTGTAGTTGAGTGAGTTTGAGTTGCGGATGAAATTTTCTAAATAGTAGTCTTTTATATGTAAGTTTGTATTGCGATTGCGTCACATGCTTATCTCTTCACATGTTCAGTTTTAGTTGTCCAGAATAATAGCTAGCCAAAATCTACTTCCTTCGTAGCTGTAGCCATCTGCTGCACAACTTTTTCGTTTCTACCATCAATTTCAATGCCAATCCGCTCCGACTATCTCAAATCTTTCGAGCTGTTACTGTTACTCTTCCAGTTACTGCTTGAGATGAGACTAAGATCTACCTGAACATGAACACGAAGACGAAGACGAAGACGAAGACGAAGACGAAGACGAAGACGAAGACGAAGAAGAAGAAGAAGAAAGTGTTCGGATAACCGTACAATATCGAGAGTGGGGTTTGATGATGCTGTTCGCTTCTCCCATTGCAGGCATTTGTTGGATGAGTCCACCTCTACTCGGCTCTCGGAGTGGAAGTGTGTTCTCACCTGTAAAGTACCCGGTAGGTAAGTACATAAAGGTGTTCTACTAATAAATTGATGGTTCGCGTTCGTGACTCGCCGCTGCCAAATCCCAGCCGTCCACAAAATCCGAAATCCATAAATCCAACGCGCTATCGTCCAAAGCACTACCACAACAATGAGACGAAAGACAGCACCTCTAACAACATTACTATGGCTCATCATAGCTGCATCAATACTGCTCTCTACAGTACTGGAGGAACGGTCGCCAATAATGATGGCTGTAGTCGTCTCTGCCGAAGATTCTGCTCCCGACGATGCAACATCAGCCACTACCAGCCCAAACGAAGGATGCAATAATAATGACAACAATGATGATCAAACCTGCACCGACCCCTCAACAGAAGAAGAATCAGCAACAACAGCCACAACGCAACAATTATCACCGTCAGGAGAACGTCTCATAACTTCCACCGAACTCGCCTCCCACGGAATCAAATCGACTGAATCGAAAGAAGCCGCCACAGCTGGAGGACATACCATCTGGTTATCCATCTTGGGACGTGTCTTTGATGTGACTAGTGGTGGACCATCCTACTATGGACCAAAGGGGAGTTACAACTTTTATTCGGGGAGGGATGCCTCACCGTGTTTTCACTCTGGTAAGAATAATGAGGAGGGGGCAGCGGTCAATTTGGAAGAGTGGGAGGATGATAAGCATTTAATGTCCGTGTATGACTGGAGTCAGTTTTATGAGAAGCATGAGACGTATCAGTTTATGGGAGTGTTGATCAATTCGAAGTATTATGATGAGAATGGGGAGGAGACGGATGTGAGGAAGGATATTGTGGAGAGGGCGAGTAAGGCGAAGATTATTGCGGATAAGGAAAAGGAAGCGAGGAAGAAGGCTAGGTTGGAAAAGAGGAAGGCTGATCGGGAGAAGAACATGAAGAAATAGATGAGGATTTAAAGTGATGACGAGTATAAGTGATGATGTGAGGAGAGAAGCAACAACGCTTAATTGGCGTTATAGATCGCCTGGCTAGCCTAACAAAAAACTCAATCACACACCAAAGAGGATGCATTGATCGAACCTGATAATATTATTATTCAAGAGTGACCACACTACTTATGAATAAGGATAGGCATCTGCATGCCAATTATTCAAAAAGTGACTGAGCCATCTCCCTCTGCGGACTTTTTGTTGCATCCACTGCGGCCTGGTGTCCACGAAGAGCTGCGGCAAAATCTTCTTTGCTTACTAATCCTTCTATATAACGCTTCTTCAGATTTCCTAATGAATGATCATTTCCAAGTTTGGCTCCGATTATCCAATGTTTGATTGCTCTCCAAAGCCTGCCATTTCTCATCTCTATTGCTCCAATGTTGTTTCTAGCAAATGGACTTCCACCAATGGCAGCCTGTTCCAAATGATAAACTTCCCTTTTCTCGTCCTTCTCAACGCCTACCCCCTCCCGATACATGCACGATAGACTCCAATGGGCATCAACATCCCCCAACACAGCTGCCTTAGTGTAATACTCAAACGAACGATCATAGTCCCCTTCCTCGTGGCGCCTTAGACCCATTTGGTAAAACGCCATTGGATCATTCGCCTCTACTCTCCTCATGAGATCACTGAGATCACCTTTTTGTGGTGCTGCCGTCCGACAGAATGGGCACTTCTCCTCCAACAATCCTTGTATCTCTCGCATTCGATTAGCATGGCAACAACCTTTACATACCAATTTGCTGCAACAATGCATCATAATTTTTCTCTCATCAATCGGCAACGGCAGTAAACAGATAGGGCAATCCCCATATTGGCTGCTTTCAGGCTGCTTGAACAAAATTTCGTCATGTAACTCAGCCGCTCTCTTCTTGCACTCCTTTTTGTGCTTCGGCCTGTGATCCTTCTGACATTCAACGCTGCAATATCGAACGAGATAGCAAGCGGCACATTTCTTCAATTGGATGTCATTTACTTCTGCGGTGCCGCAGGAGGCACAGCACATCATTTTCTCTGACTTTTCTTCACCACTCATCATAAACGCACCGCCGAAGAAGATGTTGTTGCGGTTGCTTCAAAAGACTGCACCTCTGGGAGAGCCCTACCAAGAGAAGACCAAGAGATGAATTTGATTTGTCTTGAACAATGACAAAAAATAGTAAGAGATGATGTCCATGCGTCGTCCTGTCATGTCCGTCACTGAAGTTGACCGTCTCTTTCGTTTTTATTGGGGGCTAATATTTAGAATCACAATCTTCGCGCACTGGTTGGGCAGAGAATGAATAGAGATCACCTTGCAGCTCCTGGGCGATGGCTACGGCACCAGCCCCCCGATGAGCCCCCGATGCTCTCTGCTCGTTGCTCGTGGGACTTCTTACTTCTTGGAGAAGAAATCTGTCCTATGAAGGTGGAGAGTCTTCTATGGCAGAGATAGAGCTGGTGGGTGCGAGTTCTTATCAAGTACAGGTGGTGGTCGATATCACAATTCGCAACAGCAATATTATCGGCTGTTGACGATCACAAATTCAGAGGAGCAATAGACTAGAAGAGTCAGACGATAATATGACGCTTTGTGCCGCTTGCGGCATCGGGAAGATGATGACATCAAATTGAAGAAATGTACCGCTTGTGACCTCGCTCGATACTGCAGCGATAATGTCAACTAGAACATCTGCCGGAATATGAGCAAACATGCAAGAAAAGAGCGGCCGAACTACATGATGAAATTTTATTCAAGCAACCCCAAAGCAGCCACTTCGGGGACTGTCCCATTTGTTGTTTGCCGCTATCGATTTATCCAAGTAAATCTACACCGATGGAATGCTGCAGTAAAGTGATATGTGGTGGATGTGCTTATGCCGATACAATTCGCGAGTTAGCGGGATCCCTGGAGAGTACATGCCCATTCTGTCGGTATCCAACAGAAGAATCGATTGAAGAAGCAAGAATGAAAAGGATAGAAGCGAATGATCCCTTTGCTATGGGCCAAATGGGTATAAGGCGATACCATGATGGGGACTACAAAAGTGCATTTGAATTTTTGTCGAAAGCAGCGGAATTGGGTGAAGTGACAGCGCATTTTGAAATCACTTTTTTATCATCATGGGGTAGGCGTTGAGATGGACGAGAAAAAGGAAGTTTATCATCTGGAACAGGCTGCTATAGGTGGGGAACCGTTTGCTAGATACAATCTTGGACTAGTGGAGCTGAAAAATGGCAGGCATGCTAGGGCAGCGAAACATTTCATCATCGCTGCCAATATGGGACATGATGGTTCATTGCGAACTCTAAAGGATTGGTATAGATTTGGATTAGTCAGCAAGGAGAACTTTGCTGCAGCTCTTCGCGGACACCAGGCTGCTGTGGACGCTACAAAAAGTCCCCAGAGAGAGGCAGCAGAAGCATTTCAGCGGCGACATGGATAGCCTGTCTCTTCCGTGTGAGAGTATGTTGAGTTCCTCTTTCACATCTCTTTCCCAAGTGTAAAAAGTTGGCGCTGATTTCAGATTAGGCTGAATCAAGGTAGCAAACAACAAATGCATAAGATCAGCCTGACAGTGTAAAGTGGGATATGTGGATCAAAGATGCTAATTCTGCCGACATCCAAAAGAACAGATGAAGAAGCTGTCCTGAATCCGACGACAAGATGCAGATATGGATGATCCAGCAGCAATGCGCGAAATGATGGGATTATATGCCGCAGGAAGGCCCCTGGTCCATTCCCTCACGAGCGTCCTTAGTCAGAGTGTTGCAGGTTTTCTGGTGGTGTAGCTTCTTACATACAGGCATTTACGAGAATGAGAAGGAGGCGAGGAAAAAGGCTCGGTTGGAGAAGAGGAAGGCTGATCGGGGAGAAGAACAGAAGAAATAGATAATGATTGGAAGGAATGTGATGATGCAATGTACATGATGTGAAAAGTGAAGCAACACCACTTGATTGGCATTCTTTAAACAAAAAGAACTCAATCACACACCGAAAGGGAGCACTAATGAACTGAAGTAGATGTGGGATACTATTGCTATAATTATTCAAGAGAGAACGCAATACTTGTGCTCAAGTATGGGTACCTGCATTGGCTCAATTTTCTCCTACATAATGTGCCTCAGCCATCTCCCTCTGCGAACTTTTTGTAGCATCCACAGCAGCAGCCCAAGTCCTCCTGGCAGACTAGTCCAACTTTATATACGACCTTCAGGGCATCCTATGATTCATCACGAATCGTCTTGACCCTTCCATTGAGCAATATCCACTGCTGTTACCCTCCCTTCCGAACAATTTGGCAGTGTATGGCCGACCAAGGAACATCGCGAAAAGGGCATTGGTTGCTGCAAGGAGGCAATTAAGTGATGATTCGTATTCGGAATTTTATGAGGATGATTACTTTTATCAGTCAGATTCAGATGCCGATGAGTATGTTTAGATAACCTAATGTACATATTAGGTACGGTGAACTCGTGGATGGACATCAGGACAAAATCAGTATCTCCTCAACCTCTCATCTCCGTACTTCTCGCCACATCTAAACAACGCCTAAACCTCTTAGCTTATGATGAATCATAAATGCTTCTGCTTCGTCCCTCTGGGGACTTTTTGTAGAATCCACGGCAGCCTGATGTCCTCGAAGAGCAGAGGCGAAGTCTTCTTTGCGGACACACCCCTCTCTGTAAGCGTCTTTAAGCGCACTCACTGCCTTTTCATCTTGAAGTTTGGCGGCGATGATCCAGTGCTTCACTGCTCTGTCGGTCCTGCCATTACTCCACTCTTCACAACCAAGATGGCTTCTTGCTAATGGATCCCCACCAATGGCAGCCTGTTCCGAATGATAAACTTTCTTTTTCTCGTCCTTCTCAACACCAAGTCCATCCCGATACGAGATTGACAGGTTATAATGCGCTCCCACATCACCCAATTCAGCTGCCTTTGTCCAATATTCAACTGCACTTTTATAGTCATTTTCGTCACTGCACCTCTCACCCATGCGACGAAAAGCAAATGGGTCATTGGCTTCAATCCTTTTCATCCTATGCATATCAGATTCTTCCTGCGAAGTTGATGCTGGATGTCGACAGAAGGGACACACATCTTCCACCTCTCGTTTCTGATTGGCATGATCACAGCCAATGCATACTATTTTGCTGCAACACGGCATCATACTAGATTTTTTTGTATCAACCGATAACGGCAAAAAACAGATGGGGCAGTCACCGAGATTTGTGCTCTCAGGTTGCATGAATAACAGCTCATCACGCAATTCGGTCATTCTCTTCTTGCACTCCTTTTTGTGCTGCGGTCTGTGATCCCTCTGACATTTAACGCCGCAGTATCTAACGAGATAGCAAGCAGTGCATTTCTTCAATTTGATGTCATCCACTTCTGCGGTGTCGCAGGAAGCACAACACATCATCATGTCGATCTCCAAGTTAGTGCTCATGATAATGTATCCCCAAAAACGGACTTGCACCACGGTAAATAATTATGCAGCTGACACGTAATAAGCAGTATGTTATGGCACGTGGGAACACTGTCTTCGGTCTCGTGGTCCTCCCAGATGCAGGCCCGTACACCTCTCTCTCTCTCTAGATACAACGAACACAAAAAGCAGGTCCTCTCACCCTATCGTAGATTTTTCACATACGGAGGAACTACTACACAAAAAAGCGGTATGTACCAAAGTGAAAGTGGCGCCGCCAACACAGTGTTTTCGCCCTTTGACGTCATGACGTCACCTCTACCTCGTACACAACTTCATTATGGCAGCATCTGCAGCACCTGCACCACCACCAGTCACTTTACACCAAGAGAATGTTCCAGATGATCTCATCTGTTCGATTTGTATGACAGTGCCAGCCGAGCCGCTCATCACTCCATGCGATCATCTATTTTGTCGGACATGTATTCATCAAGCGCTGAGCGATAGAAATATTTGCCCGATCGACCGACGGCCTTGCACTGTTGGTCAGCTACGGCAGTTGGATGGGATTCTATCACGTATATGGAGTGGAATTCAAGTCAAGTGTGGTGGTCATGAAAGTGGCTGTGCTTGGAGAGGATCCATTGCGGACTATTCTTCTCATGTGCAAAACAATTGCAGCGCATCATCGGGGAATAACAACAACAGCTCCGCCGTGAGGGAGGAAGAGTTGAACTCTCTCAGAGAAGAAAATGTATCTCTGCTGATGAGACTAGCGGATGCTAATCAGCAAATTGAATCTTTGACATCGTTGGCAAATAATCTTCAGCAATCTCTCGACAGCCGACCACAAGTACCCACTTTGTTTCATGGGACGTACAACTTTAGACGAGAGAATGTAACGGAATTGTCTCAGTTGATATCGAGATATTTGGAAGACAAGCCGAGTAATATTGATGGGAATAAAATATACGATTGTGTTCGTTCATGCTACAATGATTTGGAAAGGGGGTTCAGTGATAATCCTCAGCATTATTACTTGGATATGAGAATGTTGCTTGCGACGTGTTTAGCTAGTACGTGGTTTAGTAACAATCAAAGGGCAAGTCTGCAAAGTTGGTATAATGCTCAATTCCGGTAACGATCCTTGCAGCATTTGTGGCTGATAATGTTGGGATTTAGGCCTAGTTTCGGACAAGAGCAGCTCATGAGCTGATAGATGTTATGGTCTTTACGTTGTATCTAAAGCTCCTCAATTCTAGATATCTAAAGGGGATTCTTCTTAATTATTCGACTTTTCATGGTCTCAGCAGTGCGCAAGCAATTGAAGATAATCAAGCGTTCCATTTGCGGCACCAGATCAGAGAAGGTTTCAAGTCATTAGCAGGCGAGGTTGATAGAAACCAATCAGAGTTAGCAACTATAACATATACATAGTCTTTGATCCTGCTCGAATGCATTCAAAAAGGCACTGCCAATGCATTCTTGATTCTTGCCTGGAAAGATAATCTCGTAGGAGGTTGAATTGCTTCAGAAGGTGATGTAAAAAGCTAATTGAGAGAATGATGATGATGAATCTTTGCATCCTTTTGATGCAACAGCACTATAGTTTGATGCAATGGAAGAGTCTTACTTAGAGTATGCACTAATCAACCACAATGCTCTTCGAGGTAGCAAGCTGTACATTTTTGATCTGCAGGCAGATCTAGTGATAGTGGAACCAGGAAATTCCTTTGAGGAGAGAACATTCTTATCACAAGAGTGGACAGCTGCAATGGAGAAGAATCTGCTACAGCCGAATGAACATCGACAATCGACATTTGGCAGTGCTACGTTGGCCGTATGGGAAACAACCAAAAGGACAACCGGAGGCAATCGAAGAATGGGTAAAAAGCAACAACAATACAACGCACCATCACCTCATACAACAACGCATCATACAACTAACCAGACAAGTTATTGGCGACAGGGTAAATTGGGATTTGGTGGGAAGCAATCTAGGAAAACGTGGCATTATTCTTGTGGATTGGAGAGAATCCAAGTCAGAAATGTAATTATGGCCATAGAATAATGTATCGATGAGGAAAACTCTGTCTGGCTGACACCCTTGAATCCTCAAGTGTACACATACTTACAGCCGAATCCTCAGTGTACACACGGCCATCCCTGTAGAATGCGATGCATACCCGTTTCCGTTTACCTGTACCTGGATTGATAAGGATAAGGAGGCACCTCCGGGGCGCCGAACTACCTACTTACGCTAAATCGGCTGGCTACAATATTCGTGGAGTTGCACGTGTCATTTATTCCTCCATATTCATATGTACAGGACATACATGCATCTCAACCTTGCATTGGCTTCCAGCTTCCAATCCAGCTTCCGCTTCCACAGGCTTCCACGCATGGATACGGACATCGGACCATCGGACATCTATCTATCTGCTTTCGGTGTCAGAGATCGGGATTCCTTCATACTTGAGGCTGTACATGTCCAACGCAGCCAACGGACGAAAAAGACTAAGATACTCAAGTAGTTTCCTAAAAAGCAGAAAGAGAGGGTCTTGCTTTTCTTATATATATTGAACTCCAGCGTGCTCATTTTCAAAAGGTCCGAACAATCAAAAAATGTCGACCGATCGACATAAATCAAATCCAAAACACAACACAACAGACAACACAACACAACACAACACAACACCTGTTGCACATCTCCAGAGATCATCACTATCTAGTAAGTCAGATGATCTGTCGCGATGCCTTGCCCTTGCCTTTGTTCGTGCATTGCTGCCTGGTGTGTAGGTGTGCTGCAATTAGAGAGGCAGGCTAATTATATTATGCCCGTGTCCTCCGCTCATCCTTTAATAATTATGAAGAGATAGACAGGCGTCGGCGTCAGCAGGTGCAGGTGGGGCTGCTCCGACGCAGTCTAATATGCGCATCTACACATATGTATTGTGATTGTGAGGGGGTGTAGAAGAGGGTTGATCAGCTGTGAGACCAAGCACTCCTCTGCTATTATTAATATTCGAACACAAAATATCGACGTGGATATTACGCAGAGGATGGAAGGGTCAGCGTCGGTCGGTCGCGTTCAGATTAATTCTAGACATGAGCTACGGCTACGGCTACGGAGCACTTCTTCTATCATATATTTATTTGCACATATGTGTTCAAGTTCAACTTGGCCTCTCTCACACTCACTCTCCACCCTCCCCCTCGCTACAAAGCTCATATTTTTTTGCCTTCGTTTGAACATGTCAAAGTAAGTTTGTCATTGCCAAGCAGATGTTGTAGTTGAAGTATTTCTTGTTTATTGTGGCTGGTTGCCGCTCATACTCATACTCATCCTCTGCCCGTATATCAATCTCACGCTAACGCCGCGTTCTTTGCCTTTCATCATCTTCCTCAGCAGACATAGATACCCACCACCAGTTATCTCACCAACATCAATCATGATTTCTGACTCGAACGATGCCTACTCTCCTGATGTTGAGGTAAGCACCGGACTACCTGCTTCTTTCGGGGGCGATGATACCCCCGCCCCCGAAGTTCCCTTTGCCCTTCGTGACGACGCTCAAGATCAAGAGGGGTACTTTGATTGGTTTGGTAGCAAACGTAACAAAATCATTGTCGGCCTCAGCACGTTCCTTCTCGTGTTGTGCGTTTCTACTGGCACCGGCATTGCTGTGAATGTGAATGTGAAGAACAACACGGTCATTGCTGTGAAGAACAACACGGACACGGTTAGCAACTTTGCCGTCCTAGAAGAAGATTGCCCTGAACCATTGCTCATTTCCTCTGCCAAGGGGAGCAAGGCTCCTTCTAATTCTACTGATCTACTGCCAAGAGTGCCAAGAGCGAGGCTCCTTCTTCCGCTGCCGCTGAGGGGGGCACCAGGGCTCATACTTATACTCATACTACTCCTGGCAGCAAATGCTCCAAGAGTGCCACGAGTACCAAGTCTTCAAAGTCAAAGTCTTCAAAGGCACCAAGTTCTCAGCCAAGTATAATTCCATCTCAATCGCCCTCTGCAAATCCAAGTTTGGGTCCTTCTGGAAAGCCTAGTTTGGGTCCGTCTGCAAAGCCAAGCTTCGTTCCGTCTGCAAAGCCAAGTTTGGATCCATCTGCAAAGCCAAGTTTGAGTTCGGTTCCATCTGAATTGCCCTCTGCCTCTGCAAAGCCAAGTTTGAGTTCGGTTCCATCTGAATTGCCCTCTGCCTCTGCAAAGCCAAGTTTGAGTTTGGTTCCGTCTGGAAAGCCAAGCTTGGGTCCCTCTGAATTGCCCTCTGCCTCTGCAAAGCCAAGCTTGGGTCCGTCTGGAAAGCCAAGCTTGGGTCCGTCTGCAAAGCCAAGTTTGAGTTTGGTTCCGTCTGAATTGCCCTCTGCCTCTGCAAAGCCAAGTTTGAGTTCGGTTCCGTCTGAATTGCCCTCTGCCTCTGCAAAGCCAAGTTTGAGTTTGGTTCCGTCGGGAAAGCCAAGCTTGGGTCCGTCTGAATTGCCCTCTGCCTCTGCAAAGCCAAGTTTGGGTCCGTCTAAATTGTCCGACTGAAACAAGTTTCTCATAGAGAGAGAGAGAGAGAGAGAGAGAGAGAGAGAGAGAGAGAGCGCAGGGGAAGAAGCTCTTGATTGAAATTTGTGTTTGTGTGTGTGGCGTTGCATGACGATGTTCAAGATTATACACATCAGTAATGTATCGGATAAGAAAAAGAAGAATAAACGAAGAAAGGCGGAGACAAAATAGAATATATAAACCGCAAAGAGAGAAATAGAAAATAAACAAATAGGGGAAAGATATTTGCGTCATTTCATATGGTAGCCTTTACTATTGCTTTAGTGCTAGTAAGTGCGTGCTTAATGATAATAGTAATAGGATGAGAGCCTGGTACTGAGGTACAGGTAAAAACATCTTCATCTTCAAGTCATTTCAGCCCCCTCATTGATGAGTAGATTAGAAGCCCTGGCATCATCTTCATCCTCCGCCTCTATCCTACCAACAAACAGCAATGCATCCGCAGCACGGATAGCACGTTGATTATCCCATATATCATTCAACTCACCCTCACCATTCCTGCGCGCCAAGGCAGCAGGGCACCAAATACAAATACAACAGTGCAGGTTGACCCATCTGCATGAGGTACACAGCAGCATTCGCCATGACCAATCCAACAGCGTAGGCCACAAAACGACCGGGCCAAAGTATCGACATGTCAGCAACCACAACAAATGTTCCAGGATGACTTGTTGGATGAAACTCCTCCTGCACCATTACGAACTCGTCCGGCCCCACCGACACAAGACCCATCAAACGCTTCGCCTCATCAAACCTTGACGCAAAGCTCAACAACAACCCAGGAAGGACAATATCCCCAAGTCCCAACATGGACGCCCCTCCCTGATAATCTCCAACACGAGGAATGACGAACAACATGGGTAAAGGCACGCCACTTTTACCCTTACACTCCGTTGAACAGAAATCACATTTGAGACAAGGGCTCTGATAGAGTAATGTGGCAAGCCTAAATCTACCCAGTTCCTTTTCCGCTTCAAACTTTTTCATTAGTACTTCTGCTTCCTGCCTCTGTGGACTTGTCGTAGCATCCACAGCAGCATGATGTGCACGAAGAGCTGCGGCCAAGTCCTCCTTGCAGACTAGTCCAACTTTATATACGACCTTCAGGGTATCCAATGATTCACCATGCCCCATATTGGTTGCGATGATCCAATGCTTCACTGCTCTATCAACCCTGTCGTTTTCTTTTTCTGTAACTCCAAGTTTGTATCTGGCATCGGGGTGTCCACCAATAGCAGCCTGTTCCAAATGATGAACTTTCTTTTTCACGTCCTTCTGAACACCTTGCCCCTCCCTATACATGCAGGCTAATGCATAATGAGCTCCCACATCTCCCAATCTGGCTGCATTTTTCCAGTATTGAAATGAAGCATCGTAGCCCCCTTCATTGTAGCGGAGTTGACCTATTTGGCGTAATGCAACTGGATCATTCGCCTTACTCTTTTCATCAGATTCATGTCTGCCTCTTCATCGGTTGTTGGTGCTGCCTTCCGACAGAATGGACATATATTCTCCAGAGATTCTTTTATCTCTCACCTCTGATTGGCAACATCACAACCTAGACATATCACTTTGCTGCAACATTCCATCAGAGTTGATTTTTCCCCATCAACCGGTAGCGGCAAACAACAAATCGGGCAATCGCCAAGATGGCTGCTTTCGGGCTGCTTGAACAAAATTTCGTCATATAACTCAGCCGCTCTTTTCTTGCAAGCTCGTTTGTGTTTTGGTCGATGCTCCTTCTGACATTTCACGCTGCAATATCTTACGAGATAACAAGCGGTACATTTCTTCCATTTGGTGTCATCCACTTGTGCGGTGCCACAAGCGGCACAACACATCATGGCGTCGCTCTCTTCTTCACCACTCATCATAAAAAATCAACAACGAGCACCACCGAAGAAAATGTATAGACTGCACCGCTAGTCCTCTGAGCGCTACAATAATAGCCTACAACACCGTGCTACAATACTTGGAAGCTATCATGGTGTTGTTGTTGGTTGTTGTTTGATGTTTTATCTGCAAACATATGTAGCTGCTGCAGATACTAATATTAAAATACCTAATACTTATGTACACAAGACGTACCTACCTATTTAAGCGTTGATAAATGTACCAATTCCTACGTATGTACGTCGACTTTATGCACGAATAATAGCGCGACAATGGTCATGTCGATGCCGAATTGAAGGGTACCACCCACCTACACATCATCAAATAAGTACATGCAGAGGGGGTTTCATTGGACCAACCCTCCTGCATATCATCAGCAGCAATAAAGTAAAAAGGCGGCGCTGCTGCACCACCACGTAAATCTCACAGCCGTCCAAAAAATAACGGCTACACAAAAGAATTCCGAGTTCGGTTCACCTCAAAAATAACGGATACTAAAATGACAACAACACTCACCATCATCCCCACCGATCTAAAAATAGGTCAGCAAGTCGATATTGAATCACGTACTTGGCCTGGTATTAATAAGCCTGGTGGCCATGCGACCATTACCAAGTTGCATTATGAAACCACCGACGGCTCCACCACCTCTGGTGGAAATGGCGGCCCAGCGGTAGGAGGGGCACCAACTAAAATTGATGTCAAGTACGTCCTCGGTGGCACGGAGAAACAAATTGAAATCACTTACGTGAAGCCTCATGTGGAATTGGTACGGGGGGGAAGAAGTCGTCGGGTGGATAAAAAGATGACTGTGGATAGTTTTACGGGTGAAAAGGAAAATAATGGGACAGCCAGTGGTGGTGGTGGAAAGAAGAGAGTGAATAAACGCAAGGCCGTTGGTGGTGCTGATAATGTTGACAAAAGCGTTCACAAGAAAAAGAAGGTGGTGCAAAAGAAGAATAAGAATGATGGCGTTGCTTCTGCTGCTGAAATTGAGGAGGAACAGCCAAAGGTGGTCGAAGATGATGACATGAAGAAAAAGAAAACTAAGCCTGCTCCTTCCAAGAAGGAGGGCAAGAAAAAGGCAACTGCTTCCGCTTCAACCAACAAGACAAAGAGCATTGCTTCATATTTCACTTCTGCATCTACTTCCACCGCCACTGCTTCTTCCGCCACAACTACATCGGCCAAGGCAAAAGGAGGTCCATCCAAACCCAAGAACGAAACCACCACCAAAAAAGTCAAGAAAACAAACCCCAACAACCCTCCCACCACCGCCACCAAACCCAAGCCCACTAAAAATCCAAAAGCAGTCAAATATTCACCCAATAGTATCCTCGCCGTACGTGCCGCACATGCCAAAAGTCCCACCCAATCCCACATTTTTGGAACGAAAACGATTGGTTTTTCAAACGATACAGCAGTGAAGGATGCACAAAGTTTATTGGAAGGGTTTGATTATTTTTCCACGACTACTTCTTCGGCGAATGTTCGAGGAGGAGTGGGGAGTAAGAAGAAGAAGAGGAGTGTGCAAGAGAGTCTTTTTCCGGAGGAGGAGGAGGGAGAGGAACGAAAGAGTGCTGCTGCTACAACTGTAGCTTCTTTGCCCAAGAAGAAAGTGACACCGTCGTCAGCATCGGGAAAGAAGGGTGGAGTGTCATCATCATCATCATCCAACAACACCAAGGATAAATCTGTTCAAAATCACAAGACTATACAAAGTTTATACAAGAATGAGTGTGTCAAGGCTAAGGACTTCGTCAATTCCATGTTTGGATCGGCTACAAAGGATCATGGTGGAGAAAAGATGGAAGAGGACGGAGCGTCTTCTCCGGAGAGTTGTCTGGAGTTGAAAATGGACAGTGGGTAAGTAGAAAGATTGAGTTGTTTCTTTTTCATACATCTCTTGTGCAGTTTCTAAACGTTTTCCTGCTCATATACACACAACTACCTGTTCTCTTCAGACGCATGGATCTATTCAACTCCCTCTTATCCGAGGTAATGTTCAAGAAAGGCCTCGAAAGCATGGACGTCGATGAAATGATCTGCAGTATAAATACCAGTAGTCAACGTGGTGATACCGTCAAGCCATTTACGTTATTGGAAGTCAAGTCCTTTTTGCAAACGTTGGATTCTCAGAATCGGATTTTTGTGAGTTGGGAGGAGGATAATTCGGGGACTATTTACACGATATAGACACGAGCGAGAGATGTATACGTGTTTATCGGGGAAAATGAACATGCAGAAGTAAATAATAGCGTGTGAAACTATCAGTGTTTCGGGAGGGAGATTTGCTTTGGAAGCAGTCTCCCATCGGACAAGAAGTTTCGGATGCGGTGCTCCTGGTACCATAGAGAAATGTGTATTTGTGTTGCAAGATGCAACTGTTTAGCTCAGTACAAATCTCTACCCGGCGTGCATATATTGTGATGGCTATTCAGACTAACATATTTTAAGTAATATAGTTGCCATTTCAAACACTGACACACTTTTCATCTATTGAGTAAGAGTTATCACATTAAAACAAGAATATACGAAAAAGGGTGCCGATTTACAGAGCAGCAAGCTTGATGCTCACAAGTGACACATTCTTGATAGCCTTAGAGCACAATGGGTGCAATGTGCGTGTAGTCACTCGGAAGGCATTTGCCTTGGGGTTTGCTTCCACTCTTACCAAGCAGCCAACATTGATATTGTTCCCATTCACGTCCTTCGCGCCTGTTCGGAAAGTTGCTGCACCTGAGACAGTCCATGGCGTTGGGTCCACTCCCTCACATCGACCAAACTTCAACCCATTCACAATGATATTTGACACCCGACTCATGTATTCCTCGTCGATTCCAGAGGAGTTCGGTGGCAGTCTCATGACTTCTTGACATTCACGGTCTTGCCCCTCAAGACTCTTCCATCGCTGCATGAAAGCTCCAGGATCGAGGTTGACTGGCTCCATGAAACATGTTGCAACCAATGGCAGGCGTAGTGGGTAATCGTGACGTTCTCCTTCTTCCGTCTCGAAGGTTATTCTCATTGATGGGGCATCATCAAACGGTGCAGTCACTTCCACCAATAGTAGCATCTTGGCTTGAGTCTTATTCTCAATCGAACAGCCTTCATCGCCCTCTCCATCATCAATCAAACCTTGCGTCCCTTGCATTTGCACTCTCAAATGATCTGGCTGATCAACTTTAACCTTGAAATTGTGAAGGGCGGTGGCATGCAAGTTACCAAAGAACACAGAGATACGCCCCTGAGCTCCGACGTACTCGTGTTTCACACCAACCTGAAGCATTGCATTCTCAAACAACACACCTGATGGCGAGGTACAAAGGTTGGAGAAGGCCTTGCGCATGGCAGGAATGAGATCTTTGGGAATACCCACGAGGGTAGGGTTTGCCTCCACAGCAGCAATCTTTTCATCTTCTGCCGCTTCGGCGGCGCCGTCAGCCATTTCCTCTTCCAACTCTGGCTCTTCCTGTTCATCGATAGGAGCCATGCCCTCATCCATCATTTGGGCATTAAGCATTGCCCGTTGCTGTTCCACCTCACTAGGAGTTGAGGCCTTGGTCACCGCGGCACTATTTTCTCCCTCAGTCTCGAGCAATCTCAATTCCAAGGCACTTCGACGCTTATCCTCAAACGGGGGCATTTCTCGCAACAAATCTTCCACCGCCTCGGGACTAAAGGCTTCCCTCATTGAGGCATACTCCGCACAACGTTGCTGCACTTCTACATCCACACTGTTCTTGCTCTTAGCAAAGACAGGTGCCACAAGAGGACGACATTCTTCATACAAGTTGGCCAACTTGGCGTAAGAGCTGATGAGGATGGACCGAGTTTGAGTGTCCACATTGTACCAATGTTGATGGAGGACATGAAATTGCTCTTCTCCACTCATACCTGGACGTTCTGCGATGAGGAAACCAAACTCACCCAAGATATAGGCTGCGACACGAACGGTAGTTTCATGACAGCGGTGGGTACTCACTGCCAAGAATAGAGTTGCAGCAGCATACCCCTGCAGATCACCCTGGGGATGATTGGTCACAATCTGCACCACACGATGCCAAATTGGATCACTCACATAATCACCACTGATGGAAATCAACTTCAAAATCGTATCCACATACCAACGCAAATCAGTAGCATACTTTTCCGCCAAAATAGCAATCTTGAGTACCATCTCCTCACGAATACTAGCATCCGCCACCACCAAATGTGCCACCAACTCATCCACAATACGTTCCGCATTATCCGTATCACAAATCACAAACAACAGATCCAACGCCCTTCGTCGTACACTAATATCCGCATCCTTCAACGACACCAACACGGTAGCCTGATGCTTCTTCGCCCCCTCCACACTCCCATCAATCTGCGCAAGTTGCGCCATGGTCGACAATCCCAAATACCGAATATTGGGTTCACGCACGGATATGAATTTTCCCAAAATATTCATTGCCCCCTCTCTCATTTCTGGAGGGCAGGTTGTCCCCCAGGCGACAATCAAATTGACCGCTTCAAAGAGAATGGCGTGATCGGCATTAGATTTGTTGATGGAGTCGGACACCTCCGTTTCAAACATGATGCGAGTGACGACATTGATGAGTTGACCGACATGATCATTGCCCCCCATTCCGATATCATGACCCTCAATCGCATCAGGGTAGAGTTGCAGAAATTTGAGTAATTTGATTTGAAGCCATGGACTGGGAGTACGATAATAGAGGTATTCTCGTGCACAATCCTTTTTCAACACCAAGACACTCAAAATATGCACAATATTGGGAATGAGCACCCCATATTCCTCTGTTTGCTGTGATGCCAATCCGTTCAATAGACTCATCACACTAGTCAGCACCCCCAAATGCTTATCTTGAAGAAGCTGCACCACATGAGGGGCAAAGATCCGCCCCGAAATCAAATTGGGACTAGTCCTCGTCAAACGCAACAAACACAACGCCGCCTTCTTCTTGACCTGCTCCGTGGACCCCTTTGACACTAAAATATGCTGTACCTCCACATGCATCGCCTGAATCAATTCCAATCCAGAAATATTGGCCAAGGAACACAAAGCTAGACATTGCGTCGCATCATTCTTCACTCCACCGCCCTTACTGGATGATTTGCCTCCCCCCACTTTGATCATGGGAGCCATGGTCAAATCCTTCTTAATAGTGTCAATCACTCCTCCCATGACGGGATCACTCCCCCTCAATAATAAACTGAGTGCGACATATCCGACACTCTTTTCTCCATATTTCTTCGACCTAACTAGCGCCAACACTTCGGCATGGCCAAAGTCCACTTCATACCCCAACACGTGAATATAGACCAATTTCCAAATGTACTTTTTGCGTTGATACGAGGATAGGGAGGGGTTGGATCCATCGGCAGCTAATTTGGTTCCGCCGCCGGGGTTGAATTTTTTGCGAATTTTGGCTAGTTCGACTTCGATGCGGGAGGATTCTTCTTCTTTGGATTTGGCGTTGCGGAGGTCTGTTATGAAGTTGTTTAGGCCTCGGGCTTGGGATGACATGGTTGTTATTGTGGTGAGATGTTGATGTGTGTATGTTATGTGTCGTGGTTTGGTAGGGTGCATCGCTCGAGGCCGTTTTCTCATGTCATTGAGGTTTTTGAATCGTTGTTTCTTGCTTTCACCTCTTGAGAAGTTGTTTGCTTGGGGGGCTAAAGGTTTTTGGTTTTTGATCGCATTTTTTAAAACCATAACCCACCCATTACCTGTGCTTGTTTGTTCATCTTATAGGGCGACTAATCTGGAAGGGGGTCTCCGCGACAAGCCGGCTTTTACAATGAGCACAAATTTAGAGAGCGACACGATGATGCTCTGTGCCGCTTGTGGCACCGCACAAGTGGATGACATTAAATTGAAGAAATGCAACGGTTGCTATCTTGTAAAATATTGCAGTGTTAAATGTCAAAAAGAGCATCGATCACAACATAAACGAGCATGCAAGAAAAGAGCGGCTGAATTGCGTGATGAGATTTTGTTCAAGCAGCCTGAAAGCACACATCTCGGTGACTGCCCCATCTGTTGTTTGCCGTTACCGATTGAACCACGTAAAGCTCTTATGATGGCATGTTGCAGTAAAATAATCTGTGACGGCTGCAATGTCTCCAATTTGATTCGCGAGCGCGAGGGATGCCTGGAAATGAAGTGCCCTTTCTGTCGGCATCCAACACCAGATACAGAGGAAGAAGCGGATGAAGAGACACTCAAAAGAGTGGAAGCGAAGGACCCCGTTGCGACACGCGTTATGGGTCACATGAGGCACGTGGAAGGGGATTATGCTAGTGCGTTTGAATACCTTTCAAAAGCAGCCAGATTGGGCGATGTTCAAGCGCATTATTATCTTTCGGCTTTGTATGAAAAAGGGAAAGGTGTTGATAAAGACGAGAAAAAGGAAATTCATCATTTGGAACAGGCTGCCATTGGTGGACAACCTAATGCGAGGTACAATCTTGGTTATGTAGAGTGGAATAATGGCAGGCATGAGAGGGCAATACAACATTTTATCATTGCTGCCAATATGGGTCATGATGGTTCATTGGAAATGGTAAAGGAAGGTTTCAAGTGTGGGTTCGTTAGCAAGGAAGACTTTGCCGCAGCTCTTCGTGGACACCAGGCTGCCGTGGATGCTACGAAAAGTCCACAGAGGGAGAAAGCAGAAGTATTAAGGAAACAGATTGAATCAGCAAAAGCAGCTCGGCAAATGTAGGCCACCACATTACTCTAACAGAGCGGCCCCTCATGATTAAGTTCTATCAACTTCGCCTGCTAATGCTTGAAACTTTCTCTGATCTGGTGCCGCAAATGGAACGCTTGATTATCTTCAATTGCTTGCGCATTGCTGAGACCATGAAAAGTCGAATAATTAAGAAGAATCCCCTTTAGATATCTAGAATTGAGGAGCGTTAGATGCAACGTAAAGATCATAACATCTATCAGTCTGCTCTTTTCCGAAACTAGGCCCAAATCCCAACATTATCAGCCACAAACTCTTGTCTCGGACCGTTTTCTCATGTCATTGAGGTTTTTGAATCGTTGTTTCTTGCTCTAGGTACCTCTTGAGAAGTTGTTTGCTTGGGGGGCTAAAGGAGCGGTTGCCTACCGCTTGCTTGTCGCATTTTGTGCTGTTGCGTTCGTGTTCGTGCTACCAGCCATACTCGACCTACCGAGGGTATATACTCATGTTGTAGCGCGACTAATCTGGAAGGGGGTCCCCGCAGCAAGCCGGCTTTTGACCATGAGCACAAATTTAGAGAGCGACACGATGATGCGTTGTGCCGGCTGCGACACCGCAGAAGTTGATGACATCAAATTGAAGAAATGTACCGCTTGCAATCTCGTTCGATATTGCAGTGTTAAATGTCAAAAGGATCACAGACCGCAACACAAAAAGAAGTGCAAGAAGAGAGCGGCTGAATTGCGTGATGAGCTGTTATTCAAGCAGCCTGAAAGCAGCTATCTTGGAGACTGCCCCATTTGTTTATTACCGCTATCGCTTGATAACGACAATTCTACTTTGATGTCATGCTGCTGCAAAACAATTTGTAATGGCTGCAATGTTGCCAATCAGATGCGAGAGTCGAAAGAGTCGCTGGACAAGAAGTGTCCATTCTGTCGGCAACCACTTCCGAATTCGAAAGAAGATGCGGATCGGAATTATATGAAACGAGTAGAAGCGAATGATCCAACCGCAATGTTCCATATGGGTCTCATGCGCCAAGAGAAGGGGGACTACGATGGCGCATTTGAATATTGGACAAAGGCAGCTGCGTTGGGGAATGCAGATGCGCATTTTGAGCTAGCACTGATGTATCACGAGGGGAAAGGTGTTGAGAAGGACAAGAAAAAGGAGTTGCATCATTTGGAACAGGCTGCCATTGGGGGGGAACTCAATGCTAGGCACAATCTTGGTTGCGTCGAGGGTAACAATGGCAGGACCGAGAGGGCAATGAAACATCACATTATTGCTGCCAATATGGGTCATGATGATTCATTGGATGCGCTAAAGTTGTATTACAGAGAGGGATTAGTCAGCAAGGAAGACTTTGCCGCAGCCCTTCGTGGACACCAGGCTGCCGTGGATGCAATGAAAAGTCCACAGAGGAAAGTAGCAGAAGAAGTAGTGCAAAGAATGGAGGCTGTAAAAGCAGCTCGGCAGAATTGATAGTCTTTAAACTATTTGTCAAAGGCGGAGATTTTAGAAAGTTCTACGAAAGTTCTCGGCTTCGTATCAAAATGGGAAAGGTGGCTAGAAGGATTCGAACAAAGCAAAGGAGGTTCGAGGGGGGCTGCAATAGGAGGAAACCCTGATGCCTGGCACAATCTTGTGGTCTGCCAGTGGGAAAGCGACATGAAAGAGAGGGCGGTAGAGCATCGACAGACGTATTTGCTGACTTATATCCGCGTCTTCGTGCTCACCAGGCTACTCTACATGAAACGAATAATACACAGAGGAAAGCATCCGAAAAACATCTACACATGCATGTAACATCGTGGAGACGAGATGCAAGGAAAGCCACCGTAAATCCGTTCTGGAGGCCACAAAGAGATTGCGAGAGTATTGGTTTGAAAGCCAGTGATAAGCAAGCATTTCGAGATCCTGAGAAGGCAGTATCTAGATTCATCGGCGCAATATCAAAAGATAGGATGGAGAAGGCTTTCCAGCAATAGAATAAAGATATAGTGCCCATGCTGTATCCATACTTGTGCTCAATGACAAGTTGTATTGCAATGGTTTTTTCTAGTTTAAGTGTTGTGTACGCTAAAGGTGAATATTCACAGTAATTTTGCTGTCGATCATTAGGACGCACAGCGATCTAATCTATCGATGCAGGATTTAGGATGACAACAGAGATCTTTCCCCCAAATCACCATCATTCTCAACACTACTTTCTGAATACAAGATGAACAGACGAAAGACGACAATGGAAGCGACCACCACCCAAGGCGATAGGAATTTGAACGCAAGCAAGCAGACGAGAGCACCGATAACACCGTTCAGTAACCATTCGCCAACTATTTTTGATTGCACAACTTCTGGAGGGGCGACTGTGCTGTTGCTAATATCCACCTCCTCATTACCCAGCAGCATTGTGTGCTCATTCACAGCTGGTGGACTGCATGGGCGGGCTTGTGATGACATAGTTGTAGTAGTGGATTGTTAAACAATGGAGCGGTCTCTAATCTAGATTTCTTATGCATACACGAGCGCTGTTGGTCTTTGTCATCATCGTCATATTATTTTCATCATGGATTTTCTCAATGAACCGGTTTTATTTGAGGGCTAAGGAATGACAAAACATTGGAGAACCTCGCTCACCTCTGTACTGGATATTGTAGCTCCTATTTATTTTGTTGGACGGCATTTCTGTCTTTTGTCGCAAGCAAATCAAAGCATCGCTGTCGTATCTGCGTACATACTGCTTATGGTTTGAAGGGGGTCGTCTGTAGAAGCGGGGTGCGGTGTACGAATAATATTATCCAGCAGTTTTCGATGAGCACAAATCCAGAGGAGCAAGACAACATGATGATGTGTTGTGCCGCTTGTGGCATCGCAGAAGTGGATGACATTAAATTGAAGGAATGTGTCGCTTGTGATCTTGTTCGATATTGCAGCGTTGAATGTCAGAGGGAGCACAGACCGCAACATGAGCAAACATGCAAGAAGCGAGCGGCCGAGTTACGTGATGAGATTTTATTCAAGCAGCCTGAAAGCACACATATGGGGGACTGCCCCATCTGTTTTTTGCCGTTATCGATTTATACAAGTAAATCCACCATGATGTCTTGTTGCAGCAATGTGATTTGTAAGGGTTGTTGCCATGCAAATCGAATGCTCAACGAATTGATGTTGCACGAATGCCCATTCTGCCGGCGCTCAGGACCAAAAACCGATGAAGAAAGGAATACTCGTATGATGAAAAGGGTGGAGGCGAATGATCCTGTGGCACTTAGACATATGGGTCGAAGGCGCTATAAGGAAGGGAATACCAAAAGCGCATTCGATTATTATTCAAAGGCAACTGAATTGGGAGATGTGGGAGCTCATTTTAGTCTATCACTGATGTATCAAGATGGGCTTGGTGTCGAGAAGGACGAGAAAAAGGAAGTTCATCATTTGGAAGAGGCTGCCATTGGTGGACATCCAAAAGCGAGGCACAATCTTGGATTTGTAGAGCTGATAAATGGCAGGGATGCTAGGGCAGTGAAACATCTCATCATCGCTGCCAATATGGGACATGATGGTTCATTGGTTGCGCTAAAGTTGTGCTATAGAAAGGGATTAATCAGCAAGGAGAACTTTGCAGCAGCTCTTCGTGGACACCAAGCTGCCGTTGATGCTACAAAAAGTCCCCAGAGGGAGGCAGCAGAATCAGCTCTAGAAAAGGCTGAGACTGTAAGAGTAGCTCGGTAGAATGTAGAATTAGGCTGAGTCAATCTTCTCCCCGCCGACATCACTTGCATGAAACTAGAATGCACACCCAGCGGAATACCCCATAAGGGACAAAACAAAAGAAACAAGCACACAGTCATCCTTACGCCAGAAAAGTCAAAAGGCGACGACGAGAGGATAATATTCACCGGTAACAGTGCGGTCTGTTCTATAGGCTGCCCAGTAGCAGCTAGCTGGTCAATCAATTTATATTAAGGCAAGAATAGTTGACAGCAAGTTCAAGTAGCACTGGAATGTCACTTTTCCATATCCATAGTAATCAATGCACCAGTTACAAGCTCAGGATCCTTCTTCAACAGATTGTACGTGGTGTCAACCAGCAATGTATCATTGCGACAATCATCTACAGTTGTTGTGGCAGTAGCAGCAGCTAGCATAAAAGGATACAAACCACTCACTTCATCCCTATTCGACGTGATTTGTCCTGCATTCAATCTCCATAGCAGTTGGACAAGGCCCATGTAGTCATCATTATGATCTTCTTCATTGCAGTTAGCTGTATTCACTGTATGCCACCATGTCATGCCGAAGGCAATGGCTTGAAGAAAGGGTGATCTACTTCGCATCTTATTCTCACTTCGATCAGAATGTGGAACGGTAGCAGCTGTTGTACCATTTGCAACTTTCATCAGTTGGAAAGGAACAGTCGCTGCATCTGGATACCATGTCAACAATTTCTTAATAATTTGAATCCGGTTCTTTTCCAATCGAGGATTAGCTGCAGTATATCTAACAGCTTCAGCTTCTCCAACACTGGTTGTTGAGTCAAATGAAAACGGTCTTGCCTCCATTGCAACATGAAATGGTAGTTTTCCTGTTGTTCTATTAGGAGTTGCTGCACAAATGTCTGCAGGAGTCCATGATACCGACTGTGACGACAGGTCGACGATGCCTTGTCTATGAGGTGAGACCACCCACTCTAAAAGAGATATTGGACAGTACAATGATATATATGCACATTGGTGCACCAGCGTGCATGTTGTTTGTTGCTGATTTGAATCGTCATTATCGACAAGATCATTCTTTGTTACAAATTGAAGCATCCGCTTGGTCAATTCCCAGTAATCTGCCAATCTAGAAAGCTCGCGAATGTTACGAGACGATGGATCCAACTGTCGTCTAATCCACACATTATGATATGACATCCATCCCATTAGCGGAGTGTTCCCCGCAGAATCTGGTCGTATGACAGTTTTTCGTGCCCATTCTTTGATATGATTCACACTGTGCCAGATGTTATCCATGTAATATTGAATTTCATCAAGGTAGCAATGTAACACCTCTGTTGAGGCACCGGTGGAAGATGCTACTAGAAAAGGCGTGGATCCATCTTTGCAAGTTGCTGCCCATATGATTAGGTTTGTTGCGTTGTAGATATCATCATCGTTGATATTATCATCATTATTGTTGTTGTTGTTGTTTTCGTCGCCATCGCTGAGGTTGCACTCAATAATACTCCAGGAAAATCGACGCAGTGCACGTGCCAACCGGAATAATGCCATGATCATAACAACCGGAGGCTTACAAAAGCTGGCCGAGTGCAATGGTGTATTCCCCCACTGATCAGAAAAGGTGATTTGTTTGTATACATAACTTATCCATTCATGAACTGATAGTTTTCTCGGTACAATTTGATTGATTTGAAAATGAGTATCCAAATATTCATCAAAATATTCCTCCCTTGCATCATTATTGGTCGCTGAGGCGGCGGCAGATGTTATAGCGTTGGCAGCCTGTTCAATACCAAGAATTGACATATTGCAAAATTCAATTGCCTCATCCCATGCGAATGTGCTGGATAGGCGATAGAGATATTGCACGTCTTGCAGTTTGTGAAGGTGGGCGGAATCTGTCGACATTATATCGTGTTGTTTTTCTATGATATAATACTGCTAACCATATTACTTCTTCCCTCCATCAATAATAACGCCCATTGTTGTTAATACTTAGCAGCTGACAGCGTCGAAAAGTGTCGTCATGGTGGCGGTGGTCATAAGTAAGTATGCGTGTCGCAACGAAAGATCCACAGAAAGAGACACACATCTCTTTTGGGCGAAAATATCGTTTCAGAGAAAATGGCAGTTCCTCTTTTAGAGAAAATGGCAGTTCCTCTTTTAGAGACAATGGCAGTTTCCACGCCGTTCTCCGTCCGAGCCAAAAGCAATGCCTGCTCTTCTCATTATTCCAGCCGAAGACAACTTACAATACCAGCAACACGCACGCATCCGGATCCCCTCTTCAACTACAGAAACAACTCACTGCAACAACCATGAAGCTCTCCACTGCCGCCGCCATCATGACTATCTCTGCATCTGTTCTTTCTTTGCCAGCCACCATCACGGCAAGCTCAAGTAAAACATCGAAGCAAACCAAGGGTGTTAGCTACAGCATGTCCGTCCACCCAACTTCCAAAGCATCGAAGAAAGCAAAGGGCGGTAGCTACAGCATGTCTGTCGACACCGACACAAATTCTTGTCGCAGAAAGCGACGTTTCAACTGCCGTCCCTTCAAGGAAGGAATCAAAAGCTGTGACGAACTGACCAACAGTTGTCTCAAGGGTCCTTTCAAACCAGGTCCCGAGAAAACTGCCAAAGAAGTTTGTGGAAGAATGTGTAATCCAGAATGCCCTCAATTTCCTCCTCCTCCTGTAGGAACGAATCCATGCATTTATGCACCAGACTTGGAGTGTTACCCAAGCAACAATGGCTGGCCTCAGTGTTGTGTGGTTGACCCAAATGGGTCTCAGTGCTCTAAAAATGAGCCCTGTGAGACTGACACTGACGATGACGATGATATGATGCCTGAAGTCGTTTTGTAACAGCTTCAAGCTCTTGCTTATGTCACACAGGTAACGCATGAAGAGAGCAGGAAGAAATGATGAAAGTGAATGTAAATGGGAATAGAAGATGTCATGATTTTGTCGCTGCAGCAGCGGAGAAAATCTATGGTATGACATCAATTGCGTGTGCTATTTAGGGTTTGGTTAGTAGTAATCTAGTAGAAGTTTAGAAAGAAAAGTTGTTCTCTTTCGTCTGGTTTAGGATTAGGATACAATACAGTCACTACAAGGAGGCTAACCCATTATCATCATAACCGCACATGTCGTGATGGGCTGTTCAAACTAGATATGATAATGATAGATAGCATCGAATACTTCAAGGCACTTGCTTTCATTCAAATCAAGCAGGTATTGTACTACTTAATGGCCCGGCCGGCGGGCCGTGAATTGAGAAGAAAGATCTAGAAAATATGAGATACAAATCTCTTTTGAGAGAAAATGGCAGTTTCCTTTGCTTATTATTATTAAATGGGGCGCGCTGCAGGGAGCCGATTTGTTGTGTTCCGAGGTGGAGAGAGTGTAACTGAGACGCGGGCCCTCGGGGCTGAGTGCCATTCCCTTTGGTTGGAAAGTGTTGCATATTTTTATTGACATGGTACCCACCTATAAAGTTGCTCTGCAATAATGAGGATACCGTTTAGTCACACTCCCAATTATGATCCTGCGAGCCCCCATTCGAAACTTCAGCAAAACTCGCCACCACGCACGCCACGACGACACGCACCACACATCACACAAACGAACAAACACCATGTTCCTTGTTCCCTACTTATGCCTATCACGCCATCCGCCTGATGTTATACAGCGTTATGTACGGCTACCTTCATCGGAAATCAACGGCGCATCGTACGATGCGCAGCGATCAGAGCAGAACACGGTATTTCCCTTCGAATTCGGCTCAACGCCGTCAGCGACGTGGTGATGACCATCAAACGATGATGTGTGTTCCCTACGCCTATCACGTCAACCGCTTGTTGTTAAAGCGATAAGCATGTCGACCATCATCCGCATTGAACGGGACATCGAGTGATACGCAGAGATATGAACGGATCACTGTAGTTCCCCTGTAATTTGGCTCAACGTCGTCGGCGACGTGGCGATAGCCATCAGACATAACAATCGCCGCATCCAACAAAGCAAAAGCTATCGCTGTCGATAGATCGCCGAAGAGGCATGGCCATGTTGTGCTCTGAAATAGCAATAAATACGACACGCATCGCATTTTATGATTTCGGTTGAGCAGCTATTCATGTGTCTACAAAACAATCAAAGCTGGAGATATGTTAGAATGGACTGCCGCTCCATTCTTCTATCAGTCATCACATAATATAAGCACCTTCCCCCCCACAAACATTGAAGTTGGAGAGTCTTTGACAGCCGGTATCTTCGAACAGAACATGATGAGTCAGGAGATAAGGAAGCAATGCAAATAAACTTTCTTCTTCTACCGTGAACACAACCACACAACACGCATTATTTTGTGCTTGTTGGACGTCATCTTGGGGTCATCAGTCATCTTGTGTTTCGACTACTATAGAAAGCGAGCAACACACCACACAACACGCATTAGTGCTTGTTGGACGTCATCTTGGGGTCATCAGTCATCTTGGGGTCATCAGTCATCTTGTGCTTCGACTCTATAGAAAGCAAGCAACACGTCAATTGATAAGCAGCAGCGTTGATGAACCATTGGAATGAAGATATATCCAAAAGAGAAAATGTGTCAAGTTCGACTATGATCACATCACCTGACTCTGATATGCAACAATCAATCACTTCGAACAAGAACACATTCAATCATCTACAGCAACCAACATATGCGAAACATCAACATTGCCGTAGCAATAGATACAGCGTCATCTACTACAGCATACATATCCACAACAATTCACCACTCCATATCTCCATGGAAAGAATACAAAATTGCAAGAGAAAGAAAGATGGTCAGCCCTGCGAATCATTCAAGAAGCGGGCGAGGTGGGTGACCCACCTGGAGGAGAAGGCGGAGAAGACTAAGACGAATTACAGCAAGAGAAAGATGGATGAAATCACAACGACGACGTATGCGGCGGCAATGAGTGGAGATCTTATCCAGGACAGATATGACCTCACGAGACGGATTACTGATATCATCACCAATCCGAACCAGAAGTGGAAGAAGGCAAAGGTGGATTATGAAATACCGCGCGACTATTTCTCCTAATTCAAATCCACAATGTGCTGGAGTATGAAGAATAACTTATGGTAGTATATTTATGCTGCAGTAGACGGGAGATTATTAGAATGGAGTGGCACTCTGTTCTTCTAGTTTCAGTAGTGGGGAGTCAGAAGGGGAGCAACCTGGGGGTGAAATCTGACATTTGGATCATTGAAGCGAGAAATATGACATGCTAAATCCACCATTTTACCGTATTCTGTCTTGTAATAGGGCCATCTAGCCAAAAAAGCTTTCTCACTTTTCTCGTTTAAGCCAGGTACTTCTCGCTTTCTACGTAGGAACAAATACAAATCCTACGCCGGTATGCTCTACAGGGCTTCTACGTGTCCAACAGGTAAATGATACAGCTAAATTCCAAACATATTAATTCCTACGTTGGCTCTACAGGGATTTTTTGGCTGAATTTGGCTGAATTTACCACCTATAGGGGTAGGGCACCTCCAGCACCCCGAAATTACACGTTGCGCTCCATTCTGATCGGGGCCCCGAGGGCCGATCAAGATGAAAACGCCGTTGCTCTTCGCCACCCAAAGCGGCCGTTGCGAATTCAAAGCCGTTGCGATTTTCATGTAAAGCCTTCTCTTTTACGCAAGCAAGAGAATCATTGGTAGAAACGGCTCTCATCGTCGAACAAAAAATGGAGAAGCGAATGCTCCCATTTTTCAACCCAACAAGCATCACGCACAACTGCAACACACAGTAACGTCGGCAGCGCTTCATAATATACTGATCTGACTGATCCTCACTACCTCTACTCTACATAAGAAACGACTAAGCAACCATGAAGCTCTACACCGCCGCCGCCATCACATCAATCTCATCTGTTCTTTTTTCTTTGCCAGCCACCGTCAAGGCAAGCAAGGGAGGCAAGCTTACCCCCGAAGCCAAAGCATCCAAGCAGAGTACAAAGACCAACAAGACGAAGGCAGCCAAGGCCAAGAATGTTCCGTTGGCCTATCTCAGTTTCAGTCTCAGCTACGACGGTAGCTATAGCATGTCTGTCAACCCAACTCCCCTTCCAACGCTGGCTCCTACTCCTACTGTGGTCATTCCTACAATCGCTCCTACTCCTATTACGACCACAAGGGATCCTACTGTGGTCATTCCTACTACAATCACTCCTACTCCTATTACGACCACAAGGGATCCTACTGTGGTCATTCCTACAACTCCTACTCCTACTGTAGTCACAGCGAAACCTACTATTGAAGTCACAGCGGATCCTACTATTGTAGTCACAGCGGATCCTACTATTGAAGCCACAGCCACAGCGGATCCTACTATTGAAGCCACAGCCACAGCGGATCCTACTATTGAAGCCACAGCCACAGCGGTTCCTACTATTGACGCCGGGTTCGATGACTCTCTACCTGCCAGGACTTGAGCTGAGCAAGATGAGATGATGAAAGTAAACGGGGAACACTGCATGTCATGATTTTCAACCTTGGGCTTGGTGGGATAATCTGTGCTTGACATTGTATGTATGTATTTTGAGTGAAGATTTAGTAGAAACTGGGTCTAAACTATTTGGTATACTTTTGTGAGAAAGCGATGGCGTATGGAACATAACTTCCGACTATAACAAAAGTAAGAGATCAACTTTGATATTAGTATATGTGATGACATCGTTGCTGCCATTCGCTATTCTCTTGGAGATTGACGGATCTTGCTAGCCCTCCAGGACACATATCCTGTTCAATCGCCCTGCTCTTCCCTGTTGTTACTGTCTACTCTGTGTGGATAGTGGCCGACAAGAGGGCATTCCTCTTCTTTCGTCTTGCTGCTTGTAAGCTGCTTCCACCGCCGAAACTTTTTTCATGAGGAAGGAGGATTGAATCTGGGAGACTGCACTTGCACTCGTGTAGCATAGGTACTATAAAGTGGAGGTGGAGAGGGTGTGAGGAATAGAAAGAGAAGAGAAACCGCATAAATGTAGATAACAGCCTTGATTGAGTCTTAAACATCCATTGAATGTAAGATGTCTGGGAAGGAGAAGGGGTTCTCCCGAGCACAACTCTGTCTTGGCTTGCTTGTGGCGATACATCGAGGTCGAGGTCAGATTTGAGATTGGATACCAGTCACGAGTCAGGTAATTCACGCTTGATGTTGTGATTTTGTGTCGTAAAAAATGGCACGCACAAGGCATCGAATGAATTCCAAAAGACAAAGTAACAACCACCATAGCATAATACCAGCCCACTCGCCTCCATCTACAGCAAGTACCATGACAATGAGTCTCCGAAAAATAGCGACCATAGCTACAGCTGCAGCGGCAGTCTTATCTCAAGCAGTGGCTCAAGAAGAGCAAGAAAGAAATTTTCACAAGAGGCATATTCCACACCGACCTGATCGACCGGTAAGTCGTATTTAATGTTCTTCCTGCAAGGATAGATGTAACGACTCCATGTCGGTCATGATCTCTCTTTGTGTCTACTCGATTATTCAATAATTGTTGTTACCTATACGGGGCTCGCTATTTCATTATATCATCAATCTCTAACCGTCTCAAAAAACACCTCCCATATCGAATATTCACCTCCTCATCTCAGAGCATTCGAGAACAAGTCACACAAAAACACGCCAACCGCCGCCATCACCTCCAACGCCACCTCTCCCAACTCCAATCCACAATTTCCGAACACACCTCTGGCCGCACCTTGCTCTCTGACGAAGACTATGACCGTCACTTGAAATTTGTGCAGGGATTACATCGCAAGTTGGCAGCGTTGGAAGATAAGGATCCGAGGATTGCTCAGTTGGAGATTGAGGAGGAGATTGAGTTGCATGAGAAAATGTTGGAGGGGGAGTTTTTGTGGGATATGGAGAGGGGGGAGTTGGTGTTGAAGGATGATTTGCAAGAGTAAATGATAGGAGTGTGGGAATGAATTTGTATAGTTAGCTTTTTTGAGGGGGGGAACTGCTCAATATTACATGGTATCAGTATTTAATGAACTAATTAGGAAAGAAGAACCAATCTATCTAAAGTAGGACTATGGTTTGGTGTTAAATGTTTTCTCTTTGTTTATATGAAAGCAACTCATTCAGAGGAAAGTCCTCTTTTCTGAGCCACGAATCTGAAGATTCACAATTAATTACTAGTAGCGCACATCCCCATCCAAAAAATACCTCCACCCCCCTCCACCTCGACTGTACTTAGCCCCCCTTTACAAAACAATGAATAACCTCCTAGTACAAACCCCAATGTTGATCACTTCCTCACTTTTTACCACTTTCCAGGGCAGGAGTCTTTCCCTCAGCTATATGCTTGTCCACCACAGCCTTGCTAACCTCACACTGCACCCCAACAAAATTCACCACATTATTCTCCGCATCCCTAAGCGCGGCAACAAAGAACTGATTCCAAAACGGAGTACCATCAGCTTTGTAATTCAATAAACAAACGGATGTATCGGTACCCTCTCGAACTCCCCGTCGAATAACATCAACGGCAGCCTGGTCGGTTCCTGGACCTTGAAGAAAACGACAATTCCTTCCCAATACTTGGTCCAGAGTGTACCCCGTAAGATCCAAGAAACCCTGAGACACATACACGATAGGGTTGTCCGGCAAACTTGGATCCGAAATGGCAAAGTTTTGTTGCGACCCCGATAACGCCGACATGAGACGATAATCTGGCTCCATCAGAGTCTTTACAGGTCCAAATCCACTTGGCATGGGTAGTGGAGTGTAATCCCCCTTCTTGGGACCAGCCGCATTGGAATTATCCCCTCCATCTATATCCTTCAATAACGCCTCCGCCTTGGCGGGTAGCTCCCGTTTAATGATATCCTTAAGTGATTGGATTTCACCCTGCAATCCTTCAATCTGCTCTTGGAGTGATTCCAGAAGGAACTTCTTTCGAAGGCGAGACCGCTTGGCATGTTCACGGTTTCGTTCCCTCCGTTCAATTTTTTGGGATTCAGTAAGGGATGCAGCGGGTTTGGACGATGTACCCTTTTCCGAACCAGAGTCACCACCACTGGTGACTTCTTGTGGTTTGTCGGCGAGACCTGCCTCGGCGGCACTTCGTTTGACGGGTGCTGCAGAGGCAGGTGGTGCGGGAGCAGCAGATGTTATTGTTGGTTGTGGTGCGGCTGCTGCTGCTATTGGAGCACTGGTGCTTGTGACTGGTTCTGGTAATGTCAAGTCGTCAAAGTAACAATCGTGAAATAGTTCGTCTAAATCAAGAGCTTGTTGCATCTGTTGTGGAAAAAAGCCGATGAATGTTGTTAGTACAGATGTAATGTATTAATGATGCAAATGTTATAAATAATGCTAAGCACTAGACAGACACCGATCCTATCATGTGACAAGCAGCCGACAGGACAGCACCAATGCGATATTATTCGCCAATCATATAGCTGGGAAACAATCGGCATCATATACACGCAATAATCAATAACATCACTTACCGAATCACGCTCATCACTAGGATCCGGAGCAAAGAACTGCATAGCACTCGTATTATGACTCGGTACCGGCACAGGCACTAACGGCTGAGCCGCTGCACATGCCGCCCCTACGAGACCTGCCCCGGGTTTCCTTCCCGCCGATGATGTTGCCTCACTCATGGTTGAAATATTAATCGATGAGTGTAATGTGTGTATGGTATCTTTGATGAATAGTTGGTTGAAGTTGCGGAGAGTTGGTTGACACCACAATAAAACGATTTAAATTTGGAGATGGATTGATTGGATTCTTCGTCGGGGATGAGTCAGAGCCTCGGCAGATGGATAAACACAATGGTGTCTTTTGCAACCTTTTGTTTTGTGACTTGTAGGCGAATGAACTCCCTTTGATGTTATCCTATCGGCGTTATAGTCGTTATAGTTACAACACTGTGCACCTATAATCGATAATTCTGTTGACGTGACTTCTGGCCAAATCCTACTATTACTGATGGGGACTTCCGGAGGCCATGGTCAACACGTCGTCTCTCTGTTGTACGCGTGGTTTGGCACGTGCTGGAGATCGTAGATTTGGTTCAAGTGCGTGACGTCAATTTCAATACTCTAGATTTCCTCCTAGCAGCCATTTCCGGAACTATTTGAGGAGGAGTTGCGATATTCCTAACTTGATTGACCATTGGGGAGGGAGTTTCGATTGACAGAAGTTTGTGCCGCTTAGGACAAGTTAGGATCGTGCGGACAAGAAAGATGTGGTTCTCATCTCGTCTCGCTTCGCATGCACTCTGAGCAATCCAAGCAAGAACACTTGAATTGTTCTTGCTAATCCATTACTTCTTCCTTCCAGCATAAGAACATGCAATCAACGTCGACATGATGAATGAGTCGTCCGCATCGCCGCTGGTCGCACCAGCGTGCATCACCACAGCTGTGGTGGTAGCGGCAACATATATCATCCGCGTTTATCGAAGCTCCATCTCGAAAATCCCAAAAGAGGGCCCAACTCGCCCAAAGTTTCTTCTTGACGCTCTTGCCGCAAACGAGGATATTTACTACTTTGGAGTCGGATCAAATCTATCACGCACCAGATTGGAAAATCGCAGTATATCTGGAAAGAAGATTCACCCAATTAGTTTTGAGCCGTGTGTGATCTATGATTTTCGGCTTGCCTTTAACATGACAGGCATTCCACCCATTGAGCCAGCGCTGGGATCTATTGAGCCTTTGCCAAGTTTTTACGAAAAGGATGGCAACCAAGAGAGGAACTCTCGACAGCTATGGCGTACTGAAAGTAAGGCGTTCGTGGCCTATGAAACTAATGAATGTCATGGAGCTTTGATCAAACTAAGTGCTGAAGACTATGAGTTGGTATACAAATCAGAAGGAGGGGGCAAGGGAGCAACTCAGTTCTATGAAGAAATTGAAGTTATTTGCGTGCCATATGACAAATCAAAAGACCCTGTAAAGGCAGTTGCATATCGCGGATCAGAGTACGCAAGGCTGGATCAGATAGAAGACATGTGGCCAAGCAAGCGCTACATGGGTATTCTACGCTCAGGTGCTGCTGAACTTGGTTTAGAAGATTCCTATCAGAAATGGCTTGCGGATCATCCAGTTCAAGAGCCGAGTTTGTTCCTCAAGAAAGTATCAATCAACAGTTGCCTATTCATGGGTGTACTTCGTTTTGGATTGAACATGCATTTCATTCCTCACCTACAAACTGCCATGTTGTATCAAATTCTTGTTCCACCAAAAGACCCTGCATGGAAGCAGTATTTAGGTGAGGTAGCAGCTTTCACAATTTTGTTTCCCAGCTCATTGCTAGGGTTCACTCTTAGAACTATCCTTGAGAAATCTGGCAAGACGCCTCCCATGGTCAAAAAATTCATTGAGCATTTAGAGGAGACAATGTAGAATGAAGATGTACGATGCTTGAATTAAAGAGAAATCATAACATCAGTGTAACAAGAGAAGAGTTGTAAAGACAAAGGATAATGGTCAAAGTCGTAGCAAAGTGTGTTCTTACTTAGTACTTTAAACTAATGTTAAACTTGAGCCACAGTTGACGGTAAGGAGACACAGGATACTACGTCATCATTAGGTCCCAGTTCTATAGTTGTATTGAGCCGAGACTCATTGATTTCTTGCCAATCATGTTTCACCTCTGAGAATCTACTTCGCCGCGCAGGACCATTCGCAACAGGTAATTCATTCGTATCGGTATTCATACGTTGTTTTTCAGATTCTTCAGTGGCAGCAGGCGATTGCTGAACAGTTTGTGAGCGAGCAAGGCCATATGTAAGCACTTGAGAGAATTCAGAAGGGATCTCAGTGAAGTTAGGATCTCTTGGACTGGCAGCGTTGTTGTGGCTGCGATGATACTCTACCACGGCCTCCTTGATTTCAGCTCTTGGAGGTGGAGATGTACCTTCTTTAGCAGATTGAATTATATCCATGCATAGTTCTCGTAGTCTTGATTGCTTCGTATCGGTATCAGTATTGAGAAGTTGTTTTTCAGATACTGCTGCGGCGGTAGGCGATTGCTGGACAGTCTGTGAGCGAGCAAGGCCATATGTAAGCACTTGAGAGAATTCAGAAGGGATCTCAGTGAAGTTAGGGTCTCTTGGACTGATAGCGTTGTTGTGGCTGCGATGATACTCTACCACGGCCTCCTTGATTTTAGCTCTTCGAGGTGGAGATGTACCTTCTCTAGCAGATTGAAGTATATCCATGCATAGTTCTCGTAGCCGAGACGTCGCTGCATCTTCCACACTTCGTGTATGTGTACTTGGGCATTGCGCCGGTCTATGTCTATGTAGTGATACCACTGCTGACACTTCATACGGGGTTGATGGGGGATGAGGTGACGATGATGATGTCTCTGCAGCGTGAGAGTTCTGCAACATTCGTCGTGGTGGTGGAGGTTGAAGATTGTTCACATTGATACCTTTGCTGTATACGTTCCGTCTTGGAAGGTGAGAGCTTTTCACAGCGTGATGAGAACTTCTTGACGAAGGTGGCGGCCGAGCAGTAGAGTCAGAGGAAGGCTTCTTATGATGCCTATGAGACAATATAGCTGTGGAGCTATCAACCTTGGATTGTGATCCAAAGGGAAGTTCTTGTTGGAAACGCCCAAGAAACCTTCTACTAGCGTCTGACATAGAAGCACAATACAGAACATTAGAATGCACCGTTACACTATAAGGCACACATTTCATGGGAGCTTTACTCACCTACAACTCCAGCTGCAGGACTCTTTCTATTCGATGTACTCAAGCGTTGAAATGATTGAACGTAACATTCTGATTCAGCTGCACGTTCGGGGCTTCTGAAGTCGCGGCGGCGGTCATGGCTCTGTTTCGACATATTGACGTCAGTACTGTAACGCCCATTGCCACAGCTATTACTGCGGTGTATTCTTGATGTTGATTTTTTTATAGCATCTACGGATGGCTGCTGCTGCGGTTGCGAAACTCTTGGCCCTTCATTTGACGTTGACTTTCCTCCACGGTCACTGGAGGAGAGGCCTTCGCCTCTGCTGTTGCTGTTGTGGCGGCGCTGGCGTTTCATTGTTAAGTTGTGACAGCCGAAGCCTGCTACAGAGAATATCTATCGATGGTTGATTGTCAATCCGGGCGGTATTGCTCAAGGACAAAATGAGGATGCTTGAAGGATGGTGACCAGGGCAGGGCATCAGGGCACGTGGTAAGACAACGCATGCAGCAGGGTTCGTTCGTTGACCAACTTATTCAAGTAAGTGTAAGTAGTACCGCTCCTCGGAGAGAACCCCTCTGTGACACTTTGCGGGCGGTCATTCAATCCCGAAAACTGATCGAGGTCGTACTTACATACGTAAGTAGATCAACTCAATGCGCGCGCAGCCGCTAATAAAAGACAAGTATAGGGGTAGTAAGTACTTAGCGCCATCTGTTACTCAAACACGATTGTTCCTCTATTGCGCGGTCATCGTAACCCTATTGTTCCTAAGGTTAAATTCTTTCTTGCATTTGAAGAGAACATCTATTTACATATCTACATGTTTATGTTTCTGTAACCTTTTTTGTTGCCGCAAGTCGTAGTTATTGCTTATGAACTGCACATGGTTGCAAAAGGTTGTGTATTTATCTACATAGTTGGAATGAGCAAGGCTAACAAATCGAATTACTTCAGCAACGTGTGTGGTTTTGCACTATTTCATATATGAACCAAATGAACAGTTTTTAGTAGTACTGATTACAATCGGATGCCTTCAGATTCAGATCAATTGGCATGCGCTATGCACTCTTTTCTTCGTCGAAACTCATCAATCAAAGGCCGCAACTTAGAAACGATACTCATCACACTTGCATTATGTTGCTTTACCACTCTCTCTTTCTCTGCACTTGATACACTTTCAGATGCGGCATCTTCTCCATCCACTCCTCGTGTACCCTCAATGCATTCAAGTAACGATTCCAAATACTCTTCACTATACACTGCCCTTGAAATGACTCGTTGTAGAGGAGATTGTGAAAAGAATTGAACTGCTTGATCATAACTTGTAAACTGTAACACGTCTTTTGACAGGGCTACATCTCTTTTGGAGTTCACATTGGTTCCCGGACTCCAAATAGTAAAACATACTCTTCGCTTCTTCGATGGCAATACACGATGAAGCACTCGATCACTATAAAACAATACTGCACGTCGATGTAATGGAGATACCTTGGTAGATTTGGAGAGAAATGGCCATAGTACTATTTCTCCACCGTCGCCATCCTTCCATGTAGGATTCAGATAGACAACGCAAGTAAGCGCACGAAGATTTGGTGGTCCAGGATTATCATAGTGCCAAGGGAAGGACCCCCCACCTGTATTTAGCTGAATTTTGATAGCTGGACGTGCATTTATGTCGAGAGATAGCGCTGGCGTGGTAGTAGTTGTTGATGGTATAGGAGTTGTTGATGCATCATCAAATTGTTTGTCCAGATCATCCACTATCTTGACAAATGCAGGACCAATATCATCGATCATATCCTTCCACGATCCCAGATTATTGTTCATTGTATCCTCCATTCTACCATCTAAAGCGGACAGATCCATTTCATACACAAATGGCTTGGCCAAGGCTGTTCCGCCAAATTGAAAATAGTGCTGTTTGAAGTGTCCATTGGAATTGAGATTGTCTGCATCGGACAAGAGCTGGTTGGCTAGGTCTAATGGAAGGAAATCGTCAACTACTGTGAACGAGTTGTTGCGTAGCTGAGCAATCGCATCGGGGGTGAGTCCGAGCTCTGTTGATAGTGTTGGTTTTGTCGTCATGGTTTTTAACAACTTAGCTCAGTTGATGGGCTGCCGCGCCAAAAATGCTCTCTCGCTCACTCAGCTTGCGCTTGCTGACACTTGATCGGAACCCGATGTTGGTATCTTTCATGTCATCATAAAAAGACAAACATCAAAGGAGCAATGAGCGACAAAGCAGCAGCAGAATCAATAGGCACTGCCATCTTATTGTTCACCATCCAAGTCTCCGTTGGGCAGAATGCGGCATTGGCTCCACTAGCCATTGGTGGCATTTTGGTCGCTATTGTATTCGCAGGAGGGTGAGTGATGTGATGTGTCTGGAACGCAAAAGATAGGAAATGTTAGTTGTGTACTTTTGGACAACACACATCATTTGGATCTTCTATATTCACTCTTCTTCTTTGTCAGGCCAATCTCTGGTGCTCATTTTAATCCAGCAGTGTCGTTTGCTATCGCCCTCAGAGGTGGAATTTCCGTACCAGAAATGATAACATATTGGGCTGCACAGTTGATTGGAGCAATAGTTGGAAGTCTATGTGGTGGCATAGTCACTTCCTCTCACGCAACTGTGAGCATTGGTGCCGATGCTACACTTACCCAGGCTCTACTTGCGGAAGCAGTCTTCACTTTTATCTTGTGTTTTGTTATACTTTGTGTGGCTACGAACCCCAAGGTTGAAAACAATCATTACTATGGGCTATCTATCGGACTTGTTGTTGTAGCTGGTGCTATTTCTGTTGGTGGTATTAGCGGTGGAGCATTCAATCCTGCAGTCGCGCTTGGGTTGAGCATTACAAGTGGTATGTCCAAGCTCTTTTATGCACTTCTTGTATCAGCCGCGAATCTAGTTGGTGGGATTGTCGCAGTCGGTTTTTTCCGTGTCGTCCTTCCTAGTGAGTTTGAGGCTGGTGGAACAGTAGGAGAAACTGCACCTCTACGGGGATATCTATGATGTCAATCTGGATCATGATGTCCAACTCTTATACGTTATAAACTACACTCTTCATTTTTCAATCGTAACAAGAACCTTTTTCGCAGATGTGTTGCATGAATTGCGCTCCATTTCTATGCGACTTGAAGCACAAGCAAACATACAAAAGATTCTTTTCTCTCATTGTCACTGGGCCCTATCAAAACACTTCATGACGATGTGCATTATTCGCCGCTTTTCCACCATACGATTTCCTCCCAACAACATCAAATCGATTCCCACCAATGTATCCAACACCTTGGTGCATTTCAGAGCTACTCCGTTCTCCTATCACCGAAGTATCCCCACGAGCATCCGCAACACTTTCCTCCAGTAGCGAGTTTGAAAAGTAGAATATTAATATTGCAAAGGCTGCATACATTCCGGTGAAGAAAATGCATAGTACTGAAAATGCATAGCTTGAATCATCTACCACGCTGGTATTGTTGTATTCTTCATTATTTTGATTCTGATCTCCTCTCTCTCCGAATGATGGTATTATCTTTGACCCATAGCGAAAAATATTGTTGAGAAAATGAAGTTGTTGACAGAAAATGACAATCAAAATGCACATCATGTGTACACTCTTTGACATCTCACCTGAAACTCTCCAAATAAGATAGCACAAACCAACGTCAAATTGGCAAACATTAATAAACTTCCCGCAAACGATCCCAGAGTCAACGGTGTCATCCGATGGACATTTCCCGAACAACATGAATAGTACTTGCCCGTGAATGGCATCCGAACACCCAATAACACAGTACCGTAGATCACCAAAATACCAGAGAGTATCGCTGTCCATATCGCAGCAAACACCATAGCTCTACTTGTGACTGTTATGACACCATTGTTGTTTCGATTTCGGTCATCTTCACCTTCTCTATCATCATTGTTGTAGTAATTGCCATTGTTGTAATTCGGATCATATTTTTGGGATGCTATGGCGAAGGAAATTGCAATTACAAAGCCAGCTGTGGTTAGCAGGCCGACGAGGGACCATAGACCGGCGAGTAGAGATCGTCTTGGGGACATCTTGCGGTAAGAGGCAATCAATGGAAGGTGCTATAGGGTCGATGCCAAGAGTAAATAAGCGAGTCGATGCGGTAAGTTGTTGCTTGGGTTGTGGTTCATTGTTCATTTCCATTGCCATTCCGTGGAATGCGGATGCGACTCTTGTTGCATTTTTGTTGGTACATTTCTTCTCAAAAACAAGAAAATATCCCAGTTTTCGTCACAAGATCACTTTTTCAACCTCCATACAAGGCTGAACCCCCTAGAAAGTGATCCTCCGCTAGCCTCCGCTGTGCTCATAGGCGCCAAACTGCTCAAGATTGGAGTAAAGAGTCTTGCAATCATATCTTGTGTCCGCCTCAGCCCTCAGGCGCCTAACACATCATAACCTCTCCTCTGTTACATTATTACATTATCAACATGAGTAAAGACACTGGATGCTTCAACGCCGTTGTCTTCAACGATGGCGAGATCGTATCACGACAACGCAAGAACACTACTTTGGAAGGCTGCTTCGCCCTATCTGAATGTGCGTCAAATTGTGATGAGTTTACGGCGGACTATCATCCCGCCGATGAGGTCCTCCAGCCGTTAGGTGGTGAGCACCCGCAGCACAAGAAAGATGCAGGCATCGACGACGAAGAGGGAGATGAAGGCGAAGAAGCATTATTTGATTTTTCTGCCGACTTTGATGGAGCTTTTGGCTTGATGGAAAGAGATGAAGCAGGTAGTAGTAGTATGGGCATGAATAAGATTCAAACAACAAGTCCGTCCAGAACTGTTGCACCATCATCCAATTACTCTTCACCTAGGAGTGTGATGTCCCGAAAGGTCTATGATAGCAGTCCTCAGAGCATAATTACTGTAGGTGACGATGCTCCTCAAGTCATGGGTTTGACTTCTTTGAACAACAACACCACCACCAGAAAATCCATCTCGGGCAAAGGTTATTCCGTCGGTGATGAAGCCAACTTGATGGACTTTTCGGTTGATATCTCTAAAGAGGATGCTGCTCTTAAAGCTAACTCGCTTGAGGTGGGAGATGCTGCCTTTATCTTGAGATCAGATGGTAAATGGACATATGCGATTATAATTGACAAGGCTATGATGCCGGATGGTCAATACGCCTTGAGATTTGAGGTGGGAGCGGATAATAGTCGTAAGACATTCATGGAGGCGCAATGGGGGAAGTATGTTCGTGTAATTAAGGCGACTACCAGCACTACTGCGCAAAGTAATGCTGCCACTGTGATGTCAACTGACCCTGATCTATCATACTATGAAAGTGACTCAGATGAAGAGACCCTGAATGATAATGATAACGATCATGCCAATGAAAATGTTAATCATGATGATGCTGCTGCTGCTGCTGCTGAAGACACTAACCTGGCTCGTCCCAAGGGAATTCTACGGAACAAATCAGGAAATGCTCTCGACAGGTATCTCAAGTCAAAAGTGGTCGAGAGGAAGAGAAGTGAAGGCAACGCTGGGTATAGTGTGCAATTTGTGCAGTTCAACACGATGAATGACGCTGAATCGAGGTCATCTGATGCAAAACAGGCCTCTGGATCCAAGGAAGAGGAAAAAGAAGATTCAATGTTCGAAGAAGTAGAGAAAGAAGACAAACCTGATCCGGCTGAATCGTTTCCTGCCAGGGAAATTACTTTCACTACGCTCACTACGCCAACTGAAAGCGAAGCTGTTCAAGTCGGAGCCGAACTCCCTGGTATTGACAACGAGACATCAGATGTGCCCAAAGACAAGAATGCATCCTCTGAAACAAAGAAAATTGATGAAACTACTCCCAGCGACGATGACAAAGAAGATGTTGTAATGCAAACATTGACCTCTTGCCAGAAAGGAATAGAACTATTCGATATTGCAGATATTGCATCGTCGCCTATTCGCTTAGATCTGGACACTATCACTCCAGCTTTAGAGCGTCCATTAACTCCATTGGAAAATGGTGAGAGCTGGGATGTTGGGCAAATTCTCCTCAACCTCGCTCAGCCAGTCTTCGACTTGAACAATATTGCTTCTGTCACTCAAGAACCAACCTTAGCGTCGGCTCCATCAACAGATGCTGGTGTGCCCGAGAATGACGTTGTTGAGGAGTCTCTTACGATTGAATGTGAGTTGCAAAGCAAGGATGATGTCAAGGTTCACGTGACCCCGTTGCCCTCTGCAGCCCTTCGAGCAGAAAATGAAGCCGAAAGTAAGGTTGATGACAAAATATCCATGAGGAGTTATAAGCCCCAGATCTGAGGCCCATGAAAAGATGAGCCCCAGATTTGGGGCTCATTTTTTAACGTAAGAATTAGGCCCCCCAGAGGCCATTATCTTGTTCAGCATTGTTTGCTTGGTTGTTCTGGTGATTTTGGTGAAGTTTGGAGGTCGAGGGCCTGCTACAGGGCCCGGTAACTGAGGTCGGTGGGGTTATTTTAAGGTTAAAAATTTGTCTCCCTCCGACCACTTTTGCGATCTTTTGCAACATGATGAGGAGCCTCTCCTTTTCCCTCGGTAGCAATTCGACGCCGCCGATACTAAACAAAGGCAAGCAGAACGTCCCGAGAATAATAGAACGTCTCGATGTTGTCGCCCTTCTCTTCTTTAGAGGCGTACGGGGGTGCTGTATTTTCAGCCCTCGTCTACCGTCACATATTTTCCCAAGTGAAGAGGATAGAGCTGCTGCAATGGACGATGCGCCGTATGATGATATGGAAGAGCAATACGACGACGATGGCGATGACTCTGATGATGATGATGCGGGGGGTTTCCTCCTAGAGTGAAGGATTGGAAAGATGTTGACTACGTCAAGCGGCCTCTTGTCACTGTTGACAGTGCACGTAGGATGTTTTCAACCGATTCATTTTGGAACACAAATTCATACGCAACATGTTTGATCACATTGACAAGAATCGCCAGGGCAGTGACAATTCTATCGACAAAATTGCGAGCCTCTTATAAATACGGACCCAGGAGCCCTGTTTTTGAGGTACGACATTACAGATAGTCAGTTGAGTCTATCCTACGACCAGTCCTGTATCCTATGCCAGTTGGGAAACAGAAGTAAACCAAAGGACGGGGGAACACCAGTGGTAACTTCGCCGTGTGCAGCTGCAGCGGGATTGACCCAATTGACAATCCTTTGGAAGAGTTCAAAACGCAATGTGAACAGTGTGTGGGTGTTTATGGCGGTAATAAGTATGTCATGGGGAAAGAAAGCGATGCCACTGCTGCTCTTGCAAAGGAACATACTCGTACTGCTACGGCTGTCGGCGGTTTCTTTGCTCGGAGCCATCTCTGAATGGGAAGATTAAGAAGGGTAGTGAATCCCTAAGTTCTCCAGTATTCAAGTTCCTACCATAGAAAAGGGAGGCAAGAAGGACGCAATTAAGGAAGAACGAGAGGACTTGACATTCCATCTTCTTGCACATAAGAAGTTGTTGTCGGGGGAAGCATTGAAAGCTACAATGACACAGGGCCTCAGAAGCCTGCTACTACGGTGTCTGATCGCAAGCCTGCCGCTGCCGTATCGAATAAGAAAGCACCTTGCAAATCTGCCGCTGCATTATCCAATAAGAAATCACCTCGCAAGTCTGCTGCAGCGTCTAATGGAGATGATTCTGATGAGGAGAGTGATGAAGAGGTGACCAAGAAGAAGAAGATGACAACGAAGAGTCGTCAGCATGACACCAAGAAGAAGCCACCGACAAAGGCTTCCGCTGCAACGGTGGAGGTGATACCACTCGAGGAGAAGGTGGCAAACCTCCCCGTGCTACCAAGGATACCCAATCTCGCCAAAGAAAGGCTGATTCTACTGAACCGAAGACAGAGAGACGAAGGTCGTGAAGGAACACATAAGGAGACTCTGGACTCTGCTAATGAACCACTCCTATACATAATTATAAGTAGAAATTACTTCAATACTACATCACCCAAATGACTCAAATACATCATAGAATGATTCTCTATCGATTTCAGGTCCGACATCGCCGTCATCTATGCAAACAAAGGAGCAATACAAAATGGTAATGTTTCCCGCCATTTTCGGAAAATCCGGCGGATTGGGAAATGGTGCATAGGAGGACTACCGAGGGCATTTTCGAATAAGAATTGACATCCTAGACCACCATACAACCTATTGGACGTGTTATGAGGGGTTTGGGGGGTGTAACTGGCTTTAACTGGCTTGAAATGAATGGGCCCCATATTTGGGGTTTATTTGAATTTTGAGGCCTGAAAACTCCTCATGGATATGCGATGCTAGAACGTTGCCTACTGCAGATGCAATTCAATCTGCAAATGATCTGTCACTTCTCAAGAGGGATGCACTTAATATTCACAAAAGGAGGGGTGTTCAACAGAGCGCAATGAGGAGTGTGTCTACACTAAATAGAAGGGAGAGGTCTTTCAAAAACAAGCTGGTGGCTAATACTATTTCAAGAGTGCGAAGCTTAAAGAAAGGTGGAAAGGTTGATCTTGATGCGTTGAATGTCACATCGGATACAGTCGACTCTTACGAAGTGCATCCAGAGAAGGAGTTCTAAGGAAGCAAGTGTGCGGCATGTGTTGTATGTCTAGTTGTTATACGTTAAAATGAAAATAGTGAAGATATCAGTGAATGTTGGACCTATACCCACATCAGTTACGCCTCACGTATGTGATTCGCCGCACTCTCTCCATATTCTTCACCATTAGGAAGGTGACTTCGGCAAGGGTCATGCAACTACAATCCACATCATCAATTGACAAGAGAATGTCGTCCTCTTGTAACATGCCCGTGATGGGAGATCCCTTTCTAATCTTCTTTACAACTGCTTGACCATTCAAGATATCTATTGCTACTCCAAGCTTTCCTGGAGGTGCATAAATGGTATCACGTGGTAAACTTTCTAGCTCTTCTGTGTAAGAATTCTTCGATGATTGTGGCTCAAAGAGAGGCGACGGCGTTGAGCTTGTTAGATTGCTGGATAGTGTCGTCGCATCAGCGAAGAGCTTGTTATTGTATGAGTCCCCAACAGTTACCAGAGGATCGAAAGAAAATTCATCGTTACTCGTTTGCTGATCAAAAGGATTTACCTCCAACGACTTGGCAGTCGCAAGGTTTATATCCTCAACCTTCCATCTGTTACGAATGAGCTCCTTCCTCTTTAGATGGAGCTTAAAAGATGCAAACAAGAACACCGCCGATAGAATGGAACAGATCACAATCACAATGATTGAGTTCTTGTTCAATGCTTCATCAGACATGCCCAGAATATTGTTGTTGCTAGTGTTGTTCTCTGGTTCAGCCGACGCTCTGGGTCTGTTTGCTTGGTACTTATCAAATAGAACGCTATCCACACCAGTAAAGTACAAATCCTCACTCTGCCTCAAGAAAGTGAGGAAATGATCTTGAAACTCATTAGATGCATAAAGTACATTCTGATAAAAGTGTTCAGACGTCATGAGTGGAAGCTTCTTCTCATCTAGGTGCTGTGCAACCACAACCGTCGAAAGTGTTAGCTCGTGATCGCGAGGATATTGCCGAAATCGGAGTTTCTCTGCAGATATGTCTGAACCTGATTGCTTGGTAATATGTTCATCAAATACCCCCACGCTGAGGATATCGATATTGGCGTCATGATCAGTAAATATCTTTTGGAAAAAGTGTTGAGTTGCGTTGCAAAAAGCCTCCTTCTTGATGTCATCGAATAAGGAATCAGTTACTGGGGATATCCTAGTGGAAAACGAGGCAGATAGAAATGAAGCTTGCATGTTTTCAGCCTTCACTACGGTGTGTAGGATGAAAGGCAAGAGAAAGACGATGCTTGCCACTGAGGAAGAAGACGCTCTCATGTTTGCAGGCTATTCGATGGCAGAATAGGTAGATTGCAACTTGAAAGAGGGGATGTTATGTCAATAGCTGATCAAGAAGAAACCTATTCAATCTCACACCCTATTGTTCTACTTATGACGTGTTGCTCCTATGAAGAGTTATTTGATTGCGCTGCAGCGATGAGATGATCTATTGGCTGTAGCTGAGGATTTTCTATGCAAGGAGTGGTATGCTTGGTTGGGATTATCTATTATTTCGAGGTGCGCACATCCATTTTGTGAGAGGAAGTGCGCAAACGCGGCTGTAGGTCTGAAACATCTCGCTGCATTGAAAACAGTGACATATGTGTTCTTGATGTTATTATCGATTACTGCGATGTTGAAATTATTATTGAGAGGTGCAAGCGATGGATGAGTTTTCAAGAGGTTGTCTTGGCATTGCACTTTACCTTGGCTGCGTTTTCGGCATCGCGTGCACCGATATAATATATCCTCCTAATATCTCCAATAATCAAATCAAGAAGAACGTCCCGTTGATCGAACGCAATGAATGATACAATATTAGTCTTGGAGGGTGGAGTGAGTGCAGCTCATACGGCTCAAATCAGTGAACGATATGAGATACATTTGTCATGTGAGCGGACAAATCTTAACCAAAAGATTGCGCTTGAATTAGAAACTTTCCTGGTGCCGTATCCACCATAACATTGACATCCAGGATGGCGAGGAGTAGTATTAAAGAAGGGAGAAGGAGCACGATAGCTAATGATAGCATCGTTCCATGTCCTTTCTTCTTCGCTTGCTAGCACACTTCAACGCCAGGTTGCTGCACAGGATAAAGGCCGGCAGACCAAATCCTTCGGCACGGACAGGACTTCGGGCCGCGACTTTTTTGCCACCGATCACAAAAAAGACCCCCCAGCCTATGCAGCAATAACGGCGACAAATAATCATATAACAAACCCACAACATAGTCACTAGACCCATTTTTCACGCTGAATCGAATGGTGCAGTCGGCGGTCCGCTATCTTTAGAGCCTGCAGACGTATTGACAGTAACAGCAAGGCAAACTGTTGGAGGTTTCGTGTTGGATCGCTAAAATACTTAACGGTTTCGTGTCGGACGTTAACGGTTTCGTGTCGGACGTTAACGGTTTCGTGTCGGATCGCTAACGGTTTCGTGTCGGACGTTAACGGTTTCGTGTCGGATCGCTAACTACCAAGCTCCAGTGTGTAAGTAGGTGAGAGCTTGGCAGTTAGCGATCCGACACGAAACCGTTAACGTCCGACACGAAACCGTTAACGTCCGACACGAAACCGTTAACGTCCGACACGAAACCGTTAACGTCCGACACGAAACCGTTAACGTCCGACACGAAAACACCACATCATCATTGTGTTTCGTCAACCCCATGATGGTCCCCCACTCTCCAATAGCGTCTTAGTGAAGTGGTATCCTCTATTGGTCATTCTTTGACGCCGTCGCTGCGTATCATTACACCAAAGTGAGGATGCGGGAAATTGCGGGTCCACATCGGTTTGATAGTACACATCCAAAACATCCTTCAGATGAATAGTTGCAGTTGATCCACCAGCAGAACACTTTGCAGAGGCAAACTATATCCTATTTGCAGGCGGTCTATGTCTTGACACCGGGAGTGGCATGCCTCTAACGTAGCAAGAGATGAAAATGAGAGATTTTCCACAATTTACCTCCAAAATGAGTGTGCGTAGAACTTGAAGGAAATGCAATGAAAAGCTACTATAAGTCATGGAGACCTCATATACTAATGACAATGAACACTCTTACTCAGGAGTACTCTATTTCATCTCGACTACTACAATATTTGACCGATTGGAAAAGTACCGATTTAGTGATCTTCGGGCGTGTCTAGGGAAGACATATTATCAACTGATGCCCCCCGGTGTCATAATATACGCTTGGCTTACAAAGAGCTCCGCGATCTCGACATCGGCTTCTATGGAGGCGGCTTTCCTAATGTGCCAATAGAATGTGGAATCCAGCAACTGAATAAACTGCTGATGCATTACGGTTGCCCATCCAGCTTGGGGGTGCAACTTCAGAGTTCAATGGAGCTTTTCCTTATTGGACTCGGCCGTGCACACCAGCCCTTTGATGAATCGTTTCAACTTTATCAATCCTGGATTACCAGTAGTTGGGTCAAATCGATTTGGGAAAAAGTAGATCAATACGGTTACAAGATAGTATTGAACAATATCGACTACCCTTCCCAAGAGTTGGTGATAAATGGCTTATGCGTGCCTTTGAAGATCTTGGATATGATCAGCAGGAATTACCGAGACTGAATAGGGTACGTTTGCACCAGCAAGTACTGTTCTTATCGGAATTGCCTTGGTTGGCTCAAGAGAACGCTTTGAACCCTGAATAGGCTCGGAAGAACGACCCAAAATACATCGCTGAATTAAGTATAGTACCTCCACTACTGCAGCACAATCGAAGCAGGGTCCATGTTGTATGTGCTTCCAAGAATACGCAATCATACAAAGAACAAGTTCCTCACGACAGCGTGTTTATCGATGGGTTAATTGCACATTAATTTTGGTTGCAAATTGGTTGTATCTTGGCCCCTATTAGGGGCTTCTCCTACCAATTGCCTCCAAGTAAAGTTGTGTTACGTTGGTTCCGTGACCATCGGCAGCGGGGAGGTAGCTTAACTCAGGCTCAAGTGGCTTCAAGACATCGTCACATAGCACCCTTCTTCCTAGAGCGGCTTTGGATTCAAGCCATGCAATCTCTTCCATGAACTGACGAAGAGCAATGTTGTAAATGGCAACGTCAATTCTTGTCAGTTCGTTCACCTTCGACAGAATATCCTCAGGCAAATCTCTTAAATTCGACTGATGAGTTCCTTTATGATGACTAACGTGCACATTGCCTTCTGTCTTGTCTTCATCATGCGTAGGTGCACCACAACGACAGTTTTTGTCGAGGTATGCTAGAGCCTCGGGCGTTGTATTGCTTTTGAGACGATAGTACAGTAAACAACGAGATTCGTGAACAAACTCTGTTAGGCTAACAAAGTCCAATTCCCAATAAGTTCGGTTGGCAGCTGTCACATTCGGCTCAAATGGATCCCCACCTTCTATTAACCCATGAGGTCTTCTTGCGGATGATGTGAGGTGTCTACTCTGATAGTTAGCAGGGTGAAAATGACATCGATGCATGTCCCTATTATGCGGTCCCATAGGAACGTGATGGTCAAGCCAGACTTTAAAGTCGGTTTCATCTGTACCGTTCCACTGGAATTGATGCTTCTCTGGCCTAAAATACTTGCAGTGCATAAACATTGACATCACGTGGTGCCTTGGACTCCTCAGACTGGTTGAGTGATATGCTGCCTTGGTACCGAGCTTCTTCCTTTGCCAAAGGACAGAGAATTCTTCCTGACCAGCCCGGTGTACTGGAAACACGCTTAGATTCAGCTGCTTCAAAAGTGTCACCCAAGTCGATCCGCTACACTTTGAAATATGAGCATAGCTAAATATTCCGGCGGTTGCATTTATTGCTCCTAGTCTTCGACTATTGCTCTTGCGCGTGTGTCCTTCCGGTTCTTCTATAACCTGCATAGGTGCTGGCAAATGCAGTTCAGTGTCGTTTGAAGCGTGTTCTTCCACCTCTTCTATAACCTGCATAGGTGCTGGCAAGTGCAGTTCAGTGTCGCTTGAAGCGTGTTCTTCCATCTCTTCTATAACCTGCATAGGTGCTGGCAAGTGCAGTTCAGTGTCATTTGAAGCTAAATGAGGATTGAGCTCAATTTGAATTCTTTTCGAATAATTTCCAAGCAAGACAAACATTTTGGGTGGTCTCTTCACAACAGCACAATTCAACGATTCTCCCTTCATTATGCTGATCCCCAAACATGCTTTCTTCTCCGCGTTAATACGTTTGCAAGAGGCACAGTACAAAGTATGGAGAGTGCTCATCTCCTGGCTGCACAAACGTAGTTCACGCAGTCGGCGAAGACGTTTGCATGAGGCACAGCTCGAACCCTCGGAAGAAGAGAAAGAGGCGCTCGAAACCACGTGTTGGGAAGAAGAAGAAGAGAAAGAGGAAATCTGATGAGGGGGAAGATGATGAGGGTGAGTTCGCTTTGCAAGAAACTTTGGCAACTGCAGTGCAGAACACTAGAAGAGATGCACGGGCAGCAAAGAGGAGGGGGTAAAGAAGATCTAATTACTATGCATGCATACACTATCTACGGGGGATTGAATTAAATTATATAGATATCTTTTCATTGACTATCGTTGCTCAAATGAAGGGCTGATACGTCTTCGTTTCATCATTCGGTGGAACATCTTCATACTATGCAAGTTGGAGATCACAATGTACTCTTTAGAGCAGAAGTTGACGCAATGGATTATGTGGATTCGTAGATGCCATCATCCAATTTGCTGCTGTTCTGAAAGGCGAGCCTTTGCCGCGCACACCTACATACCCGTCGATCTTATCATGATCATGACAGAATGGTACATTGCCAGATGCCACCCGAGACAACTCCGAACGTTCAACTTTACCCAGATTAAGTGGGTTTGCAAAAAATCCATTCTTTTCTTTCCCAACCCAATCCGTGATGAAATCATCAAATGGTTCCAAGGGACAAATCGACGTATCTGCATAGATCCCACCATAACGACTAAGTAACTCCAGCCTCAAAAGATCCCCTTTCAAAGTTGGCCCTGAAATGGAGTAAAGCGTTTCATTGCACACTACCGAAGCGAATATTGGAGCATACTCTTTCGCACTGTCTTCATTTAGAACCATAACATTCCATGATGGATTCATCTCAATCATTGCTTTCACGCACAAAAAATCTGCAGCATATCTATTCGGAGGGTCGTTATGTGAAAGTGCCTCGAGATGGTCAAGACCTTTATCCCAATACATCCACACAAATTTTGGCATGCCGGTCGCTGTATGATTTGCTTGTAGTGTCTTACCAGCTCCAGACATACTGCATTTTGTTGAGGTAGTTACGTTGGTAGGATAATTATTGAAATTAATGTTCAAGTTCCGGATGGACAAAGCGACCACGATGATGCCTACAAGTAGCTTCATCCGAAGATGTGTCATGTTCATGTTATTGCTGCTGGGGTGCTGGCTATTGAAATTAAAATGGTGCCTTCCCGTGCTCACAAGATGCGTATGTGTCCCTCTTTGATCGCGTTCAGTTGTCTACCGAGCTGCTCTCTGTGTTCATAAGTTCATCGCATCGCAGTTTGGAGTTGCGTCGGTTTAGGTCGTTTTTTTTTTTTTTTTTTTTTTTTTTTTTTTTTTTTTTTTTTTGTTTGCACTTTTATGAGAGAAGAAATCATTTGAGTACCACCATCTCGTACGCATTCTGGTTAAGCCGGTGGGCAGAAGGGAAGGAGAGAATGAAAGCCAAGGTGAAGAGAGGAACAGCAGCTGGAAATTTGTATGCGGTCTGTCCATGTCATTGTGACTTGTGACTCCGCTATGTACAAGATTTGGCTGGGAAGAAGCAATGATCCAGCAAGCTTACAACTTTTGTTTGTCAGCAAATTCATCGGTCCAATCTACTGTCAAGGCAATTACTGTCGAAGTTGATCGTCAATAGTATTCCTGGTGGCAGAGATTCGAACTTTTTTTTGTTTTTGTTTTTGGGTTCTTTTTTGTCTCTAATCCTTCGCGCCTGCTTGACATGACTTGCGGAGGTCTCTCGACATTATGACCTCCGTTGTCTCGCAGTCACCACACGCAACCGTCTTTGTGACGGGAGCTTAGAGGGGGGTTTGGACAGGATATGAACAGGGATATCATGGATATTGCGTGTGTTGGTGGAAACGGTGGATTCTCGATTGTGTGTGTTGGTGGAAACGGTGGATTCTCGATTGTGGATCGGGCTGGTCTCAACGCGTGCGTTTGGCCAGCAGTCATCGTCGTCTATTACGGCGATATCTCTCCAAGCTTGTTGGGCATTTCAATGCCTTGACCAGTTTGGTTGATCTACGATCTGTACCCGTCTCTCGAAGCAGTTGCCGTCGCTTTGAGTGGATTTGACGGGGGTTGGGTTCTGATGGTATAAGGAAATATGTGTTCATTACACAACAACATGTTTCTATCATTGGTTTGGTTGGTTTCACAACACGAAGGAATACTCTTGTACTTGATTATTAAGAGTATCAAAGCGACATCTATGCTTGAGAGATTAGACGGCAGTTGGCTTTGGTTACACGGTGGGGGGTGCACGGTGTGTTGATATTTATTGTCATTACCTCCGTGCAGTCCGCGGATGAGTGATGTGCACTTTATTGTACACTTGCAAATCTATCACGGCGGGGAAATACTATTAATTTCATCGTTTGAGAGCTAATGCTCTCCGTGTTGAGTTGGGGTTTATGTACTGTTGCATTGGGTATCCTCAGCATGGCCGGACTTGCCTCTGGGAAAGAAGACAAGACGAGTTGTGCTTCCTAATGAATGTCATGATTTTAAGAGCGGAATTATTCACCCTCAAGAGCCCTTTCCCTCCTCTGCGCATGTCTTCCTTGAATGCTGCATGGGGGATAAAGTCTACAAAGGGGAGTTCTGGGGGTGCCATGTTTCACTTTTCATCATGGACTGAATATATTTGAGAGTATCAAAGCAGTCAGTTGGATGCTGTTTTGGATAATGTTGAGGGGGGTGGCGTGAGACATAACTCTCGCATTCGAGGGCGTGGATGGGTAGACATATCCCATCTGCGCCTTTGGAATACTCTCATTTATTCTGGAGAAGGGTAGAACTGAAGAGCTTGGCTCTTCTGCCTGAATACTTCTTCTTTCTTTGGATGCGTCATACGCGACTATGTTGTCGTACTGAGTAGATGCAATGAAATTGGTAATCAACAAGTTCGTTGGAGGAAGATCAACAGATAAGATCGCTCCATCTTTAAGATGGCACTGTGTGGTTGAATTCTCTTCGACAATGTTTTGGGAATTGTTCGAGGGGGGCAAGAATGGATCTAGTGCATCAAGACCTGACGGTTTTGGTGCACTAATGTATACTACTACTAAAGCTGTGAGACAAGTATATCGTCTCACATCGTAGAAGTACCAAAACTTGTTCAAACACTGAAAGTCCTTTCTTTGTCACATCACGTCTATGTGGAGGTGAAAGTCAAGTGTCTGACGGATGGACTCATCACGACACTTTGGAGAAAGGCTTCCCTCACTATGGCATTCCTTCTGATGTCATAGTTTGCGTTGCAATGGAAAAATGACGCAATGAACAGATTGTCTCAGCGGTTTGATTGTGCTGATTGATTCGGCATGTTCTCGCGGGGACAAGATAGGTTTAATCCTCTCATGTTGCTGATGACTCGGGAGAATTTTATTCTCACGGGGACGCAGCCTGGAATTGGATATAATACCCAATTTCTAATAGACTAGGGAATGATGGCACATCAAGCGGAAGGTCTAATGGGGGTTCCAGTCTCCCTCCATGCACTTCGTCACCGGGGACAAGTAGACCTCCTGCAAGAGATTGCACGTACTTCAGCGATCTCTATGGTGATACCACATTATGTATATATATATATGAGTTACTCTGGGGGATAGAGTAACAGCTACCAGGGAAGATATGTACAGGTCCAAGTTCGGTGATCTCTCCAGCGGTGTATGTTTGCAATTAAGATGACGAAGCTCTTCGTCAGAGGAACTCTCTGAAGGACCACGCAAGTGATCAAGTTAATATCACCCGAGTGGTTTTTCTGCGTTGTCTAGAGGCAAACAGCTGGATGAAGGACACCCTAACAAATGGAGAAGTATCTGTAGTCTCTGCCAATTACCAAGAAATGAACATTCAGACTCATGGGAGTTAATTTCTTCAGCCCAGGTTCGGATAGATATTAGATGGTTCGAATGCTGAGGCTAAAAACTACATCGCACTGTAGACTGTAATGCAGTGTGATGGGTGTCGCTGTTTCCTACGCTCTTGGAGGCTGTACCGAGCACAGCCGGGGATGGATGAGCAATCAAAGCAATACGTAGGTACGGTTTCACTCCCCCAGATGTTTGCACCGTTTACATCTGGGATAAATTATTCGAGGGGGGGCAGCTCAGAGAGTCTGTTCTGAAAATGGTCTGTCGTCAAACCTGTGGTCTCATCCATCTATCTTCGATTGAGGATTGGCTAAAATTTGATCGAGTAAGTTGGGCCTTGTACCTATTCTACGATAAACGGAGTGCAATCGAAGTGATGTTTGAAATGTTTCCACACTTGAATGCACATCTGGGGTACAAGGACCTTCTGGAATTTCGAAGTGAATCACTGGGTATCGATGCGAGATTGGTTCCTCTACAAGTCAAGGATCCCTTCTCAAGATTCGGCAAATCCCTTCTACAAATGCCTAGATCAAGGCCTCAATGATCTAGATGCATCAAGATAGGAATTCGGGCTGGGCGAATTCCCCCCTCAATATTATTCAGAGTTATCGCTGGTTGCTGCGATGCTCTGCGGTTCATGGCTCCGAGAGACAACTCTCGGTTTCACGTTCTTCTTTAGTTCACTAAGGTTATTGGATATTTCTTACTTCTATCCTGTGTCACACTTCAACTTGACTTGAACGAATGATGTACGACGGGCCACCATCTCGTACGCATTCTGGTTAAGCCGGTGGGCAGAAGGGAAGGAGAGAATGAAAGCCAAGGTGAAGAGAGGAACAGCAGCTGGAAATTTGTATGCGGTCTGTCCATGTCATTGTGACTTGTGACTCCGCTATGTACAAGATTTGGCTGGGAAGAAGCAATGATCCAGCAAGCTTACAACTTTTGTTTGTCAGCAAATTCATCGGTCCAATCTACTGTCAAGGCAATTACTGTCGAAGTTGATCGTCAATAGTATTCCTGGTGGCAGAGATTCGAACTTTTTTCCCCACCCACCCTCCCTATTATTTTGTTGTTATTGGTTGCATCCGTTGGAGGTTTCAGAGTCTGTTCTGAAAATGGTCTGTCGTCAAACCTGTGGTCTCATCCATCTATCTTCGATTGAGGATTGGCTAAAATTTGATCGAGTAAGTTGGGCCTTGTACCTATTCTACGATAAACGGAGTGCAATCGAAGTGATGTTTGAAATGTTTCCACACTTGAATGCACATCTGGGGTACAAGGACCTTCTGGAATTTCGAAGTGAATCACTGGGTATCGATGCGAGATTGGTTCCTCTACAAGTCAAGGATCCCTTCTCAAGATTCGGCAAATCCCTTCTACAAATGCCTAGATCAAGGCCTCAATGATCTAGATGCATCAAGATAGGAATTCGGGCTGGGCGAATTCCCCCCTCAATATTATTCAGAGTTATCGCTGGTTGCTGCGATGCTCTGCGGTTCATGGCTCCGAGAGACAACTCTCGGTTTCACGTTCTTCTTTAGTTCACTAAGGTTATTGGATATTTCTTACTTCTATCCTGTGTCACACTTCAACTTGACTTGAACGAATGATGTACGACGGGCCACCAACGCCTCAAAGCCACGGAAAGTCTGTATTAGAGTGTCCACGCATCAAATTCTGACCCCAAATTCTGTACCTTTTGGGTCAAATTCCGAACCTTTGGTCCAAATTCCGAAGGTCAAATTTTGGACCTTTTTCAAATTCCGAGGAAAGGTCCAAAATTTAAATTCCGAACCTTTGGGCCAAATTTTGGAGGTTTTTAGGTGAAGAGGGGGAAGAGCCCCCAAAAAGAGTTCCCGAAGGTCAAAATTTGGGGTCAAAATTTGCTTTATGTGTCCACGCATCAAATTCCGACCCCAAAATTTGACCTCAAAATCTGACCCCAAAGGTACAAAATTTGGGGTCGGAATTTGAAATGCGTGGACACTCTATTTTGGCAGTTATTGGCACTGCGTCGGCGAATAAGAAAGAAAGTGAGTCCCTGTGGGAATTTCATATTGCAGACGCGGCTGAAGGTCTGCTTTCCGTTCGCCGTGCTTCTTGCATCGCGTCCATTCAAGGACGCTCATAGTAGATTGGATGCATCGGCGACCGCGAGTCTCGTAATGTCGGAAGGTATTGGACACCAAGGAAGAGGCAAGCCCCAGCCCCATCGGAAGATGCATCTTGGACTTTTTGGAGAACAAATGTTAGAGATGCATCATCACCGCCTTATTAATGTTGCTCTGTAGTATCGATGTCGATGGTACGCACCAAGCAAGCTGAGGAAGAGTCAACGATGGACCCACATGGTGATCATGCTACAGCAGAGTCATCCAACAAATGGCTAGATTTCAACGATGGGCTCTGCTACAATCCATGCACCGACGTCGACGTGCACCAAGTCTTTTCGTCGGCAGATGCAGCTGTTGGCATGCTAACACCAATATCAGAGCTTACACCAGAAACTGTGATGGGAGCAATAAACAAAAGCATCCCTTCCAACATTATATTCGTGTTTGAAGACGACAGCTTTGATGAGGAGTATGGGAGTGCGTATACACACAAATCTGAATCGTCTTCTTTTCAAGACTCTACTACTCTTGGTTCTTCAACTAAATACCCCTCCGTATCTCGACAAAGATTCGGCAGAATCAACTCATCACTTGCGAGCTATTATATTGTTACTCCTGCCGAGGGAGCCAAAAAGAAGAAACAACTTGCCATCAAGGAGGTTAACGTAAAAGAACGTGCAAACAGTGGTGGAGATGGAGACGTTGAGCTAGTCTATGGATCCAACGCCTACCTGAAGAAGATAGGTATGCGCCAAAGCTTCATGCCTTTACAACGATTTAGAACGCTGACAAGGAGGGCATCTTCCTTCAAACCTTCTATACAGCTTCAAGGATCTGCAGATAGTACCAAGTCTCTATCGTCAGACGAAGTGAGTAACGAAGACGATGATAGGCCATTGGTAACAGTAGACTGTATTCAATACGAGAACAAGAAAGAGGAGAGCAACGAAACGATGGCCGAGAAAGAGTGGAAGGATGAAGTGACCAAGGCAGATGATGATGTTGCCGCCCGACTCCATCAGAAGATCACAACTGGTCTAGCCGAACTTCTTGAAACTGGAGTGTTTCCGGAAACATCAGTTGAAAGGAGCGTTGTTTTAGATCGCTACAGAGATGATAGTCTGGAGGGCTCGACAGAAGTTTTGTACAAATTAGGATCAACGTATGTTACGGTAACACCCGAAGAGGTGTGCAGGGTTGAATCTGGAAAGGATAGGATGACGGTGGCTTCCTTGATCGAACCTGGAAAGGACAGGTTGACGGCGACTTCTGTCACGCCCTCTATACAGCTGCAGGGATCTGGAGATGGTACCAAGTCTCTATCGTCAGACGAAGAGAGTAACGAAGATGGTGAAAGGTCAGTGGTAATAGAACACTGTATTCAATACGAGGACAAGAAAGAGGAGAGCAACGAAAAGAAGGTCGAGAAAGAAGAGTGGAAGGATAAAGTGGAAACATCAGCTGAAAGGAACGTTGTTCTAGATCTTCAAGGAGATGATAGTCTTGAGGGTTCAACAGAAGTGCTTTACAAATTTGGATCAACCTTTGTTAGGGTAACACCCAAAAAGGTATGCAGGATTGAACCTGGAAAGAATAGGTCGACTAAAGTGTTAGCCAAGAGGCCAGAATTGGATACGAAGGAGGCCGAACAGGTTGGCAAGGAGGCGAACAAGAAGGATGAGGCAGAAGCAACACAGGAGCAAGCAGCCAAGAAAAAGCCTGAGAAAACGGCGGAACAGCAGATGAGGAAGGTACAAAGCAAACATAAAAAAGAAGAGAAGGCCGAGGCCAAGAGGACAAAGAAGGAAGCCAGGAAAAGCAAAGGCAAGGCGAATAAGTGCGCAGAGGACGAAGCTCAGGAAACTCACGAGATGAAGTCCAACAAGAACAGTAGGTTCTTTACTCCACTCAAGTTTTTGTACAGAAGGAGGAACGTGAACGAGTTTAATGTTCAAGATGAGATGAGTGTTCAAGATGAGGTTAGTGTCCAAGAAGTATGGAGAACAACCTAAGGTCATCTTTTTTGTGACTGTGTGAAGTAAATAAAGTCTTAAGATAAGTGTTGTAGGAAGCAAAGCAATCATAAAAGTTAGATTATTGTTAAATCAACCTAATTGTGGCACAGGCACTGGTGTCGAGCGTGGTGAGCATTATCTCTTTTTTCACCGTCAAGTGCCCATAGTACCCATGCTGCATTGATTGTTTCCTTTTTGTTTTCGTGCATAGCCTAGCATCAACAATTGACGATGGCAAAGCATCGACTTCTTTCTTTTTCTTCCTTTCTATTAAATCAGTATAAAGACAAACATTCCCCCTTCTACGAACCTACACCCCCATCCACATTGCATTGTGTTGCATCGCATCTATTATTCCCGTTTCTTACTCGGAGCTCTTCTTCTTTTTTGTTGGCCTGTACTGACTAATCAACACACAATGGTCCCTCTCATAAGGCTCCAAAGTCAACTGTTCCAACGGCTTGAAATTCTCACTCGTCAACTTGCTAACCTCTCTTCGGAATACAGCCTCAGGTGCCGCAGTGGAATCGATACAACTGGCCTTAATCGAGATAACCGAGTGCCCTCCATTCTTAAGGAAGTAATGTGAGTTGAGAGCAACAATACGTGCTTGATCTGGTTGAGCAACATCAGCAAAGACAACGTCTACCATACCCACGAGCATTCGGTACTTCAATGGGTGACGTGCATCCTCGATGATGGGGATGACATTGGTACGGCCCTTGGCAACGTTTAGGAGATCACGACCAGGACGATGAGAGAATTCTACAGCGTAAACATTTCCCTTGGGACCGACAATATCGGAAACGTGGGAGACTGATGTTCCTGCAGCTGCTCCAAGGTAGAGTACCTTGGAACCAGGCTTGATCCAAATGTTGTCTACACCACCAAGAATAGCAGCAGCGACTAGTTTCCAAGAAAGTATTTGATGTGAGCATGAAAAGTCCCAGAAAAAGAAACAAGAGACATTCAAAAAAAAGAAAAACCAACTCACTCTTGGATCTAAAGGGATTCCAAACCCTATATTCTACCTTGACAGAATTGCCATCTGGTCCAGGTGGACTCTCCACACTTATCCTCTTCTCACCATACACTGCAACTCCAGGTGTACTGTTCAATGTGACCAAGGCATCTTCTTTTCCACGAGCAATAAAGACTCCCTCGTGACGATGGGGTTCAATTACAACCTTTGCGCCACCCTTCATGCCACCGCGTCCACCGTCTCTGCCTCCGCGTCCACCGCCTTTTGGAATTCAAGAGAGAAAGTGATTGAAAGAAACAAATGAGTTTGAGCTAGAGATGTTGACACATATCTGGGGAAAAAGAGCAAGCGAGTGCACATTAATCGTACCTCTGCCTCCTCCACGTCCGCCACCTCTACCTCTGCCACCGCCTCTTCCACCATCTCTTCCACCATCTCTTCCACCACCTCTGCCTCTGTTTTAGTAAAGTTCATCAAGAATAGAGAGCAAACGGGATTTGTTAGTTGCAAGTTGCAAAATTAGACACACAGATTTACTCATTTACATCTGCAGCCACCTTGACAGCCCCAAATTGATATTAACGAGCTTGATAGATGCATATCATCGATACTACACCCGCATACAGCAACTATTCACTGCCTTCTTCTCAAAATAGCATCCCATCACCACCCACTCCAATCACACATCCATCAACTCCACACATCTCTCGACGTACCTGCCTCCACCAAATCCACCTCTTCCACCACCACGTCCTCCTGGCGATCTTCCGCCTCTGCCTCCCCGTCCTCCGGGTGATCTGCCTCCGTATCCGCGTCCTGACATTTTATTCTATATACTTGTTGTTCTTTACGACTGTATGTAGTACCAAGGCGCAGCTGCTATCACAGAGAGAGATTGATTTGGATCGATGGTTTTGATTGATGGGTGATGATAATTGCGGGAGCGGCGGTCTTGCCTCGCTCATCTCCTCCTCTCTTTTCCTTCTTGCTTTTCCTCCCATAGGGGGCCTTCTATTTGCACTCCCCATTGGTAACCTCTCTCGCTTGCTCTCGCTTTTGTTGTGCACTTGTCGAAAAAAGAAACAACCATGCCGACATATTCAATCCTACACAGCCTTTCCACCTTTCTATCACGCCGCTACAACCTCAACAGCACCCCAAGCAACCGTGATCGTGAATCTCTTGCACGAGATGTAGCCTACAGTCTCAAACACATTCCTGCAGCTACCACCGCCGCTTCACAATCACACCAGCAGCAGATGGTTGATAACGCTGCCTCCATAGAAGACGGAAATGATCAATTAGAAACAACATTAGAAGAGTTGGAACAAACATTGACCACTTGTGAATTATCACTTGATGAGTTTGAAAAGAAGGAGCGGTTTTTGTATGTGCGTATTGAAAAGTATCGAGAGATGATTCGAGAGCGGGAATGTTTTATTGATTCACAAGAGAGGGAGCAAGAAATAAAGGGTGTTGCAAGTAATAACGATAATAGTGTCAATGAAGAGGAAACAGCAGCAGCGGTAGAAGAAGAAGAAACACAAGACGAAGAGGAAAATAATGACGACAACAACAACAACAACAAGCCAACCCAAGATCAAATCATTCAACTCAAACACAAACACCAACAAGATCAAACCAACTTGCAAGACGTAGAAGCGATCCATGAGGATATCATTGTACAAATTGAAACACTCAAACGACGAATACTAGAATTAGCAGATAAAAAACAAGATATTTTGAAAAAGAGGGAGGAGTGTCATGAGTTTTTGGTGGAGTTTGCTGAGGGGAACTTTGAATGAGCATGGTATTGTGATGTTAGTTTCACTTTGACTTTGAGCGTGTGTCAAATTTCTTTCAGGGTGCAGGTACTAACATTTCAGGATAAAGTGCACATTTCTCGCTATCATCTTTACCATTCTCGTGTCCAATATGATTTATCAAACGTGTCAAGCATGCAAGAGATCTTGATGACGACTTGAAAATGTTCTTTCTCCGTCTTCCTAATGTCACGAGTTTGGCAAGGCAGTCAGGTTACTTCTCTCAGCTTCTGTAGGAGTTGGGTGCTTACTATTTCGAGAACGAGGGTGGGAAATTACTGCACAGACGCTTCAACTCGATGAGTTCGAAGATTTGAAAGGCAATCTTGGGAGGTATGTGCACTACTTCTTGCTCTTCGTCGTTGATGTCGTCGTCATTGGAAGCATTGCTTGGGGGGTCCTTGTTCTTGTGTTGTGTTTGGCTCGTCTGTTGCTGTAGCCATCATCATTTCTGCTGCTGGTGTTGGTATCGGGCGTGCTATCATCTGACGAGACGGATGATGTTGAAGCAGTTTCATCGCTTGATGACGAAGACTTACTGCTCATCATTGCCGTCCGCACATGGCTGGTGGCTGGCCGATGCAAAGTAGTTTGAAAGATCAAACATTATGTATGATGCTTGCAACTATAGAATGCCCGTGGCCATTAGTTTTTCAATTCGATGAGGAGTTACTTGTGTGTATTGCTGCTGGGTACTACATACCCAACAGCAAAAGGAGCTCGGAGAATGAAGGCTGGCATAAGTATTGTAGAGACGTGTGTTCTTTTGCTCTGGATTTTGTGACTGAGAGTGTGTATGTATCATCCGGATAATTGTATGGAAAGACTGTAAAGACTGTCGGAAAGCGACGTTGAACTTCACAAATATCTTAATATTTCACAGAAGTGATCTACTACCAACATCATAGCAGAGAGTGATACGAAGTAGTGTAATAGCAAGACCGACCCACCTATTCAACGCTGCCGCACCAGCCAATTCTACTACATATTGCCTGCGCTTATGGGGCTGCTCTCTACTCTCTTTGTACAATATCTAGCTAAATTCACTAACAAATGTGATAAAATTGGGCTGCAGAAGCAGAATAAATTCAAATAGAGAAAACCAAAACATGAGACTCTGATTGTCAAATGGTATGTATGTATGTATGTCTTTAGCTTCGGACCCTACACCTCTTTCCCAACGTATGGTCTATCGAGTCCTCGGGCAGTGCTGGCGTAGCCCATACCCCCCTACAATCATAACGGAGCTCGGATCGGAGAATGAAGGCTGGCATAGAGACGCGTGTTCTTTTGCTCGATTTTGTGACTGAGAGTGTGTATGTGTCATCCGGATAATTGTACGGAAAGACTGTCGGAAAGCGACGTTTGAAAAATATCTTCGGCAGTTGAACTCCTTGATGACTTCGGATGCGATTTTTTGCACGCCCTTTTTTTTGCCTCGGCCTCACACTCACAAATCACATCTCGCACAAATAACCATGTCGACTCAATAGCACTATACAACTTCCACAGCACCTAAACTGGACAACTACCATAACCATGGCTCATTGTTTTATGCACACATTGATGCCTCAAGCGGTGATGTCTGATTCCTTGTAACCAATACATAATCAAACAAGTCAAAATGCCAAAATTATGTTGACGTCAATGCAAATATCTATTCACACGGCCACGACAAGATTAATTATGCGACGAAGCCGCCCCGTTGCTGTGATGTTATAATATAGCTAGTTACATTAGTTTACGTCATAGCTGCGTTCATTAAACATTAGATGCCTGGAAGGCTGATGCGGCACTACGATCTCTCCTCTCTTCATACTTTTGTTGCATGCGATTTCTTCGGGGGATGGGCGATCAATGATTTCAATTGTGTCATTCTCCGCTGTATCAAGGTAATTCTCCGAAGTATTAAGTTGATTGGCGCATATGTATGTAGGCTCCTAAAACGGCACAAACAACAGTGCTCAATCTATTGACGACAGTGATATATCCTCCGTCGACGACACCAAATCACCCAAAATCAAGATGCTCTATGACCCAAGACAAAAAAGATAATGTTGGAGCTCCAATGATTTCACGCCTAGATCTTCTGCAGTTTACCTTCCTCTATCACTCTACTGGTTGCTGCGGGTTCGTTCGATTTCTTCAAGCAGTACAGTGATGTGGTGTTTTCCAACTTCGTACATGAGATAACAAGTACTTAGAAAATACCATATCAGTCGGTTGCCAGCTGCATCCCATTAGACACAGATTTGTGAAGGATATAAATGAACAGGACACAGAACCGTTTCCTTACAGTCTTCCCCCCCCCCCATATATAGGAGCGTCCCCCGCCACAGCAAGGCAGCAACGTGATGTTTATCACAACTCCCATTGGGCTTTAGTCTGTCTCATCCCTGTCCTACCAAATTCTCTTCACCAAATCCTCATTAGATTGTTGTTAGACCTATCATTGAACCCTGCCTTCCTCCATCACTCTACTGGTTGTTGTGGGTTCCTTCGATTTCTTCTGACCGTACACATGATGATTTTTGCAGGTGATGAGTGCTCGGCACACACCACATCTGTCGCTGCTCCCCCCATAGATCGTGGTTTGTCACAGATATAAATCGAAAGTGCACAGATTCCTTTGATTACAATCTTTCTCCCCATGCATTCCTACTCGTATACGGCAAGGAAAGTCTTTCGTCACAGTGTTTTTGTTACTTGTATTCCCGCATAGTTTTGTTATTACGTGCAAGAAATCATTACCACATATATATCATGGCACTCCCACCGGAAGCCAGCCCATCAATTTGAACCAATATCAATGAATTGTTGTGCTATCCTATCATTCCCCCGTATCATTGTGTTGTAATTGTGTTAAGAATACCACTGCTTCGTAAGATATGTAGCGAATGGGCCTATCGGCTAATCGGCTCATCTGGACGAATCTAACCACCACCAGCTCGCGAACTGATGTCATATTACTAATATCGTTGGTTTGTTGCATTGTGGATGGTTGATCAGTGTCCAAAGGTCCTGTGTTGTGTAGGGGGCCGATGTATTTGTCGCTTTTATATTATAACGGTCACATTTGTAGTAGGAAACCAAGAAATAAGGTCAGAGCCCCGAGACAGAAAAATCCTTCACATTATGGGGTCAGATGGGTCCACTGGGGCGCCCGACGCCGGTTTATGGTGGTTCCAACCACCGTTCCGCTCCACGCCATCGCCACCGCCGTCGCCATGGTTATTGTGTTCAAAGTGAGCGCTCGTGTGAAAGTGCTAACAAAACGGGGGGCTAAGGCGGTTTCAGATTGCGTGGGATCCCCGTTCCCCGCTGAGTCTGCGCCTCAGATTTTAGGACGTGCAAAAAATCGCAAACCGAAGTCACTCCATAAGTAAGGGCGGCATCCGTCATCGATCCTCCAAGTGCCATAGATACTTATTTTCATTCATTCCGATCAATAATTCCGATCAATAAGTAGCGATACATCACAGTAATACTTAGGTAGCATTAGCAAGACCGAACCATTCCGCCGACAACAACAGCAAGTGCATTCGAATAATGGGAAAACCTCTGTCTTGGTTATTTAAGAATCCAAGCGTTGAGGAAGCTAAAGCTTTCATCAGGAATCATCGTCATGATGAATTGTTGGGTATGAATGATGGTCATGGTGGCATTACAGTGCCGCTGCATAAAGCCATCCAAGACCATGCGTCGGACGACGTGATTCTGCTGCTTCTTGAGGCATGTCCACAGGCTGCAGCTGCAAAGGATGATTTCAAGCGCCTCCCACTTCATGTAGCCATTAAGTAATGGATCCTGCGGCATGAAGTTTTCAGAGAAAATTATTAAGGCACTGCTCAATGCACATCCCGGCGCAGCAAGTGAAAGGGATCCTCGTGAAAGGGATATTCGTGGACGTGGAGGACATCTACCACTGCATGATGCTGTAAATAAGAAGGCATCGGAGGGAATTATTCTGTTGCTTCTTAATGCTTATCCTCAAGCTGCTGCAGAGGAGATGAAGGACGGGAGGCTCCTACTTGAGATATACCTCAAAAGAGAAAGAAGGGCAAATGTTGACTTTATGCGAGAGATTTGCAAAGTTCGTATTGATGGGCTACTTCCGTTGGGGTTTGTCCTTACCAAGAGGTCATCGGACGATGATATCGTGCTGGCTGTACTTGAAGCGTATCCTGAAGCCGCAGGGAAAAGATTTTCAACCAAGTGTGATGAATGCATACTGCCACTGCACATTGCCTACGAAGACGAACATTCAGAACCAGTGAAGGATGCGCTGCGTCATGCATACCCTGACGCAGAGAAGGAAAATCCTTTCAAGACTACTTATCTTTTACACAAGTTCCTTGAGAGTGAACATGAACAATTAGACCACGAAGATGATCTTGACCATCTGATCGACATGTGCAAAACATATCCTGAAGCGGCGGGAAAGAGAGGAAGAGATGGTCGTCTGCCTCTACAAATTGCTATTGATCGGATTGCGCCCGTGAACGTTACGGCGGAGCTTTTTTACGCATACCCTCAGGCTGGAAAGGAAAAGATGAAAGACGGGAGACTCCCCATTGAGGTGTTCGTCGAACAAAAGGTAACAGATGGTTGGCCACAAGAGTTCTTGACCGAGATGGCGAAACTCCTGCTCGGAAATGATATGCCCGTCAGTGTAAAGGATGGCACGCCAAAGGAACACAGTGGCAGCTGGCACATTTGTATTTCTTACAGCACTGAAACTGCGACATCAGCTCTGCGGGAAGTTCTCCTTGAACCCGAGAACATCAGTGATTATGATAGTGATGATATTGAAGTATATTTTAGATGTGGCTTTGGTAAACACATTCACGCCCTTGCAGATGCTTGTGACTATCAGGGTAGAACTGCTCTTGGTTTAGCTTCCAAAGAGTCGCGTGAAGTAATCCATGAATTCCTACTCTTCTGCGGCCGGTACAAGCTCCATATTGGCCCACCCGAGCACCGTACAGCAACAAGTGTGGTGTTGCGTGCAGATGATCTAGGCGAGAAAGCCGATTACGGTGCCATCTTTGACGATGCGGACAAAGACGGGAATGAAAAGCTCGACAAGGGGGAGATTTTACAACTTGTGGTTTCGAAAATTGGCTTGGACCCTGAACTCTTTTTGAAGGGTTCAGATGCCGTATCTAAGGAGGAGTTCGTAGGCATCTGCAAGCGACAGTTGGGTGATGGTCCTCGCAAGGTAGTAATCAAGCTGATGAAAAACAAGGATCATTGGAAGCGTGAGTGCAATGCTCGCACGAATAATACCCTTCACCCAAAGTACGTGGTATCAGCGCTATCAAATGTACCGTCGGAAGACGTTATTGCCAAAGCAGTGGAGAGGGGCGAAGGTGGCCTGACAACTATCGTGACGAAATACCTCAACGACATCACACTAGGCAAATATGCTTTTGTCATGGATGCAGCAGGTCGTAATCTACACCAGATGTTTTACCAGGAGCAGCCCAAAATTGACGCTATGAGAGAGATACTGAGACAAGTTTTTGAGGCTGTGAAGCACTTGCATGGAAAAAATGTAATGCATGGAGACATTAAGATGCTCAACATTGTGCGTTTTAATCTTGATAATAGATTACGTCTGATAGACTTGGATGCCTCCGCAAGAATTGTGCCTCCAGGTGGAGAGGACGAGACGTTTGCTGGTGTCAAGTTCTCGTCGGCAATACTACCGCCTGAGATGATAGAGAGGATCGTGACAAAAGAGCATCTTGAGAAATTCAAGGAATACTGGGTGAGCGAGAATGACGAAGATGTAAAGGAAAAGGTGGCACCGAAGCTATACAAGGAGCAAGGAATTGTGAAAGCTCGATATTATGTTGTGAAATCATTCCGCACAGAAGGAGGCAAGCCTGTTGATACAGGACTGCTGCCTTACAGGCTTATGCGTGCATCAGAAAGTATTGACCTGTGGTCGCTCGGTGTTTTGGCATTCACTCTGCTGACCGGTGAACCACTCATCCCATCAAATCGTGAAGATGACTGTTTATCAGGCACGGCTATGCATCTTTTGCACTCGTGGGGGACGCAGCCAGAGGTGTTGAGCGAGCTTTTCAATAAAATTACCGATGATGCAGCACGTGACCTTGTTATGCAGTTGCTGAAGTCGAAGCCAGATGAAAGACCGACTGTTGCTTCTCTTTTAGCGACACATCCATTCTTTAATCAGAAAAATCTAGCAATTATTAGCCAATTTAACGAGAGGCTCAAAGATTTTGGCGAATCTCTGCAGAGCCAAGCGAAGCAATTGGAGAAAATGAATGCAAACATTTTAGTGATAAAACAGCTGAGTTACGAGAACCATTCGGAACTTCTTCGCACACGTCATGTATTGCTCAAGGGCATCTTTGAAGCTACAGAAGTTAGAACACCCACTACTTTCATTGTTCTAAATAATAAGCTGCCTCCGGAGCCATCTGATGGAGATAGGGATAAGATGCTTGATTTCGTCACGAAGGATGATGGTAGTGGTGTAAGCGTTCAAACGAAGTATGCCTCTCTAACAGTCTCTGCAGAGGGAGCAGATTTGAAACTCGAAGGTGATCTCAAGGAGCATTATGAACGAGTTCAAAATGGGATTAAGTGGGTCAAGCGCATCAAAAGGATTGGCTCAAAGGTTGCTGCTGGGGAGATTGGAACGGCCTTTGAAATAATCAAGGAGGAAATAATCAAGGAAAATCTCGTCGGAAACGAAATGTATCTCTATCTCATTGATGAGCTGACGGGAGAGCCCGTACGGGCAGAGGGCGAGGGTTGGCCGATAGTAATCACAACGCCATCTGAACTTGTGCATAAGTTGTTGCCACTGATGCTGGTCGGGATGCGTGCTATGTCCATCTATAATGGCACAGCGGGTATGGCCAGATTGTTTGGATATCCTCTCCCCAAAGTCCCGAAGGCTTGGTCCAAAGGCGCACAAGAGTCAGTTGAGCTACTAAAGAAAGAAAGTTCAGTGGAGGATTTTAGTGTTGTACATGAAGAGGTCAAAGGTGGTTCCGAAGAGGAAAAGTCAGTACGCGGTGCCTCTTTGCGTACATTTGTGGACTTTCTGAACGAGAAAGACCCAGGCCTCAAAGACGGCAAAACCGGCCACTTTGCTGGACTGCAGCGCATCGGTGATCCTGATCAGGGTACAGCGCTCTGGACTATTCTGACAGATCCAGGAGACATTAAAAGTGCCCTAAAGAAACGTGCGAAACAGTATGAGGAGGAGGAGCGCACACAAAATGAGCACAATCAACATGGAAAGATGGCAAAGGTAAAGGTAGTGACTCAAGAGGAGACAAACGAAGAAACCTCGGGAACGGAAGAAGTTCACGAGTTCGCCGAGCTAAATGATACAAGGAACGCAGTGGTGGCTTCAAAGGAGATTGATGAGTTGATTAGAGCTGCCAAAGAAGCAACCGCCTCATTAGAAGAGGCAACCGCTGCAGCAAATGCAGCCGCTTCTGCTCCCGCTGCAGCTCAAGATGCAGAGGAGGTTGCCAAGTTGATCAAACAAGCAGCAACCGCTGCAGCAAAAGAAGTCGTTTCCGCTCCCACTTCAGCTCGAGATTCAGAGGAGACTGCCCAGCTGATTAAAGCAGTAGCAACCGCTGCAGCAAAAGAAGCCGCGTGTTGCACGATATTGTGATCGAGCCTGCTAATAAATGTCTGTATTTGACCATATGTTCGTTGATGTGAATGATCCCATGATCTAAAATGAAAGAGAAACTTGTCATGTAGTCGACTTGGTCTGTGCATTCTCATCCTGTACCACTCAGTATATCTCTTTGACAAGAAAAAGTGATCTGCCACAATACTACCACGTCACCAGTATTGTACCTTCTGGCAGTCGACTCTCCTCCGAACCCGCAACCATCATCCTTCAAATATCGTACATAGTTACAACGCGTCATATCGTTCGGACCAGATGCTGGCTGAGAATTGTTATGCTATCGAATCCATAAAGCTCCGTGAATGTCACTTTTCATTCCCGAGAATTTGTGCAATGTTGTGTCAAGCTCGGCAAACACTTACTGTACTGATTGTTGCGTTTGGAAAAATAGCGGAGAGACAATATGCTGTTAGATATGTACTTTTATGTATATATTTGGTAGCAACGATTATTATTTTATTGTGTGCTAAATGATAATAAGATGAGAGCCTAGTTACAACATCTTCAAGTCATTTCAGCCCCCTCATTCATGAGTAGACTAGAAGCCCTGACATCATCTTCATCCTCCGCCTCTATCCTACCACCAAACAGCAATGCATCCGCAGCACGGATAGCACGTGGATTATCCCATATATCATTCAGCTCTCCATTCCTGCGTGCCATGAAAACAAACGTACCAAGGCAGCAGGGCACCAAATACAATAGTGCAGGTTGACCCATCTGCATGAGGTACACAGCAGCATTCGCCATGGCCAATCCAACAGCGTAGGCCACGACGACCGGGCCAAAGTATCCACCCTGTCCGCAACCACAACAAATGTTCCAGGATGACTTGTTGGATGAAACTCCTCCTGCTCCATTACGTACTCGTCCGGCCCCACCTGACACAAGACCCATCAAACGCTTCGCCTCATCAAACCTTGACGCAAAGCTCAACAACAACCCAGGAAGGACAATATCCCCAAGTCCCAACATGGACGCCCCTCCCTGATAATCTCCAACACGAGGAATGGCAAACAACATGGGTAGAGGCTCACCACCCTTACATTCCGTCGAACTTGGGTACTTCTCACACCACGACGGATCCGCCTTCGGAGGACCACCACTTGTAGCTACATTCACCATGATCGATTCACCATGCTTCGTCAGCAAAGGCGTCACAAACACAAAGAAAATGTCATAAAAGAATGCCACAGTGAGTAAAATGGCTGCCACTCGAATCGCATTGATTTTGATTGTGCCCAAGAACGTAATGCACATGCATGCCCCAAATATATCTTGAACGATCCAGTAGAAAACGTTTGATCCCGGGTGTACGACTGTAAAGGCGATATAGAGCCATGTTCCTCCAACAGCGTACGCGATTGTGTTCGCCATCACATCCAACAAAGTGATTGGACCAAAGAATGAATAGAGGCACATGAGAATCTTGCCCTTACACCCTCCATTCAATGCAGCACGTGTCGCATTCTCTTCCGAGAGACATTCCATTGGCCTCATGGGACTTTTCCAACGCAATTTACGAAAGACTCGAGTGAGCAATGGATAGAGAACGACTTGGGCAAATGCTCCTGAACATCCAAACGCGTAAAAGATCTTGACCACATTGAAAATCTTGAAGAAAAAGAGGACGAGGAGAGATGTCGATGCCAAGACAATGAAGAAAATGGCATGGGAGGCATCCAACTCGAGAGATTCTTCCTCCTGATAATGTTGGGGTTGGACGTTGCGGTTGGTAATGACGGCTTCAGCAGCGCCTTCGTCGTCATCGCGATAGATGGTACGTTCTCCACTTTCCGAGGGTGGTGATGCTGCCGTAGCGGTAGTACTCCGCTCACGAGATTGGGATCGACTTCTTGGAGTACCATCATGACGTGCCGGACTAGGGGGTGGTCGTTCCACATTCTCTCCACCCTGCCCCCCAGCAGCAGTAGCAGCAGCCACAGCCCCCACTCCTCCCGCCCTAGCCACCAAATGACTCTTCATCCTAATAGCCTTGGCATAATTCCTATAATCACTCGACGAAAGATAACTCGCCAACCACGCCACAAACACCCCCAAAGCCCAAATAATAATCGCTGAAGAATTCACCGATGGTCTATCCCTTGCATACATACTCAACACAATGGGATCCCCATTATTATTATTGTCACCATCACCATTATTCGCACTCACTCCATTCATCAAATCCAAAAATTCCATAGCCTGCTGCATAGTAATATAAACTGCCGGAATAGTCACCTCCTTAATCTCATCGGCAGTCAATGTAGTATCCTGATACAACCAAATGGCAAAATCCCAAGCACAACATGCCTCATATTTGATATTCCCATCACTCCCCCCATCCGTCACATTTTTTCCAGTGATCAAACACCGTTGGCTTTCACAGGCACTTACAAAGGTTGTTTCATCTGCTGCTGCATACTTGACACACATGTTATTCTCACTATTGCCAATCAAATAGTCATCATTATTGTCATCATATCCCCCTGGACTAGTGATGAAATTCAATTTGTTCGTAAACACATCCGAGGGAATGAATGCCTGACCGTTGTCACAGTCATAATCCTGCTTGTCAATTGGCCACTTAACATCATCTATAGTATAATCGTCTCGGGTGTAAGCGTCATTGTTGGATGACCCATCTTCATTGGTGGAATTGGTCACATTGAGTGAATACCGACTTGATAAAGATCCATAAATGATGATTGCAGAGGCGCCCAATCGTTGAGCAGATAGAGCCTTGCGTTCAAATGAGCATTGGCCACGGGGGACTAGAATGGCGGCGTTATTGTACGATTTACCGTCGGCATTGCCGGAAGAGGAGGAGTAGGTGGTGAATCCGTAGGATTCGTTGCAGAGGTAGAGGTCATCGGAGGGGGGTGTTGAGGGGATGAGTCCTACTCCTGCTGGACGGGAATTGCTGCTGCTGCTGGAGGAGGATGAATGGCCATCGCTGTAGGAAATGAGGGATGTACCAAAGGATGCTTGTGAGGCGAGAAGGGTGATTGGAGTGGGCACTCCGGGAAGGAGGACATCGATTGTGGCTGTTTGAAGGATCGACTGGGCTGGTGCGATTAGGAGCGTGGAGAGTACGATGAGGCGGGCGGCCGTCGTCATTGAGGTGGTGCTGGATATCGTCATTGTTGCATTTATCTAGTGCTCCTGATATTTAAATCGGAGCATTTATGTGGACGGTGCGACCATTGTCGTTTCGTTCGCAAGATCCAGCCATGACTTTTCGGTAATGACAGGAGAACTGAAAACAGAAAAGCGTCGAACCACCGCTGCGATCTTTTGTGATCTTTTGTGTTCCAGAATCCAGTTGATTTAGCCCTCATTCGAAATAAGTGGTGCATCTGACTCATTTCTCACTTCTTTGACGCTGCCGCTGACCAAGCAGATGTGCTGCCCCGACCTACATACTGTGAGCATACTGTGACTGCATCTGATCATATTACTCCAAGTAACCATCAATACACTTTGCTCATCTTTATCTCAACAAACTAATAATGAAGTTGGCAGCATTTACATTGGGGCTCTGGGCCTCTCAATCATATGCATTTGCTCCTCAAACTGCTCAAATGAAGAGTCGTCATTGCCAAAACAAAGCGACACTTCTCTTCTCAACTGAAGTGGCTGTAGAAGAAACAGTAGACGTAGTAGACACAGTAGAGACAGTCAGCAAAGCAGCGGCAGCACATGTAGAAGACGTCAATCCGCGACTAGCAGGCCTAGCACTCATGCTAGACGACGGAACACGTAAATCACACAGCATGGCACAGAACTCACAGTTCGTCTCCGGATTCTTCGCAGGACTTGCCGACAGAGAATCCTACAGAGCACTAATCACTAGTTTATATTTCGTATATGAAGCCATGGAAGATGCCATGGAAAAGTCTATGGATGAGGGTGTCAAGGCATTGGATTATCCTACCTTGCGTAGATCGGAATCACTCAAGAAGGACATGGACTTCTTTTACGGTGAGAAATGGCAAGATGGCATTCAACCTAGCCCAGCTGCCAAGGCCTATGTGGCACGAATTAAAGAAATTGCAGAAACCGAACCTTATCTTATGGTTGCACATCAATACACACGATACCTTGGTGACTTATTCGGTGGCCAAATGATGAGTGGCATGGCACGTCGTAGTCTGTCTCTTGAAAATGGAGATGGGACTGCCTTCTACACATTTGACGATATCCCCAGCGCCAAGGACTTTATTACAGAATGGTACACGAGTCTGAATGCATTGGACTTGACTCAACAACAAAAAGAAGATATTGTGGACGAAGCGAATCTTGTGTTTGCATTGAATATTGATGTGTTGCAAGAGTTGACTGGGTCTCCGTTGAAGGCCATGTTGACACTTGCTGTGAATAGTTTGAAGGAGAAGAGGTTGTGGCCATTCCTTGGTTAATGTACAGTAATAGATGTTTGTAGTATTTTTGCAATGATTCCGACAGTATTATCCTTGCCATTCTCATTCTCGTGTCTACATTTTTACCTGTCAGCTATGTATGCTATTGGAGTTGGAGACACTTTCGTTGGATACTGGATAGATTGGCCCTTTTGGAGGCTCTCTAGATGTGCTCTTTAATATTGTTAACTCACTTTTGAAACAAGAAGCTATTGACTGCATCTCCAGCATTCACGCCGCTTTCTAGTGCCCCGTTGAATGTTGCTGTAGCCATGTGATCTCCTGCAATAAACAAACCATCAGGCATCGCCAACCCCTGAAATGTATCACAATCTCTCCCTCCGTGTACATTAGCACATCCCTCTTCATTGAACTGAGTAGGCTGAGCGTTAGATATGAGGTAGAAGCCCTTTTTTATCCATTTGGATTCGTCAATAATGTCACTAGCAAAGTCAGGAAACCACGCAGAGAGTTGTTTGCGTACCGCCATGTCAAGTGATGCTTGATCGCCACCATGTTCAGAAATTGCATTCTCTAATAACGATACGCAACACAATTCGTATCCATCTGGAGCGTAGGACTTGTGAACAATCGATGGGAAACAGATATTATTTACTGGGAACTGTTTTGTATTTCGACGTTCATGTCCTTCACCGTTGAGTAATAATATTGGTTCTTCCAACGGTGCAGGAGATTGAAATGCGTAGTAGATACATCCTACTGAGCGCTGCGATAGTTTTGGAAGCGACTTGAGACTTTCCAACCCTGGAATGTCTTGTAACAAATTCCTCGCGACGTTATAATCGGTTGCAACGACCACGCTTTTTGCATTGATGTGCTGCTGTTCACCTTGTTCCCTATTACCTACTTCGACAGAAAACGTATTATCATTCGTAGTGATACGTGTAGCTTGTTGTTCTTCTTCTCGTAGATGTTGTTGTATTGAAAGCACTCTCGAATTAAGTTTGATTTCAACACCAAGATCTTGTGCTTTTTGCCCCAATTGATCTGAAACACTCTGCATTCCACCCATTGGTAACGCTGCGCTCCCAACAGTAAACATTTTCATTACAAAGTAAAACATCTTTGAACTCTGCTTTGACAATGGAGTTAAGTAGATTCCTTCCAAGAACGGAGCAAAAAAGGAGGAGATGAATTCTTCGGAAAAGTTGTATGACCTCAGACATGATAATGTGTCAATCTCGGCTTCATCATCAAATAATGATTTTATATCTTTTGTAATCACAGTAAAAAACAGAGGAAGGAGGTTCGCCTTGTCACGTAATGATCCCACTGGTGATGTAATTGCTTTAATGATATCCCTCCTTCTCCGTATTGGATCCGATACTGCCGCAAGCTTCTCTTTATTTCGCAATTTGACTCTTGCCCCAGGCAGGAATTGATTGAGGCGTAATGCATCATAATCGAGCATTCGTTGTGACTGAGGATAAGCCTCAATAAAAACGGCGAAGCCACCGTCGAGTATGAAACCATCATCTGTAAAATCTGATCGAACACGCCCACCTACGGTTGATTCTGACTCTATTAATAAAACCTTTTTAGCGTCTGACTGTTGTTGCTCTGCGACAGTAATTGCCGTAGCCATTCCGCCGATGCCACCTCCAATAACAACAAGATCGTAGGCTTCATCATCTTTTGACGAGGTCTCTGCTGCCGCTGCTGAATTCATGCATGTTGTTCTTGCTGTTGCTTTACCGCAATGCAGTCTACAGCGATGTGATGATGCAGTGAAAGCAGAAGATGGCAAGAGCTGATATGCCAGCGAGTAAAGGATGAGCAGCCGATGTCGGGATAGCATCGCCATAGTTCATCTGATGCAATGCACTGAGGCAAATTGCTAACAAAAAGGAGCGGAGCGCGGAGCGGAGGTAGGGAGCTTGAGCTCTGACGTATTTGAGATTCAGTAAATGTCGGTGACTACAGATACCAGAAAGGCTCTTGAGAGAAGAAATTGTGTACAACAGTATGTATTGTAGCTGGAGAGCAGCCCCTTGCTCTATGCTCCTGCCCGTCTCTCCCTGATCAAATTGAGCACTTATGACCCTCGATAGCAGGATAAGATAGTCTTCAACTTTCCCTCTTGCTCTTGAACCAGTCCATCTTATCGACTGATATATACTGTACATATATGTATATGATGCAAGTATCTCATAGCTTCGTTCGAATTTCATCAGAAGAAAGCTGGCAAGAGTTTGGAGTTTTGGACGCAGCTATTTCAAAATTAATTTGAAAATTTTAGAGACCTAAGATCAAGTCATTTTTGTGACCTCCTCTTGTATGGGAAAAGCGCTTTCGATATGAGGTTCCTCTTCCTCTTCGTGGTTGCGACGATCGCGTCATTGGGGTTGGGTCTAGTGCATGGCAAGAGTTCAAAGTCACTGTCACTCCCACTCCATCCAAACGGAAACGAGATGACTCCAAAGGATTATTGCCCTCACTTGGGAAGTAATTTCCCTCCCGAGCCTGGATGCTATCCAGGAGGAGGAGCAAACCCCAGCGGCTACCCAAAATGCTGCTCAAAGCAACAGAGAGGAATCGGCAGCTGTCCCAACAACAAACGCCCCAAGTGTGAAAATACAATGGTCAAGGCTCCATCTTATTGCGCTAATCTGCGGCCTAACTTCGAGTGCTATGTTGATGGATGGCCGCAGTGTTGTGTGACTGATGGCCCAATGTGTCCTCCCGATGTTCCAGATTGCGATATCGACATTCATTCAAGCAACGCACCATCGCAGACACCAACGCTGGAGCTGGAGCCTTCTCTGAACCCAACTCCAAACTCTCTCCCAGGAAGTTGCATTCTAAGACCCCCCTATGACGCCCACCGCGACTCGGATCCTTTCTGTGGATCTGATAGCTATTGCTCGATTCCGAAGGGAGTCTGCAAGAACAACGCGGTTCTTGTGGGTAAATGTGAGAAGATGTCTCAAAGGCATTGCTCTGAGGAGTATAAGCCGATTTGTGGCTGTGATGGGCGGACTTATGGCAACCTATGCCATGCAGAGGTTGCTGGAGCGAACATTCGGAAAAATGGAGCGTGCAAGAAATGATAAAAGAAGGGATACAAATAGCACAGAACTGCCAGCACACAATACAATAATCTAAGTAATTATTTCTTTGCATGTAACATCCTTCTAATGTATCTATACTTTTAAGAAGTTGCTGGGAAATCATTGTCTAACACGTGTACGCAGAAAAGCCAGGTGCAAGAATCATCTTCTGAAATGTCTCAAGACACATACGAGGATCGATCAAGCATTGAAGCATCATGAGGACTCTGACATTCAACTCATCATAAATTGAAACGTCGTGGCATTGCATTAAATTGCGGATCATTCGCTGCCACACATACTGGTGACAAATCGGATTGGCCATCTCGTCACTCCATGTCAGGCCATACTGAGCAACAATAGACTTCAAATCAGAATGTGATAGGTGCTTCCCTCCATGAAACACATCGACAAACATACGCTCAGCCAGTGGAGTGCCTTCTTCAAAAGGCAGTCCTATCACAATATGACCAGGTAAGCCAATAATATGCAAATGTGCTCCACTAACCCTCCTCACAATAGCAGTGTAGACGATGGCAAGCGTGATGGGAATTCCTGTCTTACGAGTCAACACTTCATGTAGAAGTGAATTTTTCGCATCGTAATAATTTGTTGTATTTCCTCTGAATTTATTTGGAGAGTCGTCACCAAATATCGTTTGCATCTCTTGTATAACCTCCAGCAAGGGAAAGTTTGCACTCCGGCCAAGCCTCTTCGCAAGACTCGACTTGATGACATTAGTGAACTCACACAAACTGCTATCGATTTCCTCATCGACGTTATCAAATAAATAGGGATCAGACGTATGAGGATCTTGAGTCGTCATTTGAGGAGGCAAACCAAGTTGCCAGCTTGTCTTATCTGGACTAGACCTGGAAATAGTCAAGAAAAACTTTGCAATGACCGAGGCGCCTGTCTCAATAAGATGCGGCTCAGTTTTCATTTCATTCAGATATTTCCATTGTTGATATGAATGTAGCCGGTATATCCCATTCAGAACTCTTTTACAGTTGACAATCATCCTGAGCGGGTCACATTCGGATTCATAACAAAGTCTTTCTATCCTGCTTTTCTTGTGTTTTGTTCCACATGATTGTGGCTGCTCTTTCCAAACTTTAGAATGACTGAAGTAGTTTCTTTTACTGTACTCGCCCAAACTTGTTATGATATGTCTCAGACAATCAATAATATCCTCTCCATCTCCCATCAAAGTGATCCAATTGGTGTTGTCTGCATTTTCATCTAAACCTTTTACCGTATGCACAATTCCACCAACGATAACGCGTCGATCTTCACCTTTACAATCAAAATCAAGTTGTTGAAGTCGTGCAAAGACGCTATTATCGAGTCGACGGCTACGCACAAATTCTTCAAACCCTGTAATCTCCATGTTCGCTCGATGGACATTAAAATTGTTAGCACGTGACCACTTCATAAACTCGACGTTCTTTCCATTCATTCCCTTTCCATTCGGCCATAGACTAGCTATTCGCAAATTCCAAATATCTTGACATTGTCTGGAAATTTTATCCCTATAATATGTGTTTGTAGCCCGCATCTGAAGGAGCTCTTCACAGCCAAGGTGGGATAAAATGATTTTTTGGACATCGGGAGGAATGGAAAGTAGATCTTCATCTGTCGTCTTTAGATTCATCATCTTTTTGTATAGAGGATGATCATCATTTCTTCCGCCGCTGTTCTCCATTGTAGTGGCAACAGTGGCGGCCACTGCTAACAGTTCTGTTGTTGCTCGATAGAGCAGATAATTAGCTGGACTACTTCTGCCTATCTGACACAAACACAGTCAACAACCTTCATCCAACACACAACACACAACAGCAGAGAGAATGATGGCCGGAAAATTCATTATTAATTCCTACGTTGAGAAGGTAGGCTTCCCTCCACGAACATGTCACAATCTCTCTACTAGAGTGGAGAGGCGCTCGCAATTGATAGTAATAGGGCGCTAATTTCCTTTATAATTCTTTAACAATGAGCACTAATTTGGAGGCAGAAGAAATGATGTGTGCCGCCTGTGGCATCGCAGGAGCTGATGACATCAAATTGAAGAAATGCACCGCTTGCTATCTCGTCCGATATTGCAGCGTTAAATGTCAGAAGGATCACAGGCCGCATCACAAAAAGGAATGCAAGAAGAGAATGGCTGAATTACGTGATGAAATTTTATTCAAACAGCCCGAGAGCACAAATCTCGGTGACTGCCCCATTTGTTGCATCCTGCTAGAGCTTGATGATCGAAAAACCTTAATGATGACATGCTGCGGCAAAACCATATGTGGTGGATGTTGTTACGCCAATCAGATGAGACAGGCGAAAAGTTTGTGTCCATTCTGTCGTCAACCAGTACCAGAAACGCAGGAAGAAGCCAAAAAGCATATCATGAAAAGAGTAGAGGCGAATGACCCAGCTGCAACGTATCAAGCGGGTGTATTATGCTTCAAGGAAGGGGACTACAAAGGTGCATTTGCGTATTGTACAAAAGCAGCTGGATTGGGTGATATGGCAGCACATTTTGAACTATCATGTTTGTATCGTAATGGGGAAGGTGTTGAAAAGGATGAGAAAAAGCATTTGCACCATTTGGAACAGGCTGCTATTGGTGGGCACCCTCTTGCTAGGCACAATCTTGCAAAATTTGAGTGGGAAAGTGGCAGGACCGAGAGGACCGTGAAACATTTCATCATTGCTTCCAAACTTGGGCATGATGAATCATTGGAAAGTCTCAAGAAGTGCTATGGACAGGGACTAGTCAGCAAGGAGGACTTTGCCGCAGCACTTCGGGGACACCAGGCTGTCGTGGATGCAATGAAAAGCCCCCATAGAGACGAAGCAAAAGCAGCTCTACGGATAAAGGGATAGTCTGTCGCTACCGCAAAGAGTTCAGCTTTGTCTACCTCTTCGGTGCGAGTGGTATTCCTCTCCACTCTCCACAACTCTTGAGATCAAAAATAATAATAACCAATCAAATGCACTGTGAAGTCTAATTGTAGTAAGTTGTGAACTTCTATTCAGGCAACCCGAAAGCAGCAGTCTCAGTGATTGTCTTATTTGTTTACTGCCTGTATCTTTTAAAATGAAATCGACTGGTCAATTACCTGCTGTGGGAAAGAAGAATCGAAAGAAGGTAGCTCATACATAATATAGAGATGGGTCTCTTAATACTTCTTCTCTTAGCTAAGTAGCACTTTACATCATCCTCAGAGTTACAGAGAACAGCACGGATCCTTGCACCTCAAATGCACCTCATTAATACGAGCAAGCACCTCTTCATCTAGCGCTACATCATTTACAAACGGTGCCAAATTCTCCTTCAACTGATCCATCGTTGTTGCACCCACAATCACTGATCCGTTCTTCTTTACAAACTCGCGACTGCGTACAAACCCATTAATACGAGCAAGCACCTCTTCATCTAGCGCTACATCATTTACAAACGGTGCCAAATTCTCCTTCAACTGATCCATCGTTGTTGCACCCACAATCACTGATCCGTTCTTCTTTACAAACTCGCGACTGCGTACAAACCCAATGGCAAGTTCAGATGGGGTCAATCCAGCGTTACTTGCGATTTTGGCATACTCCTCTGTTGCATCTAGAGTTGTTTTCGATGCAAAGTTAGGGTGCCATCGCTTCATGTACTCTCCGAAACGAACAAATCTTGAATTGGATGTTGAAGTAATGGCGTTGCTGCCATTATGTCTTTTGTTGTACTTGCCACTAAGCAATCCACCTGCCAAGAGAGACCCGCTGCCAATATTAGTAGTGGAATGTTTATTTTATTGATATCATATCAAACCAATGAATGATAGAAAAGTATCACATGTACAACATGTGATCTATTTTTCTCTTTGTTGGAGGAAAACATGGATGTTAGTGTAACTTGTTTCTGCTTTTTACCAGGAGCTCCATCTTGATCGACTTGCGCAGGCCGTTTATTTCCAGCAGCAGTAGTACCATGACGGCAAGTGGAAGAAGTGGTCACAGTAGTCTCCGCAGTAGCAGTGGCAGCGGCAGCGGCAGCAAGTGCCTTCTTTTTCTTTTTATTTGCAGTCTTCACACGATTTTTCAAATGATCTTTGATGCAGACATGGATTTCCTGTTCATTTGCATATCTCTCAAACTCGGTTTCATTCTTCATCGTGACAAAGATAAGTTTCTTCTCTTCCATGAGCGCAAGAGCTGAACGGGCAACATCGTCTCTTCCATCAGGGTCCGTACTCCTATAGGTGTTCACCATCTCATTAATCACACCATCAAAGATGTTTGCACCTGCATCCAAATGAAATGATTTTAGAATTCATAATGTGAATGTTAGAATATGATTGGAACATATCGTAAGTACGATAGATGACTCTGACCAGGGCAGCAATCCAATATCATAGTGGTGACATGCCTCGGCCAATTCCGAGTCGAAGCGACGATCTAGCAAGTTGTAGGAATTTTGAATGGTTGCCAATTTATCCCGAATGCCAAGTTGCTCACACGCATTGATCCATTGACACACACCAAATGTAGACTCATTGGATAAACCAATATAGCGGATCTTGCCCTCGTCGATCATGTCCTTGAGTGCAGATGCAGTTTCCAAGATTGATATCTCATCATCCTCACGTTGTTGCGCTTGTGTGTGCTGGAATGTCGTCATACCAAAAGATGGTACATATCTATCAGGCCAATGAATCTGATATAAATCAATGTAATCTGTATTAAGTCGACGCAATGATGCATCTACCGCGTTTTTGATCGAGGAAGAATCCAATCGACAGTCTGGCAGAGGAGATATCGGTTCATTGGGATATGATCTTGCAGCTGCCACTCTAGAATTGGGAGAATAACCACAAATTTTGGTAGCAAGGACCAAATCCTCACGACAGACACGATCCTTGGCAATATAACGTCCCAAAATCTCTTCGGTTGCACCTGCGCGATATTCAGGAGATGTCAAAGGCACAGGGTACAATTCTGCTGTATCGATGAAATTGCATCCAGTAGAGGTAGCATAGTCAAGTTGTTGGAAGGCATCTTCGTCGTTGTTTTGTATACCAAATGTCATTGTGCCCAAACATGATTCAGAGACAAGCAAATCGGATTTGCCGAGGTAGCGTCCGTTGCAAATGTTTGTGGCTGCTGCCGATGATGTGGTGGAGAGGGCATTTGCAGCTGCAGTGAGCATGCTCAGCCCAAGGATTGATGATGAGGATATCATTCTGACACTGCTGCTGCTTCTTTGAAGAGAGTATGCAATGAATGATCATGCTTTCTGCTGTTGTTTTCACATCGATTGAATGGATATGATGGACATGGATGTTGCGTTATGCAGCCGGAGGAGTGACTCATCATCCAATCCAAGCGGTAGATAATAGTACCGAAGTTGTATGTACATTTATGCAAAAAGCAAGAACCTCCAAGCAAGCTCTACCATAGCAGCAAGTACTCGAGTATTGTATTGTTAGAAGAAGCAAGCTCAACTCTAACATGACAAGGACAGCAGTTAATGTTGGTCTAGGCAACAGGATTGCAACTACAATGTTGTTGGATGACGTGGAGAAAAGCCCTAACGAACAATCTGAAATTGTAGTACAATATCTCATGTAGGTTCGAAAATAATAGGTACCCAGGATGACACCCACTGCATTCGACATGTATACGGAAGGTAAATTCTTCAAAAGGCCGTAAATTATCCAAACGAAACTGTTGCTGATCATGGAGGAGTAGGGTAATAGCTCTCCATCTCCAGCAATGATATGGCACAATTGAAATTGAAGCGATGTATGTATCTAAGGTCTATGCATCAAATTGTTACTTTCAATAACTAATAACATGATGAATCAAAGCTAATTTGTCACCTTTCACACGGCTCAAGCGCATCAGAGTCACTACTACGTCGTAGGTGACCTGATGAGGCCATCTGAGACGGCGCAAGTTCCTCTGTTGAAGGCCATATCGTATCTCACGCGGTGAATATGGCAATCAACAGCTTCTAGTGACCCATTAGAGTTGGCCATGATAGTATAGAAGCATCTTTCACACGACTCAAGCATTTGTTGGACGTATCGGCGTCGCTACTACGTCGTAGGTGACCTGATGAGGCCCAATAATTTGGGACGTCTGCCAGCGCTACTCTAGTACCGTATTGTATCTCACGCGGTGAATATGGCAATCAACAGCTTCTAGTGACCCATCAGAGTTGGCCATGATAGTATAGAAGCATCTTTGGCACGGCTCAAGCTCTTTTTGGTCGTATCGGCGTCGCTACTACGTCGTAGGTGACGTGATGAGGCCCAATTTGGGACGTCTGCCAGCGCTACTCTAGTACCGTATCTTATCTCACGCGGTGAATGCGGCAATCAACAGCTTCTAGTGACCCATTAGAGTTAGCCATGATAGTATAGAAGCATCGTTCACACGGCTCAAGCATTTGTTGGACGTATCGGCGTCGCTTCAACGTCGTAGGTGACGTGATGAGGCCAAATAATTTTGTACGGCTGCCAGCACTATTGAAGCACCAATTGTATCTCACACGGTGAATATGGCAATCAACAGCTTCTAGTGACCCATCAGAGTTGGCCATGATAGTATAGAAGCATCTTTCACACGGCTCAAGCATTTGTTGGACGTATCGGCGTCGCTACTACGTCGTAGGTGGCGTGATTAGGCCCAATAATATGGGACGTCTGCCAGCGCTACTCTAGTACCGTATTGTATCTCACGCGGTGAATATGGCAATCAACAGCTTCTAGTGACCCATCAGAGTTGGCCATGATAGTATAGAAGCATCTTTCACACGGCTCAAGCATTTGTTGGACGTATCGGCGTCGCTACTACGTCGTAGGTGACGTGATGAGGTCATCTGAGACGGCGCCAGCACCACTCTCTAGTACCATATCGTATCTCACGCGGTGAATGCGGCAATCAACAGCTTCTAGTGACCCATGACAGTTGGCCATGGTAGTATGGATTAATCTTTCACACGGCTCAAGCATTTGTTGGTCATATCGGTGTCGCTACAACATCATAGGAGACCAGATGAGGTCATCTGAGACGGCAGCCAGCACTACTCTCTAGCACTATATCGTATCTCACACGGTGAATATGGCAATCAACAGAAGCTCACCGGTGTGACGGCGCTATACACGCGAATTCTTTAAGCTACAAGCTACATAATATCGAACTGTTACAATACTTTCAATTCTAACGCTTCTATCCATTCTACTCAACTCTTTTATTGTTGTGGCTCCAATAAAAGGTGCGTGTTGCAGATGATTCCTTGCTCTGACACATTGAGCAGGAGCAGAAAATAATTGCCAATCCTAATTCAGATTCTGTCGATAGCTTCTTCGAATTCAACATAACACCACCCTAACTCTGCCGCTTCTCCTGCCATTGATGATATGCTTCCGCTGTCTCCCTCTCGGGACTTTTTGTAGCGTTCACTGCAGCCTGGTGACCACGAAGAGCTGCGGCAAATTCTTCTTTGCTTAAAAGCCCCTTTCCGTAAGCGTAAGTAAGTTTCAAAGATTCTAATGCCTCATCATGTCCAAGATTGGCAGCGATGATACAATGTTTCACTGCTCTATCATGCCTCCCATTTAACGTCTCAAAATTTGCAAGACTATTTCTAGCAAACGGATTCCCACCCATGGCAGCCTGTTCCAAATGGAAAACTTCCTTTTTTTTGTCCTTCTTGACACCTTCCCCTTTATCATACATAAACGAGAGTAGGTAATGTGCTCCTGCATTGCCCAATTCAGCTGCCTTTGAGCAGTACTCAAATGCGCCACGGTGGTCCCCTTCATTATAGCAAAATTGTCCCATTTGGCGCATTGCTGCTGGATCATTCACCTCGATTCTTCTCATTAGATTGATTTTGACTTCTTCATAGTTGTCTGGTGCTAGGTGTCTGCAGAAGGGACATTTGTTCTCAATGGATTCTTGTACCTCCCGCATCTGATTGGCAATGTTGCAGCCGTTGCAGACCATTTTGCAGCAGCATGCCATCAGAATAGAATGTTTCGCACTAATCGGGAGTGGTATGCAACAGATCGGGCAGTCCCCAAGGTCGCTGCTTTCAGGTTGCTTGAATAAAATTTCATCCCGTAATTCAGCCGCTCTTTTCTTACACTCCTTTTTGTGTTTCGGCCTGTGATCCTTCTGACATTTAATGCTGCAATATCGAACAGATTTGCAAGCGGTGCATTTCTTCAATTTAATGTCATCACTTTCTGCGATGCCGCAGGCGGCGCAACACATCATGTGTCTCGCCTCCTCTAAATTTGTGCTCATTATTATCTTAAATGTATAATTCAATATCACACCTGCGAACTGCGAACCACCACCACTGAGATAAAGGCGCAGAAAATGTAACGTCCTCCACGGTTGCCGCACCCCTCAATCCTCAAGCTACAAGTAAGTACTTTGACCCCAGACAGCACCCAGACCAGTTAGTTGACTTGCGACGGCGACCGGACCACGACCATAATGGTAGAAGTCTGTTGACGTTGATTTTTGATACTAATTCCTACTGTAGCGAGTCCTGTGCATCTTTGAGGCATCTTTGCTCATCCAGCCACAGCCACACACATAAGTACCTAGGTACAGACAACGGCCACCAGCTATTTTCATTTACCAATGCCAAAAAGCCCATTTCGACCGGACATAAGTACTGAGGGAGAGCTAGGAAGTAAGAGCAGATAGATAAGGACAACTACTACTTGTAGGTATGGTATACTTACTTAGTATGGCTAGAGCTATGCAGAATCCCTTTTCGGATCTGTTGCTCTTCTTAGAGTGCCATTAAGAATGGAGTCCCTCTCTCTCAGCGAGTGAAGTGGAAGAGAGAAACACAGAATCGGACAACGGACAGCCAGGACAAACATAAATGAGGGTGAGCGAGAATAATACTATTACTATTGAGGAGCCCATGTGATGAAGCAAGATCAGAACCGAATCGGGGGGAGGTGTGGCGCTTGCGCCACACCGGGGTGGGGGCAGCGATGCCACTAACAAACGTTGAACAACATTGTCGCAAGCAAGTGGAATATGTATGTAAGAGTACTTCAAATGGAACTCACTTTGTGTCATGTCTTGTGCGTGCGTCAAGGAATGCACATGCGAGGCAAATGCTACATAGGAACAAGAAGTCAACACAGAGGTGATGAAGGAATTCTGGCAATCAGAATAGCTTCTTCTCAGCTCAGATAAAGTAAAAGTGCAGTACTTATATCCTATGCGTACGCTGATAGAAGTTGCCGCGCGCGCGGAATGCTGGCGTGCCGGCCCTGTCCCAAATCGGTCCGGTTGAGCTGCTGCGTACTAATCAAATAAATAACGATTCCTTCCGAAAGCGGCCGATTACTTCCGATCTTCGACTAAGTAAGCATGAGGTTGACAACTGCTTTCTTCCTCTATCCGGTGCTCTTCAGCGCCAGCCCATTTTCGGTCGACGCTAATGACGACGAGAGACGTGGCGACGTGCTCCCACCTGGTCAATGTGGTCTCTATCTAGCTCCATCATCATTGCCATTTGCCGGACTCGGGCTATTTAGTGGAACTAACATCCTTGCCGATACCTCCATCAATGATTTTATTGCCGGAACTTACCCAGGTCACGACCCTAATGGCCCGCCGCTATGGACAGATATTGCCATCCCAATTGAGGATGACTACAAGGCGTTACCTTATAGGGGTCAGCAGCGTTATCCCTCATGGCTGGGCTATGTTTGGCCGAAGCGAGGGGGGGCACTTGTCAAATGGTGGGAAGACGATACATTTCCCTACCCCGAGCCAGTGTTGGCGAAAATGGACCCTGGATTGCAAGTTGCGGATGGAACTGAGTTCTTTGAGGATGATTTTAATGAGGATGACACTCAGAATATCGCAATGAATGCCTTCTCTCCAGGCCTAGCAAGTTTGGCAAATCACGATGGCGAATTTGGCAATATTGCTCGACATTATTACAGTAGTCGTGTAGATTCTGGGGATGCAGGTGAAGGTGCGTTTACCCCGCATCACAACATGATATATGCAACATTTAGGGATGTGGAGAGAGGTATGGAGCTCTTCTTAGATTATGGTGATGACTTTCATGAGCACATTACAAAGAGAAATGAACAGCTTCGTGAAATCCAGGCCAAGAAAAACCGTGCAGTTTTTGGCTTTGCTGAGGATATGTCTCGAGATTGGGAGTTAATGGTAGAAGATCAAAGAAGGAGATGTCCAAGAGAATTAGCCACTGAAAGAGCTAAGAGAGAGAATTTGAAAGTTGGAATGGGGGTTGATTCATCATTGCTCAAAGGAGACGAGAGACCATACACTGAATACAGACCGAATGATCACCACCCTGCGGATACAGAAGATGAAAATAATGAACAGGATAATGACGATGACAAAAGTGATGGTTGGAATGTAAAATCCCTCGATTGGCTGTATGACAACGGAGTATGCCTTTCGTCAGGTAAATTGTTGACTGGGACCTCCAATTCTGAATACGCTGGTCGCGCAGTCTTCTCCACCGCTGGTATTGACAAAGGAGAGGTCGTCCTTACTACACCATTGATTGCGTTGCGGAGAGATGATTTCAGAATCTACAAGTCTGATCCTGATGCAGAGCATCAGAGAGATACGGTGGACAAGTCGACTGTGATTGGAGAGGAACTATTATTTAATTATGCGTACGGTCATCCTGATTCTCCAATGCTATTGGTACCAAACGCACCTATGGCAAATTTCATCAATCACGGTAGCCAAGAGGACGCAAATGTTCAAATTAGGTGGCCTAGTGCAGGTTCCAAGGCGGCAAGATTATTCGACTGGGCTTACAATCGCCAGAAAGAAGATATCTACGATGACAAATTTGAATCAACAAATCATAATGCGTGGCTCAAAGACCACCCAATTGATGTCATGGAGAAGTCTGGAAAGTTAGCTTTTGAGTATGTTGCGCTGAGAGATATTGAGGAGGACGAAGAAATCCTGATCGACTATGGAGATCTGTGGAACGATGCCTGGTACGAATTTCAGGAAACTCATCCCAACGCTCGATCCGACTTCCGACATGCAATAATTGTTCCTGATGGTTTTTATCCTGACAATTGGCTCAATGTTACTGATAAGTATGAAATTGCCGAAATTCAAGATTTAGAGAATAATCCATTGGAGCCAGGGGTAGCACTCCCAATGACATGGGCTCATAATGGCAAGGCGCTGAGTCCAAAGTATGGATACATAGTAGGGTTGGAGAGAGGCTTCTCTGATCGCTTCTTGGCCTACAGCGAGGAGACTGGAGTCATTGAGTTATACAGGAAATTACTGACTGAACAAGAGGGATTTCGCTTGAAGTCTGACGAATTCACCACTTACAAACCTCGAGCCTTGACAAATACCAGCAAAACTAGCGATGTGGAGTTAGATTTCTTTGTGTATAAGTACAAGGCTGACAATTACAGAATGAATATGCACTTTGTTGGACCATGGAATGAAGCTGCTAGGAAGAGTATAAACGAGGCGCTTGGAGATGCTGGATTTGACTTGGCGATGAAAGGAATAGGTGAAAGATTTGGTTATGATAATATTACCTGCTTCCACGGATCATACATTGGCGTCACACACTCTGATAAAGCATTGATGCACTCCGACATCTATGCTACGAACGACAAGTCTTGGAACATTATCTTCCCGTTGATTACTGTAGAGGGCACAGAACCAGAGCTCAATATTATGGCAGAGGATATGAACACGGTAGTCGGCGTTCATTATTTGAAAGATATCGCCTACGCAATGGGAGACTTTGGCTTTCACCAGACTAGACCCAGTAACTACTTCGATCCCTCACAGAGTGACGGAGAGGAGAGTTCAGCCCCTATTCCTATTCGTGTTGTTTTTGGTGCGTATTGCTCGCAAGTTGATGAGACGAATGTAGCCATGTTGAGGCATATCTATGACGGTGACGACCCTGCTCCATTCGCTGATCAATTTACTGAATTGCCAATGAGAGAGGTGCACTGGACCAAGACGGGCAACGCGACTCTGCGGCACCCGGAAGGGAGTGGATTGCCAGAGCTAATAATGACTTGTGAGAGCGAGGAATAGTGAGTTGAAAGGCAAGATTATCTGTGCACATACAAACACCCTATTCAGCACCACTGTGTAGAAAATGGATTGGGTACAATCAAGGCCTTCACCTTCGACACGCTGATCGAAACATTATTAGAGAGAAGGCAGGAGGAGAAGGCTTCCAGACTCTCTTGAGTGCAGGCGGTAGCATGAAGGTGAAGGTATTGTACTTACACCACACCTTAACGAGGCTGTAGCGACGCTGATACGTTGCTACTTTATACCAGCGTAACCGACGTTTTAATGTTCTCAACATCAAGCTCACCGGTTTGACGGCGCTATACACGCGAATTCTTTAAGCAACATAATATCGAACTGTTACAATACTTTCAATTGTCAATTGCATGATGAATCATTTCTAATGCTTCTTTCTATTCTACTCAACTCTTTTATTATTGTGGCTCCTCTAAAAAGTGCGTGGTGCAGATGTTTTGGTTCTGATTCCTTGCTCGTGACACATACAATAGAGCAAAAGCCATTCCTAATTCTGATTCTGTCGAGCTGCTTCCGCATTCAACATCACCTCAACTCTGCCGCTTCTTCTTCTTCTTCATTTGATAATATGCTTCCGCTGTCTCCCTCGCGGGACTTTTTGTAGCGTTCACTGAAGCCTGGTGTCCACGAAGAGCTGCGGCAAAATCTTCTTTGCTTATAAGCCCCTTCGTAAGCAAGTTTCAAAGATTCTAATGCACAATCCTCTCCAAGTTTGGCGGCGATGATACTATGTTTCACTGCTCTATGATGCCTCCCATTTAACGTCTCAATTTTTGCAAGATTACTTCTAGCAAATGGATTCCCACCAATGGCAGCCTGTTCCAAATGGAAGACTACCTTTTTTTCGTCCTTCTTGACACCTTCCCCTCTATCATACATAATCGAGAGTAGGTGATGTGCTCCTGCATTGCCCAATTCAGCTGCCTTTGACCAATATTCAAATGCACCGCGGTGGTCCCCTTCCTTCGAGCAAAATTGTCCCATTTGGCGCATTGCTGCTGGATCATTTACCTCGATTCTTCTCATTAGATTCTTTTTGGCTTCTTTCTTGTTGTCTGGTGCTGGGTGTCGGCAGAAGGGGCATTTGTTCTCAATGGATTCTTGTATCTCCCGTATCTGATTGGCAATATTGCAGCCGTTGCAGACCAATTTGCAGCAACATGCCATCAAAGTAGAATACTGTGAATCAATCGGTAGCGGTATGCAACAGATGGGGCAGTCCCCAAGGTCGCTGCTTTCAGGTTGCTTGAACAAAATTTCGTCACGCAATTCAGCCGCTCTTTTCTTGCACTCTTTTTTGTGTTGAGGTCGATGCTCCTTCTGACATTTAACGCCGCAGTATCTAACAGATTTACAAGCAGTGCATTTCTTCAATTTGATGTCATCAGCTCCGCCGATGCCGCAGGCGGCACAAAACATCATCATGTTGCTCGCTTCCTCTAAATCTTCATTATTTGCGCTCATTGTTATAAAAATGAAACAAATGCACCTACACACAGCCACCGAATAATAATAACAATATCGCCGCTTAAATTTTATGATATAATGCCGCTTACAGCAGAGTAATAGTTGGCCCAAAAGTCAAAGCCGCAGAAACGCAAGCTAAACACCACCTCAACTCTCAACTGCAACAAGATGCAAGATCCAACAACATAATATTATGCAGATACTGTACTTTGTTTGCTTGAAGTGCTTTACATATGATCAGGGGGAAGAACCACGAATTGTACCCCCCAATTTTTATTTATCTCATCCAAGTGTCCATTGTTTTACCCCCTCTTGAATCATCTTGCTTTTAAATACAATTCGACTTTTACCCCCTTTGATCCGAGTCTAGCCAAAGTTATGATTTCTTTCCGCGGGTGTTACAGTTCGTTCTACTCCCTGTGTAACAGAGATACGTTGCAGCTCTTTTTCTGTTGAGTCCACGACACCTCTCAAAAAAGCAACAACAACTACAACGCCATCCACTCTTGGATCTTGGCATAAATTCTCAACTCAAACAATCAAAACAAAGCAATGTCCTCATCAACTCTACCCCCCTCCCTCAAGAAAATCAACGTCTTCCTCAAACGAGCCGAAGAACTCGACCGTGACAAATCCAACGCAGAATCACGAGTCGTGGCCTACAATTGTCGTCAATATGCCGTATTGATCGGTATACCTCTCGTGTCTTCCTCTACGGCGGATGATAATGGAGCAGCCAAAGCCTCCTTGGGAGAATTACTAACTGCCCTCGAAAAAGAAAAGCAGGCCATGTCGGTATTCTCCAAAAATGAACACTGGAAAATATGCCGCAAGGTTGCCGATCGAGTATTTGAAAAAGCCGATTCCGAAGATAGAGCAGGTGTCGCCAACAAGGGTACCGCACGGAGCTTTTATGCTGCCGGGACCTTCTATGAGATATTGCAACAGTTTCATGATGAGGAAATTAAGAATAAAGATGGGGCTGATTTGAATGAAGATGAGGCTTCGGTGACGGAACATATTGAGGAGGAGGATCAGAGGAGGGTTTATTGTAAGTGGAAGGCGACGGATATTTTGACGGCGATTAAGGAGGGACGGGCGCCCAAGCCGGGAGGATATCGGCAGGATAAAGATGAGACTGATGATGGTGTAGATGGGGCAACTAATAATGAGGAGGAGGGGATAGTAGATGCATGGGCGCAGGCTCCAATGCATGAAGACAAGAATGACTTGCCTCTATCTCCTCCTGCTCCATCCATGCCATCTTCAGATTTATTTGAAATGTCCTCCAGTCAGAATAACAGTCAAAACAACACAAACAATAGTATGTTACCTCCTCCATATGATGGAATTGAGCTAAGTCTGAGTGGTCAACCAACTGCCACAACAACAGCCACAACAACAGCAGCAACAACTGATGATTATGCACAAGAACAAAATGACCAAGATCTTTTCATTCCTGCTCCTCCTCCTCAAAAGCCATTGGCACCTCCACCTGCCTATTCTCAACAACAACAGCATCATCATCCAACCAGCACCCCAGCTGCTGCTGGTGGCGATAGCAACAGCAATGGAGGGAAAGGAATGTTCTCCTCCATCTTTCAAAACAACAAATCTTCCAACAAAAAGCTATCAAAGGAACAAATGGGAGATGCCATAGAATTAACCAAATTTGCATTAGCAGCATTACAAAAGGGTGACGGAGAATTGGGTAGAGAACGATTGGAACAGGCATTGGGTCTTTGGAGATAAGTTGTTGTGACGTCTGAGTAAGAGTAATAGCAAGGCAAATGAGCATGCTTTCAGGCACAAGTCACTTTTCACTTCTTGAGTTATTTTTGATGTCCGTCTATGGAATGTTTATGTAATGCATAATTTTAGAAAAGAGTACAATACACCAAGTCATTTTTCCGTCATATACATTATTATTCTAGCGATATGGGTTACGACGTATAGAAGACAAACAACAATGGCCTCACGTTGTAGCTTTATCTTGCAGCCCATTGGTAAGTACATTATGACTGAGCAAGCAGCCAAGGCCGGCTGCCAGCGTGCCGCTGGTGCTGTCTCGCTAAGTGGCACCTGGAAAGGGAGAGAGACATCGCATCGGACACCGGTACTGGGGAGTACCTGGAACTGTACCCCCCGGCGAGTAAAGTATCCGGGGGTTGAGTCGAAAATGTCAGCTTGATTTGTTTTCTCTAGAGGTAATTCTAGTAATTGAGTTGGGGGGTACTTATGACAATATGACCTGAGGCTGAGGTTGGGAGTCAAAGTGAAATTGGGGGTTACAGTTCAGGTACTCCCCTTTATGACTCATCCCTTTCGCACAATATTCTTATCAAAAATTAAAAATCGAAAATGAGAAGCGTTCACACAACGTGAAGAAGTAATGTTGTCGTCAACTGCCACTGTCCGCTGTGTTAATAATCCCAACCTGACTGCTTGTAACTTGTTAGCGGCGAAATATGAAGTACAACGATTACTATTGGGATGAACTGCCGATGGAGGCAAAAGCAGCGGGTAAGTTTGGAGTATGAAAAGTGTTGTTTATTTTGACGCAATCTTTCTTATGTCCGCCCTCAATATTTCTCCAACATGTCGCTCCGGCAGCTACTAACCTCGGATACTCGCAAGAACTATGGGATAGTAATCAGGAATCGTCATGTTGCAAAGAAGAATGGGACAAGCTGAATAAAGTTCAACAAGATGCAGCGACTCTGTTGGGCTACAACCAAAAGATGTGGGATAACATGACCATGTATCGTTTGAATCTCCGCTTTACGGTATTATGCTTCCTATTGGGATCCATCTTCCATTTGAAATTGTCATTCTTGGATTTGGTATGGATGAAGTATGTGAGGGATAACGTCCCTGAAAGTTTGGCAGATGAAGATGATGATAAGATTTGGTCACAATGGGCAGCGGAACATAATGCGGCCGACATGTTGGAAGTTAGAGATGATTACTACGAACAGTATGGAATCTTCCTCAAGCTTGGAGTTACTGCGTTTGCTGTCATGGGTTTTAGTGATGTTTACAGGGAGCGCAACCGTGCCAATCTGATATTGCTTTTGGCTGGACTGACGGGCATGGCCGGTGCTCATAGCAGCACTGATCAAATCGCAGCGTACTGGAGTTGTGTCAGTGTGCACTTTTTCCTCATGTCATGCTACAATTTGGATTCGAAATTATTCAAGGCTGGGTGCATTCTGGAATGTATGCTTTCCTACTTCTTGCTTGCTGGGTACACGGGATTATGGATAGCTTATGCGGATATGATTGCTTCTTTGCTTTGGCTTTACTGTGCACTTCAAGAAGTGTCTGCGGTGTGTGAATTCCGTTTAAGCTCCGGGAAAGACGGCTCCTCAACCCACGGGGAGATGTTCATCGAGATGATGTATTCATTGATCAATGTATCCAACCTCAAAATGAAGCGAGCTTAATGCTTTAGGAGCACGATCATATTCATATTGCTAAAGTGTAGTATAATGGAAAAGTTATATACGCATATCTTATAGATCTATCTGACCAAAGACACAGATCATGCGGCTGCTTGCGCACTTTTGAAGTCCCGAGCCATATTCCTGACATTGATATTCTCAGTCAAAAATAGATTTGCCATTTTCGTGCCAAGGGCGGGAGATGTGATGCCATTATCAACCACTCTGCGGTCACTATCTGAGAAGGGATTCGTCTTGAGCGCTTCTTCAGCCTTTTTGATTTTTGCAATGTTTGTCTTGAACCAGTTGGTAATGGCCCTACGTTCATAGGTGACACCATCCGCTGCTAATACTGGATCGTTTGTCATCAAAACTAACTCAATCGGACAAACAAGCTCGGGAGGGGGTTCGTTTTTCTTTTGGACGTTGCCACCCAGTGTAACGGTAGGTGTGAAGCTTCCAAAGTCGGGGCTTCCAAAGAGGTTGGATGGCAGAAACGCAGACTCCAATGTTGACATCCCCAAACTTGCCTTGTCAGAATCAATTCCGCAAAGAGCAATATCGGCGTCCATAGGAGGAAGAACTGAGTGAGGTGCCTCTGCCACCGCTACTTCTTGTTGCGGTGGTTCTTGGTAGTCAAGCACAGCACGTTGAAACACTTTGCGCTTGAAGCCTTTCACTCCACTTTCACCATTCCCAACTTTAATCGTCTCATTCAAATATTCTTCGTCGACGACAGCTTCTTTCAAGGCGGCAATTGAGTCAATATCCTCCGACTTGACAAGCCAATTGCAAAAATCTTCCACGGAACCTTTGATGCACTGCTGTTGTGATTTCAAGAATGTGAGCAATTGATCATTCCTGACAGCTGCAGAGACAGATGGAGCCCTCGATGCAGTGCTACGATCGTTGAGGCTGGATACTGAACCGACTGAGGTGTCATTACTGGACTTCTTCGAAGAACTCAGTCCCAGACCCTTAATTCCTATTTCTGAAGGAAGTTCAGCGGGCTTTGACATCAACAAATCATCTCCGAATGAGTACTGAGGAGACGATATTTGAGTTTCAGGTGTAGCAGAAAGACCACGGAGACCCTTGTCGAGAGACCTTTCTAAAAGTTTGCTGATACTTGAATCTGCTTCAGGAGCAGAAATAGTTTGAAAAGTACTCGTGGGGCAGAAGGGAGGCTTTACGGCAGCAGGAGCTGCCGTTTCCTTTGGCGATGGTGCAGAGGGCTCAACTTCTGAAACATTCTCGGGACCAATTGACTCTTGGATCAAAGCAAATGCCTTCCATACCGCAGTTGCACTTCCATTCAAATGCACGGGGACGAAGTTATTGACGATTGTGGTCTTCACTGAGATACCTGCACCACTTCTATCCACCAGATCTTTCTTCTTTCTCCCCTTTTTGCCTGTCAAACGCTTTGAATGCGATGCAACAACATATATTGTTTTTGACATCTTGCTAGTGTCGGTCCCATTGGAACTGACTGTTGGTGTTGGTGCTGCCTGGGGTGCCTTTTCTGCTTTGCGAGGCTTGCTCTTGTCTACACCATTTGTACTTGCAGTTGTCGAAGTGGGAGCTGTAGAGGATTCAATCGTCGTTTCGATGATGTGCCGCTCGGGGACATGGACATCAGGAATGTAGCCATAATAAACGACCATATTGTCAACCTTCAGCAGGGCCTTTTCTTTCGTACGAAGCAATTCCACCTCAAATCGATCTTTTTCAATCATGTAGTTGTGGACTCGGGCAAGTTTGTTGTTCATTGCTTCGCCTCTTGCGCTAGTGAGACCCTTGATTGTAACATTTTGTCCAACCATGCCCCACTTGTGCCGCATTTCAATGTCCTTCAGCATCTTTGCTTGTGCCTCTTCCTCCTTTTTCTTCCTTTCTTCGGCAGCAATAGCCTCTTCTTCTTCCTCCTTTTCACGAAGGCACACCTCTTCTCCCCGAGTGGCCAACTCTTTGCATTGTTTTGTAGAGAACAGATCCTCACGTAGCGCTGCCACCTTGTACATTTCTGAATCGAACAAGAGCGTATATTTGCCCTTGCCTTCAATGAAGAGCTGGTACAATCGATTGATAGGGTCGGGACTCCCTCCATTTCGACAAAGCTCTGCCTTGGACACATTCTTCATCCATGTACTCGGATCATTCGACTCCAACACGGTAGCAACATAGGCCTTGAAACGCTTGGCATCACACTTATTTTCCTTCTTTCTTGCAATGGCATTGACAGAGTTCTGCATCTCGGAAAACAACTGACGACTTTCATGCAATAAATCGCCCAAACGGCTGTAAATGTCACTCTTCAATCCACTCTGTTCCATCATCATCTCAAGGTTATTGTACTTTTGACGTGCACGCACCAACACATTGTGATAGGTCCCATATCTTTCCAACACGGATAGCGAATTGTTCTGCGCTGAACTATTCGATCGCAATTTGTGAACCACACTGGATAATTCCGCATAGACTTGTTTACACCTCCCCTCGGCAGTTTCAAAGTGATTGACAAGTTTTTCCTGCGCTCGATCCACCACGTCAAACATCATCAATGCAGATGGTTTCATTGCTACAGACTCTCCACTGGCATTATTCGGGTTCGTTATATCGGTACCCATCGGATCCAATTGAATATATGCCACAATCTCCCAAAGCCCAGGATTCAATGATGTTTCGGCAACAGTCACAAGTGGTTCCAACATGGCCTGCCGATGACAATCCAATTGGATCTTCGCGACAATATCCCGTCGTTTCAACAGAAAGGAACGTTTCTCATTGGTAGTCGATTTCATTTCCACACGGATACTTTTGATTTTGGAGTAGAATTCATACTTTGGTTGAAGGGCATACACGGCAATTTTGACAATGTCACTATTGTTCCTGCGATAGTTGGTAACCATCACCCCCCGTGGAGTCTGACTAAGATCCAACACCCCCTCCAACTGAAGCGGTGCATCCTTATTCTTCCCCCCCTTCGCATTACGGGTAGCCTGCTCGGCCACATCGGGACGGTGCTTCTTATTCCACGCCTCATGCGCAATCTCAATATGATCCGGACCAATTTTGGAAAATACCTCCAGCATTTGCGTCACGTACACCTGACGCAAGTGCACATCCGAAAACACATCCCGTGCATCCGTAAACTCCTCAAATATGGGACGATTCTCCTCCCCATTCCGATCGGGATGGAGACGTATCGACTTTTTACGATAATGCTTCCGTACCAACTCCGTTGTCAATTCCGTCTTTTTCTCCAACACCTCCTCACAATGCCGTAGTACCTTTAGCCTTGCATCCTCCGTAACATCCTTCAATCTACTTTTCAACTCCTCGGTAATTGTCTTTTGATACAATTCATCCAATAACGCCTCGACAATGACTGGTGTGTCGGGGGTACAATGAAACTTTTTGACATAGGGCAATGAAAATAATCCGACACTCAAGGGACGTACATGTGCCCTCATGACGGGACACATTTCACGGACATAGGCCACTCGTTGACTGTCATCCCATACATCTTGATGTTGTTGTTGAGTACTCCCATAGCCATCATTGACACTCACGACTGTGGCGATGGTCTGCCGTGGACAAAAGAAGGAGAATGACTCTTCGAGCGCTTCAATCGCCTTACTGTTATTTTGAACTTCTAGTTTCAAGGCAATTTTGGTATAGGCCGATTGAAATATCCCACGAGTGTGTTGCGTGTACACAATGAGTTCTTGTTTGTACTGCGTGCATAATTTATCAGTGTCTCTGATTTCTGATTCAATGTCCTTGATTTTCTTTTGGACTTGGGCGCTTAGCTTTGGTTTATCTTTTTTCTTGGCCACCTTGTTGTTATTTTTGGCTGCTGCAGAGGAGGCTGCCAGTTCTTTGGCCTTTTCTTTTTCCGCCTTTTCCGCGTCATTGATTAATTTGACCAGTTCGTCTCGGAGGGTGTCCTCTCGATTCTGGTATAATTGGACCACGTTGGCCACTTCTTGCTCGGTCAGCAGGGATTGGATGAGCGGGCTCGATTCGGGATTGGGAAAGGTGACCGAGCGGAAGGGCGCGAGGAGGGGGAGGTTGGCTATCTCGACGGCGGAGGGGACTGCTGGTGGGGCGCTGATTGTTTTGGGCATTTTCAAGATAGGATAGGCACCCTCAGTGGAGTGGCGATGACTGTAGTATTATTTTTACTATGATGAGGGCCTACTCCTGGTGAAAGATGGAATTAATACGAGGGGCAACAATAATAGAGAGGCGTTGATCATTGGCAGCAACCTGTGCCTGCGGTGGTTTTGGGAAATAAAGTTTTGTGGGAGCGGGGGGGCATTTTGTCACGACACAGATAACCGTAGGTCAATTTTTGAGCCCAAATGGGCACAAAAAAATATTTTTGTCCCCATTTGGGCTCAAAAATAACTAGAGAGGCCCCTAGTTAAAAATATATAGGGGCTTAATTATGTGAAGAAGGGCGTGCCCTCTACTTTATCCCCCTCTATTCCCCGTTTTGTTGGTTCGCCTACTTAGTCTCCCCTCTCTAGGCACAAAAAATAAGGGGGGAATCTTTGTTAGTAAATTAACAAGTAGCTCCTTGGGATTCTGCCCACTTTGTGACCTTTCTGTGTCATCACAAAAGAAGAAGCAAATGCGCGCGCGGGAGATACTTTTATGGAGCCTGGCGGGCAGCCCGCACCAACCCAGCATAGATGAATCAAGAGATACACGAGTAAAGCTACTATGGCGACTGAAAAGAAGTGCAAGCTCAGTGATGCAAAGAAAGAAGCTACTAAAGAAAGATCCGCTGCAGACGAAGAAGACATGGCAGCGGTAGGTTCAGAGGAGACAGAATTGGCGAAAGGTTCTAAAAACGCTACCGCTGCTTCCAAAGGAGTCACGTCCGCTCCCGCTACAGGCAACGTATACCACGTGAATTTCTGCAACGATTGCTGTACCATTACGTAATGATTGAATGCGAGATGCACATTAAGTAGCACTGATTGCAATTGCCTTGATACTTGTTGTACAGATACATGATTAGATAAATCATAAAACCTAGACCACTCAAATTTTCTGTTACATATAAAAGATTACAAGTAGTAATAGTAACAGTGCATATTCAACAAACGAACTATGTGTACTCTACAAATAGCCGACCTGTTCTTGACGCTCATTTCACCTCCATCTTAGCTTACACATCTGACAAGACAAGGTAATCTGCCAATGCCAACACACCACCCGTACTTTCCGGCAGTCGACTCTCCTCCGACCCCACAGCCACACCCTCCTTCAAATATCGTAGTTGCAACGTCAGATCATTCGGACCAGATGCCGACGCAGCCACATTACTCAACATGCTCACCGATCCACTGGGCCTCGTATCAATTAATGACGGGTTCAAAATTACCGACGTACAATCCAACTGTTGCTCCTTCGCCATACGTTGGAATCGACCAGTTATACCACCAGTGAATTTGACATGATCTGCACGACAAGACAACAATCAACCCACCAGGATTGTCTACTACCCACCTATAAGCATTGCTCGCCATACTCTCATCCCATAATATTCTGCCACTGAAGAATCTCGCAAAGGACATGTCCTCTTCTAACAGCTGTCCCGTGATGGTAGTACGCAATATCCCCATTTCCTTGTGCAGCTCGTACGAAGGACTGATGACATAATCAACGTAGGTCTTGTAATATCTATTCCGTGCGAATTGAGCAAATCCATTTGGATCTGGTACATACTTTTGTAGTTTGTCACGTGACAATCCAGGAAGGCCGTTTGCCTCTACCAACCCCAAGTCTTCCGAGTCGACATTTAGTGCAATCAAGGGTATATTCAATTCACGGCATTTTTGAAAGATGGGAAGATATCCCTCAAAGGACCAAAACCACCTTTTTTCCCATTGAACTTGATCTTGTAGTTCTTCATCAGAAATCTGTTTCGCGATGTAGCGGTCAGTACTGGTTGGAATTGCACTTGAATCATTTCTAGACCTACTGCCATTTTATTATTACTCTTACTGCTGCTTCCAAATTTTTGTTGCTGCTTGCGATGTTGATAGATATTTTGTATCCTTGACGGAATTGTGATGCTCACCAAGCCATACTGCTCCTCCTTGATTGCCACTTGTTTTCGAGAGAATTTGAGTCAGTTTGTTCGGATCGATGGAGGTTAGTTTCGGATCCAACTTGGAGAAATTTGATACGATGAAAACGCCGATGATGTGTCGTCATCCGCATTTGCAATAGGCAATGATGATGGCAAGCTAACCGAGGAAACGAGTACTCCGCTACCTGCTGCTGCAGCAGATCGTAAAGCGCTTCCGAGAACTTCACGTCTTGTGGACAAGGCGTTGACAAGAGAGCAGCTTGCAGCTAGCGTGAGTGTAATAATAATGCATAGTGTATTGAGCGAAACCATCTTCTACGATTCCAATAACTTTGATAGGCAATACAGTCAATAAGATGATCACGCAATCCTTGAATTGCATTAACTATGGCAATGAGGCTGCATGGCAATGAGCTCTCCCTCTCATCATCACGACAATGCAATGACACGAATTCTGCTTCTGCGTTGGCAGCCCGCCAGAACAAATATATAGTCCCCGGGGACTTTTCACAAAACACTAACAAACAACTAGCGTCATGAATTTTTGGCCATGTATTGGCGAAAATTGGTAGAGAAGCCATACTATTGCATACCAAACGTCTTATATCTAATTACTATAAAAAGCAAAAATTACTATAAAAAGCAAATTTCGCAATGTGGAATTGTAGCGTATAATTCCTACGTAGACCACCACGTAGAAAGTGATGGATTGGGGAATCGTACATTGTGGTCGATGTGAGTTGTGGAAGTAATTCTGACGTTGCAATACTAATTCAGTTCTTTAAAAGTATGTAGCTGACGTGGATATGGAAACATGAGCACCGCTGCGACTGATTTCAGAGAACAAGTCTAGCGGACCGCGACAAGCCGGTCCGTTCTAGTATGTTATTAGCTGCCGAAGAGACTTTGATTCATCGAGATAGAGCACCTATCGACAAAAATAGGCCATTTTTACTAGCAAATTGGAGCAAATTGGCTACTTTCTAGGAGTGACGCATTGTCATTTTAGGGCCAAATAGGCGCCTATACAGCCTTGGTAGTGCCAATATAGTACCGACAACGTCCCCCGGTGGCTTAATCGAAAGGTAATAACATCTGCTATCAAGTTATGGCCGGTTGGTTGAGGTCGGGGGTCGTCGGAGAGGAGTATAGAGCATCGTTTTGGGCTTACACGAGTTTTACTAGTGTTTTCTGAGTGGGGACTAATTCTCCGTGGGGACTATTTTTTCTGGCGGGTAGCAAGGTTGTTGGCAGAATATTTGGCGTAAAATGCCTTGTCATTTGGGTACTGATTCCTACGTTGCGAGTTGCTGTCACATCTTGATATGATAACGTAAAGGGCCTATTCATTGACGTCACTTTGCATCCAGCAGCCCAGCCCGCACTGTCACACTGCTCGCCCATTTCAATGATGCCATTGTTGATCGTACAAACCTGATATTGAAAAGAGAGGCTCAACTAAACAGTGAGAGATAGAAAAGTGATAGATCCTTGAAGCGAAGCAACGCCACCAAATTTCACGAATACAAAAAGATGGCAGACCCCCGCACGTCGTTTCGATCCGCCCGGAGTCTTTACAGTGCTGTCTACAGTCAAGACGAGGAAGAATACTCGAATTACGATGACGACATGGAATATTACAGTGATGAATACGACGATGACCAGTACAGTCGTGGGGATCAATATGATAATAGGAATTCTTCATCGGCAGTGAGGAATAATAATCGTTCCAGAGATTATCACCGCGGTGGTGGCGGGGGGCGTGGGGGGCGTGAGATTGTGGAATATGATGATGACGATTACGACAGTTATGCGGACGATTACAGCAGAGAAGGTGGCGGTGGTCACAGAGGAGGAGGAGGAGGTCGACACGGCGGCGGCAACGGTAATAATTACAGCCGGTCAAACGGTCGAAATAGTAGTCGCAGCAACAAAAATAATGGCAGCGGTAGTGGCGAAAGAAAACTCGTATCAATCTTACCAGGCACACCCAAGCAAGCTCAAGACATCATCCGGAATTATTCACTCGGAATGCCACTCCAACATCCAACTCATATGGCGTTACCGCCCACCACTCCCCCCGAAGGTCCAGCACGTGAAATTGCTACATTGCAAGTGGCCAACTTAATCCCTCAAGAATATGCATTCGTACGACGATCAAATGGTCAGTGGACCTTTGCTCAAGTGGCCGTACGGCATGACTCCTTGGAACAATTGGTATTCATCGTCAACAAAGGGGGGAGTACAAAGAGCTTCAAGAGGTTTGAATGGCCAGGATTTGTACGCAGAATTAAATGGACCGAACGGAGGGTGCAGTTGCCAAAAGCACTCAAGGAAATTCCTACTGGGAATACTACAACTGCAGACGGATCCTCGCCCCAACTTGCACTTGAAAATGGTGGAAAATCGTTTTCAACACCATCAGCAGTACCCAACAAGCCAAAAGAGCCCGAGGTGACCACAATGACCCTCAAGGAAATGAAAATTGAATTACAACAACTTGGGATTGACTATTCTGTGTTTATGGAGAAGCAAGAATTCCGTAATGCAGTCATTGATGGACGTGCCGAGGCGGTGAAGAATGCATTGATACGAGAACAGCAGGCGCAACGTCGGCAGCAAGAAGCAGAGCAACAGAAGCAACAGCAACAACAGAATCATGGGTTTGACAATTTTAATGAGATTAATCTCAATTCTACCCTTGAAGCAGACATATCCAATCTTGCTGGTCAAACCATCACACTTCAACCGCAAGATGATGAAGTCAGTGAATTAATGGGTGATTACTTATTAACCGAATACAAATTCCAAATGAAGGTGTTGGAACGTGAACGACTCAAAAAGCAGGGTGGTGTAAATAAAATGACAAGTATTAATGAACATGGTGGCAATGTGACTAATGCGGATGGACAGCAGAGTAGTGCCTATCAATCGTTTAATATTGAGGGGGAGGGGGAGAAGAAGTTACCTCATTATGAGAAGCAGGCGTTTGCGAAGAGTCAGAAGTGGGGGGCAAGTGTTAGTGAAGATGTGTAGAATATAAGAATGTTGTAAGAATTGTGATGGAAAGGGGCTGTCTCTGGCATACTTATGCTAACGACTTGTAAGAGGTAACATGAACAGTGTGCAAAGTAAGATACACAGAGTAGATGAATGCATGTGAAAAAAAAATATTCATCAAGAAGATCATTATCGATCGCCCTATTATCCTCCATTAGACAAAGCTTGCAGTGTCTCTAGTCAAATTTCCATGTGCATGAGCTATCCTCACACTATTGGTAGAATGTGTCTCTTCGAGGGTCGACCTAATTATTTTGTCTCTTCTCGTTTTGTTGTAGGTGCCGGTAGAAGGGGCAATGATGTCTCTAGTCAAAGTTCCATGCATTGCCCAATGATCTATTCTCACACTGGTAGAGTGGTTTCTCAATGCTTCAATCTGAAATGGTTCAATGGAGTGGCAAGTAAAGGACCCCAACTTCTCTCTGCAAAGTGACCCTCCTGAATGTTGTCACCTCGCTCCTGCATTGAAAAAGAGATGACGGAGATCCAAAGTTAGTCAGAGGTTAGAGTCTTGGATGAAATATCTCTGGCATGTAAGATTAGTGCATGTGAAACTTACAAGAGCCTTCTCCAATGTCCTCCACACATTCATATCCTGCTTGAAGATATGTTCAGTAGACGTCGCGAAGACCCCACCGTAACAAACTTGAACCAAATCAGAGGGCGACGTAGCATTAAGAGCTTTATAAAAATCCCCGAAAGGCACGACATCTCCATTCTTGTAGTCTTTGTTCCCCTTGTTATATCCTCTCAATTCCTGCTTATAAAGAGTATTCACGTCGTGATACGCTGAAAACTTCCCATTCCCTCCGCCCAGATCCAGACCACATGCAAACCCATTCACAGAAGAGGCTATTCGAACAAGTGACTTCAGGTCAATGTGACGAAGCTGGCCACCTGCAAAACTATTTTGATGGATCTTGATCACCGTAGTATCTTTCAAGAATACAATGATAGAGTTATCATATGTTGTTGTTGTAGCTGGCGACCAGAGACCCGTACCCAAGCCAATTAAACCCCCAAATCGCTGATTAACAAGTTGTGGAAGAATTTCAGTGATGTAGTATGCAAAAGCATGATCGCATCGTCTGACATTTGGTATCACTACAGTAGTTGTTTCATTTGGTACCCCTTTCACCTCCTGTCCACACTTACTTATCACATGAATACTTGCAACATTTTTGAAGCCTTCCAGATATTTGGGCATCCAGTCAAGTGACTTTTTGCAATGAGAAACAACAATGTGCATCTTGATATGAATCGCTTCTTCCTCTGATGGCATGTCTGGGTAACGATTACCAAGCCATAGCCCACCACATACTTTATCTTCATTACAATCGACACAAGTACATTTGGTTACCGCAGGAGGGTCCATGAACTGTTCATTGATTTTGATTTGGGCAGTATCCCTCACTGCTTGTTGGTGAAGGTAGATAAGGGTGTAGAAGTATTGTACTAAGATTGTTGCCGCACAAAATGAGAATGAGAGTCTGCGTCTACGCAACATGGCGGCCTGTCAATTGGGATTGGGAAGAAGTTGGATAGGATTTGTTGCCCTACTTCGGACTTCGGTCCGCCGGTAGCCGGTACAGGAGGTATTATCACAGGTGCGTTGGCGTTGGTATCCTCTCTCGAGTCAGGCGGAATGGTGACTGCAGGTAGGTAGGAGGTGATGAGCCGACTTGGTCCTAGTGGAGTGTCATGCCATCCTCTGCTTAGTACTTTTTTAGGAGCAGAGAGAGTGGGCTTACCATACATAGTTGAGCACGAGGTGTTCTCAGTTCTCACCCCTACACGTTTTTTGAAGCAACACGGCCATTGTCGTTGATCGAAAAATAAAAGGGACCTCCTTCGTTCATGCAGATGCCCTTCGTCGTCTTAGATTTGAGTCTGTCCATCACCACAAGCCGGCCAAAAATCTGAACGATGGGTCCCCCTCACTCCTACCGCTCTAGCTGCCCCGGGTCTCTACAAGCGGCACTCCTTGACACATTTCAGAATTTGAATGCATGCATTCTTACTTGTCGCTTTCATTTTCATTCAATGCTCCTGAAAAGAGGAGAAGGCCGCCCAACTCCACGCTACAATACATCTCCTTGCTATCCATCTTGCATTTGCTGTCTGTCGTATCTATCGCAAGAGGCTTTCAACGACTTTATAATCAACTTCACTTCCAAAAGTCACATCATAGGGAACGATGAGTCCATTACAAACCCAGCCTTTCACCCATCTAATACTGACATCTCATGTTCTTGTAGCCGTATGCTTGCTATTATCACTACCCACTCAATGCACATCGCTCCGCAGTAACGATGCTGCATTCACCTCTAATTACATTTCAAACCAACCATCGATACGGAAAACAACAGTGCTCTTGTATCAAATTATTGATGAGCCTGTAAATAAACAAAGAATTTCGCCATCAGCTAAGAAGGATTCCAAAGATGAGGACACCACCGATCAAGTAGTATTAGGTGACACTAATGATTCGAAAAATATACAATTGGACAATAACGAAGCAGTTGAAGATAACAAAGACTGGATATCCGCCACTCGGAATATTGGGAGTCTCATCTTGCACTTGAAGGATGAGACGAAAGATAGTAATGTAGATGTCTTTGGTAGGCCGTTGAATTTGCCTCAAATTGATCAATTTGGTCTACCAAAAGACTATGATAATAACGATGATAATGGTGCTGGATGGCAGTCTTCGTTGGCAAGTTATTTGTTAAAGTTGAAGAGGGACGAGGAGGACAATCGAGAACGGATTTTTGAGGAGAACAAGGGGAGGAGGAGGAGCATTATGGAGGATGGGGAAAGTTCCAAATTATCAATGAATATTCAGTTGGATCAGGTAAGTTTTCTGAGTGTGGTGTCACAATTGACTCACTCTATGAAGATGTGAACTCTATCTCTCTATTTATGTCTGACAATGGTATTTTTTCATCCATCATCATCATCGTACAGAAAATGAAAGAACTTGATGAAAGTGTCAAACAACTATCAATCACTGACAATCTAATGAACGATATTCAGGTTCTACCCAACTCTCAGAATAGCAATCGCAATGTAGAACCAAAAACACTTCAAGGTGATGTCATTGGACAAGATATATTACGATTAAGCTATCCAGAACATTACAAAAACAGGATAGGACGAGATATGAGACACCTCGCAGTCTCCATCGCGGCAAGTATTGATCAACCGTGGCAATGGAAATTGTTCTTTGACGAAGGAGGTGGAGTATTGCCTTTATTGGAGTGTATTCGAGATGGTGCACGATCTGTAGAGAAGGGGCGAGCCGATGGTGATATTGAAGGAACGGCGAATAGTCAACAACTTCTTTTGGAGCAGCAGCAGGATGAGGTATCGTTTGCAGCTGCGTGTACTGCCTGTCGGGCGTTGAGAGATTTGAGTGCCTTATCTAAAGATTTTGCTGCGGTGGTGACTGATGATATTTTGAGGGTGAATGAACAGTGGAGTACGTGTGTGGTGGAAGGAGAGGGCTACGATTGTTATTCAGGGGGGTTGATTTCCGATCTACTGATACTGCTGAGACATGCCAATGAAGCAGAATCGTTTTATAATAGCAGAGGAAATGATAGGAAAGGGTTACGTGGTAGTAGACGTTCTACTCGGACCGATCGAAAAGGACGACAGGAAGCTCGCCGTCGCTGTGGGTTATATGTCGTCCAACTTTTGTTGGCCATGGTAGTAGCCAGTGACAAAGCTGCAGAGACGTTGCGAGCTACTTCTGGTCTTATTGAAGCTGTCGAAGAGTGCTCTTCTTATGCTCCATCGGAACGTTTCAAACGAAAGTGGGTAAGAAAGCCTCTCAACTTTATCGGACGAAAATTAGGCCTGCGAAAGACCCCTCTGCGAAAAGACGATTGGCTGAAGCCAGGTCTGAAGGGTCAAGTGCAACAAAATGCAAACAAACTTCTCGCTGGAATTGGACACAACATATGGACTCCGAAACTACCTGGTCAAAAAGGACTTCGTATTCTTTGTCTAGATGGAGGAGGGACTCGCGGTATTGCTGCCGTAAATTCAATTGGTCATATGGTCAAAGCAATGAAGGGAGTTGAAGTATGTGACGCATTTGATATGATCGTTGGGACCTCAACGGGTGCAATTGTTGGATTCTTAGTGGGGTTGAGGAGAGAGTCAGCTGCTGATGCTAGGATACGATATGATGTTTTGATTAAGAGAATCTTTGTGAAGTCATTGTTAAAGCCAATCATGCTTGCAACAACCACTGCTTCCTACGACGAAGCTAATCTGATGGAGGTCTTGGAAGAAATTCTTAAGGATGATGGAATGCTCGACTCTAGAGCAAACCCAGCAGTTCCTCTCATCACTGCTGTATCTTCAAAGATGAGTTCCACTCCTTCACAGTTAGCGCTACTACGAAATTACAACTACGGTGGAGGCGAAATGCCAGACAGCTTCTGTATAGACCCACAGAAAGCAAGGAAGCGGCTTGGACTGGCGATCGATGATATTATGGAGCCTGATCAGTCGAATGATTTACCTAAGAAGTCCACAATCAAGTGTGCACCACGCACTGGCAAAGGATCAAGATATCCGGGCTCATTCCGAGTAACACAAAAAATTGCACTGCGTGCTACTACAGCTGCACCTACCTTCTTCAAGCCTTTGTTGAGCTTTGACGAATTATATGTTGACGGTGGTATCTTGGCAAGTAATCCAACTTCGGTTGCTGTGCATGAAGCTCGATCTGTGTTCCCTGATATTCCGATAGAACTGATAGTATCTGTAGGCACAGGACGCTTTGAAGAAATAAAAGTCCCGCCAAGAGTCGGATGGGATGGAATTGTTGCTCAAATTCTTGATAGTGCAACTGACGCAGAGCAAGTCCACCATGCAATGGAGGTAAGAAGTTATGCCAATAAACACTACCATGTCTTACTGTCATTTTATTCTAATATCATTCCTCTCTTTGCGCATTGCATTCCAACAGGACGTATTTGGGGAAGGATCAAACGCCAAGGGTGGACCACAGATGTCCTCGACAAAATATTTCCGCTTCAATCCTTTGATAGGAGAGCCTGATTCCTTTCCTATTGATGAGATCGATCCGGAGAGGCTACAAGAACTATGCGACATAGTAGATCGATACATGGATGAAGATGAACAAAAAACAAAATTGAAACAGCTTGGTGATATCATACATCCAAAATAATGAGCTCGGCCAACTGTAGTGAAGTTGCTGGAATGCGGCATACAATGCTAATAATGAACAAATGCTAGCTAGAGATTTTTATCTGTGTATATTTGCTTTCTAGAAGGTTGGTTAGTCGTATCTCGTTGGTTGGGTTGACTACTTCATGTCATCCCTTTTGGAGGTGGAAGAGGACAACAGATCATTGTGTTGAGGGCTAGCTCCTCATGATTACTTGGTGCGGCGGAAGTGAGAGCTGGGGCGGTAGGTGGCGATGCTGACTCAAGTTGGAAAGGATCGGGTCGGATCATGAAAAGAATCCTTTAGGGAAAGATCTTAAACAATAAGACACCTCCAAAGAGGATGACATTCATCAATAGGTCATGGAACAAGATACATGCTTGGGTTGTAAGTTGTAAGTATATGTTGTATTACCACAAAGTCCTACCCGCTCGAGATTAGTACATCATTTGAGCCTTAGTATGACTTGTTATGTCGAGGGATGAAATATAAATTAAATATCAGAATCTATTATCATTATCCAGAACAGTTCCTTCTCTTGCAGAAAGAACAAGCAAAACGAACACATTTCTCGTCACTTGACATATTATCTCATGTACATTGTCTAACCTCTCACCAACTTGGGTCGCCCATCATTCTTCTTCTTCTTGCTACCGCCCCTAAACAATTTCTTCACCTTCTTTGGCACGATAGTATGTTTCTTTCTCCCTTGAGATTGCACAGGTGACGCGGCTTGGCGCTCCGAATTCAATGACACGGTTTCCACCTCGGTAGCTTCATCATCTTCAATGACATGGAGTTTATGAGCAATTCCTTGAGAACGGATATGGTCGGAATCCGCTACAGTCATGATGGGGAGGTGTGTGTACATTACATCTGTATCCACGGCACCTATTTGAGGCGATACCACATAGGGGTGGTGAGAGTATTCATTTGCAACGCCCTGGTAGTCTACTTGAGGAGCTTCCTCAGGTAAGGGCTGATCAGCCTCCACCTTGGCTGGGCTATTATACATGGTGTTCATGGCACTCTCTTTCGACAGCCTATCCATAACACGGCCGTCCTGCTCATCAATATCCACCACAGCACATGGAAAACAAGACGTAAACCAAGAGGTGACCTCACAAGTGGCACCAATAAAGTCTAAAATCTTGGGTGCCTGACTTCCATTTGAAGCAGAACCTTCTGATGCAGACGTGCTGACATTATCAGGAGGGCAGGGGGATTCTCCCTCCTCTCTGCTGGATTCGGCTACCAGCTCCAGCGGTTGCCCGATCATATCGGAAAGAGAGCTCGCTTGCCGTTCACGCTTGGATGTTCTACTACTAGACCGGCGTAATGGCAGCCTTACGCTGTTCACTCGAGGCGAGCCGGCCCTCTGTATTACTGGGGAGAAGGCGGATGTCATTCTTTGTCTTTGGTATGGATGCTGCAATCAATTTCTGATAGGGTATGAACGAACTATGCGGTGCACCTTCACGGGAAGACCTCTCGACTTTGATGTGAGTTGCAAAGAGATCTCAAGGAGAGGCGGACTGGGCGCGTCGCTCGTGCATTGGCGTTACATATCGGATTTTTGGCAGAAACTGTCCGAGACGGAGAATGAAATATTTGTTTTATACTAATTCCTACAGTACGAGGGTAAAATATAACAAGAAAGCGTTCGCGAACCCCATTCGCGAACCAGGGTCGCTACCAACTTCCCCAACGGAGCATTTCAAAATCACTCCTTTTCTTTTTTCCTTGACACCAACGCTCATTTTTGATCCCAATGAAAAAATTTAAATGCCTTCCGTAACGTCCAACGCAGCACTCCGATTATTTATTATTATTGTACCATCCAGTGGTCAATGGTTCCCAACCACCAAGCCAAACGGTGACACTCCTCTATTGTGCCCAAAGACAATTTGCTTCTCTTGCAACAGCACTGTCGTCTCTCGAGATTGGTGTGCAGCTAAGCTACATACATATCAACAATGTGCACGAATAATGTAGAGATCAACACGATGATGTTGTGTTGTGCCGCCTGCGGCATCGGGGAAAATGATGACATCAAATTGAAGACATGCACCGCTTGTAAATCTGTTAGATATTGCAGCGTTAAATGTCAGAAAGATCACCGACCAAAACACAAAAAAGAGTGTAAGAAAAGAGCGGCTGAATTGCGTGACGAAATTTTATTTAAGCAACCTGAAAGCAGCGACCTCGGGGACTGCCCTATTTGTTGCATACCACTCCGGATTAGTGCGAAACATTCTATTCTGATGGCATGCTGCAGCAAAATGGTCTGCAACGGCTGCAACATTGCCAATCAAAGGCGAGAGTTTGAGGGGAAATTCGAGCACAAATGCCCGTTCTGCCGACACCTAGCACCAGACAACGACGACGCGGTCAAAATTAATCTAATGAGAAGAATCGAGGTGAATGATCCAGCAGCAATGCGCCAAATGGGACAATTTGTTTGCTATAAGGAAGGAGACCACCGCGGCGCGTTTGCATATTTCTCAAAGGCAGCTGAATTGGGGAATGCGATAGCACATTACCTACTCTCGATTCTGTATGATAAAGGGGAAGGTGTCAAGAAGGACGAAAAAAAGGAAGTCTTCCATTTGGAACAGGCTGCCATTGGTGGGAATCCGTTTGCTAGAAATAATCTTGCAAAACTTGAGACGTTAAATGGGAGGCATCATAGAGCAGTGAAACATTATATCATCGCCGCCAAACTTGGAGAGGATTGTGCATTAGAATCTTTGAAACTTGCTTACGAAGGGGCTTATAAGCAAAGAAGATTTTGCCGCAGCTCTTCGTGGACACCAGGCTGCAGTGAAGCTACAAAAAGTCCCGCGAGGGAGAGAGCGGAAGCATATCATCAATGGCAGGAGAAGCGGCAGAGTTAGGGTGATGTTGAATGCGGAAGCAGCTCGACAGAATTAGGATTAGGAATGGCTTTTGCTCTATTGTATGTGTCACGAGCAAGGAATCAGAACCAAAACATCTGCACCACGCACTTTTTAGAGGAGCCACAATAATAAAAGAGTTGAGTAGAATAGAAAGAAGCATTAGAAATGATTCATCATGCAATTGACAATTGAAAGTATTGTAACAGTTCGATATTATGTTGCTTAAAGAATTCGCGTGTATAGCGCCGTCAAACCGGTGAGCTTGATGTTGAGCCCATTAAAACGTCGGTTACGCTGGTATAAAGTAGCAACGTATCAGCGTCGCTACAGCCTCGTTAAGGTGTGGTGTAAGTACAATACCTTCACCTTCATGCTACCGCCTGCACTCAAGAGAACCTAGAAGCCTTCTCCTCCTGCCTTCGATCTAATAATGTTTCGATCAGCGTGTCGAAGGTTGAAGGCCTTGATGTACCCAATCCATTTTCTACAGTGGTGCTGAGAGGGTGTTTGTATGTGCACAGATAATCTTGCCTTTTAACTCACTATTCCTCGCTCTCACAAGTCATTATTAGCTCTGGCAATCCACTCCCTTCCGGGTGCCGCAGAGTCGCGTTGCCCGTCTTGGTCCAGTGAACCTCTCTCATTGGCAATTCAGTAAATTGATCAGCGAATGGAGCAGGGTCGTCACCGTCATAGATATGCCTCAACATGGCTACATTCGTCTCATCAACTTGCGAGCAATACGCACCAAAAACAACACGAATAGGAATAGGGGCTGAACTCTCCTCTCCGTCACTCTGTGAGGGATCGAAGTAGTTACTGGGTCTAGTCTGGTGAAAGCCAAAGTCTCCCATTGCGTAGGCGATATCTTTCAAATAATGAACGCCGACTACCGTGTTCATATCCTCTGCCATAATATTGAGCTCTGGTTCTGTGCCCTCTACAGTAATCAACGGGAAGATAATGTTCCAAGACTTGTCGTTCGTAGCATAGATGTCGGAGTGCATCAATGCTTTATCAGAGTGTGTGACGCCAATGTATGATCCGTGGAAGCAGGTAATATTATCATAACCAAATCTTTCACCTATTCCTTTCATCGCCAAGTCAAATCCAGCATCTCCAAGCGCCTCGTTGACACTTTTCCGAGAAGCTTCATTCCATGGTCCAACAAGGTGCAAATTCGTTCTGTAATTGTCAGCCTTGTACTTATACACAAAGAAATCTAACTCCACATCGCTAGTTTTGCTGGTATTTGTCAAGGCTCCAGGTTTGTAAGTGGTGAATTCATCTGACTTCAAGCGAAATCCCTCTTGTTCAGTCAGTAATTTCCTGTATAGCTCAATGACTCCAGTCTCCTCGCTGTAGGCCAAGAAGCGATCAGAGAAGCCTCTCTCCAACCCTACTATGTATCCATACTTTGGACTCAGAGCCTTGCCATTATGAGCCCATGTCATTGGGAGTGCTACCCCTGGCTCCAATGGATTATTCTCTAAATCTTTAATTTCGGAAATTTCATACTTATCAGTAACATTGAGCCAATTGTCAGGATAAAAACCATCAGGAACAACTATTGCATGTCGAAAGTCGGATCGAGCGTTGGGATGAGTTTCCTGAAATTCGTACCAGGCATCGTTCCACAGATCTCCATAGTCGATCAGGATTTCTTCGTCCTCCTCAATATCTCTCAGCGCAACATACTCAAAAGCTAACTTTCCAGACTTCTCCATGACATCAATTGGGTGGTCTTTGAGCCACGCATTATGATTTGTTGATTCAAATTTGTCATCGTAGATATCTTCTTTCTGGCGATTGTAAGCCCAGTCGAATAATCTCGCCGCCTTGGAACCTGCACTAGGCCACCTAATTTGAACATTTGCGTCCTCTTGGCTACCGTGATTGATGAAGTTTGCCATAGGTGCGTTTGGTACCAATAGCATTGGAGAATCAGGATGACCGTACGCATAATTAAATAATAGTTCCTCTCCAATCACAGTCGACTTGTCCACCGTATCTCTCTCATGCTTTGCATCAGGATCAGACTTGTAGATTCTGAAATCATCTCTCCGCAACGCAATCAATGGTGTAGTAAGGACGACCTCTCCTTTGTCAATACCAGCGGTGGAGAAGACTGCGCGACCAGCGTATTCGGAGTTGGAGGTCCCAGTCAACAATTTACCTGACGAAAGGCATACTCCGTTGTCATACAGCCACTCGAGGGATTTTACATTCCAACCATCACTTTTGTCATCGTCATTATCCTGTTCATTCTTTTCATCTTCTTTATCCGCAGGGTGGTGATCATTCGGTCTGTATTCAGTGTATGGTCTCTCATCTCCTTTGAGCAATGATGAATCAACCCCCATTCCAACTTTCAAATTCTCTCTCTTTGCTCTTTCAGTGGCTAATTCTCTTGGACATCTCCTTCTTTGATCTTCTACCATTAACTCCCAATCTCGAGACATATCCTCAGCAAAGCCAAAAACTGCACGGTTTTTCTTGGCCTGGATTTTACGAAGCTGTTCATTTCTCTTTGTAATGTGCTCATGAAACTCATCACCATAATCTAAGAAGAGCTCCATACCTCTCTCCACATCCCTAAATGTTGCATATATCATGTTGTGATGCGGGGTAAACGCACCTTCACCTGCATCCCCAGAATCTACACGACTACTGTAATAATGTCGAGCAATATTGCCAAATTCGCCATCGTGATTTGCCAAACTTGCTAGGCCTGGAGAGAAGGCATTCATTGCGATATTCTGAGTGTCATCCTCGTTATAATCATCCTCAAAGAACTCAGTTCCATCCGCAACTTGCAATCCAGGGTCCATTTTCGCCAACACTGGCTCGGGGTAGGGAAATGTCTCGTCTTCCCACCAAACTACAAGTGCCCCTCCTCGCTTCGGCCAAACATAGCCCAGCCATGAGGGATAACGCTGCTGACCCCTATAAGGTAAAGCCTTGTAGTCATCCTCAATTGGGATGGCAATATCCGTCCATAGAGGCGGGCCATTAGGGTCGTGACCTGGGTATGTTCCGCCAATAAAATCATTGATGGAGGTATCGGCAAGGATGCTGGTTCCACTAAAGAGCCCAAGTCCGGCAAATGGCAATGATGATGGAGCTAGATAGAGACCACATTGACCAGGTGGAAGTACGTCGCCACGTCTCTCGTCGTCGTTAGCGTCGACCGAATATGGGCTGGCGCTGAAGAGCACCGGATAGAAGAAGAAAGTAGTTGTCAACCTCATGCTTACTTCTTACTTAGGCGAAGACGGAAGTAATCGTCGTTATTTTGAAGGGCGGGGCTTTTTGGTACTTATTGGTAAGTAGCTGGTGGCCGTAAGTGCTGTCTCTCTGTGTGGCTGGTGGCTGGTGATGAGCAAAGATGCCTCAAAGATGCACAGGACTCGCTACAGTAGGAATTAATATCTAAATCGACGTCAACAAGACTTCTACCATTGTGGTACGTCCGTCGCCAGTGCAAAACTGTCTTCGGGACAATGGACTGAGTTCAAAGCCAAATCTGTGCACGCGGTCTGTTCCCGCCACATTTTTTTATCTTCCCTACATCATGATCATGAAGAAGTCCCTCCTACTCGTGCCTTTGCGTTAACATATGAGAACAAAACGAATCCTCGCTATGTCGCCCTGACCCTTTCTTGACACTGGATGCAATGATGTAGTCGGAAATCCACGGCATGTGTTTATACGGACTAACTGACCGCTTCGGTGCTGGCTATGATATTATGATAATACATCATCATTCCACCTAAAACGAAGATAGCATAGTACACTCGCTCTTTGTAAGATTGACAATGGATAATGTAATGCGAATTTAATTGAATTATTGTACTCATATGCTATTATTCTTCACGGTTAAAGTCATGGTTGTACTGATTATCAATCATCGTCGTAGGACCCGCTGGGAATAAGTTCCGCTTGTGCAATGTATCAAACGTTGGCGACATGCTACATTCTCCCATCTGCACAGTAATTTGAATCGGATCCAATGTGGAATTGTGCTCATAAAAGATTGTTGCGTTCCACACATATAGATTGTTGCGTAATGCGACAGGAAGGTCCCAATGTCATGACATAACTGTTCAGCACACCGACACTGCCCATCATCAACACAAGTTTGTTGCAGCTGCCGACGCAAACGCTCCAACGAAATGATCTCCATCCTACCTCTCTCGATCGCCATATTGATTGTTGTGGTCCTTTGTTTGGTAGTCATGATGGGAGGAGTAAGGAGTAGAGGTTCCATGCAAGATGCAAGCACACCTTCACCCGCCCATACATAGACATCTTCTAGTCTCCCTGGCACCTCTATCATCCCCCTACATATGTGTGTACACGCAATTAACTATTTGTGCATTGCTCTCCGGTGCAGATGCTTTCTACCTCTTCCCATTTCCATTTATAAGACAAGGCACTAGGCACTACCCCCTCCTCCGTCATAGTTTTGTTATTACTTGCCAGAAAAATGATCACAACAACAAATGCAACACCCACTCTACGAAGCTTGCCATGGCATAATTCCCCACCATAACAATTCCCTTGAATCCATCGTTGTACTGTGACCAAACACTATTGAATTGTTGAATACCCCTCGGATTGTGATTGTGCCGTATTTGTGATATTACCCGCCTCGTCGTCATGTGATAGCCAATGGCCGTATCGGCTACTCTGGACATATTGATCCATCATCCGCTCGCATATTATTGTAGTAATGTTAATAGTGTCAGTTTATTGTGTCATGGATGGTTGTTCTGGGCCAAAAGGTCCTATGTCGCTTGAGGGGGCCGCTGCAGTTGTCGCATTTTTATAAATAACGGTCACTTTTGAAGTAGGAAACCAAGAAATGAGGTCAGAGCCCTTATTGGAAAAATTCCTTCACATCATGAGTTCATATGGGTCCACTGAGGTGTCCGCCGCCGGTTTATGGTGGTTCCGACCACCGTTCCGCTCATTGTGTTCAAAGTGGTGCTCTGTGAAAGTGCTAAAAAAAAGGGGGCTAATGCGGATTTACATTGTCGGGGCTTCCCGTTCCCCGTTGGTTTTGCGCCTCAAAAGCAACTGCGTGCACGTTTATGGAAACCGAACACACTCCATTGTATGGTAGCTTGATTGAGGATTGAGGCGTCAGGTGCGCAGCAAACTTTGGAGGACGCTTTCAATCTCTGTGGTGGTGGTCGGTTCGCAGGTGTGATTTTTTGAATATACATTTAAGACGATGAGCACAAATTTAGAGGAGGCGAGACACATGATGATGTGTTGTGCCGCCTGCGGCATCGCAGAAAGTGATAACATTAAATTGAAGAAATGCACCGCTTGCAAATCTGTTCGATATTGCAGCATTAAATGTCAGAAGGAGCATAGGCCGAAACACAAAAAAGAGTGCAAGAAGAGAGCGGCTGAATTGCGTGACGAAATTCTATTCAAGCAGCCCGAAAGTAGTCATCACGGTGATTGCCCTATTTGTTGTTTGCCGCTATCGCTTGATCCACAAGAATCTACTCTGATGCCATGCTGCTGTAAAGTAATCTGTAACGGTTGTGAGTATGCCAATGCGATGCGCGAGTTTGAGGGGAAATTCGAGCACAAATGTCCATTCTGCCGACATCCGTCACCAAAATCTGATAAAGAATCCGATCTGAATCTGATGAAAAGATTAGATGTGAATGATCCATTTGTATTGTGCCGAATGGGTCTGAGTCGCCTCAATGACGGGAACTACAAAAGTGCATTCGAGTATCTATCAAAGGCAGCTGAATTGGGTGATGCGGGTGCGCATTATAATCTGTCAATTATGTATCGTGAGGGGGAAGGTGTTGAGAAGGATGGGAAAAAGGAGTTGCGTCATTTGGAAGAGGCTGCTATCAACGGGCATCCATTCGCTAGAAACAATCTTGGAGTAATCGAGGAGAGAAAGGGCGGGATTGATAGGGCTGTGAAACATTGGATGATCGGCGCCAAACTAGGAGAGAATCAGTCAGTAGTTGCGCTAAAGGGCTGTTTTGCAGCAGGATTCATCAGCAAGGATGTCTTTGCCGAAGCTCTTCGTGCATACCAGGCTGCCATAGATGCTACAAAAAGTCCCCAAAGGGAAAAAGGAGCAGCAGCTCTGCAAAAGACTAGGCAGTACTTGTCTAATTCAAGAAAGTAATTCCAAAAGAAGCTTCAAGGAATAGCCCAGTAGAATTAATCAATACGATGTCTATCAACCTATAATGGAACAACTCTGGGTACTTCATATCAAGGTCTGAATTGTTAGGCAGGACTTTCATTACATTCTATACAGTCCAACCTCTAAGTTGTGTTTTATAAACGTCGAAACAAACGAAGTGGACCCATTTTAGTTCAGATCACCTTTCATGCTCAAGACCACTGTTTTTGCCACTCCCTTTCATACACATAAACTCCTCGAATCTTCCAATATGCTTCCTTCAACTCATCTGGATCACTCTCCACCCATTCATTACAAGTCTTGAATTTCTTGAACTGTAGTGCAAGAGCAGAGATGATGTTAGTGTTTGAGCAAAGAAAATACTTTTCGTCAAGAAGTTCGATGAATTAAGCAAACTTACCTGTTTAGGACAATCCATAAAGTAGCGATTTCCAGCCACAGATCCACAAAACGCAAGGTTAATGACAAGGCGCATATTACGAAAGTGTGCCGCTGGACAATTGGTTCCATCACCGATTGGAAAGTGTCCATAAGGTAATCCCCATTGATTGGTATCCGGAGCGACTCGTGTACTCTCGTCTTCATTCGTGGCTGTTCGGAGGGCATCACGTAAATTGCTTGGAACTCTGCCATGAGGTGAAAATACCCATGTTTTAATGTGCTTGTAGACAGGATCCCACTCCAAGGCGTATACTCCACCTCCATTCTGATTCAGTGGTACGCCCAATGACCTTCCCTCCAATTTCAGATCAGAAGCCACACAGCCCTGATTAATCCATTGATGAGGATCATACACAAAGCAATCCTGAGCATATCGAAACGTCATATCAGGAATCCCCGTCTTTCTATCCGGAATACCCACAGCAGTATCCCACGTACCCGTCTTGCTGCCCTCAGGAACATCATCCATACGACATACTCTTGTGGAATGCAATGCCGTCTTGGCAGTATCTTGATAATTCACTCCCTCGACTATATCGATTTCACCATTCACAGGCCAATTGGCTTCGTCAGTTAACCAGAATGCAGGCCAGGTACCGCATCCGGCAGGCATATGTCGAAGGTCAATGATGAAAAGACCACGGTTGAACCGACGACGACCTTCGAGACGGACAGAATTGCGAGGGCCTTCTGGGGTGGGAGTGGAGGATATAACGACAAATGTTTCTTCTGGTACGTCGCTTGTTTGATCTGGATTGAAGGGTTCCAGTTTGGGTGGTTTTGTTTTGTCGGATATTTCTGGTGATGTGACACTGCTCCCACTAACCAGTTGCTGCTGTGCCTGCTGTTGTTCCTGTTGAAGTTCTACTTCTTCCAGTGAACGAGTAGCCTTCTTTTCCTCTGTTACACTGTTTTCTACTTGATCTGTCTTGTCATTTGCAGTTGCTGTACCAGAAGAATCAGTAGTATCAGTCTTCTTCTTCTTGTCATGCTTTTTCTTCTTCTCAGCAGCTTCCTCCTCCTCCGCTTCTTCCTTTTCCAACGCCTCCTCCTCCTCCAACTTCTTCCTCTTCAACTCATCCAAAAATGCCAAATCTTCCGCAAGCCAATCCTCTTCCTTCCTAGGATCACCATCCTCATAAATCTCAATCATATCTCCCACACTTACCGTCTCGGTAACCACATTCACAATCCCTTCCTCACGTGCCTTTTGTTCCGACACATACATGATGTATCCATTGGATCCAGCCGAATCCTTTCCGGCATAAAAATCATAATATTGCCAAAAGTCTTGACCCACCTGTGCCTCAATAATTTTGTAGGCTCCCACCGGTTGTCGGGGGGGGCCTACGGCAATCGTCCCAAGTGCCAATGCGACACAAACCAATAGGATGAGGATGGCAGTGACTCCCACCATGGTAAGGACTTGACGTACCATTCGTTTCCGATGTTGTTCATAATCCAACAATTCTTCCTTTTCAATTTCCGGAGGTTGGTTCCCACCACTACCACTACCACCATCAAAGGAGGCAGCGCGTAATTTACGTGTCGATTCATGTATCCGTTCCAACACTCGTTCAGTTTCCCTTTCTCCAGCATCCTCAACCTCCTCCACATTACCATCATCATCATCTTGTTGCATCTGCATCAACGCAGCAATGTTACCAGCATCCAAATTCAAACTCTTACGCAAAATATCATGTTCCAATCTTGCATTCCCTTGAGCTTCGAGTAATTGATTTCCAATTTCATCGACCATACGTCGAGTGCTTGGACGTCGTAGTCGTGACGTAGTGGTACCACCACTTGATCGTCGCTCTTGAATGAGTACAGTCTTTTTCGTTTTATCATCCTCTTGGTTTTGTTGTTTTGAGGTGGAGGATGTGGTCAAATATTTCAAATCATCATCCGTCACTGCGGCATCATTATCATTACTATACCCCTCACCACTACCTCCACCACCATGAATGGAATACGACGACATGCTATCCTCATCCTCATCATCATCTTTGAGTAAATTATTGACACTATCGGAATCACCAATATTATCACTAATTAATCGTTTGGCACCTCGTTCCATTTCTTCAATGGACATCATCAAGCCGTTTCCTTGTTCGGTTAGGTGACGTGCGGAAAGGAGTTGTTGTTGTTGTTGGAATAATAATTGTTCTTCTTCCGTCACTGATGGTGCAGCGGGTTGTGAAGGAGGGGCAGAGTTGGAGGATAGGAGGGATGTACTTTCATCTTCGTTGGGTTTTGAGGAGGATTTTCCTCTGGGAGGGGTGGTGATGGATTGTTTGATTTTCTGAAACATGGTTTATATTCAGATTGTATCGACTTGGTGCTTTTGTGCATATGATATGTCTTGTTACTCGATGACTGAGATTTGAATATTGAGCGCAGCCGTCTACCAAACTACCAGCAATGACTGCAATAGATCACTCTCTTCTCTAGTACCCACTGTAGATAATACAATGCCAATGATAGTTCCACCTCAATGCGATTTATGGTTTCATAAGTAGTATGTCGTTGTTCCTCGGCTTTGAGGGTGTGAAAAAGTGACGAAAAAAAATGGGAGCATTGAATTTTGGTCCGAAAATGGGTCCCTCGTTACCCATATCTGTCCTAAAAATCTTTCACCGCGCTGACCTTTCATTTTAGTGGCACAAATCAACCACCATTATGGTAATCGACACCCCTACCAACGGCAGGGGCAACCAAATCAACCTTGACTGTCAATCAACGACAACGACAACGACAACAATGAAGGAAATTCCCTTTCTTCAGCATCTATCTCCAATTTCACTGAGCAACAGCAGCGGCGACAGCAATTCGGAACCGCAAAAACCAACCACCCCCAAAAATAACGGCGATAATGGCACTCGTCGCTATACTGTTGCCTCAATTGGCAGCAATGGATATACCAATGGTAATGTTACCAATAACGTTCCACATGGTGCATTTGGCCTCGTGCTATGTGAAGAGTCATCACCTAATAATAACAATGGCAATGAAGAAGAGACATGTGTGACAATGATGGCTTCTCAGCTAGCCCTCCATCCAACTGCTACTACTAACAACAACAACAAATTACCATCAGCAGCATCACCATCAGACAATTCCTTCCTAATGAAATCCAACCAACAACAAAATCAACTAATGCATGGACTAACCTCCTCGACATATTCACAACACGATGACACAGTCATTTGCACCAATGGCATTATTTCGAGTAAATATGGATTGATGCGCATTACTACTCGTCATGCTGCTACTACTACCTCAGTCAACAACAATGGTGCAAATGGGAGGGGGAAGGATGTATTGGTGGACATGTCGTTACTTCTCAACAATTACAATGGTGGTAATGATGAGACGGCAGTGACTACCATTGTCAAGACTGCATCTTTCCTCACTCACTCAAACAATACCGATGGGAATGAAGAGCATGTACAAGGGTGGAGTCCAACACACACCACCTCACAACAACAACAACAATCAAGTGGTAGTGGTAGCTATCTGCATGTTCACATGATGACATCACAGGGGGCAATGATACGACTTGTCTTTGTCTATCCTACATTGACACCTCCTGACGATGATGCATCATTTGCGTCATTTGTGTATCCCAACAACAACAACAGCACTTTACACATGAGGATTGGTCAGGAGCAAGTATGTTTTCCTACACCTACCACTGTAGTGTATACCACCAATACTAATGAGAATGAGGGTGGCGGGGGTAGTACCTTGTACTGTATTGACTTGGGTGATGCCATCCCACAAACAAATGACAGTGGTGGTGGTGGTGCACCGTCCATTACTACCAGAGTTTGGAGTACCATTCACAAAATTGTGGATTCACCCTCCTCCCAAACTGATACTAACAACACCAACTACACCAACTACGGCAATACAGGCACACCCGGAGCAGTGAGGAAAATGGAAGGAGCACATCCCAACAGTGCCGCACGTAAGAAGAAAGCACGGTATTCACTTGGCAATGTACTATCCAGTGTGTATACCATGGTAGTGGGGGGTGATGATGGTGTCAATGAAGAGTATGAGTACAATGACGATAATGACGTTACATTGGATGAGGATAGTGTCCTGCCGCCGATAGCCGCAGTGACTTCTCTCAGTGGTACCAACGGCACTACAATTAACGGCGATGGTGTCGCAAGGGTGGCAACATGTCATACCGATGGATCACTTTTGATTTGGGTGGCGGAGACGACACGGCGCAAGTTCCATGACAATCATGATGATAATGGTGCTGCATTGAGATCCAAGTATCGTCCGAGGTTGCGCATCCCTTCGGTGCAGTGCGTCAGTTCCAACGCTGCTGATGTAGTCTCTTGTTTGGATGTTACTCTTTTTGGTCAATATAATCTTGATGATCAATCGTATCAAGTTGTACTAGGTTGTGGTAGTGGTGGTGGTGGGATTCGATTATTTCGTGGAGAAAGTTTTAGTAACTTTGATGAAGATGACGAAATCTCCTTTGGCAAGACTGTTGTGCAAGACTTGGCCCTTCCATTGGGCAGTAGTGGTAGTGGTGGTACTGTGGTGGATGTATCTTGGGATAATGGCGTGGATCTGCTCGTGTTATTTCGACAAAGTTCGGATGGAGCAGAGGAAGGTAATGGGGGTGCTGCATCTCTGGCTGTTTATTCACTACTCGATAATAGTGAGGATGGGTCATTTATGTATTCGGATCCGGTAGTGCCGTCGAATATGACGTTGAAACAATTGGATATGAATCATGCTTCGTCGTCACTTGGTCTTTCTGTTGCGGAGGAATTGGATAGATATATTGATTTTTCCACCGTGAAAAGTAACAGTGTGGATGACAATGATGGTGATGATGACATGGAGATGGACGACACCCCTCCATCTGTTGTTGACATGGCTCAACTGGAAGCAAAAATTGATAGAGCTGGTTTGTTGGCAATTCTTCAACCATTTGGAAGGAGTCGTCCATCAGCTTTGGCTGTACATCGTGCCTTGTTTCGATTGGGTCTACTCGCGAATGCTCAAGATATCCAATTGGAGGATATCCATCCTGCTACTATCGTGTTGGCCATGCGCAATTGGAAGAAGAGGGATGAATTTGAAGCTTCTCATCCATCATTTGCAACGAGTCTAGTCACCCGGGAAGGATCCCCACTTCCATCACCACGACGTGGTGTTGATCATGATGATGCCAAACGGCATTCCAACAAGAGCTCTCGTGTCAGTGACGATGAAGAGGAAGATATTGGAAGCGACGGCACAACTGAAGCTGGCCAAAATTCGTATAGGCTGAAATGGATCAGTCTGCTATCCGAAATTCGTCAGGAAGAATTGCACTTGAATGATGTTGTGTCACTTTCATCGGTGCCGCTTTCTTCTTCGTCGTCGATCAATATCTTGATGCGTGTTAGTATGGTGTCAATGTTGAGCTTGGACGGTCCAATGGACTCTACTTTGACCAATGCGGATGAGAAGCTCATGGCTGCACTGGATGAGCTTTCTCTTGACCTCATCGTTGCGGTCATGGCCGACCCAGATTGTCGTCAACTGCTAAGTGCAGCAGAATCCCTCATTTACAGTGCAGCCTCGAAGGCGTCTCCACTTGTGTCAAGTTGGAGTAGCAACGATAAAGGTAATGACTTGATGGTGCAGATAGGTAACGTGGGAAGCTTGGCAATGGCTAAAATGTCATTGACGGAACAACAACTGCATTTGTTGAGCAACGTTTCCAAGCTAGACTTGAGTTTTGCGGAGAAGTGGCTTCAGTCACCTACATCTCTCTCGTCCGCGGTCTCGAATTATTTGGCTCTTACAAAGACATTTGCGACAATGCCGAATTCAAGCACTGAGGGAGAACTTTCGTGTGATGCGGATGCGCAGGCTTCGGCAACAGCTCTCATATCATCGATGATGGACTCTACTCGCCTACTTTCCTTATCTCGCCTCATTGTTGTGAGTGGTATGCCCCAATCAGTACCTGTGCACCTCCACAATAATGCGTTGCGCTCTGTTATGTACTCTACCGCGCTATCGTGGGCCATCAAGCAACCATCCAGCTATGACAAAAGTCGTACTGTTCTTGACGAGTATCTATCTCATGAAATGACAAAAGCTTTTTACTCTTCAGGAGTTACATCAGCTATGCATTTGGCGGACATGTGCATTGCGTCTTCCTTTGGCTTTCTTTCAAATGAATCATCGGATGGTATGCTACTTCAATTAGTGTCGCCCTCCCATGAGCCACGTGTTGCTCTCCGTCTGCTGGCTCCTCTAGTTGAGTACCCTAATTTCGCATTACTCGGCAACGATCAAAAGAGAAAGGAGATCACAGCAGAATGTCTATTAGCGGAAGCTGCTGTAGTTGCCAAGCAGTACGATAGAGACGCCACGACAACGTCACCGAAGGAGTTGTGGTCTCTAGCTTCAAACTTTCTTTCAGATTATATCTCGTTCGAATCGATGGGTACAACTGACTTCCATGAAATCTTTGAGTGCTTGAAAGGCAACAGAGGTGCTTGGTGGACTTTCGAAACCGAGCCTCACCACGAAGAACTCTTATATCAAGCACTTACGGTAATATTGCAAATCGGAGACGATGATGGTGTAGATTCGAGCACCCCGGAAACTGAGGAAGAAATACAACGATTGTGCACGATGCAAACAGTAAAGTCGCTGTTCTTGCCATTGGCTCTATGCTCGGAAGGAATTTCTGTAGATCAAAGTTTTATCGACGGGAATGCATGGAGGAACATTCCGAGAATTTCAATGTACAATTTTGTGAAGACACTGATGAAAGTATCGAACTTGATCCATCGTGTTGGCACAATGGAAAGATACTTGAAGCTGGGGAGTAGAGAAAAGTCGTTGCCACTGTGTTGTGCGGTTGTCCTGGAGGCTGTAAACGATGCTATCACTTCAATCACTTCAACTCTTCCTCCTGGAATGTTTCAAGATATGCTCGAGTTGTCCGGTTTATATTCTGCCGCATTCAAAACTTCTGTTGGTGGAAGATTGTGGGATGAAGCACTTGAAGCTTGTATTTCCAACTCAGAAGAAGACGACAAGAATGACAATTTGAAGCATCTCATTGTAGAAATGGTGCGCGTTGGAGACATTGGCAAACTTGTCGATATGAGCCTAACTGTTGTGGACGGCAGTGGCGACTTGTTTCAATTTGCAACGAGAATTGTCGAAGAGGCAGCTCTTGAACAAAAGGATGATGTGGATAGCTGCCTGGACTACTGGGGGTGTTTATACACTCTTCATGCCTCTCGTGGAAATTGGAGGCAGGCCGCAGAAGCAATGGATCTCTGTGGAAAGGTCGCCGTGAGCAATGCCTTGTCGAAGCCAAAGCCGCTTACCAGTGGTGCCTCGAAAAAGATTATGGATCAAGCATCTTTGTCTGCCCACGTGTGTGCACATGCCGTGAGCTTAGTAGAGAAGACGTCACGTCAATACATAGGAGAACAAAGGGATACTATCCTTACAAAAGGAGACATCGACCGAAGAGCGGTCCGTGCTTCTGCGTTGCGTGCACTTTCAATGGATGAGTGCTCCCCAGATTCGATTTCTAGTATTTTGAAGTCTCCTTCCCTTGACACAATTGACATTTTGGCACGGATGGGATATTACGAACATGCAATCGCGGTCGCCGCAGGGGTTTCGTCGAAGAGAATGAGTAATCCAAGCGGTGTCGATGTATTTTTCGATTCTTTGAGGCACGTGTTGTGCACTTATCTCGTTCCAGCAGCCATGGCGTGTAGTGCGACAGGTGATGAAGACAATCAATTGGAGTCGCGCTCAAAGATCATTCAGATGCGAGCGTCATCGTCAATCTGTGAGCAGGAAATTGATTGCACATCTGGTCCTTCTACTACCTCTTCATTTACTTCCAATTCGCAGTCTTGGGCATCAAGCGATCAGTCTGCTCACTCTTTGCAGGCGACCATGGCAATGAATCTTCTCCATCAATACACCACCGCTTATTCGAAGCGGTGCGGAGGATTGGGTCTGAGTGTGGCTTCAGCTATCCTTGATTTGAGTGGGAATACAGTCTTGCCCATTTGGTTGAAAGACCTTTGCATGTTTGGCAGCCCGGCAAATGAAAGTAGTTTGTTCGCTCAAAGAAATTGTGATAGTGGCGTTGCCAATCCTTCCGCCCTGGTTCGCTTACTCATGTCGCACCACAAATATGAATACGCTTGCGATGTTGTGACAACCATATTGTCGTCTCAGGCATCAAGCTCGAGCCCATCTAGTCGCTTACCCGAGAAGGGCAGTATTGACTACGTTCCATATGACCTGATTGATAGTCTATGGCAGATAATTGAAGTTATTACATCCAACTCAGCTTCAAAATCAGATGAGACCCAAAAGAAGATTCAAAAGATACTGCAGAGTCGCACTTGCATGGAGAGATCTCTTGCTAAGCATTTTGAGGGCCTCAAAATTAGTGAAGACGGACTACGAAGTGCGCGTACTTTATCGAACAATGCATAATTAGTGGTTTTATGTTTAGAGATAAACTAGTTTCATCAAGAATTTCACACATACATATTAAATAACATGACCGCTCCCACCTCCATCACCACTATCATCAACCAGGGGCTCAGTAAGATTGCTGTCTGGATTGGCTCCCGATGTCCAATAGGATTTCCAAGGAAGGCCAATGCCTAAAGTGTCGCTAACACATCGACATTTTGACTTATCCTTGTTGCTTTTCCTGTATGCCTTGTATCTGGGATAGAAGTACACACATGCTAGTGCAACGAAGAGATCGAGGTTAGTCTTGTTTAAGCAACGCGATTCAGCAATTGATCAAATCGCTTCTTACCATTGTTGAACCCAAGAAGAGGAGTTAGGATCGCATTCAAGTACAACCAAAACACTAGGCTTGTATTGCCCATTGTGCGATGCTGTAGCATATACACCAAGAATACATACAATGGTGTATAAGGTATTGTGAGTGCAGCAGCATACCGGACACCTTGCCAAGCTGTGCTGGTTGTGTTATCACGATTTTTCTCTTGACCTTTGAACAAGTACTTATCACTCTTTTTCTCCTGGCTGTATACACTGAGAATTAGCAAGACCATGAATACGATGACAATCAAGTTGCATACTAAAGCGTACATCAATGTAGCTCTCTGGGCAATGAGGGCGTTTTCTCCTCGAGTACATGGTACGTCTGGGTTAAATTCACAATCGCTTGGATACTGATTGAGAGAGCACTGGAACACCGCAGGGTTGTACATTTGATAAAACAATGGAGGCACCGACATTAAAAGAGCTGCTATAACGGGAGGTAACAGAAAAGCAGCACGTATTTTGTTTGACTTCAATTGATTCTTTGTCCAGCCTCTCCTCACCATCAAATAATCTTGTAGGAAAACAAGAAGTGGCAAATTGTTAGGCATTTACATATGTTGATATCATGTATCAGGAGTATACAAGAGTTGAACGATCACTCACATAGGGCTCCCAACCCAGCGTAGGCTGTCAAGAAGTATGTGAATGCAAAAGTAAGGATGAAGCCTTGGGCAGTACATGTTTGTGTATTTCCAGCAATAAGTGGACCAGACCGAATAAAATAGATTCCTTCACCCGACATCCAAAGACCTATAACGTAACCGAAGAACGAGCCAATTACGTCCATCACTGATATCCCAAAGAGCACCATGCTTGGCAAAGATATGTCCGCCCGTTTCTTCTTCAAAATATGCCTCGCCAGTAGAAAACTACTGATACACGAGATGGCACCACTTATCTTTAGCAAGATATGGAGAGAGGTTTCAATTGGGATATAGTGATGGTATTGCTCTGCATCATAATCCGGTGACAAAGCTGGTGTTGGCGGCGGCGGCGTCGAAATCCTATAAGACGACATCTTGCAATAGTGGTGCTGGTGGCGAGAAGAAGTATGTAGTGTTGTGCTACAGTGGCTACTGAGCGAGAATGGCAAGGTTATCGTGCTTGTGTTTTTAGTTTGCAGCAAATCAAAATCGGACATAAAGGACGATTTTTGGCGGGCCGTGGATTGTATCTTCAGATTCATCAAGGTTTTCACACACACTTAAATAACATCACCGCTCCTACCTCCATAACCACTATCATCAACCAGGGGCTCAGTCAGATTGCTGCCTGGATTGGCTCCCGATGTCCAGGAGGATTTCCAAGGAAGGCCAATGCCTAAAGTGTCGCTAACACATCGACATTTTGACTTATCCTTGTTGCTTTTCCTGTATGCCTTGTATCTGGGATAGAAGTACACACATGCTAGTGCAACGAAGAGATCGAGGTTAGTCTTGTTCAAGCAACGCGTATTCAGCAATTTGATCAAATCGCTTCTTACCATTGTTGAACCCAAGAAGTGGTGTCAATATCGCATTCAAGTACAACCAAAACACTAACTTCGTATTGCCCAATTCGCGATGCTTTAGCGTATACCCCAAGAATACATACAATGGTAAATAAGGTATTGTGAGTGCTCCTGCATACCGGACACCTTGCCAAGCTGTGCTCGTTGTGTTATCTCGATTTTTCTCTTGACCTTTGGACAAGTACTTATCACTCTTTTTCTCCTGGCTGTATACACTGAAAATTAGCAAGACCATGAATACGATGACAATCACGTTGCATACCAAAGCATACATCAATGACACTGTCTGGGCAATGAGGGCATTTTCTCCTCGAGTACATGGTATTTGTGGGTTACTTTCACAATAGTTTGGATACTGATTCAGAGAACACTGGAAAAGCGTAGGGTTGTACATTTGATAAAATAATGGAGGCACCGACATTAAAAGAGCTGCTATAACGGGAGGTAACAAAAAAGCAGCACGTATTTTGTTTGACTTCAATTGATTCTTTGTCCAGCCACGCTTCACGATCAAATAATCTTGTTGGAAAACAAGAAGTGGCAAATTGTTAGGCATTTTTTATAGCATGTATACATCACATACATGATTTGAACATTTGAATCATAACTCACATAGGGCTCCCAACCCAGCGTAGGCTGTCACGAAGTATGTGAATGCAAAGATAAGGATGAAGCCTTGGGCAGTACATGTTTGTGTATTTCCAGCAATCAGGGGACCAGTCCTAATGAGCCCAATTCCTTCACCCGACATCCAAAGACCCACAAAGGAAGCGAAGAACGAGCCAATTGTGTCCATCACTGATATTCCAAGGAGCATCATGCTCGATAAAGATATGTCCACCCATTTCTTCTTCAAAATATGCCTCGCCAGTAGAAAACTACTAATACACGAGATGGCACCACCTATCTTCGTCAAGATGTGGAGAGAGGTTTCAATTGGGAGATAGTGATGGTACAGCTCTGCCGGAATATGAGAAGACGACATCTTGTGATGATGGTGCTGGTGGCGAGAAGTGTGTTATGCCGGCTTCTATCTGCTGCCGCAGATGTAGTGAGTAGATAAGCCGCTTGTTTGCTTTTGCCCAAATCAAATCAAAAACTGCGACTCGGCTCGTGACATAAAGGATCGATTTTTGGCGCGGCCGGTGCACCAAACTAAGTAAACTCAAGAATCAAGCAAAGAACCATGACACCTTCCAGCTGTGCGTCTTTTAAAATGCACCCGACCATGGTAGTAAGCAATTTCTCCAGACTCTTCTTGATCAACTGCATCGCCCATCGGATCATCGCGTCATCGCCCGTACAGGCATTTGTTTCAATCAACCAAGTTCCACCTATCCCGCTACATCAAATGCATCACCGTCGTCTGAGCTCATCGGCAGTAGCGGCCACAACATCCACTCGTGATGATGGTGATGCTTTTCGGATACTGTGTTTGCATGGGAAGGGAGGAAATGGGGAAGAATTTCTAAAGAGGTTGTTACCGTTGAGAGCATTGCTCGATGATCGTCTTGCTGATGAAAAGAATAAAAGTGATGATGTGTTTGCCAGGAACACATCCATCAAATGGGAAGCGTTGACGGCACCATACCAAATCAGTGACTCGGATGATGCCTACGCTTGGTGGACAATGTCTCCGGGCGTTAGATCATTTAATGCAGATGAGTACATAGGGTTTGATAAGAGTGCATCAAATGTTATGAACGCAGTATTTCCAAATAATGACTCATCTACTACGGCAACAGAATGCAGCTATGATTTGATTTTGGGACACTCGCAGGGAGCAATCCTGCTCTCTGCACTACTAGCTACTAATATTGACTTGCAACGATCGAACTGTTCATATATACTCAATGGAGCTGCGTGGCCTAATCCATACGGCAAGGCACTGACGTCTCTTCCAGTACAACAATCACAACATGAAATGAAGAAAGATACAAAGATGTTATTTATCATGGGTAAAAGTGATAATATCAACCCAATCGAAAGTGCCAAGCAAGTACACGATTGCTACCAAGCGGCTGGATTAGATGTATCTATTGTCTACCATGGAGGAGGACATTCAGTACCTAATGGAGGAGATGTGGACTCAGAGCGTGCATTGGAAGATGTCTGTGATTTCATACTGCAAGCCGTAAGTGGACAAGCAAAAGAGTAGATGCAACGGATGGAAGACTATAGAAAGAGGATATATCTTGCAGCATAACAGAGGTATGCACTACACTCCATGTCATGATGTTGTGATGCACAATATTAAATAGTAGCAAGTAGCAACGCAAGAGGTTCATTCAAAGTCAAAATTTTCTTTGCTACACTCTTTAACATTACTTCCGATACTCGATAATACTACCACTTGAGATAACTCCTCAGCTGCATGCATCTTCATCAACAAGCCATATCAAAGAATCATCATCACCACATCCATGTACCATACCACAAGGATATGGTGCTGGATGGCACAATGCCACCAATGCCACCTTGGCCCCAAGCACAGAATCATCATGCTTCACCGCATCATTGTTGGCTTTCTCAACATCCGTGAAGACAGCCTGTATTATCGGACGTTTGGATTCTCCCGCCCCACAGAAAATAATCTGTCGACAATACTTGTTCAAAAATGGCAATGTCAAAGTAATCCTTGAGGGAGGAGGTTTTGGAGAATCATCAATAGAAGCTACCAATCGAGTTTGTTCACTTAATAGTTTGTGATTTGGAAACAATGAGCACGTATGTCCGTCTGGACCGAATCCTAACAAGGCGCAGTCAATCTTACCATCATTATCAGTGGACTTCTTCTTGTCCAACAGGTACTTGACAACATTATCTTGATAAGATGCTGCCACATCTTCCGATGATCCCAATAACGTTTCATCAATACCATATATTTGTGATGGTGGAATACCGACACCATTTGTAAAGTGTGTTCGGATAGCACCTAAATTTGAATCCTCGTGAGAGGATGGAACACATCGCTCATCTGCCAACAAGACATGCCACTTGTCCCAATGTGGATCTATATTGGCCTTGGAAAACGCATCGGGTAATTCTTGAAGGAAGGTTGGAAGTGACCCTCCGCTGAGCGCAATTGTGAATGTGGTAGATTGTTGTAGAGCTCTGTGGCAAGATTGAATGATGAGGTTGGATAATATGGTGCTGATGGCTGATTTGGCTGGTGCGATGACTAGCTTGGCCTGATGAATATTATTATTATCGTTCACCATGATTGTCTATTTTGAATGCAACTCAGAGAATCTAGAGAGAATCTCGACTAACATGCGATGGGTTTTGTGTCTAACAACAACTGTGGTCAAAGCAAGAACCGGCCGCCAGAGGGGATGGAGGACATCTTCATTCTTCATTGCTTTGATGCAAGCGAAGCGTGAAAAAGATCCAAAAGATCCAAAGTGTTCAGAGCGGCACTCACTTCAGCGTCGGAATTGGTCGTACTTATGTATTTCCTTTTGTGTGATTGCACGTCACGCCTTGATCAAAAATCTTTCATCTTCACTCGCTTCACGCACACTTCTTGACCATGTCGCTGTTGATGCCACGCTTCATCTCACTCGGCAAAACAACATCATCTCTCCTACTACGCAACAATAATAGCATCTATACGCCCCGTAGAATCATCGTCTCCACCATGAGCAGTAGCAGCAGCAGTTCCATCATCGAATCCATTGCCAACGATGCACGCCCATCACTAAAATCGAGCAGTATCTTGGAGACTATCGGAAAAACACCTCTGGTCAAAATCAACAAGATGGCACCAGAGGGTGTCAATGTCTATGTGAAATGTGAAGCGTTTAATCCGATGGGGAGTGTGAAGGATCGTTTGGCATTGGGTTGTATTGAGGTAAGATTAAACACACTAACATGAAAGTATGTAAAATTACATGATGTGCATTACCTATACGGTTCTCACAACAGTACAATATTGCATCTATTATAATATTATACAGTGGGCCGAAAAGAATGGACATCTCAAGCCAGGCCAAACAGTAGTCGAATGCACCTCCGGAAATACTGGTATTGGATTAGCCATGGTGTGCAACGCCAAGGGCTACCCCTTTGTATGCGTCATGGCCGAGTCATTCTCGATTGAGCGTCGCAAGTTGATGAGATTTTTAGGTGCAAGAGTAATTCTTACCAATCCTGCTCACAAGGGTAGTGGAATGGTAATTAAAACAAAGGAACTTGCAGAGAAACATGGTTGGTACTGGCCTAACCAGTTTGATAATGAGGCGAATGCCTACGTGCATGAGATGACCACTGGTCCGGAATTGCTCGAAGCCATGGGGGATGAAAAGTTGGATCATCTCTTCTTGGCGTATGGAACTGGTGGGACATTGAATGGTGTTAGTAAGGTTATGAAAAGTCGCTCACCTCATACGAAGATTCATTGCGTAGAGCCGGACAATGCTCCCATGCTCTACAGCCAAATAGAGACGGAATATCCAACGGGCGAGGGAGAGCTTTCTTCCTTTAAGGATCCTCATCCTGTCTGGCGTCCACATTTGCTTCAGGGATGGGCACCCGATTGGATTCCATCTCTTGTGGACAAGGCGAGATCTCGGATTGATGAGGTTTGTCACGTAGGCGGTGATGTTGCCATGGCAACAAGTAAGACATTAGCGCAAAAGGAGGGCATATTCACTGGAACATCTGGTGGTGGTATTCTTGCATCTGCACTCAAACATGCTGAGACTTGCTCACCGGGCACTTCCATCATCGCTATGCTACCAGATACTGGCGAACGGTACCTGTCCACTCCTCTGTTCGATGGTATTGGAGCTGATATGACAGAGGAAGAGAAGGAGATTGCAGCTTCGACTCCAAGTTCACCTCCTCCTCCTGTACCGCTGCCAAGTTCCACCGATGAGAGTGTTGCATTTGTTAAGGACAACATTGCGAAAAACAAAATTGTTATTTGGTCACTTGAGGTAAGTTTGAGATCAGTTGACAAGTGTGTATTTTAGAGACCATTTCGCACAATGTTCCTGACGGAATTTGGACCCCATTTTTTTTGCACAAGTATTGTGAATTCTGCTGGACTATCACGAATTTCTTCGATACGATTGGAGTTCCTTACACTCAAATCAATATTGATGCTTTTCAATATGCGAAGGATAACATGGGCAACAAGTATCGGGCGGCGTTGACTGATCTAACAGAGTGCGCTACTTTCCCTCAGTGTTTTATTGATGGAGAATTCTTTGGTGGTGCTGCCGACGCATGCATCAAGTGGAGGAAGAAGGAATTGCAGCCTGTGTTTGATAAGGCTGGGATCAAATATAGTCATGAATATGAAGGAGATCCATTCGAGTTCTTACCCAAATGGATGAGCCAAAATCCTCTCCGATCAAAGTAATTTGTGATGAGAAGGCTTTTGTTTTAGTAATTCCAACTCGCAACAAAATCTCAGCTTGATTGCATCTGTTTATACATTTCTATATATACTCTACCTCTACGACTATCTTGTCTACCTCATATGATAGAGTTCTCAGCCAGTTTTAATAGTCTCTCTACTCACTTCCTGGCCTGTCCAGTCATTAATCCTCGAGATGGCACTGTTTTCACCCCCGCAACTTCCTTTTATGTAAAAGATTTCATTCTCACCAAGAAATTTTGGTTTCGGCTTCTCAAACGGGCAAGCCACTGCCGTCACGAGGCCGATCCAACACTGATTGTATCCATCACTTTGAGCCATACGAACTACTGCAACATCACGTACCTGACATCGAGAATTTTTAGCAGAAAATTGATGACGCTGTTCTAATCCACGAAATGCTCCAGATTCATCCACGCCCAAGTTGGCGAATACTGTAACTATGCCTTTAGCCGAGGCGAACACCACGTCAGGCAGAACACTATCTGAGAATATTTGACCAGTGGTAACTGATCGACCTGCATCTCCTTCTTCTGACTCATGCACGACCAATGTCTTTTTCACGTGACCTTTTTCGTTCAAAAAATGGATGCGCTGCGGAAGGGGATGACCGCGTACTCGTTGCGATGAGTACAGGAACGTTGCCTCCAACAAATCTTCTACACCGTCTCCGTCAATATCATCAAACTGATAGTTTGTGCTTTGAATGGAAATGGAAGTGTTTCCTGGATAGGGCTCTCCACTAATGTTAGAAGGTAGAAAGTATGTCTCGAACGTTGATGGTGAAGATGAAGATGATTGTTGATCTTTGTATACTAGTAGATTGAGTCTTTTGACACGACCCTTTGAGTCAACCTGTGGTGGATCGTAATCACTACGTCTTCCGGCAGCAATTGCGCCCCCTAAAAGTGTCTTGGATGAAGCAAATCCAGCATAGCGGGAAAAGTCTGATCGAGGATTAATTTTCGTTGGCGCTGGTATTCTGAAATCATCATCGTTCATGTCAACCAAACTTGATTTGTCTTGCTGATACGGATGGTGATATATTTCTACCCCACCTTGGCCTAACAGTGCTATCGATGGATGAAGAGAGTTTTGAAAATACGCAAATCCACCGTTTCTATCGCCTCTCGCATGAGGATCCTCCCAAACTAACTCCCATTCCAACATGCACTCCACATCGGGGTTCTGTATGTTGCAACCATCAGAAACGCCAACTTCTAGTAATCTAGCAGGAGTATTTTCTCCCATGACGCAAGAGCCATATTGAGTTGGTGTATCGTCATGGCATGTTCCACCAACTAGCAGTACCATGGTATGATGTGATACGTTATCCGATGATAATGTTGTTCGCGACGACGGTGCCGCATCAATCTGATAGTAACCACCCGGCGGACCGATAGGCAGCGCAGCGCTGAATTTTAGGCCTTCGAAATCACCGTCTGTATTAAATACTGGGCCCAAGTTAATGAGAGCATAGGATTGGTCTACCCAGTGTCTTCCTGCGGCAAAGAGAAGATCAGGTGCGCCATCATTATTAATATCGAATATCGCAAGTCCTACGTGCTGTCCAAGAAATGGTGTTTCCAATATTTGAGATGTAGGTTCTTCTAAGCGCTCTTCGATGTGTGCAACTGAGTATAGAGCACGTGCGAGAAGGATGGTGGCAGCGGCTGCCGACTTCTTCATTGCTGCTGAAATTTTGATTTTCTTTATGGTTTTCTTCATTCAAGCAACCCACCACCGGTATCATATTTTGGCGGGAGGCGAGTTGCGACACCTACCACTCAGCATTCAGCTCTCAGCACTCAGCACCACATCCGTCGACCCGCGCCTCAAGCAAACAACCTCAACCACCAATTGGATGCGGCGCAGCAAGCTTCTTGTCGTCACAGGTGTGGTGGTCGTTGTTGGTGGTGTTGGTAGATATGTACACTAGCTATGGTGGGTTGACATGGGTAAGTATTTATGAGGAGGCGGAGTAGGTGAGCATTGTATAGGTATAGGCTGTGAATTTGTCTAGTTCTAGTTTATTATTCGTCTGCTGGTGTCACATCCTCAGACGCCTGGTACACACCGGCCCTGGAAAGCTTGTCAAGGATGGGTTGCTCCTTGAATCGCTTCATTCTTGCCTCAAAGTCCAGCAGCTTTTGTGGAACGCTGAAGTCCCTGTTCATGTCCAGTGCCTTCATGAGGAAGAGCCCCTTGCGTGTGCGCACCCGTGACAGGACAACATACACCCAGTTGGCACACCTGTAGTCCCAGTTAGTCACGATGAGAGTGTTCTTGGACATCCCCTGCAGCTTGTGCCCAGTTGTGGCAATGTTGGAGTTTACTGGTATCTGGGTGATAGCGGCGTTCCCGATGGAGATGCGTATGTCGTTGGTGACGTCAATGGGGAAGCTGATTTTGGCAGAGAACTCCTTAGGGTATAACCTGAATCTTTTGGGCTTCCCCCTTGGTGCCTTTGGAAAGTGCTCGTATTCCACCCATCTTACATGTTCCACTGAGACTGTCCACACCTTGTGTCCCTCCCAGTTCTTCCACTGTCGCTCCCTTCCGTTTTTCCTCAGTTTCACCTTCACGACCTTGCACAGAGTCCCGTTGCCTCTGCCCTCCGAAAGGTCGTCGTTTGTGATGCACATCTGGTGGCATCCTGGGTAAATTCTGAGGACTGGGTCGATTTTGGCTCCCTGTGTGTTGAAGTCTGTGGACAAGATGTCAGAGTCTCCCAGTTGTGTGACAATTGTGTCGTGGACAGCCTGGGATACCTGTCTTCCTCTAGACTTAGAGGATGAGTTTGCCCCCCTCTTTCTCTTGCCCTGCCGGCCATCACCATTCTGAGCTGTGTCCTTTTTCTTTTTGGTCCATATGGATGCCTCTATCATGAGAGTGTGGTCTGGAGGGTCCTCGTCATCTGTCACTTTGGGATGTGTTGCTTTAATGTGCTGCTGGAATGTTATTGCATTGACCCCATTTCGTTCCTTATTTGTTGGACAGGCATAGCAGAGGTCTTGGTCTTCCTTGGGTGGCTTGACGGTGAGGCTAATGACTCGTTTGTTGATTTCTTCCCTGTCCTCGTGAGTATCCTCTCCCATGCGAAACCTCTCTAGTATCTCTCCATATTCAGGGTCATCCTTGAACCTGTGGCTTGTCTTGAGGAAAATGGCGCAGTTGATTGTGTTCTCCCATGCCAAAGAGTCTGCATATCCTGAGTACAAAACTTCTTCCTCGTTGCAAATTGGTTTTAGCTGATGAAAATCTCCAGAGAAGATGAGGGAGACTCCTCCATACACGACATTTCTTCCAGTCAGGCTCCTCAGTTTTTTGTCAAGCTTTTTAACATCACCTGTCTTGAAGAATGATATTTCGTCAATGACCAGGATTCTGACATCCTCCTGCCAAATACCCCTCAGGGCGTCGGTGATGCATTTCTTGTTCAGGTGGGCAGCACTGTGTATTGTGGTCCCACCGAAGAGGGCGGCAGAGGATCCTGTTGTGGATGTAAAGTAGAACGTGACATCATTGAACACCAGCCCAATTGCTGTGCAAATCTTGTGACAATAATCCTGAGCAGTCTCGATAGATGTGCTCTTTCCGCAGCCAGCCCCACCACTGAGCAGCATGACGAGTTGATCTTCTGCGCCCCTTGCCTTGAGTCTCTTGACAGTGTCATCTCTTTGCTGCAACTCCTCCTTTGTCATGTTGAGAGTTGCGTTCAGGATGCCTCCAAGCCTGGTGCTCCCATCTCCTCCCTCATTTATGATTTGGAGGAGAAATGTGGAGCAGATGATCTGATAAGCAGCATACTGCTTGCTGTCAAGGTTGTTGGTACTGGAACGAGCAACACTCTCCATTGTGGGTATGCGCGGCGAGTTAGCGTTTCTTTCCTCGTCTTGTGCTCTCCCTGCCAATCCGTTCCTGTCGTCTGGCAAGTCAGTCCCCTCCCCTCCAACCAGTGAGCCGTGTATGAATCTGATCATTTGACCGTAGGGAGTACGCTGCATGTTGTGGTTGTGTGATCTAGTACCATTTGTGCCATCACGTCCTCCTTCTGTTCCACCTGACCTGGTGTTGCCCTGATCATTGTTGATGCCACTTGCAATCAGTGATGCTTCATTTTGGTTGAATTTTGTTTTGGTGATTCTTGCACTGTTAATGTTGGCGCGGCGGATGAGTGTTTTGTGAGTTCGTTTGAAGTCGTTTGGTAATGGCTCGTGATGACCAGGTTGTTGGTGGGCTGCCTCTTCATCATCCTCCTGCGGCTGGTACATTTCACACAGTTCGTTAATGTCCATGTCATACGTATCCTCCTTGTCGTGATTGCGTGCACGGCGTTCTCCTGTGCTTTTAGGTGTTGTCGTTCCCATTACCAGTGGGTCAGGTGGGCGCTTCATTTTGGATTCTGCTGTGATGCGGGTTTGCATGTTTTGTAGTATCTTCTTCCCGTACTCCCACAGTTTGCCACGCTGTTCCCTGCTTTTGTTATCCACAGCTGGATTGTACCTCTCCAGACCACCAACACTGACAAACTTGGTCCAATAGGAGCCACCTACTTTGAGGTCGCTCATGACTCTGAAAGGTAGGAACATCATGAGTGCAGTTTTGGCATATGTTTCCCTGAGCATCATAGTGTCAGCATTTGGTGCGGCATTGTTCACATCCAACAATTCCACATCGCATATGCTGTTTGGATTCATGGTGATGATTGGAATGACTGGTAAGCTGCGCTCGGCCATGTACGCAAATTTGTGGCCCGGATGTTCGGCTGTGAATTCGAACCTCTTTTTTGACTCGACTTCGCCACCCGATTCTTCGTTGTCCATCTCCTTGTAAGTCTTGATTCTCTTTTCGAACCTCATTGTGAATTCATAGAAACAGCACCTATCCACATCCTCCCTGTCTTCGTTGTTCCTCACAATTAATCTCCTTGCATAGTCAGATAAGTCCTGGTTCTCAAGAGTCCTGTACATGTAATCATATGCTGATGCATCTGGCCACATGACAACTGTGCTTGTGTCCTTGTCGTAGTTGCGACGTAGTGTGAAGTTGCATGTCTTTTCCATGAGGACATCCTCCAGCTGTGAAAGGAGCAGGTAGGCGAAGTTGTGCGAGTATGTGAACCTTTCGCCGTCCTGGCAGACTAGGAGGTGGGCCATTGTTGAGCTGACTACGTTTCTCGATAGGAGAGCGTTTATGCCTGTCATGACTCTTCCCAGCCCTTCAATTCGACGGGAGATGTCGTCTGTGTTCTCTGCTTCGTTTTCGTTGCCACTGTTTGGTGGGTCGCCTACCATGTCTTGATCATTGTCTCTCTGTTGTGCTGCATTATCAGTTTGTTCGTTGTTTTCTTGCATGTCTTGTGTGTTTTGTTGTTGCTGTTGCCGCCTTTCTTCCTGAGCCATTCTTTCCTGCTCCCTCTGCCTCAGTATTCTCCTCCCAAATGCAGCATGAACGCGTTGCAGGGCCATCTTGTCTTCGTTTTGGGTGTCTTTTGTCTTGTACATAGTCACGTAGTAAGTAAAGACTTGGTCCCCAACACAACAATTGGTGTTGGAGCCTGTCAATCTTGCCACTGGTGGACTGTGCTGATTGAGGAATTGACTACCGACATGTCGTTTTGGTATCACGGAGTATTGAGATTTTTCTACCACTGTTCCATCTAAGTAGTGCCATTTGACAGTGCGTATGAATTTCTCCCCATCATCCTCTTGATTGTCTTTTGCCATGTCACACCCTGCTTCTTGTTCACCAACTGATTCATCATCTGACTGGTCTTCAGAGTGTTGGCTATTATTGTCCTCACTGTGACTGCAATTGTCTGAATCCATGCTGGTGCTGTGATCAGCACCTGCTCTGTCATGGTAGATGCGCTGCATTGTCTCAGTCAAGGTGGTGTTGTCATGAATGTATGTTTCCTCCGTTGCCATCATTGGTTGATTTGCGCGACACTCGTTATTATGCTTGAAACAGGTCAATCTATGAAAGTGGTCGTGGTTGTCATTTCTGTAATGAAGGAGCACCTCGCGCTTTTTGGCATCTGCCAGGAAGTTGTTGTCCTTTTCTCTATTGCTAAGCTGTTCCAGCTGGTGCAGCACTGACTGTGATGGATTTCCCTCGGAATCGAAATCGAACGGGTGACGCAGAGATAAAATGTCCAGACATCTCTCCTTCTGTTTCAGGTCAACAGAAGAGTTGTTGTTCTGTTTCTCTTCCTGTGGTGTGTCGTCTGCAGTAATGTCATGATGTCTGTCATTGCAAATGTGATGTGAATCACTGGTGGAAAGAATTGTATTTCCATCAGAATCAATTGCAGTGCATTCGTGACCCTTTCGTCTCCATCCCTCAACTGCCATCTCGATGCAAGATTTGGGGTTGTAGGATTTGCCACATTCTTTGCAAATGATGACTTCTCCTTTGACATCTAGGCAGTGATCTGCATGTCTTGCTTTACGGAGGACATCTTTGTCAGCGCACTCTTCAAAGATTTCCTTGATTGGCTTGATGACCTCTTTGACAGAGTCATTTTCCTTGCCGCAGTTGTGCACCACCTCGAAATTACCTCCATAAGTGGCACATATTACCTCGTCAATGTACTTGATGAACTGGTCCCTGGCCTTGTGTCGCTCGTCGAGGTTTTCATGAAACATGGCTTCTCTTGTCTCATCAAAGTGTTTCAGCCACACCTGCCAGTGACTGTGTAGTGTCTTGCGACATTGTTCCTCATCTGTTTTGGCCCATGCTTCTGGGACTCCAAATATGCCCATCTTTCCTGTTTGTGTTTTAGAATCCCATCCAACAAGGCACTTAATAATGATTTGCATGAGGTGCTGATACACCAGAGAACAAGCACCTGGATATAACTTTCGATGCTTTTTTCGTAAGTCAAAGTCCAACATGCATGTTTGCATGTACTCATCATCATCCATGTCTCCCAGAGGTGGCAGGGTCTGCTCCATACCTGCATTCACAAATAGTCGGACACGAAAGGTGCATTCGTCACAAGGAGTAGTGGTGAAGAAAATGCCTGATCCCCCAAAATGGTCGTCTAGTGCAAAATGACGGCGCCTGTTCTCCTTTGCTGACTGTTCACTCACACCAACAGCAACAGTGCTGGCCGTGATGGTTTTGAGATACTCTCCTGCTGTCCCTCTTACACTCTGACCAGTTTGGCGCAATACCATTGCCTTGTTCAGGTCTTCCAAACTTAGCTCTGACACCTTTTCGGCAAGGCTTGTGCCAAACCTGTTGGACTGGCACTTGATTCTAGCCGCTTGAAAGCTTCGAATCATCATCCATGTCTCCCAGAGGTGGCAGGGTCTGCTCCATACCTGCATTCACAAATAGTCGGACACGAAAGGTGCATTCGTCACAAGGAGTAGTGGTGAAGAAAATGCCTGATCCCCCAAAATGGTCGTCTAGTGCAAAATGACGGCGCCTGTTCTCCTTTGCTGACTGTTCACTCACACCAACAGCAACAGTGCTGGCCGTGATGGTTTTGAGATACTCTCCTGCTGTCCCTCTTACACTCTGACCAGTTTGGCGCAATACCATTGCCTTGTTCAGGTCTTCCAAACTTAGCTCTGACACCTTTTCGGCAAGGCTTGTGCCAAACCTGTTGGACTGGCACTTGATTCTAGCCGCTTGAAAGCTTCGAAGGCGGCTGTGCATGTGACTCAAGATGAGCAAGAAATCTCCACGGTAAAACTGGGGTAGTGACAAACGGCAGTAGTGCTTGTAGCATTCAAGCGCAGAGATCTTGGTCCTTCTACTTCGAGTTGGCCCTCCTTCGCCAAAAGGGAACTGTATTGGGCACACATTTTCGAGGAGCACCTCTTTTGGGTCCGAATACTCTCCTCCGCTTACAAATAGCGTTGGTGCGGTTCTGTCCATCAGTGCCGATACAAATTTCTGGTTGGTTTCGTATACGCCCGTGTCCTCGTCTGGTTCTTGAGCACTGCTGAAGTGGTATGTCGCCCCGCCAAATGTGTGCTCAATATCTGGATCGACCTCCACGTCAGTGTTGTTCACATTTGGAGTTTCCTCCAACACGACAGGATTGGGACACTCTCTTGGTGGTGTCACTCCCTCGTACCCTGAATGGCCAGATTCGTTTACAAGCCACTGAAGCAAATCCAAAAACTTCGTTGTATCAAGTTCTGCCCGTTTCTTTTTCACTAGATCCTTCTGTTCTGGAGTCATCCGACCAGAGAGCACACAATAGACCATCGGGTTCGCTTTGATATCTTCAAAGTAGTTCATTACAGACCCAGTGTGTGTGTGATCCACTTCAAAGAAGCTGAACCACCCCATGATGGACTTGTGTGCGCCTCCTGTGTATGCAAAGACATAAGCATGTGGCCGTGTAGGTGCCACCAAAGCAGCCATTTCCTCGGTGATTTCATCATCAAACATCACTCTTAGTGGTATGTGACCAATGGCAAATCCATTTGCAATTGCATACTTTGGCGGGTTTTCATTGCATTTGCTCCATGCTCCTCTGCAACTGCTGCAGCAGTCGTAACTATCATCTTGGTCTCTCTTCCTTGCTTTCATGGCTCTGGGAGACAGCAAGAGCCCATGAAGCTCCTTATCTTCCAACTCATATTGCTTCACCAATTCTTGATGCAGTTCTACACAGTGGTACTCATTGTATCCATCAACACTCACCCTGGAACGTTGGAGCAGGATTTCTTGTTTATGGACTCTCAGCAATTCTTCAGTCCCTATTATTACTCGATCGCAGAAGACACACACTGGAAGTTGGTAGGTATCAGGTTTCCCTTCGACTGCCATTCTCCCCTGGGCGTATTCCAGTGCTTCTTTCAGTGTCTTTTGAGTTTCAACTGGCAGGCTGTAGGTGCCATCAGATTGTGTTGGCAGATTGCACTGGCCTAGTACTTGTCGGCGTCCCACCTCTAGTGACTCTTGTTTTCTTTTCTCCCGTCGCTTGCGATTCCTGTCGTCTTTGGAATGTTCGCTGTTGCTCTTGTATGAACTTTTCGATCTAGCTTTTGATGGACCAGGATTTTTGTGGTAACTGTCACGTTTTCTTGCTTGTTCCTTCTCTGGATCGCCATGGTAACTGTCACGTTTTCTTTCTTGTTCCTTTTCTGGATCGCCATGGTAACTGTCGCGTTTTCTTGCTTGTTCCTTGTCTGGATCGACATGGTAACTGTCGCGTTTTCTTGCTCTCTCCTTATCTGGATCGCCATGGTAACTGCCGCGTTTTCTTGCTCTCTCCTTATCTGGATTTGCTATGTGTGCATTCCTCTTTGCCTTGTTTAGTCTTGCTCCATTTTTACGATGATACCTTGCATTGGCTTCAACCCTTTTCGCTTTCTTCATTTCCTCTGGGGTTAGTTTGCCTGCAGTGGTTGATGAGTTGCTGCAAGCTGCTGCAATGGTAGGTGAGTTGTTGCAATCTGCTTTCACAGCGCCATCACGTTGTTCTGAAATGTTGGGTAAAATGGATGCAGTCGCTTTTGCCGCTTCCTCTTCCCAAAGACGATCAAACTCACAATCTGGTATGGCCACTTCCCCTTCCAAAAGGAGTGCAGTCGCTTTCGCCACTTCCTCGTCCCAAAGACGATCGAACTCGCAATCTGGTATGTCATTTGCACCTTGTGCGCATGCTGCATTTGTGGGTGTCACCATATCTCGAACCTTTGCTACTACATTCAGATGGAAAACGATGTGTGCAAAATGCAATATGAAAATTTATGGCACGAAAAATTACTGCAGTTATGCAGTGAAACAACAGCAGTATGTCAAAACTGGGCGCGCGCAAGTTTCGTGGGATTGCTATGCGATTACGGAAAGAAGAAATGACGAAATGACCGTTCAAAATGGACAAAACAGAGTACCAAGGACAGAGTGAACCAATGTCGTGTGATTGATTTGTCTTGAGGGGAAAAAATGCACGTTTAATGGGATTGCTATGCAGTTACGGAAAGAAAAAAAGACAAATGGGAGTTCAAAATGGACAAAACAGAGTACCAAAGAACAGAACAAAGCGATGTGGTGTGATTGATTTGTCTTGACGGAAAAATTGCGAGTTTCGTGGGATTGCTATGCGTTTACGGAAAGAAGCAATTACGAAATGACAGTTCAAAATGGACAAAATTGAGTACCAGAGGACAAAACGAACCGATGGTGTGATTGATTTGTCTTAGGAGAAAAAATGCACTGGGACTGCTTTTTGTCTGGTTGCTTGACTTCTTTCTGTGTGATCATCATGCTTTACTGAAGAGTTACTGGTGGACATTGAATGAGTAGAAATATCAATCAGTTGCTACTACTGAAATTGTGACCTTGATTACAGAAATAGAAGTTACACAAGTTATGCTTGTCAGTCAGTCTCTCTCTTTCTCTTCGCAGCCCGTCACTCTCCTAATGCTTTACACTATACATGTGCGATTCCCGACATCTTTACAAACCTATACAACCCAGATTGACATAACAATACTGTGACATCGCTCGAGGACTCAGTCCTCTTCATCACTCTCACCACAAAGCTCGTCCCAGTCATCATCGTCAATGCAGGATAAGTATTTCTTACCTTTTTCGGCATCGCCAAAAAAGCAAGTCATGAGATCCTCGTCATTCATCAACTCGTCCTTGGTGAAGTGGTAAAACATGGCCAAAATTTTGGCGCAGTCTTTGTTGAGAAGATACTGATTCATTGGTTTAACATCGCTAGTGACGGTTGAGCGATATTTGAACGTCTCCGGATATTCATATCCAGTCTTTGCATATTTTGTCCAATGCTTGGCAAGTTTGTTACCAAATGTGACTGTACTGTCATCATCTTCACCCAACGCCGTGACAACGACCTTCCAATCATGTTTTCCACATTTCGTTTTCATGGGAGTTGTGCCATCTTTGGAATGGGTAAAGAATCCCAAAACATTCCACTTCTCGGCCACATCAGCCCCTTTCTCATTGTCGTTGAACTTGACCTCGAGCGGTTGAACGAAACTTGGCTGGGCAATGGAAGTATTGGGACGAGTAACAATGGCAACGTACAGGTCGGGAACAGCAGTCTTGAAAATGTCAATGTTTTGCGAAGCCTTGGTTTTACTGTTGGAACTGACAACTCGCTTCTTGGCGGAAAATGATCCCTTCTTGCGACTTCGAGGGGGTGTAACAGTTTGAGAAACTCCTCTCTTGGGCGGTGGCATGATTGATGGGAGCAACGTGGTACTATGGAGCTAGAAGTTCTTCACGAGAAGAGGATTTCGATTTTGCAAAAAACGAAACGAAATTTTATGAAACCACAGTGTTTTGTTAGTAGCAAAAAGAATCTACAATTGGGCGTGAATTTGTGGGATTGATTTGTCTTTCCCCTCAGAAATAATGCAATTTGTCTTTCCCCTCAGAAATAATGCGATTTGTCTTTCCCCTCAGAAAGATTGTTTCTGTGGGATAAATTGACAGCTTTGAGTACCTCATGGATGAATTAAGGCAAACAACACACATGTTACATCATACTAACGCAGTATATTCACAGGGTGGACAGTTTCGCTATGTATTGTTATCGTACAATTTTAAAATGTCGTTACAATTTGTTACAATTTTACAATGTCGTTACAACTTTACAATGTCGCTACAACTATACAATGCCACAATGTTACAACTTTACACACAACCAACCCTCATTCGATCTGTACAGTACCTACAAAGAAGTCTCTTCATGTGAAACCATTGCACCTCTACAGTAGGGACATTCTTCAGTGAGATTGGCGCAATTAACACATATGTGTTTCCTACAAACCGAGCAAAAAGCACTGTAGTTATTGGTACAAAGGTTGCAATAATTCCGTTCCTTCTCTTCTGCAAGGTCTTCCTCCAATTCGTTAGCCCTTGCTTTCCAACGGAGAAGCTTCCTACCCAAGAGTACATTTGTGTCACTCAAATTTGCATTCTTTTCAAGCATCAGTTGTAGTTCATCCGACAAACTCAAAATTTCACTCTCCAAATTTCGCACCAATGCACTCATTCCATTCAATTCACTTCTCAATCTCTTCGCAGTCTCGCGGAATTCTCTTCTAGATTCGATCAATTTGTCCACTTTTTGGTGCCCGATTTTGTTGTGCACCATGATTTTGTTCAAGTGGCGACTCAAACCTTCTACATGGAGCATCGCAAACTTTACTTCCTCAGTTTCGGTGAGCGTCTCGAGGAGCGTCTCATTGATGGACATGATGAAATTCTGTTTTATTCGTTCATGGAGATCATAGGCAATTCTGTTTTGTGGTCATTTACATCATCCTGCGCGGCGACACACAAGTACTGATTTTAACCAGAAGAGAAACAATCAAAATCTATCCCTCTCATGGACAAAATCAATCACATGAGACAAACCAACAGCCAAAGCAGCAACCCGTCGGCAGTTTATGTTGTCGCCATGCACATTTATTGAGTTTCACCGCATCATTTCAATTCCTCCGGTGATCGATCGATCGGTCAAAAGTCAAAAAGAAGAAGTGTGATGCGTGCTTCAAGGGAGAGTCAAAAATCAAAAATCCCAACTACTGGACACTCCCAGCTACAAAAATTATCTTGCGGAGGAGGAGGAGGAGAAGAACCACCGCTGCTGATTTTGAGCCGTCCACCCAACTCATCCCACCATATCAAAAGAAGCAGCTCTAATCTTCTACCGAAGCTTGGACATACTTACTCAGTTTAGTCCACTTACACAAACAAACTACAATGGCAAAAACCAAAGAAGAACGCGAGCAAAGACGTCTTGAAGCCAAGGCACGCGCTGAAAAACGAAAGGCTGCCAAGGATGCTGCCAAACAACAAAAAGAACTACATGGAGATAATGACGCTGCAACCGCTGCAGAGGCCAAAATGAACGTTAATGATTTGAGAAAAAATCTCCCCATATCCAAAGAACACAATTCGTCACTTGCAATGGTTACTTTGCCAATTGATGCATTATCTCGAGTAATGAGATATTTACCAGCACGAGAATGGGGGGCAGTTAGTTTAACTTGTACTGGTCTCAATCTCACACTGGGTGGATGTCGAGTGAGCCACATAAGTTCGCGATTGATGAGACGAGAGGATGAAGAGGGGAAACAATCCACTTGTGGTTCCATGTGTTTAGTGGGTGGATTGCAACTTTGTGTGGATAGGAAGGAGGCACAAGAGATATTGGACAGATCTTTTGTAGGTGGTGGAGAGACGAATCGACTTGTGTCAAAAAAGATGAAGTTGAGTCGAAAGAAGAATCCGAAAGGAGATGCCGATGCAGATGAGTATCCTGCGTACGCTAGGTTTGTGGAAGAGGCAACTCTTGGTTATTCTGCAATGCAGTGCTCTCGTGATGCGCTCTTTCCAACGCACGTTCAAGGTCGATTCGCCTCTTGCTCCCCGGAACACACTCTGCTGCGTATTGGGGGAGGTGGGAACACAGCATCAGGTCCAGGTGGTTCAGGAGTAGCATCCTGGGGTGTTGGAAAACGTGGACAACTTGGCTTTGGCAAAAGAGAAGATGAACCAGAACCGAGATTGCTATTAAGTAAAATCGGCTGGGGTATTAGAATCGTACAAGTGGCAGCGGGTGGAGGGCTAGTTCGTGTTGCTCACTCTCTATTATTGACATCTACCGGAAGAGTGCTAAGTTTTGGTACGGCTCAATATGGAGCGCTAGGCCACGGCTATGATGCAGGCAAACAACTTTCTGATTGCTTGCGTCCACGATATATTGATGCGCTAAAGAATGAGAAGTGCATCTGTGTTGCTGCAGGTGAATTGCACTCAGGAGTCGTGACGATGGATGGTGATGTCTATACCTTTGGGGAGGGTTTTTGTGGACAATTGGGTCTAGGAGACAGACGACCACAATTGCTTCCAAAGCAGGTCAAGCTTGGGGGTCTCGAGGACGAGTGTGTGAATAACATGTCAATGGGTTGTCGTCATACTTTGGTAACTACAGACGATGGTGACGTATATTCATGGGGTCTGGGGAGGTTCGGCGTATTAGGACGCAGCTACACAGACTTCACGTACAACAACGACGTCGGTATGGCTGTACCAGAAGGAGAAGAAGGACATGTGGTAGGAGTAGCAGCCCGGCCACCACCGATGCAGGCGGCTGCAATGGACAACATAATTAATGCTGCAAATGATGACGGAACAAATGATATAATGGCAGCTTTGGACGCCTTAAATTTGACCCTGGATGACCCATCTGATCAATGCTATCCAAAAGTGATTGACTCTCTGCAAGGAGTGAGATGCGTGGGAGTCAGCGCGGGCCACAGACATAGTATGGTTCTAGACGAGTTCGGAGGCTTGTATACCTTTGGTAGTGGTGCTAGCGGTGCTCTGGGACATGGAGATCTTCAAGGTCAAGAGTATCCGATCAAGGTACAAGAATTTGACAATATGCGTGTTCGAATTCATCAATTCAGTGCCGGGGTCGACATGAGTTTAGCAGTAGACACCCAAGGCACTGTTTATGCCTGGGGCAAAGCATCAGAAGGAAGACTTGGGCTTGGAATGGGTAGATTACAAACGGCTCTTCCTCGTGAAGTAGATGTGGGCGACGCAAAATTCAAGGCTGTAGACGTTGAGTGCGGTTATGTGCACTCATTGATCGTTGGATTAGATGGATCAGTGTATCAATGCGGAGGCGTTGGGGTCGACGGTAAAGATGATGGACAACAAGATCTGGACATAGAAGAGAATCAAAGAGGATTGCCTAGATTGTTGTCAGGATTTAATATCTGGCATAGAATAGCCGAGCCTAAAGAAAAGGTAGTAAAAGAGCAATGGAAGAAATATGGAAAGTATGAGCTCAAGGGGCGAAGTAAGATGTTGCAAGAGGGCGTACGATCTATTGGGTAGACACAATGTAAAAAGAAAAATGATAATCGATCTAGTGGAGAGACACAATGTAAAAACAAGGTATGCTAATCATCCTTAACTTATTGCTTCAACAAAATCCGACTCCTGGTTACTATACTGTTTACAATCCTACTGAAAATCACGATGCTGCTCACCAAAACTTATACCAAGCTTTCACAGATGGGTAGTCAACACCAAGTTCGAGAAGCTTTGAAAAGGCAGACGCAAAATCTCCGAAAAAAGCATTTTCATCCTTGGCATAGAGCTCAACAACCTTTCGGAAAGCTGGGTCTTGAACCAAAACCATATCAGAAGGTAGCATCATCAATTTCCCTGTCGAATCTTCATATTGATCAGGCCTTTCGAAAGAAAATACGAAACACATAGAGAAGAGCATATGAGTGTACGGATTGAATACTCTGTCAAAGAATGTAGCAATAAATATGACCTACCCAGTCCATGGCTGCCCGTTATGAGACAGCTTAGGGCTCCACCTTTCTTCGATCAACAACCGAAAATACTCATTTGAGAAGGTGTTTTCTGCAAAGGTCCACGGCCCCCAATAGCCGCTTCTATCCGTGTGGCATCGACCAAGAGCATGCGCACCAAGTAATGCAACAATCTCACGGTCAGTAAATCCCATGCGGTAAAATACATCACGAACATGCTGAGTTGTGTTCTTAAATGAGCCTTTGTCTGCATCCGGTAACCCTGTTGGGTCAAATAATATTATTGTGGCAACACAATTCGAAGACGTTAATGGGATTCATGGAAACTATGACATAGGGGAACATTGTAACCAAAAAATGCAAAGGATTCTTTGCAATTGTGAATCAAATCTTACCACATTCCTTCGGACTACTATCACCACTCTCTGCATCAGTTCTTCCAAGACGGAATGGAATCTTTGGCCCACCCGCCTCTTCAACCGCTACAACTCCAGCCAACGTGTACAAGTCAGCGTATGAAATCTCCGGGTGCTTCTCCTTCACGCTTTCAAGTAGCTTCCTCGGTAGATCCAAGCCAGCGTTGGCACCCCAACTCGCCTCTGGTGAGAAGCGCATTCGAGCACCGTTAGAGCCCCCACATCCATCAACTTTTGAGTAAGTGCCCGCACAGTGCCATGCCAGTCTTACAAATGTTCCGGTAAGACTGGTACCGTCGCCACGCCTCTCCATATCATCCTCAATCAGGTCTGCAATTGACTTCTTTACAGCTTGCACATCTGTTTTGGCAACCTCTACTTTGGCCTCTGCGGCGGCTGGTGAGAGGGATAGGGCGAGGAGGGTACCAGTGGCTGCAGCGGGTGCTGCGTGTCGGACTGCGAAGTGGGCTGCGGCGTTCATCATCTTGGTCACTTCAATTGCTGTGATGATGGGGGAAGATTCGGAATCTTTTGTGTCATTTTTCATTTTGCGGAAGCAATCCAAATGATGATGAACTCAGCCCACAGAAACTCTGCCCACGCCCACGCACAGACCTCCTCTTTTCCCTCTTTCTCCCGCCCTGACGGACGGACCTCTGACCTCTAGCCTCTCGCTATTATTTTACCAAACAACCATGATGTCCTCCCATACAGTAAGGGTACTGTCATCTATAGCAGTCCGCTCCTCAAGGGCAGCGAGGCAGTCTACTTGCAATGTTAACAACATTACAAGAGCGGCGTTTTCTGCTCAACCAGCAGCGCATGACAAACCTTTGACTCCTGGAATTGGATTGGGGAAAACATCGACTGGTTTGGTGAGTAAATTAATGTCGTTTGTTGCTTTGGTTGTTGATGAATCATGTTATTTTGGTGGTTGTACAAATCACGAATAATATGTAAGGGTGTTGGATATGCGGCTACGTGGTTGCAGAAGAGTTGGAGGAGAAATCACGGATAAAAGATTAAATTATGCTCATTTTTTCATCGGCTCAGCCTCACACATCATGTGTATTCTGTATCTGGAATTATCTTATCCACTTCCAACGAATATAAACCCCCAACAAATTCACAAAACAACAGGTCGGCCTCGACGTAGACCACGACGCAGTCCCAAAAATGATTACCAAATACCAAGCCCTTCTCGATAAACTCGCCGCATCGGACATGCCCCCCACAGCTCAATACCGTATCAACGTGGAAAAAATAGCCAGATATCGCATTGCCGCTGCTCAAGAAAATTTGGATGATCCAGAAAAGGTGGAGGAGTTATGTAATTGTGGACAGGTGGAGGAATTGGTGGTTCAGGCGGATAATGAAATGAAGGTTATGGATATGTATTTGAGGAATCGGTGGTGGGAGCTTGTGAAACCGGTGGATATTGAGTATAATCCTAGTGATGAGGATGGTGGCCATGGGGATGTAGAATGGGGGGATACACCAGATGGGGAGAAGAAGTAAATTATTATAGATATTGTGGAGAAATAGATGGGGTGGGGTGGGCGTGAGAGGGTTGTTCCAGTGGGTAGATGAAGTATTGTTGGGGCAATAACATTATTGGCAGTACAATTCGAAGACGTTAAGGGAGTCATGGGGGGAATATGACATAGGGGAACATTGTAACCAAAAAATGCAAGGACAATTCCTTGCAATTGTGAATTAAATCTTATTAGAGAAAGAACTTGAATCAAAGTTTCAGAGAAAGCTCAATTGGAGGATCGGTGTCACATCAACGCACTTATTCCTCCTTCTGTGATATTATCCTCCTACTCTGAAGAACAAGAGCTACACAAGGGCAGGATGTGTCCTATGGATATGGAAGCAGCACGGCTTTCTCTGCTTTTATTGTAAGGCGTTGAGCATTTAGATTTAGCCCATAAAAAGTTTAGGCTGTTATGATATCTTGCCGACAAATTCACCTGATGCTGCACAACAAGGATCATTGTTTATAATCAGTTTACTACTATTCTCCTCAAATACTTCGCGCGAAACTAAACTACAGAAAGCGACAATCTCAATCTGGAAAAAATGACCCAGCAGTGCAGGCTCGAGATGAGTGTTAACCATACTTCCTTACAAATGCATCTGCTACCTCCCTCTGAGGACTTTTCGTGGCATCAACGGCAGCCTGATGTGCACGAAGAGCTGCGGCAAAGTCTTCTTTGCTGAGAAGTCCCTTTGTTTTTGTGTATATATCCCTGAGACTTTTCAGGGCAGTATTATGCCCAAGATTGACGGCGATGATCCAGTGCTTTAATGCCCTCTCCCACCTGCCATTCTCCCACTCAACTTTTGCAAGATTTTGTCTAGCATCGACATCCCCCCAATTGCAGCCTCTTCCAAATGATGCAATTCTTTTTTCTCGTCCTTTTCAACAACTACTCCCTTCCGATACATAACCGATAGATTATAATGCGCTTCCATGTCACCCAATTCAGCCGCCTTTGTCCAATATTTAACAGCACTCTTGTAGTCTCCTTCATTATTGTAGTAGTGCTTGCCCATCTGGCTCATTGCAAATGCATCATTCACCTCAATTCTTCTCATAAGGTTATTTTTGATTTCAGCATCAGAGTAAGGAACTGGATGCCGACAGAAAGGACAAGTACGCTTCAAAAATTCTTTCTTCTCTCGTAACATATTGGCGTGCTCACAGCCGTTACAAACGAGCTTGCTGCAGCATGCCATAACAGAAGAGTCTTGTGGATCAAGCGATAGAGGTAAACAACAAATCGGGCAGTCCCCAAGGCCACTGCTTTCAGGTTGCTTGAATAACAATTCATCACGTATTTCAGCGGCTCGTCTCTTGCACTGTCTTTTGTGTTTTGGTCGATGCTCTTTCTGACATTTAACGCTACAATGTCGGACGAGATAGCAAGCGGTACATTTCTTTAATTTGATGTCATCGGCTCCTGCGATGCCGCAGGAAGCACACATTATTTCTTCTGCCTCCAAATTAGTGCTCATCTTTGAGAAATGATTTATTCACCGTCAGTTCGTCCTGACAAAGACGGACAGCAGCAATGCCAGCTCCTCCCCTCAACTTTCCCAACGCAAACGCAAGCAGCAATCAAAGCAACGTAAGTAAACGAAAGACCCTAGATATAATAAGAGATATGTAAGCGCCAATCCGAAGGGCACGACACTGTAAATACTCACTCTAGAGTTGACACAGCTGTGAATGACGATACTGTACATTTGAATTGCTTGTCATGTGTTCGAGACCTTTTCGCACAATGTTCCCGACGGAATTATTTGGACCCCATTTTTTTTGCAATGCACACGTCAGTTCTTCCCCTGTGCATTAGTCTGTCCAGATTTTATTTTTACATGGGTAGCGAAGTCACGAAAAGGTCTCGAACTAAGGAAGTGCCCTAACTTGAAGTAAAGAGGTTATTGAGGTTAATCAAAAAAGTTCCGCTCGCAGACTGGGACTCCACGTGGATATGTACTAATTCCTACTTTTACAAACTCTCATGGGCCTCTCAACAGGTCATGACCATGGCGAAAATCCGCTCCCTACACACATGCCATAACACAATAACGACATTGATTCACACACCAACCAATACATCAATGTTCATCTCGTATTAGGGTGTCCACGCATCAAATTTCACATGCACATTTCACACGATTTTGGCAAATTTCACATCTTTTGTGTGAAATGTGAAAAGTAAATTTCACATCTTTGGGCAAATTCCACGTTTCATGGAAATTTAAATTTCACATTTCACACGTCAAATTTCACATTTCACATCAAATTGCGAGTAGAATAGGGGGCAGCCCCCCAAACGTGAATTTACATGTGAAAGTTACATGTGAAATTTGCTTTTGTGTCCACGCAACAAATTGCACATGTGAATTTCACATGTGTAATTTACCAAAGAGTGTGAAATTTGGGGTGTGAAATTTGAAATGCGTGGACACCCTATTAGGGTGTCCACGCATCAAATTTCACATGCACATTTCACACGATTTTGGCAAATTTCACATCTTTTGTGTGAAATGTGAAAAGTAAATTTCACATCTTTGGGCAAATTCCACGTTTCATGTGAAATTTAAATTTCACATTTCACACGTCAAATTTCACATTTCACATCAAATTGCGAGTAGAATAGGGGGCAGCCCCCCAAACGTGAATTTACATGTGAAAGTTACATGTGAAATTTGCTTTTGTGTCCACGCAACAAATTGCACATGTGAATTTCACATGTGTAATTTACCAAAGAGTGTGAAATTTGGGGTGTGAAATTTGAAATGCGTGGACACCCTATTCAGTAGGATCTCATCGATACCTTGCTCGACCCATAACTCCTGATATAAAAATTAAGACACCTGTCTAGTTGTGGTTGAACTCAAATGTACAGTACGTGTGGAGTGTTGTGACACAGCTTGTGAGAGTTGTGTCCAAGCGTTCTTGTTGCTTGTCTTGACAAACTTCTGCGCTGCGACCGCATTCTCATAAGTATGAATATCCGGTATTTCAAATTAATTTGCGGTATTTCAAAGTGTCCTCTTGATTGTACGGTATTTCAAAGTGTCCCCTTGAGGCGCAAATTAATTTTAGTACAACTACGACAAAACTTGTACTGAGTTCCGCTGTTTGGATCATGTTAACATTCGAATTCGATGTCGCTTTTCTCATGTCCATTTATACTTTTCTTCGTCCCGTTTCCACAGAGCTGGGCCTCAGCGGGATTGGCAAGAAAATTAATACCAGAATGAAATTCAAAGAAATTCATGCACTTTCAATTAATCAAACAAAGAGTCAATCAATATCACATCACCTATTACTATTACTATTACTGTCGATAAGTAGTAAATATGCGCTTTTCTACATCAGCCTGTTCAGTCCTCCTCCTCCTCTGTCCTCTCAGGCTCAGGCTGGCTCAGGCAGCCCCGACAGCTCGTCCCTCGGCGTCTCCTTCGGCGAGCCCCACGATGAACCCCTCGAACTCGAAGAATCCCACGGCAAGCCCCTCGGCATTCCCGTCGGCATTCCCCACGGCGAGCCCCACGATGAACCCCTCGGACTCGAAGAAACCCACGGCGAGCCCCTCAATGTACCCCACAATGAACCCCTCGAACTCAAAGAAACCCACGGCGAGCCCCTCAATGAACCCCTCGATGAAACCCACGGCGAGCCCCTCAATGAACCCCTCGATGAAACCCACGGCGAGCCCCTCAATGAACCCCTCGATGAAACCCACGGCGAGCCCCTCAATGAACCCCTCGATGAAACCCACGGCCAGCCCCACGATGTACCCCTCGATGAGCCCCTCAACAGCAAAGGGCAAAGGCAAATCAGGCAAAGTGGGCAAACTTTTTTAGAAAGAAGGAGGTGGAAAAGTCAATAGAGTTAGGCAGATGGAGGGTGCAAAAGAGAAGAGAAAGAGATGAAGATGAGGATGAGGGGTTATTGTTGCAGAGGATTTCGACTAGAGCGATATGGAGAAGAGGAGTTATTGATGAGGTGCGAGGTGGGAGAGTTTTAAAGATTATTTGAGTAACGACCACATGTGTTTGTGTGTGATATAGTATCTTATGAATATAGTATAAGAAATAAGAACAATTTCTCGTTGCAGGTTGCGTTGCACAGAAAATTCTTCTATACTTCACACCAAAGCTGTGGAATCACTTGCAACAGTGCAACAGCATTATCGGACTCGTCATCTGTAATAATTTCTGCTCCAAAAATAACACCAAAGGCTGATCCAGACGACCATATGTTTGCAGGATGACACCAAAACGACGCTACTCTTTTCTCAAATCCTTTGCAATCGCGAAGAAGATCCACAGTCACAGTATAAGAATAATCACGCTCGACTCCCCTGCCAGAAAGAAATCATAGTAAGCTCGTCGATGAGAGAATGGAAACGATTGTCGTGTATTCTGCTGTCTTGTGCTAATAATTTCTTCCATATCATTGGAAGGAGGAAGTTGTGCAATCCCTGCGGCACAACACATTGTCCACAAACTTTGAATACTAGCATTGGGGGGCATATTCAACGAAGGGTCTTTGAAGCCGAGGAAGAATACATTTGGTAATTTGGGATGGTAAATGTACTTGTAGAGATATAAATATAATCCATCGTCAAGCGTATCTTGGAGCTCAATCCCCTCGAAGGTCTCTTGAAAAGCACGAGTCGGTTGGAACCCAGTGCCAAAAACAACGACATCCGCTTCAACTTCCTGGCCGTTTTCTAAGAGCAAGCCATTTTCAGTGAACTCTTTTGGTTGTGATTTCTCCAGTCTCCAAAGCTTGGCATTTCTGTATTGCTTTGAGGTTGTACATACATGAAGCCCCCCTCCATTCATGATATCATCGAGAAGTGAAGTAGAATCTGGCCTGTTTATTCCAACCGCAACAAGTGGCATGAACACCTCATCCAACAATCTTATTAGCCAGCTTCTGTCAGATTTGTTGACTTCGTATCCACTGAACAGAGCATTAGCTATTCTGTCAAAGAAGGGTAACAACAGCAGCCAACGAGGCGTCCAATAGTGAGGTGTGCGTCTTACAGAGAAACGAGTCAACAAAGCGTATTGGAAGTTACGAACTAATAAGCGATGAAATCCTTCGATGCCTTTGGCGAAATCCACTCTCAATTGCTCGTCACGATGTTCCTCACACCAAGGCGTATTATATGCCACCTTCTTCCTCAGCAAATGTGTTCCTACGTATTCTTACTGTTGCCTCGTCCTGCTTCAATAGCAGAGATGAATTTACAAAGCCACTAGAGCAGTGTTGTTTGATGTACTACTAAGAGCCTAAATCATTGTTAAAGAAAAGTTATGGCTTGATGGTGATAGACGGAGGAACTGACGTGCCATTTTCCATACTAATTCCATCACACGTAGAGACTTTGAGCGTCCTACAATCAAGTACTCCCAATTCTGACTACCGTAAAAGACACGTCTCCAGAATAAACTTGCAGAAAGTTGACACTCCCCAACTGTCGTTACGAGTGATACCATGGTCAAGTAAGCCCTCCAATATGATAACATACGTGTTACCACCAGCACTAATGCGTATTGCATCAAGTTAATACCAGCAAACAACTTCTCCCCATAGTCCAGCAAGACGATACCTACATTCAGGGCAATGATGTGTAACAACCAAGCGAAATGACGCGGTAACATTGGTAACATCGGTAACACGACCTCAGGTGCTGTGTTCAAGCGTGAACATCCATGTTGGCGTGAACTCCTATCATCAGTAAACACATGCCTCTGAACGGTAATCCAACAGGAGGTTGTACGGACATTGCGCATTTCACCACCACTCGCTACTGCACTTGCATTCAGACTCATTGAATTCCCATTGTCGACAATACCATCAGATGACTTACTCAAATCAGCACCCAATTGAATACAAAGACGATCTAGTCCGATGAAAATAGCATGACCACTGTCACGACGTCTTGCGAATCGACGAGAGATAAGCATGTCGTCAGAACCAGAGACATTGGATGAGCCCATATCAGATCCAGGATACTTCGGTTCACCACAAGAATAAGTGTCAGTAGCACTATCAATTACACCGACTGTCGTAGAGAGACTTGCACGGAGTTCTGCATTGTGCACTTCATCATAAAATAGCTCCTTGAGCAGTATTCGTCTGATGATACAGAAATCAGAGAAGTCAGATACATTGACGTCTTTGTAAATGCATGCATGAATCGTAGACATGTGGATTTGAGAACGAACCAAGTGATTTTCTGTGTAGAAGCACAGTGGATATTCATCGATGTCATCACAAGATGTAGATAGCTCGATGAAGAAGAAGCAACGATGTCTACCTTGAAGATGGCATCAGCAGTTGAAGGTGCAGTGGTGTCAGTCGGTGTAGAACAACTCGAATTGTACTTGATACACCCAGAAACAGTGAGACCGCTTAGAGACTGGAGCACATGCCACATCACGTTATAAAGCATACAACCAGTAACCGAACTCGAAACAATCTTCACAAAAGCAGGTGTGGACATGATGTAATAGTCAAAGTCGGAGGTAGTATCCACATCGCAATTACCAGCAGCAATGCACTTGTTGCGCCGAGCATGACAATAATCCAGCGCACGAAAGATCGTTGATGTCCACGAGAGATCTCCCCACACAGGATGGTGACGAAATAGGCGAAGACCGAGAAGAGAATGCTGTGCCAAAAGTTGGACAAGACGATGCTCCCCACAAACTTCTAGTACCAAGTGACTGGAGATAATGCCGAGAAGGGCCTCATCTTGAGGGGATGGATATATATTTGGTACATCCACATTGGAGGCATCAAGTAATGATGACGTTATCTCACCCCATGCAGTAATAGCATATCCATTGCTGATTGTTAACTTGACGGAGATCCAGTAGTCAGCTCCATATGCATCATCGAGTGATAACTTGATGCAGTTCCTGCCGGAGGAGACAAGGCCGTCATGGTGGACAAGCATCCGAATGCCATTTGGCATCAGTTGGCGAAGTTCATAAAGAGGAGTGATCCCAACATCAGCATTATCATAAGATAACACTCCCAAATAAATACAGACTTGTTCTGCCCAATTGCAAGAGATACGTCCATCTGCATTTCTACCATAATTCATGACCTCTTTACAGCGAATAATAAGCTCCTTATGAGAAGGCGATGCGAATATTATTACGTTGGCTGAGATGGACTTGAAGTCGTTGCAATCATGGTAAAAATCCTCCCCATGCGTAAATCCCCCTTGATGAAGGAATTCCCACAGCCCAGACGTCCACCACTCGAACAGACAACATTGCCGAACGGAAGAGTGTGTGACAAGCACCAAATGTTTGGGTCCGATAATAGAATTCTCAAAGTACAGAAGGGATTGTAATAATGGTGAAGATGGATGACGATGTATATGATAACATCTAGAGAGAAGATTCTCCTCATAACCGAAGGTTGTCTTGGTAGATGTCATGTCGAAAGTGTTGGTAGATGTCATGTTGTCGACGTAATAATTGTTCCGGTACCTGACATGATCCCTTGGGAAAATAATCACCTCACAGAGAAATACCCGGCGGACAACTGGACGAATGTTTCGAACTTGACGAATTTTTCGAAGGCTCCACACAGAGGGGATGTGCTCAGCACGACCGCATCGTTTGCTAGCTGTCATCTCTTGACTGATGACCGTTCACGGGTAAAGTAAAGCTATTAAGACCTCGATGCTGTCAAAACTAGCCGACTCTAAATTCTTCTTTCAATCACTATTCACTGCTATCATTAATTGTGGCGGTTGGTAGATGATTTCTTCGAGACTGTTAATCTCTTACAGAGAAACGAGTCAACAAAGCGTATTGGAAGTTACGAACTAATAAGCGATGAAATCCTTCGATGCCTTTGGCGAAATCCACTCTCAATTGCTCGTCACGATGTTCCTCACACCAAGGCGTATTATATGCCACCTTCTTCCTCAGCAAATGTGTTCCTACGTATTCTTACTGTTGCCTCGTCCTGCTTCAATAGCAGAGATGAATTTACAAAGCCACTAGAGCAGTGTTGTTTGATGTACTACTAAGAGCCTAAATCATTGTTAAAGAAAAGTTATGGCTTGATGGTGATAGACGGAGGAACTGACTTCCTGCCATTTTCCATACTAATTCCATCACACGTAGAGACTTTGAGCGTCCTACAATCAAGTACTCCCAATTCTGACTACCGTAAAAGACACGTCTCCAGAATAAACTTGCAGAAAGTTGACAGTGCGCATGATTAATGTCGTCTTGTGTGGTTGCATCTGTCAAATATCATAAATTTGCTACCCCCAACGATGGCAATGTTGTGTGCAGATTTCAATATGTCTCCGTTCCCAATCTCAGAGCTGTGGACAATACGACCCCGATACTTATGTTCGTTTGGAATATGGGGTATTATTGGGCTAGACGAATTATTCCCAATAGCCATTGTCAATATATCTGCTTCAATGACTTCATCACTCTCAGCGATGCGAATTATCCAACTGTTGTGGTGTACATCCCTAACTGCTGTCTTTACTCTGCATTGATACTTGATATCAACCTTTGAGAATACGTTGTATTTCTCAGCATAGCGACGAATGTACTCCTGCACGGCAGCCTTTCCAGGGCTAATAATTCCTTTCACTAAATCTCTTGGCCACGCAAAGTCAGCAAATTGGTACATCCAGTACGGCCCTTGCAAGCTTGCGCCCTCGTATCTCGTATTGGTCACTACGCCACATGCCACTAATTTCATCGGACGCTTCTAATATTGTCATGTGAGTGTAGCCATATTGAACGAAGGTCTTCGAGCTGTAATACCGCAAATTCCTGAACCTACGATGACAACTCGAGCTGATGATCGATGGAACGAATCGATAGGATTGTGGATTGGCGTTTGCAAAAGTTTAGAGAAACCACTTGTTTTGTTTAACATCCACTTTAGGGTGAGACTCCGCAACAAATGGGATTTTTAGCGATTTATTCAAACTTCAGCGATCCGTGCCAACCAGCCTAGGGTTGGATCTCACGCGGCAATTAGGGCTGTACTCACACCCAATTGTAGTGCTAGGGTTTAGGGTTCTATTCGCCGTAACATGGTAGGGCTGGATTCGCCGGGGGTTAGGGTAAAAGGTTGTAGGGTTCCAACCAATGAGGACTCCCATTAATCAAAGTGGATGTTAAACAAAACAACTGATATCGGCATATTATTATGTAAAATAATGATTTGACTGAAAAGCACCATTATTGTCGAAGGAGGCGCCAAAAATTTGCGCCAAGCATCACCATCACCCAAAACCTTCTTGCTCTAGTAACGAAAAAAACGTGAAAAGAAAAAAACTTGAAAACTTTTTGCCCCACCATCACCACTCACAAAAGTGGCAAACAACCATGTCAGTACCCACCCTACTACGCACTACTATGAGACCCTCAACAAAAATGGCCGGTAATGATGCTAAACTGAACACTATTAAAAACTAATTATACTTTGGTTGAACGACTTATAGGTATTTTTCATGGAGTTATGATGAAGTGCATTCTACCATTTCTACTAGTAGTAAAAAACACTAACAAAAATCGCCTCCAGGCCCTACGTGGTCGATGCTACTCCACAACTATGGGGCGAATGTAGCAGGTGTGATGTTGACCAGTGGCTCTATCGAAAGCTAATAACTTGGGCTATCACATAATATCCGGTTATAGGGGTAGATATGTCTACTGGACGCATATATCAGGCTACGGAGGGTGTCGACATGGTAATTTGAAAACATTTCACAATTTGAAAACATTTTGTGCGTGGTGTGCGCAAGTAAAATGCCTCCAACACAAGTTCCACGTCACCCAACACCCAACTTGAAATTTCAAATTTATTTCACCACTAGCTTGCCACGCTGAAGGCCTCGGAATAGGAGGGGTGGTCTCAACCTGTCCGCGAAATTGTTACGTATGTAACACCCCGACCACTTCCGCCGCCCGTAGGAATTGAATTCCTACGTACCCTATAGTATGTCTTCATTAGGCCTCTGTTACATAACAATGTCACGGACACTCGACATCATACTAACTCTAACGCCTTCGGAGACCTTTGGCAACATCACAATAACATAAATCAATGGACTACCTTTAACAATTGCTACTAGCTCCCTACCCTACATTAAGTAGCTTGCCAACAACACAAAGAATCATCTTATCCTCGACCATGTTGTGGCCACTCAACATTCTTACATGAACCATCTCACATGAACCAAGATGAACCAACTCCAATGCTATTCAGAAGGAATCAGTACTTTTTGTGTAGAATCCTACTGCACAAGTTCAAATCGTCTCCACAGCTGCGTCAGCAGAGGGGGGCCCGCCGGCAGTGTTTTGCTCAAGTTCTTCTTCGAGTTGGAGATGGTGTTCCAACTTTCTGCCCATTTTGGATATTGTGAGTACCCGATCTGGTGATCTCTGGTGATGTGTCCGTGAGAATGTTACGTACGTTACAGCTCAATTTCAAACGCCGCCCGCGTAAACTTCACGGACTGTTACATAAGTAACCTGAAAATTGAATCGCCGCCGATATGGTGTTACTTAGCGGAATTAGTATGGTTCTACTTACGAGACCACCCCTCCTCTCGGAATAGAGATCTCGTGAAATTTATCCCAAACTATTTTTTGCGCGAAGGGGTCTAATTTTTGGAGGGAAGGTCCGATGTTATAGAGATCCCGAAAATAAGTCCGCCAACTCAAAATTAAGATTTTTCTACACGAATGATTTTTTGCGCCCCGATTCGAAGGATCTCTATTTCCGAGGCCTTCAGCGTGGCTGGAGCAACCATTTTGTCCCTTTTGAGCAGAAGTACTCCTTGCCTCTAGAACGCTACACACACATGGACAAGATGGGTGACCTTTCGGTAGGGCCCGCCAAAAAGGCTACGTCCGGACGCTAGCTTTCTATCCGTGATTAAGCAGTCACGAGAGTCCAAAATCGAGCAAAACATTGCCGATTGAGTGCTATTGTACGTAATTCTCGACCGAATCGGACCGTTCCAAGGGTCAACATTGCCTCTCCATAGTGTTAATGAACGATTTCATCGATTGATTCCATTCGAAACGGCTGGCAACAATTTAATCTAGCGCTCAGAAAATGCCCAGACGTAGCCTCTTTCTCGAGGCCAAATCGTCCGTCGTGCAAATTGCTAGCAAAGATTTGGCGGGCCCTACCGAAAGGACACCCATCTTGTCCATGACACACACAACATAGGAAATTAACGTCGATAGTTATCAATTGCAATGGGATACACCCCTCAAACAATCTCCAGAGACCTAAAAGACGGCCTGGCTGCGTTGTATCGAAGAAAAGACCGTTTCGGCAGTAGAAGTAGAAACGGAGCTGATTGAATGGAGGCATCGTTCGAGCCCTTTGTACCAATCGTTTCCATTCTTGTGAGTCGAATAGAGCTTCAGCTTGGCGTAAGATGCTTATTTGTCAAGCAGATCGGCTTAACCTTGGAACTCGCTGACAACGCTGCATCCTTGTCAGCTCCTCTCTCCTTATATTATCTTCTCAGAAAGCAACCATGTCGTTGGCAGGTCAGAAGCACCCCCGCGATGATTTAGATCAATTAGAGGAGACAATGATTGGTCTCTATGATCTCTATGCAGGTGATTTGAGTGAGAAGACGCTCTCCTATGCATCGATAGATGATTTATGCAATTTTGATACCCTGTGCAAGAAATTTCAAGCATTGGCCGAATCACGCTGGAAGGAGCTTGTCTATGAAGAAATAGGCATGAAAAATGATAAAGCAGATTGGGTTAAATACAAAAGTTTCTTGAGGGAGCCAATTTCTGTAGAATTAGTAGACGAGGCTGATTATGGATACGGCACCACTTTTGCCGGCACTCCACGAGTTACAACAAACAGTTCTGTAGCTGTAGTTGTGATGACAACTGACAACACTTCCGATAACGCGGAAGAAAGCACTTATCCTAGCAGCGACAACGAAGTAATATGCGCACGAGATGGATACTCTTTGAATTTTTCCAGATTGGTGTCCTCGCCAATAAGATCATGGATGTTGGCGATTTGTGGACGTATCGGAAGCGAAATTATCATTGCAAGTAACTGCATACAAGTTGCAGCTATTCGAGGTCGATGTATCTGGTAGTATAGAAGCATCGTTTCCACTGCTCAAGCTCTTTTTGATCGTATCGGCGTCGCTAAAACGTCGTATATAGACGCATCTTTTTCACGGCTCGAGCTCATTTTCACCGTATCGGCGTCGCTACAACGTCGTAGGTGACCTGATGAGGCCATCTGAGACGGCCGCCAGCATTACTCTCTAGCACAATATCGTATCTCACGCAGCGAATATGGCAATCCACTGCTTCTAGTGACCCATCAAAGTTGGCCATGATAGTATAGACGCATCTTTTTCACGGCTCGAGCTCATTTTCACCGTATCGGCGTCGCTACAACGTCGTAGGTGACCTGATGAGGCATCTGAGACGGCCGCCAGCATTACTCTCTAGCACAATATCGTATCTCACGCAGCGAATATGGCAATCCACTGCTTCTAGTGACCCATCAAAGTTGGCCATGATAGTATAGAAGCATCTTTTTCACGGCTCGAGCTCATTTTCACCGTATCGGCGTCGCTACAACGTCATAGGTGACCTGATGAGGCCATCTGAGACGGCCGCCAGCATTACTCTCTAGCACAATATCGTATCTCACGCAGCGAATATGGCAATCCACTGCTTCTAGTGACCCATCAAAGTTGGCCATGATAGTATAGAAGCATCTTTTTCACGGCTCGAGCTCATTTTCACCGTATCGGCGTCGCTACAACGTCATAGGTGACCTGATGAGGCATCTGAGCGGCCGCCAGCATTACTCTCTAGCACAATATCGTATCTCACGCAGCGAATATGGCAATCCACTGCTTCTAGTGACCCATCAAAGTTGGCCATGATAGTATAGACGCATCTTTTTCACGGCTCGAGCTCATTTTCACCGTATCGGCGTCGCTGCAACGTCATAGGTGACCTGATGAGGCATCTGAGACGGCCGCCAGCATTACTCTCTAGCACAATATCGTATCTCACGCAGCGAATATGGCAATCCACTGCTTCTAGTGACCCATCAAAGTTGGCAATGATAGCATAGACGCATCTTTTTCACGGCTCGAGCTCATTTTCACCGTATCGGCGTCGCTACAACGTCATAGGTGACCTGATGAGGCCATCTGAGACGGCCGCCAGCATTACTCTCTAGCACAATATCGTATCTCACGCAGCGAATATGGCAATCCACTGCTTCTAGTGACCCATCAAAGTTGGCCATGATAGTATAGACGCATCTTTTTCACGTCTGAAGCATTGTTTGGTTGTATCAGCGTCGCTACAACGTCATAGGTGACCTGATGAGGCATCTGAGACGGCCGCCAGCATTACTCTCTAGCACAATATCGTATCTCACGCAGCGAATATGGCAATCCACTGCTTCTAGTGACCCATCAAAGTTGGCCATGATAATATAGAAGCATCTTTTTCACGGCTCGAGCTCATTTTCACCGTATCGGCGTCGCTACAACGTCATAGGTGACCTGATGAGGCATCTGAGACGGCCGCCAGCATTACTCTCTAGCACAATATCGTATCTCACGCAGCGAATATGGCAATCCACTGCTTCTAGTGACCCATCAAAGTTGGCAATGATAGCATAGACGCATCTTTTTCACGGCTCGAGCTCATTTTCACCGTATCGGCGTCGCTACAACGTCATAGGTGACCTGATGAGGCCATCTGAGACGGCCGCCAGCATTACTCTCTAGCACAATATCGTATCTCACGCAGCGAATATGGCAATCCACTGCTTCTAGTGACCCATCAAAGTTGGCCATGATAGTATAGAAGCATCTTTTTCACGGCTCGAGCTCATTTTCACCGTATCGGCGTCGCTACAACGTCATAGGTGACCTGATGAGGCATCTGAGACGGCCGCCAGCATTACTCTCTAGCACAATATCGTATCTCACGCAGCGAATATGGCAATCCACTGCTTCTAGTGACCCATCAAAGTTGGCCATGATAGCATAGACGCATCTTTTTCACGTCTGAAGCATTGTTTGGTTGTATCAGCGTCGCTACAACGTCATAGGTGACCTGATGAGGCATCTGAGACGGCCGCCAGCATTACTCTCTAGCACAATATCGTATCTCACGCAGCGAATATGGCAATCCACTGCTTCTAGTGACCCATCAAAGTTGGCCATGATAATATAGAAGCATCTTTTTCACGGCTCGAGCTCATTTTCACCGTATCGGCGTCGCTACAACGTCATAGGTGACCTGATGAGGCATCTGAGACGGCCGCCAGCATTACTCTCTAGCACAATATCGTATCTCACGCAGCGAATATGGCAATCCACTGCTTCTAGTGACCCATCAAAGTTGGCAATGATAGCATAGACGCATCTTTTTCACGTCTCAAGCATTGTTTGGTTGTATCAGCGTCGCTACAACGTCATAGGTGACCTGATGAGGCATCTGAGACGGCCGCCAGCATTACTCTCTAGCACAATATCGTATCTCACGCAGCGAATATGGCAATCCACTGCTTCTAGTGACCCATCAAAGTTGGCCATGATAGTATAGAAGCATCTTTTTTCACGGCTGAAGCATTGTTTGGTTGTATCGGCGTCGCTACAACGTCGTAGGTGACCTGATGTGGCCATCTGAGACGGCCGCCAGCATTACTCTCTAGCACAATATCGTATCTCACGCAGCGAATATGGCAATCCACTGCTTCTAGTGACCCATCAAAGTTGGCCATGATAGTATAGACGCATCTTTTTCACGTCTCTTGTTTGGTTGTATCAGCGTCGCTACAACGTCATAGGTGACCTGATGAGGCCATCTGAGACGGCTGCCAGCTTTACTCTCTAGCACAATATCGTATCTCACGCAGCGAATATGGCAATCCACTGCTTCTAGTGACCCATCAAAGTTGGCCATGATAGTATAGAAGCATCTTTTTCACGGCTCGAGCTCATTTACACCGTATCGGCGTCGCTACAACGTCGTAGGTGACCTGATGAGGCCATCTGAGACGGCCGCCAGCATTACTCTCTAGCACAATATCGTATCTCACGCAGCGAATATGGCAATCCACTGCTTCTAGTGACCCATCAAAGTTGGCCATGATAATATAGAAGCATCTTTTTCACGGCTCGAGCTCATTTTCACCGTATCGGCGTCGCTACAACGTCATAGGTGACCTGATGAGGCATCTGAGACGGCCGCCAGCATTACTCTCTAGCACAATATCGTATCTCACGCAGCGAATATGGCAATCCACTGCTTCTAGTGACCCATCAAAGTTGGCCATGATAGCATAGAAGCATCTTTTTCACGGCTCAAGCATTGTTTGGTTGTATCAGCGTCGCTACAACGTCATAGGTGACCTGATGAGGCATCTGAGACGGCCGCCAGCATTACTCTCTAGCACAATATCGTATCTCACGCAGCGAATATGGCAATCCACTGCTTCTAGTGACCCATCAAAGTTGGCCATGATAGTATAGAAGCATCTTTTTCACGGCTCAAGCATTGTTTGGTTGTATCAGCGTCGCTACAACGTCGTAGGTGACCTGATGAGGCATCTGAGACGGCCGCCGGCATTACTCTCTAGCACAGTATCGTATCTCACACAGCGAATATGGCAATCCACTGCTTCTAGTGACCCATCAAAGTTGGCCATGATAGCATAGACGCATCGTTTTCACGGCTCAAGCATTGTTTGGTTGTATCAGCGTCGCTACAACATCATAGGTGACCTGATGTGGCCATCTGAGACGGCCGCCAGCATTACTCTCTAGCACAATATCGTATCTCACGCAGCGAATATGGCAATCCACTGCTTCTAGTGACCCATCAAAGTTGGCCACGATAGTATAGACGCATCGTTTTCACGGCTCAAGCATTGTTTGGTTGTATCGGCGTCGCTACAACGTCATAGGTGACCTGATGTGGCCATCTGAGACGGCAGCCTGCATTACTCTCTAGCACAATATCGTATCTCACGCAGCGAATATGGCAATCCACTGCTTCTAGTGACCCATCAAAGTTGGCCATGATAGTATAGAAGCATTTTTGTCACGGCTCGAGCTCATTTTCACCGTATCGGCGTCGCTACAACGTCGTAGGTGACCTGATGAGGCCATCTGAGACGGCCGCCAGCATTACTCTCTAGCACAATATCGTATCTCACGCAGCGAATATGGCAATCCACTGCTTCTAGTGACCCATGATAGTTGGTCATGATAGTATAGAAGCATCTTTTTCACGGCTCAAGCATTGTTTGGTTGTATCAGCGTCGCTACAACGTCATAGGTGACCTGATGAGGCATCTGAGACGGCCGCCAGCATTACTCTCTAGCACAATATCGTATCTCACGCAGCGAATATGGCAATCCACTGCTTCTAGTGACCCATCAAAGTTGGCCATGGTAGTATAGAAGCATCTTTTTCACGTCTCAAGCATTGTTTGGTTGTATCAGCGTCGCTACAACGTCGTAGGTGACCTGATGTGGCCATCTGAGACGGCCGCCTGCATTACTCTCTAGCACAGTATCGTATCTCACGCAGCGAATATGGCAATCCACTGCTTCTAGTGACCCATCAAAGTTGGCCATGATAGCATAGACGCATCTTTTTCACGGCTCAAGCATTGTTTGGTTGTATCAGCGTCGCTACAACGTCATAGGTGACCTGATGTGGCCATCTGAGACGGCCGCCAGCATTACTCTCTAGCACAATATCGTATCTCACGCAGCGAATATGGCAATCCACTGCTTCTAGTGACCCATCAAAGTTGGCCATGATAGTAAAGACGCATCGTTTTCACGGCTCAAGCATTGTTTGGTTGTATCGGCGTCGCTACAACGTCATAGGTGACCTGATGTGGCCATCTGAGACGGCCGCCTGCATTACTCTCTAGCACAATATCGTATCTCACGCAGCGAATATGGCAATCCACTGCTTCTAGTGACCCATCAAAGTTGGCCATGATAGTATAGAAGCATTTTTGTCACGGCTCGAGCTCATTTTCACCGTATCGGCGTCGCTACAACGTCGTAGGTGACCTGATGAGGCCATCTGAGACGGCCGCCAGCATTACTCTCTAGCACAATATCGTATCTCACGCAGCGAATATGGCAATCCACTGCTTCTAGTGACCCATCAAAGTTGGTCATGATAGTATAGAAGCATCTTTTTCACGGCTCAAGCATTGTTTGGTTGTATCAGCGTCGCTACAACGTCATAGGTGACCTGATGAGGCATCTGAGACGGCCGCCAGCATTACTCTCTAGCACAATATCGTATCTCACGCAGCGAATATGGCAATCCACTGCTTCTAGTGACCCATCAAAGTTGGCCATGATAGTATAGAAGCATCTTTTTCACGGCTCAAGCATTGTTTGGTTGTATCAGCGTCGCTACAACGTCATAGGTGACCTGATGAGGCATCTGAGACGGCCGCCAGCATTACTCTCTAGCACAATATCGTATCTCACGCAGCGAATATGGCAATCCACTGCTTCTAGTGACCCATCAAAGTTGGCCATGATAGTATAGAAGCATCTTTTTCACGGCTCAAGCATTGTTTGGTTGTATCAGCGTCGCTACAACGTCGTAGGTGACCTGATGTGGCCATCTGAGACGGCCGCCGGCATTACTCTCTAGCACAGTATCGTATCTCACGCAGCGAATATGGCAATCCACTGCTTCTAGTGACCCATCAAAGTTGGCCATGATAGTATAGAAGCATCTTTTTCACGGCTCAAGCATTGTTTGGTTGTATCAGCGTCGCTACAACGTCGTAGGTGACCTGATGTGGCCATCTGAGACGGCCGCCGGCATTACTCTCTAGCACAGTATCGTATCTCACGCAGCGAATATGGCAATCCACTGCTTCTAGTGACCCATCAAAGTTGGCCATGATAGCATAGACGCATCTTTTTCACGATTCACGGCTCAAGCATTGTTTGGTTGTATCAGCGTCGCTACAACGTCATATGGTAGGTGACCTGATGTGGCCATCTGAGACGGCCGCCTGCATTACTCTCTAGCACAATATCGTATCTCACGCAGCGAATATGGCAATCCACTGCTTCTAGTGACCCATCAAAGTTGGCCATGATAGTATAGAAGCATTTTTGTCACGGCTCGAGCATTGTTTGGTTGTATCAGCGTCGCTACAACGTCGTAGGTGACCTGATGTGGCCATCTGAGACGGCCGCCTGCATTACTCTCTAGCACAGTATCGTATCTCACGCAGCGAATATGGCAATCCACTGCTTCTAGTGACCCATCAAAGTTGGCCATGATAGCATAGACGCATCTTTTTCACGGCTCAAGCATTGTTTGGTTGTATCAGCGTCGCTACAACGTCATAGGTGACCTGATGTGGCCATCTGAGACGGCCGCCAGCATTACTCTCTAGCACAATATCGTATCTCACGCAGCGAATATGGCAATCCACTGCTTCTAGTGACCCATCAAAGTTGGCCATGATAGTAAAGACGCATCGTTTTCACGGCTCAAGCATTGTTTGGTTGTATCGGCGTCGCTACAACGTCATAGGTGACCTGATGTGGCCATCTGAGACGGCCGCCTGCATTACTCTCTAGCACAATATCGTATCTCACGCAGCGAATATGGCAATCCACTGCTTCTAGTGACCCATCAAAGTTGGCCATGATAGTATAGAAGCATTTTTGTCACGGCTCGAGCTCATTTTCACCGTATCGGCGTCGCTACAACGTCGTAGGTGACCTGATGAGGCCATCTGAGACGGCCGCCAGCATTACTCTCTAGCACAATATCGTATCTCACGCAGCGAATATGGCAATCCACTGCTTCTAGTGACCCATCAAAGTTGGCCATGATAGTATAGAAGCATCTTTTTCACGGCTCAAGCATTGTTTGGTTGTATCAGCGTCGCTACAACGTCATAGGTGACCTGATGAGGCATCTGAGACGGCCGCCAGCATTACTCTCTAGCACAATATCGTATCTCACGCAGCGAATATGGCAATCCACTGCTTCTAGTGACCCATCAAAGTTGGCCATGATAGTATAGAAGCATCTTTTTCACGGCTCAAGCATTGTTTGGTTGTATCAGCGTCGCTACAACGTCGTAGGTGACCTGATGTGGCCATCTGAGACGGCCGCCGGCATTACTCTCTAGCACAGTATCGTATCTCACGCAGCGAATATGGCAATCCACTGCTTCTAGTGACCCATCAAAGTTGGCCATGATAGCATAGACGCATCTTTTTCACGATTCACGGCTCAAGCATTGTTTGGTTGTATCAGCGTCGCTACAACGTCATATGGTAGGTGACCTGATGTGGCCATCTGAGACGGCCGCCAGCATTACTCTCTAGCACAATATCGTACCTCACGCAGCGAATATGGCAATCCACTGCTTCTAGTGACCCATCAAAGTTGGCCATGATAGTATAGACGCATCTTTTTCACGGCTCAAGCATTGTTTGGTTGTATCGGCGTCGCTACAACGTCATAGGTGACCTGATGTGGCCATCTGAGACGGCCGCCTGCATTACTCTCTAGCACAATATCGTATCTCACGCAGCGAATATGGCAATCCACTGCTTCTAGTGACCCATCAAAGTTGGCCATGATAGTATAGAAGCATTTTTGTGACGGCTCGAGCTCATTTTCACCATATCGGCGTCGCTACAACGTCGTAGGTGACCTGATGAGGCCATCTGAGACGGCCGCCAGCATTACTCTCTAGCACAATATCGTATCTCACGCAGCAAATATGGCAATCCACTGCTTCTAGTGACCCATCAAAGTTGGCCATGGTAGTATAGAAGCATCTTTTTCACGGCTGAAGCATTGTTTGGTTGTATCAGCGTCGCTACAACGTCGTAGGTGACCTGATGTGGCCATCTGAGACGGCCGCCAGCATTACTCTCTAGCACAATATCGTATCTCACGCAGCGAATATGGCAATCCACTGCTTCTAGTGACCCATCAAAGTTGGCCATGATAGTAAAGACGCATCTTTTTCACGGCTCAAGCATTGTTTGGTTGTATCGGCGTCGCTACAACGTCATAGGTGACCTGATGTGGCCATCTGAGACGGCCGCCTGCATTACTCTCTAGCACAATATCGTATCTCACGCAGCGAATATGGCAATCCACTGCTTCTAGTGACCCATCAAAGTTGGCCATGATAGTATAGAAGCATTTTTGTCACGGCTGGAGCTCATTTTCACCGTATCGGCGTCGCTACAACGTCGTAGGTGACCTGATGAGGCCATCTGAGACGGCCGCCAGCATTACTCTCTAGCACAATATCGTATCTCACGCAGCGAATATGGCAATCCACTGCTTCTAGTGACCCATCAAAGTTGGTCATGATAGTATAGAAGCATCTTTTTCACGGCTCAAGCATTGTTTGGTTGTATCAGCGTCGCTACAACGTCATAGGTGACCTGATGAGGCATCTGAGACGGCCGCCAGCATTACTCTCTAGCACAATATCGTATCTCACGCAGCGAATATGGCAATCCACTGCTTCTAGTGACCCATCAAAGTTGGCCATGATAGTATAGAAGCATCTTTTTCACGGCTCAAGCATTGTTTGGTTGTATCAGCGTCGCTACAACGTCATAGGTGACCTGATGTGGCCATCTGAGACGGCCGCCGGCATTACTCTCTAGCACAGTATCGTATCTCACGCAGCGAATATGGCAATCCACTGCTTCTAGTGACCCATCAAAGTTGGCCATGATAGTATAGAAGCATCTTTTTCACGGCTCAAGCATTGTTTGGTTGTATTGGCGTCGCTACAACGTCATAGGTGACCTGATGTGGCCATCTGAGACGGCCGCCTGCATTACTCTCTAGCACAATATCGTATCTCACGCAGCGAATATGGCAATCCACTGCTTCTAGTGACCCATCAAAGTTGGCCATGATAGCATAGAAGCATCTTTTTCACGGCTCGAGCATTGTTTGGTTGTATCGGCGTCGCTACAACGTCATAGGTGACCTGATGAGGCCATCTGAGACTGAGACGGCCGCCAGCATTACTCTCTAGCACAATATCGTATCTCACGCAGCGAATATGGCAATCCACTGCTTCTAGTGACCCATCAAAGTTGGCCATGATAGTATAGAAGCATCTTTTTCACGGCTCAAGCATTGTTTGGTTGTATCAGCGTCGCTACAACGTCATAGGTGACCTGATGAGGCATCTGAGACGGCCGCCAGCATTACTCTCTAGCACAATATCGTATCTCACGCAGCGAATATGGCAATCCACTGCTTCTAGTGACCCATCAAAGTTGGCCATGATAGTATAGAAGCATCTTTTTCACGGCTCAAGCATTGTTTGGTTGTATCAGCGTCGCTACAACGTCGTAGGTGACCTGATGTGGCCATCTGAGACGGCCGCCTGCATTACTCTCTAGCACAGTATCGTATCTCACGCAGCGAATATGGCAATCCACTGCTTCTAGTGACCCATCAAAGTTGGCCATGATAGCATAGACGCATCTTTTTCACGATTCACGGCTCAAGCATTGTTTGGTTGTATCAGCGTCGCTACAACGTCATATGGTAGGTGACCTGATGAGGCCATCTGAGACGGCCGCCAGCATTACTCTCTAGCACAATATCGTACCTCACGCAGCGAATATGGCAATCCACTGCTTCTAGTGACCCATCAAAGTTGGCCATGATAGTATAGACGCATCTTTTTCACGGCTCAAGCATTGTTTGGTTGTATCGGCGTCGCTACAACGTCATAGGTGACCTGATGTGGCCATCTGAGACGGCCGCCTGCATTACTCTCTAGCACAATATCGTATCTCACGCAGCGAATATGGCAATCCACTGCTTCTAGTGACCCATCAAAGTTGGCCATGATAGTATAGAAGCATTTTTGTGACGGCTCGAGCTCATTTTCACCATATCGGCGTCGCTACAACGTCGTAGGTGACCTGATGAGGCCATCTGAGACGGCCGCCAGCATTACTCTCTAGCACAATATCGTATCTCACGCAGCAAATATGGCAATCCACTGCTTCTAGTGACCCATCAAAGTTGGCCATGGTAGTATAGAAGCATCTTTTTCACGGCTGAAGCATTGTTTGGTTGTATCAGCGTCGCTACAACGTCGTAGGTGACCTGATGTGGCCATCTGAGACGGCCGCCAGCATTACTCTCTAGCACAATATCGTATCTCACGCAGCGAATATGGCAATCCACTGCTTCTAGTGACCCATCAAAGTTGGCCATGATAGTAAAGACGCATCGTTTTCACGGCTCAAGCATTGTTTGGTTGTATCGGCGTCGCTACAACGTCATAGGTGACCTGATGTGGCCATCTGAGACGGCCGCCAGCATTACTCTCTAGCACAATATCGTATCTCACGCAGCGAATATGGCAATCCACTGCTTCTAGTGACCCATCAAAGTTGGCCATGATAGTATAGAAGCATTTTTGTCACGGCTGGAGCTCATTTTCACCGTATCGGCGTCGCTACAACGTCGTAGGTGACCTGATGAGGCCATCTGAGACGGCCGCCAGCATTACTCTCTAGCACAATATCGTATCTCACGCAGCGAATATGGCAATCCACTGCTTCTAGTGACCCATCAAAGTTGGTCATGATAGTATAGAAGCATCTTTTTCACGGCTCAAGCATTGTTTGGTTGTATCAGCGTCGCTACAACGTCATAGGTGACCTGATGAGGCATCTGAGACGGCCGCCAGCATTACTCTCTAGCACAATATCGTATCTCACGCAGCGAATATGGCAATCCACTGCTTCTAGTGACCCATCAAAGTTGGCCATGATAGTATAGAAGCATCTTTTTCACGGCTCAAGCATTGTTTGGTTGTATCAGCGTCGCTACAACGTCATAGGTGACCTGATGTGGCCATCTGAGACGGCCGCCGGCATTACTCTCTAGCACAGTATCGTATCTCACGCAGCGAATATGGCAATCCACTGCTTCTAGTGACCCATCAAAGTTGGCCATGATAGTATAGAAGCATCTTTTTCACGGCTCAAGCATTGTTTGGTTGTATTGGCGTCGCTACAACGTCATAGGTGACCTGATGTGGCCATCTGAGACGGCCGCCTGCATTACTCTCTAGCACAATATCGTATCTCACGCAGCGAATATGGCAATCCACTGCTTCTAGTGACCCATCAAAGTTGGCCATGATAGCATAGAAGCATCTTTTTCACGGCTCGAGCATTGTTTGGTTGTATCGGCGTCGCTACAACGTCATAGGTGACCTGATGAGGCCATCTGAGACTGAGACGGCCGCCAGCATTACTCTCTAGCACAATATCGTATCTCACGCAGCGAATATGGCAATCCACTGCTTCTAGTGACCCATCAAAGTTGGCCATGATAGTATAGAAGCATCTTTTTCACGGCTCGAGCTCATTTTCACCGTATCGGCGTCGCTACAACGTCATAGGTGACCTGATGAGGCATCTGAGACGGCCGCCGGCATTACGCTCTAGCACAATATCGTATCTCACGCAGCGAATATGGCAATCCACTGCTTCTAGTGACCCATCAAAGTTGGCCATGATAGCATAGAAGCATCTTTTTCACGGCTCGAGCATTGTTTGGTTGTATCGGCGTCGCTACAACATTGTAGGAGACCTGATGATGCATCTGAGACGGCCGCCATCAATACTCTTTCGAACCATATCGTATCTCACGCCGTAAAGATGGCAATCTACAGCTTCTAGTGACCCATCATAGTTGGCCATGGTAGTATAGAAGCATTGGCTCAACGTAGAATTTTAGGCCATCGCGGTCGCGGATTGAGATCAGATTTCACAAAGTGTGGAGTGCTAGTGCTAGAAGACTACAGATACAGATGATTTCCCACCACAAAGTTGTTCCCCTATTTTATATCTCAGTGCTGGTTTTTTCTCATTTTCTGTTGTTTTTCTTTGGTCTTTTACACAAAACATTCCAGGAGGGATGTGTATCATCAACAATTGCAGCTGTAGATATCATATTCGAGTCTGCCCTCTCCTGGCCATAATCAATATATTTCGAATTCTAATTCTTCCCCAGACTCCACATCCACACAGCCACGAGCCGCGAGCCGCGGCATGTGAATGTGAGTCAAAATAATATCACTATCACGTAACCTCGTCCCCCCTTTACCTTTACCACTACCACATCATCATGGCAGCAGCAGACCACGCAATCGCAGCAGCAGCAACAACGGATCCAGACTTGAAATTGTCAAAGGCACTGTTTGCACCAGTAGCTTCTCCCAATCCCAACTCATTCTTCTCAAGCTTGACTTCGATAGCAAACGCAGATTCCTGATCACTACCACCAGTACTTTCAGCTTGCAAGGCACGAATACTAGCAGTAGAATCAGGAGCTTGAGCTTCAGGCTGCCCAGTGATCTCAACAGCAAGGCGGCGACGACTTCCTTGAAGCTTGAGGTACACAACACCAGACACCTGAGCAAAGGTAGCTTCGTTATAGCTGAAGAAGCTAGCAGGAATGACGGTAGCAACGTGAACTCCATTCTTGGGCTTGACAGAGGACATTGAGGAAATAGTGCCATCCTTGAGCTCCTTCGCCTGAACAATATCCAACGTATTCTCTCCTTGAGTCATCTTTAGACTGTCGAGGTAGTTGATCTCCATTTCGGCGGCAGCAGAGTTGATGCAAATGTTCAAGAAATCATCAGGGCCGAGAACATTTGTGTTGCAGGTGAAGGACTCCCTATCATTGCATGTACACGCCTTGACGTAGTTGCCCAACTGAGCATCGTCCTCTTTAGACTCAAGGGAAATCTCGCCAAACTTAGCTTCGGCAACAGTCTCAAATTCAGTATTGAATAAGAGTTTGATGCCAACATTAGTCTCAAGTTTCTTGATGACTTTCACTTCACCAGTTTCATCAGAAGTCAATCCAACCCTGATACACAGCTGAAGAATGTTTCCATCAATGATGTTACTGTTCGCAATGGTATCCTTCTGAATGTCCAAAAAGACTTGAAAGTTTGAACGGGAAGGATCGCCTTCAATGGAAGACGTAGAGGTGGTATTTGTAACAATAGCACCAATGATCCCTTCCTCGCATCCTTTCTTGAGAACCTCAACTTGGTGGGTACGGCCTGCTCCAATCTTGTAGTTAATGACAACTTCACTTTCACTGCCTGTCGAAGTCACTGCTGAGGGAGACAAACTCAAGTGCCCAACTGGAAATGGGGGCAGCAGCAGCAGCAGGTGTAGGCGAGTTGGTGGGCGAGTTTGCAGGCAAGTTGGTGGGCGTGTTTGTAGGCAAGTTGGTGGGCGACTTTGTAGGCGAGTTTGTTGGCGAGTTGGTGGGCAACTTTGTAGGCGAGTTGGTGGGCGACTTTGTAGGCGAGTTGGTAGGTGACTTTGTTGGCGAGTTCGTTGGTGACTTTGTAGGTGTAGGCGACTTAGTAGTTGTAGGCGACTTTGTGGGCATGGGAGTGACAGCGGTGTAGGCTTTGCATTCAGCAGCAGAACCAGCACAAAATGGGCCTTGATCTGACTCCACTGGAACGGATTTGTTGGGGCAGTTTGTACCAACAAAGATCTGTGCTGCATTGGAGTAAGGGAAGTTATCCTTCCACTTCCATGCACAGAGGCTTTGGTTGAAAGCACTTGCTCTATAGAACATGCGATACATGTTAGTAACAGAGGATGTATTCCACGACATGTACGCCATGTTAGTAACAGAGGATGTATCCCAAGCAGAAAGGTCTTGATTGAAAGCATATGCTTCATAGAACATGTGCGCCATGTTAGTAACAGAGGATGTATCCCAAGCAGAAAGGTCTCGATTGAAAGCATATGCTTCATAGAACATTTTCCCCATATTTGTAACAGATGATGTATCCCATGCAGAAATGTCTTGATTGAAAGACCTTGCTGCATAGAACACGCTTGTCATGGCAGTAACAGAGGATGTATTCCACGCAGAAATATCTTGATTGAAAGCATATGCTCGAGCGAACATGGCATGCATGGTAGTAACAGAGGATGTATCCCATGCAGAAATGTTTTGATTGAAAGAACTTGCATCAAACATTCGATACATGTCAGTAACAGAGGATGTATCCCATGCAGAAATGTCTTGATTGAAAGCCTTTGCTTGAGTGAACATCCAATGCATGTTAGTAACAGAGGATGTATCCCATGCAGAAATGTCTCCATTGAAAGCACTTGCTTGATAGAACATGGATCCCATGTCAGTAACCTTGGAAGTATCCCACACAGAAATATCTTGATTAAATTCACTTGCTTGATAGAACATCCTATACATGCTTTTAAGAGAGGATGTATCCCATGCTGTAATATTTGCATTGAATGCAGATTTGCCTCTGAACAACTCAAACATGGTTTCAACATATTTGGTACACCATTCCTCAACTGGACCATACTGCTCAGTGTCAGTAGTATTAGTATTCCAATTGCCTGCAACATACTTGTCAACTGCAGTCTTGAGATAACTGCCGTCGGCAGCAAAGCACTCATATGCGGAAGCAGTATGAGCTTGAGAGGACACACCAAGAAGGCTGAGGAGAAGAGCACAGGCTTGTTTGGGGTAGTGCATTGTGGGAGAGATAGATGTAGATGAAGAGTAGTATTATCTGGAGAAGTGTAGCATCAATGATAATGCTGAGGATGTGAGAAGGAGAATAATAATAATAATAATAATAATAATTCCATTTGTTGTGATTGTGCATAGAAGAACAATAACACCCATAGCCATGTAACACACCATCATGATCATGCTTGCCCATGCCCATGGATGCCATGGCCACCCACCATGACCATGATTGCTACTGCTTCTGAAGCTGAAGACAAACTACAACTACAACCACAAATACTACTAACCTTGCTACTTATGCAGCTAATGATGATGAATTTCCCTTTCAAACAACCCGCTGAACCTACTTCATAAGAACAGCTCGCCAAAAGATATCTAAACCATCTTGAATCAAGACGGTTTGTGCAACTTTTGTCTTCATCCAAGATACTTTGTGCAACTTTTGTCCTGAGCGAAGGTAGTCGAAATGCCTTGTCACAAGGTAAGAACATTGTCACACTTTTTTACACAGCATTTTATTGGGGTAATTTACTTGTGTCAAGTGTGATACCTTTCCTGGTATTTTTCTTTTTGGTTTCTAAAAGGGCATTTCCTATCCGCTAAGTGGTATTGTTATCCAAATATTACTTTGTTCTAACCACATTTTCATTGTCCTATGACAATTTGCGCCCGAAGGCAAGACACTTTGTTGACTCGACTTCTGGAACTTCAATAGGCCAACTGTGACGGACTCCCTAATCCCCCCAAATCAATGATATGCTACCTGTCACAAAAGTAGCAAATCTCAAATCTCAAATCTCAAATCTCGCAGCTCGCGTAAAGAGCATGCTACATGAACATCATCCATAACTAAGGCTTCTATTGTGTGTGCGATTGATCAACTAAGCAAGAGTTGACCTTAACCACAGATCTAAACCAATGGCAACAATAAAGATGAAGGGCGGTGGTGGTGGTCCATCATCAAAAAAATCCAGCAACAATCCACCAAAACAACCATCATCCTCCACCACCAAGACTACAGAATCAACAACATCAACAACAGAGGAGGAGCAATCATCATCATGGTGGGAAGATCAATCCTACTATACTAGTAGCATTACCAACAAATTGATATTGACATCTGTCCTATCTCAATTTTTACCGGTGCCCTTGTTACTATTGCCTTTTTTACATTTGGTGTATGGATGTTTGGTTAGTTTGAGAAATATGATACGAGGTGGTGATGATGAAGATGATGATGATGACGACGAGGATGATGATGATGATACGATTCTAAAAACATCTGGAGCTAGTCGCAACAACTTCACCACCACCTCAACAACAACAACCGACGAAGAAGAAAACTCACAAGACTACGAAGACACAATCGACATAGACGACTACGATCCCATCCATCACATTCGCGTCCCCCCCTCCCCCGCACTCACCACACTCCTCGATACAGGATTGTACAAGGCCTATCAGGCGGAATTGGTACCGACTGTTTCGGCGGCGAGTCAGTTGTTGCAGTTGTATATTGAGATGAAGGAGTCGGCGGCGTTGATTTTGAGGGAGTGTCGGTGGAGTGTGGGTGTTCCGCTGAGTGGGGGGTTGGTGGTGACTACTGCTAGTACGAATGGTCGTGGTGGTGGTGGTAAGAGTAGATTGAGGAAAATGATCATGGGAAAAGATGATAATGATGGGTACAAGATTGCTATTGGGGGTGGATCACAGAATGTCTTTTTGGGTGGAGGAGTTGTGGTGGATGAAATGGGGAAGAATTTTTATCATGATGGGAGTGGTGATGGTGGAGTTGTGCCGATTATAGATGATGATGGGAGTGGTAGTGTTGGTTCACTGTTCTTACGCAGGGGAACAAGTGGTAGTAGCAGCAGTAGTGTTGTGGACTCCATCAATTCGAGCAGTAATGCAGGTGGAAACAGCAAGGAGGCACGAATGGAAAGCATGGCAGCAATGGAAATTGCGAAATGGAATGAGTTTGATCTCATTCAAGACTTTGCTCAACAATGTTACCTCAGTGCCAACGAGGCAATCCAACGCTTATCGACGGATAGATTATCGGATAGTGCCAATTTGACAGTTCATGATGGAATGTCGGGTGACGTAGGAGGAAGTGGCAATAACAGAGATGGAAATCATCAAGCGGCGGTCCCCGGTGGCGACGCTGCCTTGAATCATCATCATGATCAATCTCAGACCACTATGCCTACTTCAACACCTGCTGCTGGTTCAGTAGGACCATCATCGTCCTCCTCCGCATCTGCTGCTGCTGCAGCACAATCGTCATCATCCATGTTACCTCGGACTCTAGCCGATGCAGGTATTGGAAGATGTTACAAACCCTTAACTCGTCAAGATTGCTGGGAGAGTCCACGTCTCTACTGTCCGGATTACACATGGGCAGATGATGCGATTGGTGCATGTCAAAGATCACTCAAAATATTGTCCAAGCATCGTTTCTTAACTCTTGTGGCGACCAATGGGTGGGATCGATACACGACGAACATGACCATGTCAGCATCGTCATCACAACAGGATGGCACTCATATTATTCCGACGCCAACATATGCATCTGGAACTCCCCATCCCTTCCCTTCACTCGAGGCGGTCCATTGTCTACAATACCTCGTTTCGGAACTGTTGCACACGTCCATTCCATCATCAATCAATAAATTCCGTGCTGCCACGGAAGCCAATGCCGTTGTTTCCAAACGATTGTATCTGGTCAAGTGCGAATACCGTGCGCCTATGCGTGCCTTGTGGGAGAGTTATACCGCATTGAATGCAGCGCCAAGGTTGGAACTTGTGGAGAGTTATTTGCGTCTTTATCATGGATATGAGCAAGATGCATCATCTTCATCATCATCGCAAGCTAGTGGTCGAAAAGATGTATTGAGAAAGAAGCTTGTGGCAGAGGCAAGAAAAATTCAGGCACTGCTTCTACAAGGACAACGAGATAAGATGGAAAAACTCATTACTGAGAAGTACTGGAAACACCCCATCTTTGTGGAGGCACTACAATTGGAACGCTGTTGTGAAAAATTGGAAATTGACATGTCCCAAATGCTGTTGCCCCTTGCAAATTTGGCACGCGAAATCATGGATGAGTGGAAGGGCCGCCTTCGTGCACTGGCGGTTGTAAGGGATGGTGACTCGGGAAAGAAGTTATTACAGCCTTACCTACATTGGAATCAATTGCCGGGATGGAGAGAGCTGTTGAGGGTAAGAGGAATTTGACCTTTTCATCTGTTTTGTTTGCATCTGCTTCATGTTTATCCTAATTTTCTTTCTTTGTTGGCTCTTGTGATGCAATCATAGCGACTGAAATCTATACTATGTCGCAAGCCAGGACATGGCGAGTCTACTGGTATCCGACCATTTCTTCTTGATTTACAAGGTGTTCCTCGTAATAACAAGGACGCTGTGGACATATCACTCGAAGTGTATCTCTACCCACCACTTAAAAATTCAAGCAATCCATACGCACATCTTGAAGAGTTTGTAGGAGACGTCCAGGTGCTACAGAAGGTACTAAATATCCCTGGTATGCCAGTGTTAGCTGAGGAGAGGTTATCAGGTAGTAAAAGTGACAAGGCTACGATGCTTGATCTCGTGACGAAATTTAACGAGGTCTGGGATGAAGAGATGTTCGTCGCTCAATACAAAGATTGGTATGATTTGGTCAAACGGCAACAAGAGTTAAATGCTGGTACGGTAAGCGAGGACGGAGAGCAACAACCTTCCTTGTCGGAACTTGCAGAGGCTATTCGTGAGACTGAGATTGAACTCAGTATCGCCATGGCATCGAAAGACCAGCTAGATATGGTCCGCAAGCGGTTAGAGGATCTCCGTAGCTCCAAGGCAAAGCGACATGCTGTGTTAGCAAGCATCGTGCAAGATGTCGGAATGAGAGAGTTGGATGAAATTATCATTGTCTCACCACCTGAAGAAGATGCAACTGCTGAGTTTCCTAAGCTTTCTGAACTTGGACTATTTGGTGATCAGCTGACGATGTCAGGTGAGGTACTTCCTCTGGGATGATCTCGCACTATGTTGTTAGTTCAGAGTAAATTAATCGAACTATCAGAATACGATCATCACTCGTTCCTGTTCTTCATTTTACCTACTATTGACACCTGCAACAAATGAATAAACAATGAAAAGAGTTTTCTGGCCTAGTAAAGCACCTATTTTATTCAGTCTTATTAAAGCTCTGCGATCAGCCAAACATTGATGCACAGATCAATCTATTCCAAAGAAAGTCAACGTTCCAACCACAAACCATACGGGCTCGGGTAACGCTTTCGAACTTTGTTTATAATGTTGAGAATATTCAAAATCCTCAATTGGTAGTGTCAGGAAGTGTCATATGACATTTGGTTTGTGGGTTGGGTGTTGTTGATACGAAACAAAGAAAAGATAGCGAAGAGAAAGAATTTAATAGTACTTTCCGTTGGACTTTCCTTGGGCATCGAGGATACCTGACCAGTAATCAGCCTCGAAGTTGGCCTTGTAGTTAACATCAACCTGAACATTGACAGACTTTCCCTTAGCCTGAACAGGGTAGACAGGAACTCCGACGGGGTCGAAGATTCCTCCAATAAGCTTTCCAAGACCACTTGGGCACCATGAGACAACATCTCCGGTCTTCAAGTCGAACTTGGTTCCAAGAACGGGGTCGGCGATGGTTCCTCCCTCAACCTTACCGAAAGAAAGGGGCTGGTTGACAGGGGGGCACTTATCTCCAAGAGCGAAAACGGATCCCTTCTCGTCAACGGCGATACAGATGGCAAGACCACCGGCAACTCCAGAGGTGGCACTTCCGGGGGCGGGAAGGTCATCGGTGGAGATGCATGGCACGTATTGAAGCTTGGGGGCAGCCTTCTTGGCGTTAAGGGCTGTGGAGCGCTGTGATTTGTTGGAGGCATGACACGTTAGATATAAGTTAAAAAGCGCATGAGATGAGATAAGTGCATGGAAAAGGATAGTCCCTTCTGTGAAAGACACATGCACATTATAAACTTACTGAAACCTGGGCGGTAGGGGCGAAGGCGGAGGCACCGGCGGCGAGAGTGGCAATAACAGCGAGCTTCATTTTGAAATTGTATATAAAGTGACTGAAAAAGAAAATCGAAAGAGAACAATTGGTGAGATGACTTGTCTAATGAATTTCTGCATTTCATTCCTCCCGTGTAAAACAGAGTTATAATCGTGTCTATCAAAAGGGATAATCCAGCCATCCTCTGCCAAATATTGTTGAGAAGATATCGAGTTGCCAGTGAAGGGGCTCTTCATCGGCGGCGAGTTCCACCGCATGCATGTCACATACTCGACGGAACTCAGAGCACCATTGTCGTGATGAAGAGTAAGCTGCTCCTCCTACTGACCACCCGATAACTCCATCATAGCCGCCATGGGCATAATTTCCTTATCCCTTCCATTCCTCTCATAGGGCGGTAAGAACAGCACCATGGTAGAACACACCTTGAACAAGAGTTGTTGTGAAGAGGGCGATGACGAAGTCGATCAGCACAGAAGATCGCGAGAGCAACGTGAATTCAACGAGGCTACGTATGCAGACGGGCGAAAGCAGACCAAAACCATTTAATTGGGACGTAGGGAACATTAGAAGGAAGATGCTAACAAAAGTGCGTCAAAGCTGATCCCAATTAGTGGAACTGGATACTTCAAGTAAGCCCACAACCGTGGAGTCCTGATTAGTGAAGCAACTTCCGGCGGTGTGGATTCCGTGGAATTGCAAAATGGGTAGTCGAGAAATCCCTGGCGGCAGTCTTCTATCCGTTACCGCGCGCCAGAAGAAAGCAAAGTTCGCAGATTTTGATAAGACTGCTATTTGCTTTTGGTTAGTTTTGGTTGCATCTTCTTATCATGCATGCACCCGAGGTGTTGGTAAAAAGCAGCCATCAATAGGTTAATATATCTTGGCGAGCCATACAGGAGGTGACAGCGTGTGCTCTTCGACGTCGTCAGCATTGTGGACTCCGCGCGCATATCTTGTGCACTTTTGTTTGCAAATCCAACATAATACCTCTAGAACTCTAGAAAAGGACGCCTACACGCATTTCAATTGCCCAAAGGCATCTAATAGCCACACCATGTCAACGGCGGAAGAATCATCGTCCTACGCATGCGCGGATCCTCTCCCTCAGCTCATAACATACACAAACTCCATCACCAATGAAACAAAAACTGAATCAATCCCAGCCAAGATAAATTCATTGCAGGTAGTCTTCGACTACAGCATTTTTCACACGGATGATACCTCCTTCGGTGCCAAAGAAGCCGAAGAAGAATCAAAGGGGATGCTAGAATCAATCAGTGATACAATTAGTGATACTGTCAACAATCTGTTCAATGGAGATGAAGAGGACAAGGAGGGGAAAGCGAATTTAGTGGCATTGGAAAAGTGCATGGTGGATAATATATGGAAGACAATGTTGGCAGATGAGAAGATGACTTGGGTGGAAGGGGATGAAAGTCAATGTGCTGGTTTGATGATTGATGAGGTATCAAGGCGTAGTATGCAAGATGGTAGTAATACACTTGTCGAAATACAACAAGATGAGCCAATTGTAACTGACAGCACTGGTGTGGATCAGGCGCAGCCATTGGTAATTGATGATGCAGCTATGGATCAGACGCAACCTCTAATAGTTGATGACGTAGATGTGAATCAGACAGCAGGTGATGTTATCGATACTCCTGACACTGAAGATTATAATCCCATTGCTACTGCCTTTACTGGAACAAAGTTGATAGGCATGGACAGCCTTCCATTGGACATTGTCAACACTGCTGGATGTACCGGTGGAGTTAGCTCGTGCACATCTGTCCGTGGGGTAATTTCTGCCAGTTACATTGGCACCAATGAAAATGCTGTGTCTGAATCCATTGCAAGGATGATTCAAGATGGAATGACGTCTGGATCAATGCTTTGTGTGGGTAGTCCAGCGAACAAACTTGAATTCGATGCATTCGTTGGAACCAATGCCAAAGGTGGACATGGTGCATTGATACTTGATACAGACCGTGGGATGACAGCACCACAGCAAGAATCAAGTGATCTCACTAGATATGGAATTTTGTTTGTAGTATTTGTGGCACTGTTGAGTGTAGGTGTCATCTTCGCTGTGCTCTACAAGAGAAAGAAGAAGAAGCAAGCAATGGGAACTGCAGCGGAGGAAGACTTTGAAAGAAATTTGGAATTGGAAGAGGGGACAGTGGTGGAGATGTCAGGTAATGATAATGGGTTTGGAGCAAATGACGTCGAATTAAGTCTATCACCCAAGTCTGTCACTTAAGAGAAGGTGCACTGATTAAGTACTTTCACTGAAATATATGTCAATTTGTGAAATAGGAGTGAGCAAGGAGCTCTCGTGAAAACAATATTACTTAAATTAAAAAGCTCATCTCGATATACTCGCACCATTCTGCACACCCTTGCTCTTCCCACTTCCATTCTTGGGCTTGATCATATTCATCTCCACACCCACTTTCCTCAGCGCCTTCCTATGCTCCGTATCCAAAGCTCTCTCAATCCCAGGACGCAACGTCATCCGTTCCAACTCCTCTTCTGTATATTCATCTTCTTCCAATTCCGAGCCACCACAAATAATACCAGGCAACTCACCAAGTCGACAATGATATAAATTGAACATGACTCGGTAGACACAGTTCACTGTGTGTAACGAGACTCGACAACAATTGGCAAATGTGCCTTCGGGATGATGCTCTAAGGAATGTGCCGTGAGTAGCATTCCTGTTGTGCAAATGAGAAGTAGGAAGAATATTGCCTTGAATAGACCTATTTTCACAGGACCATTTCCTCCTCGGAGATTGTTGCTAGTATTGCTACCCCATTTGGAGGTGGAGGATGATGCACTTCCTGTACCCCATGTGCTGGAATAGGAACTTCCACCGTAAGAGGATGAGGATCGTGGCGATGCTCCGTAGGCAGAAGAAGATGGTGATGCTCCGTAGGCAGATGTTGAGGATGCTCCATAAGCAGAAGAAGATGGCGATGCTCCATATGCAGAAGAAGATGGTGATGCTCCATAGCTTCCATAACCACTATTACTACCAGCACTTCCAGCAGCTGATGATCCATAACTTCCATACGCACCACCAGAAGCACTATTACTGTTCCCAGAATACGAACCATATGCCGAATTTCCACCAGCATTATCATTCGTATTTGCTGATGCAGTATTGTCAGGTGGAACACCGTAGGCGTCATAACCATTGTTATTGTTGTTGCTTCCTGGTGCTGTTTGGGCAATGGTATCATCTCCCCTTCGTTGCACTCTTCTTTTGGCATTGTCTGAAGAATTTTGATGATTGTCTCGAAGCAATCTTGTTGGAATGTTGAGCTGCATCATATTGTTGCTATGTTGCACTTCTTCTTCTTCTCCATTGGCCCTGAAAGATAATTGTATATTACGTTTAGTGTGTTCTCGTTCTAAAGTCTCCATCAAATTGTGACTCCCAATGACTCTATTTTCAGACGAGTGAGCAAGCACATCTTGATGTGATGTACAGAACAGCAATGCATATGCTGCTGCAGTGATTATTGTAAATTTTGAAAAGATTGAGAGTGAAGTAGTTGTGTTGCTATAAGAAGAACTTAATGCTCGTCGTCGTCGTCGGGTAATAGTGGAGGATGCATCGACGACGTTGCATATTAGTTGAGGCTGGTCATTGTCGATTGATGATACCATGATGTCTCTACTGCCAGATAATTGAATGAAGAAGAAGTCTAAAAGAAGCAAGTCTGATAACAACAACAATGAAGCCTACGCAAGAATAGATGTATCGGTGGTGACTGTTTGCCTTATGGGTCCTCTTGCTTGTGTTGTTTGTTGTCCACTACTGTACATTTGAGTTCAACCAACAACTAGACAGGTGTCTTAATTTTTATATCAGGAGTTATGGGTCGAGCAAGGTATCGATGAGATCCTACTGAATACGAGATGAATATTGATGTATTGGCTGGCGTGTGAATCAATGTAGTTATTGTGTTATGGTATGTGTGTAGGGAGCGGATTTTCGCCAGGTCATGACCTGTTGAGAGGCCCATGAGAGTTTGTAAAAGTAGGAATTAGTACATATCAACGTGGAGTCCCAGTCTACCAGCGGAACTTTTTTGATTAACCCCAATAGCCCGAAAGCTTCAAAAAGGGCACTTTCTTAGTTCGAGAACACTTGACGCATTCAATACCCACATAAAAACAAAAGTAGGCCAGACTAATGCACAGCCAAGAAACTGACGTGTGCATTAGAAAAAAAAACGAAGTCAAAATTCCGTCGGGAACACACTCAAAGTGTTCTCGAATAATTCCACTTGTCAAACCAATTCAAACGTACAGTACATACTTATACATTATGCTCATTTCCATTTGTCTGTCACATCGTCAGTTTTGGGTGACGGAAAAAGATCTTTGTACTATTCCGACGTAGCGGTTGAGTCGCTCACTCCATAAAAGTGACCATGCGATGACCATGAAGACTTGCAAATCTTTCAACGCTGGCTGCTGCCGAACAAATACCAAAACAATAATAAGATGGAGCTGGACCCAATCTTGGCCATGGAGGACAGCCTCCCAATGATGATGCCTGCCGCTGCGCCAGCATCTAATGATAATATTAACAATCCAGGCGAAGGAACAACTGCTGCATCTTCTTCTTCGTCATCATCGATACCCCGTGATGAAGATCCTGTGACTTCATTACTCGGTGGCGGCGGAGGGGGATCAGCACCATCTACAAATATCAAGTCAACACCACACGAAAAACCATCATCAGCTCCTCCATCCACACCCAACAGAACACCAGCCGAATCCAACAACAACACCCAACCATCAGCCTCCTCCTCCAGCAACAACCCCAACGAAGAACTAACCAACGCCCTCTCCAACCTCCTCCTAACCAACCAACTCCCCCAATCCTCCATCTCCACCCTCCAATCCATCCTCCGTGAAAATGCCACCCTCAAGGAAAAAAACTCCAAACTTAAATCACTCTTAGGGAGATCCGCAAAAGCACAGCGCGATGCCAAGAATGAATTGGAACAACTTAAAAAGTTATATGAAGAGTTAGGAAGAGAAAAGGAGCGGTTGGAACATCGTGTCGAAGTATTGGCATCTCGGCCCACGCATATGGATCTATTGGCGGATTTTGAGACTAATTTTGATCGAGCACTATTGGCCATTGGTGAGAGTAAAGAGCGTAATAACAGTTCGCAACAACAACAGAGTGGAGGGGAGGATGCGGCAGAGCGGAGTAGAAGGAGTGCAGAAGAGGAGGATGATGTGATTACTGCTGCTGCTGCAGAGGCTGCGGCTACTTCTTTGTATGAGGAGTTGAATAGTCCTTCTGGTACTTCGTTTTATAATAATAACAATCGAAGGCAATCATCCTCTACCACAACAACAGTCAACAGTCGAAACAACTCCAACAACAACAATAACGACTCACTCCTCCTATCCGAACTAACCGAAGCAAAATCACGAATCACCCACCTAGAAACACTCAACACCTCCCTCCACACCTCCTACACACATCTCGAACAAACTCACAAATCCCTCCATACCAACCACTCCCATCTCAAAAACACACTCACCAACACTCAATTAGAACTCCGCATGTCCAAAATGGAAACAGATCATGCACAACGTACCCTCCGTGAAAAAGAAGCCATGGTCAATGAAATGCAACTCGAAATCAATCTAGTAACCCAATCCGCAGTTGAGGCGAACAAACGTGCCGCAGAGGGGTACGAGGTAGCACAATCTGTAAGAATGGATAAGGAGTATGTGGATGGATTGGAAGCAAAAGTGGTAGCGTTGCAGGATTGGGCTTTGGCGAGTACGGAGAGTAAGCAGTTGACTATGGAACGGTGTCGGGGGTTGGAAGGGAGGGTGGGGGAGTTGGAGTCCATGGTGGAGTTGTTGAAACGAACTAGTGGTGGTAGTGGTGGTGGTGAGGGAATGATTAGTTTGGAAGATGGAATGAACATTAATGATCTCATTCCATTAAAGAAAGTTGGTGGTGCAACTGGATCAAGTGCTAGTTCATTAGCGAGTACCCAAGGTGGTGAACGTATATTATGGACCAAATCATCATCACTGGTCGTAGGTGCAGGAATGGTGGGACATTCCTTTATAGAATTAGGCTCAGTACAAATTGAATCCTACGAAACTGTGACATTGCGATGGAAATTTGATCTGACGAGAGAAGAAGAAGATATTTACTTTTCCATTCTCAAGGGGATATGCGAAGATAAGCGAAAACAACGCAGTGCCGATGCCTGTTTTCGGAGTAGGCATGTCAAGGGTGGTGGTGGAGGGGATGTGTCGGGTGCCTTTGCGGTGCAGAATGCTTGTACGTTGGTGTGGTCGAATGAAATGTCGTGGTTTCGGCCTAAGACGATTAAGTGGACTGTGGAGGCTGTGGCGATTGAATGGAGTGATTGATATAATGTGTCAGAGTGTACTTTTAATAATGACGTTGTGAAGATTAGTCGACTGTACAGTTCTGTTACAATATTAGGGTTACAATTGCTGACGTTTGATTAGCAGGGATACACAACAATTTGTGCTTCTTCATCAGATCCTCGTAAAGAATCATCATCATCGAGGGACGCAGCTTTACCACCGTCTTGACCACTACTTGACTCAATTGCAATTTCAGTGGGAAGAGGATTTGAAATCCTTCTTGGTATATCTGGGATAGTATTACGCTGGATCCTTCGAATGTACTTCGCCCAGGCATGTTTCGGGATGATCTTGGTACCTCCATCACCATCTATCGCAAACAACATACTATCCTCCATCTCATAGCGAGGGTCCACTTCCCACACTGTCGTCCAGTAAAAGTATTCTAGACGTCTCTTTATCACATCTATTGGTTGCAGTGCCCTTTCAATCAAGATAGCATATGTCCATACTCCAGATGATCTTTTGATGAAGGCTCCGTCCCACTTTTTCAAGAGGCCAGCAGACTCTGTTGCTGCGTGTTTGGAGGAGCAGATGATCATATCTTGTGGAGTTCTACATGCATCACCAATGTTGTACCTCACAAGAGGCTTTGGTTTGGGCTTTGGCTGATGACGCTTCATATCGCGGACCTTGGCAAGATCGGCACTTTCCCTTTCAACGGCAGCATCCATTGATATTCTTTTATGATTGTGATGCCTGTTGACAGCATACTTGATGCTAGCTGTTTGAGGTGTACGATTGGTAAGTGCAGCAACGCTGTCCTCAGTCTGCGTTGGCTCCTGCTCCTTTATTCGTCCTCTAGATGCATCGGGTAAGGACTCATCAATTTCGTCTTCGTCGTCAGTTACAGGTTCTTTTTCATCAGTCAAAGGGCTAACCAACTTCCCGTCCTCCCATGTACCGTAAAATATTTCGGAACTGTTTGCTTTCAGCACTAATTTTCCTTTGCCATGAGGTTGAAGAACTTCATCAGGTCCAGAATAAAGCCCAACATGTTTAAGCTCAGTACTTGACTTATCATCTGAAACCGTATCTTTGCCATCATAACGCCAGGGCAAGTCCATAACTTTTGTAGTCGCATGACTCTCAACTGCTTCATGGATATGAGGGAGACTGATTTTCGACGTGGAAGATGATGGAGGAGTTGAAAGATATGTGATCTTTTCTTCAAAGTTCCTGCGATTGCGACTTGCCGGAGTGCGCGGTGAATTGGAATGCACCTTTCGAAGAGGAGAGTCTGAATCCGATTCCTCGATGCTGAACAGTGTACCAGGTGTGCCTTGAGTTATTTCATTGCCAGGCGGGAGTTCTCGTGCTGGTGAGAGTTGGGAAGCCGCTGGTTTTGTAGATTTGTTGGAATCTTTCTGTATTTTCTTCTTATCCGACTTCTTGTAAGTTTTAAGATATCCCTTGAGCTTGGCACGAGTTGCTGCGAAAATGCTGGAAGTATTGCTTGCTCCGCTGACATCGCTGCTGGCATCGCTTCCTTTGTCGGCATCAATAACAGTCGGATATTTCTTTTCAATTTTTGCATCTCTCCACTTTCCGTGTGAGGCTATGGATGAACTTTTACTTCCTAAGCTGCTGACAGTGCTTCCTTTACTATCCTTGCTGCTGACAGCGCTGGATACATCATCGGATCTGAATGAATTCCTCTTCTTTTCGCTGTTCGTTAAAATTTCATTCTGTTGCAAAAGATTAGTCAGATATTGATTAGGATCATCTGCATACTTTGTAACACTCGACGATGTTCTAGTATTGCTACTAGCTCCGCTTACATCTGAATCCTCGGTATCGCAACGCTTCTTTGTTTTCTTCCTCTTCTTTTTCTTCTCGCGTTTGTTCATAATTTCTTTAAGACGAGCAGTGTGCTCGTCTGGGGATTGAGGAATGTCACCGCTGGGTTGTTCGTTTGTAGTGTTGCTCCCCCGTTTTGAAGGAGATAAGTGTGTTCCATTTTGCCACCTGTTGCTGGGAGATGAAAACGAAGTAGGACCGGCTGCATCTGAAGATGATGCTTCCTGCTTGGTTGCGGAGTTTGGATATGTCTTTACTCCCGAATATCTATACCCCGGATCAGAGGCCACGTCTCCCCCTCTCTCGGTATAAAAAAGAGGTGGTCCTTTCCTTTGTGGTGTGTATACATTTCCAGATAGCACCGCCATATCAGATATAGCCAACGGCGACTCATGCTCTCCGCTACTATCGCTGAGAGCGGGGATGTCGTCTTCATCTTCTAGCTCCCAAAGGAAGACTGGCTTTTCTTTCCCTTTTCTTTTAACCGATGGTGGTGATTTATGTGGACTCTCTCGATTATTTTCATCGCTAAAGAGAACTCGAGGTGTCACAGAAGTAGGTATCGTCCGGTTGAACGCAGGAGGAATCTTTTTAGGTGCGGCGCCTCCATTGAAGGGTCGCCCAGGAGCAGTCATGGACCTATCAGACCTTTCATCAAACATGCTGCTGGAAATGGGCGGTGTCCCGGGCGGATCAGTCCGATTACTTAGAGTTCCATCCTCTTTGGTTGGTGTTCGTCGCGGCGGCATTGGCATCGTCGTTGTCTTGAAGGATGTCATAGGCACCCAATTGGAAACATCATTCTCTTCCTTCGCGATGGGCTGCTGTACTTATTCACCCGTGGCAAATTGGTACACCATAAAGTGGTCGTGATTTACTAAGTACGGCCAGCCCTCTCGCGGACAAAAAAGTTGGACAACCCATGTGTATCCAAAAAGAAGGTGCATTGAATGACAATTGACACGCACTGGCACTGCACAGTGTAACTGACACGTAAGCATAGGAAAGCACATGATGTATGTGACGTGCCAAATAAAAGCAATTAAACTCATTTAAACGCGAGAAAGATCGATATTTGCGACGCCCCGCGCAAATTGCTTCCGCCGCCTTCAGCACACTTTTACCCACGCACGGCGGCTTCCAAGAACGACACAGGAAGCTCTTGAATCTTTTGAAAAGCGGAAAGTAAATCACCAACATAAAGCAATCCGATTTATTCGCAGACGATTTATGCGTAGCGATGCTGTCATGAGCAGCAGTGTAGTTACATCAGCTAGCGCTGTGAAGGTGACGCCACCGTCGTCTCCACCAAATATCCGTCGGTCATCAGATGGCTGTGGCAGCAGTCCAACCAATGGAGAGTTCAGTAAGAGCCGGAAGATTAATGATCCAACTCATTCTGAGCTCTTCGCAGCTGCAACGTTAAATTCTCCACCACCCATCACGAAAAGGAAAGGCAAGCATAAAAAAACATGCTCATGGAAACTAGGAGACGATGGTGATATACCTGCTATTGGTGATAGTAGCGGCGAGTTTGAAGCAGTCATTTCCAAGCATAATGATGAACAAACAAATTCTTCATCCACATCTACTTTCAAACGAGGTAGTAAATCACACGTTAGCGGCGGTGGCAATGAAGAATCTTCCAGTGACATTCCTCAAACTGTAGATGAGCACGCTGCTCGTCTCAAAGAGATCATACATAAACGTGAGAGGAAGAAGAGAAAATATAAAAAGAAGAGCGCTAAACATGAAGACACATATTGTAGTGCTGTTAGTGCAGACACCATTAATAGTAAGCCAGCAACCCAACAAGAAATATGGAGTGATGTACAGATCGAAAAGAAGTATCCTACGGTTATTGAATCCGACAAGGAAAGTGATGTTAGTGGAGGAAGCAATACCTCTAGCATTTTCGCAGCAACTCGTGCCAAGCTCAAGGGATATCTTACTTCTTACTCACGGAAGAACATTAAAAACAAGAGATCCCAGAAAGGTCCCACTACAGGCGCAGCATCTGTTGCACGCTCACCTGCTTTGAACTCGTTGGCAAGAACTGAGCATTCTCAGGACGAACCAGTAGCACCAAGTACACTGTTCAGTATCGAGGAATCAGAACCATGCTCTTCTCTTAAAGAGATTCGTTCCAGATCACCGCGCACACCGACACGTAGCAGCAGTCACAAGAGCTGTGATGAACTAACTTCACAGATTTCTCCATTGACCCCAGAGGCAGAAGAGAAAGGCAAGTCACCATCATCCATAGTACCATCTTCATCGGCTGCACCTTATCTACCGTGTATCAATCTCTTTCCAGAGAGAGACTTCACGACAAGAGTCATTGATTTGCCTTGGAGTGTGAATAATCACTTGGGAAAGAAAGACGATGATTCCGAGCCACGTGAACAGCAGCTTACCGGACAATATTCGGGTCCGGTTAATGATTTCCTTCAACCTCATGGCAAAGGCAAGCTAATCCTGAAATCAAATACCTCACAGGCCTTTTATGGTACATGGAAGGACGGAAAGTTGGTTAGCCCTTTGACCGACGAAAAAGAGCCTGCAACTGGAGACGACTCTGGTAAGGAACGAAGAAGAGGGAAGGATTTCACAAGCCTCAAGGCAGACAAGAACCGTAGGATACCGATAGATGCGCCAACATCAAGGGAAAGTGCCGCTCTTGCCAAGGTCCGTGATAAGAAGCGTCGTCAACCCAAGCCCAAGCCTCTTGTGAGGTACAAGATTGGTGATGCATGTAGAACTTCACAAGATATGATCATCTGCAACTCAAAGCACGCAGCCACAGAGTCTGCTGGTCTCTTGAAAAAGTGGGACGGAGCATTCATCAAGAGATCATCTGGAGTATGGACATATGCAATCTTGATTGAAAGGGCACCTCAACCTGTCGATGTTATGAAGAGGCGTCTAGAATACTTTTACTGGACAACAGTGGAGGAAGTGGACCCTCGCTATGAGATGGAAGATAGTATGCTGTTTGCGATAGATGGTGATGGAGGTACCAAGATCATCCCGAAACATGCCTGGTTCAATTATGTCCGTAGGTTCAATCCCACTCCTCTTCCAAACTTGGCTGAATCTAGTGAGGCTTAAGTACCTGTCAAAGAATCTTGACTGTTTTCCCACGGCCGCTGTAAAGATGTGCAAAAAATGTATATAGGTGAAGGTTGTAGACTTGAGCCACCTAGATAACTACATATGCATACATAATTCACTTTTACTTCAATATTTACTACTTAAATCGAATGGACATGTCAAATCAGCCTACTTCATTACCTGGACCTCGACTTCGACCTGATATGATATCAATGTTCACTCTTGCCAACGCAACTGCAGACTCTTCATGAATGTTCTTCCAATACAATTATTAACCTGCGCAATGCGGCTACGGAACAAAGAACTAAGGCAGCAATGGGTGGTGCAGGCTGTTAACTGTTCCGAGGAGGTTAGTCTTGGGCGTTGGGAATTCCTTGAACTTGTATTCTGAGAACGGGACACCCGAATAAATGAGACTTCACACATGCGACGGGGGAAAAGGGCGTCGAAAAGGCGCGCGTGATGATGAACGGACAAATTGACAGTTCTACGTAGATAGGAATAGTATGAAATTCTTCTCATTTTGTAGAAAATCTTAGGGCTGGTGATTCCTACCCTCCCTTTTTGGCCTTTTGGCCCTTTTTCACGAGTCATTATGCATGAACTCGACAATATTGTGTCAGAAAGGGCTCTTCATTATTCGTGGGCATCCAGACACCGGCAAGGCTTTTCATTGGGGAGGGCAACCATCCAGATACTGCGTGTTCGCACTTACTCGAGCGCAATTGTACTGAAAGAATACCTCTATGACGATGCAGTTCCGGACGCCTCCAAAAGAGGAGAGGGCTGCAAAGGCTGATGATCCGCCTGGAACTCCAGCGACTGCATTGCTGTCGGCTCGGTCTGGCTACACTTCGTCGGCAGGTAGGACGCCAGGTAGATCCGACCGCATTGATAATGACAGCCCGAATAGCAACACTAGTGTACCGTCAGCTTTTAATCAGGAATTTTCTAGCCCCCCTCGACACGTGAAACCTCGCACAGCACGAAATCTATTTCCACAGACTGAGGAGGTTGACAAGCCTTTGATTGTATGGGAAATCGAAGCAGGTTCTAGCGAAGATGATAGTCGAGAGACTCACACACTCGGTGATAGTAGTGGTGAACAGGCCGTAATTTCTCCCGCACGCATAGGCAGAAAAAGATCGTCATCTATCCTATCAACCGAGGGAGGTGCTGATGTCTTCTCCGACCCAGGATGTGGTAATGCAAGGATTGATAGTGATATGGCTTCCACCCGGAGACGAAGACCCGCGTCAGATGTAGCTGAACCTACCTCACACACTTCAACTGCTTTGAAGCATTCTGAACAAAGGAAGAAGAGTGCAGCAAAGGAGCATACACAAAAAAATAATGATGCATTATTTCCTCGAACAGCAGAAGAACATCGTGCTCGTATCACAGCACTCATGAATAAGCGTGAAGAGAGAGAGAAGCGAAAGAAGAAGAAGAAGCAATTCAAACATGGCGATTCATCCGGTAGCGTTATCAGTGGAGCTAGTAATGATACATACGAGAGCATCAAAGAGGGAGGAGATAGTCCATATGCTGGATATTTAAAAGCTGCAACGTATGATGTTGATAAGAAATTCAATTCCACAAAGAAGAATAAGAAAAATGCAAACGATGAAACGAGCAGTACTAGCATGAATAATGACAGTCCTACAAAAGTCGCAGCAAAGAAATGGAGCTATATTGAAATTGAAAAGGTTTATTCTAGACCCACTGATGCTAAGTCCAGTAATGTCAAGGAACAAGAGAGTGAGCACAATAAGAAGCATTCTCATCGTGATGGAGCAGGCAGCATCGTTAGTGGAACTAGCAGCAATTCCAGAACATCTTCGAAATCTGCAAATTATGCTGTTGATAAACAGTTCACAAGCAACCGTGCACCAAAGTCTGTCAGCAGTGATGTCCCGGTTTCTGTAGCATCATCTCCAAACGAAAAAGATATCCCTCAATCTGCCGACGAGCACAAAGCCCGCTTGAAAGAAATCATGCAGAAGCGTGAAATGAAAAACAAGTCTTTCAAAGCCGGCGATGATACCAGCAGTATTAGTGGAATCTCTAGCGGGATTAGTGGAGTCTCTAGCAAAAGTCCATCAAAAGTCTCACGGGGAACGAACAGTGCTGCAGAGACCAAAAAGAAATATTCTAGAGGGACAGATGATAAATCCAGCAATGTCGGCAGCAATGTTTCTAGCAATGTCAGCAGCAAATCTAGCCATGTCAGTGGAGCAAGCAGCACTACTTCTAGCATCTTCGCCGCAACTCGTGCAAAGCTCAAGGGATATCTCACATCCTACTCGCGGAAGAAACGCAACCGGAAGGATAAGAAGTCTCCTCAGCCAAGTCCAGATATACAAGGTGACGTCGAGACACCACTCCTTTCACCAGCAAAGAAAATTTCATCATCTGATGATCCAGCCACAACTGACACAGGTAGACCGGAAACATTGTTGAGTATTGGTGAAATGGAACCGCTGGACTCGTTTCCCGAGATCATTATCAGGAAGATGACCGAGGCTCCACATTCACCAACAAGGCTCCAAACCGAAGATAAAGGGTTGGTACCTCCTCCACTGAACATTTCTCCACTGCAATTTTCTCCACTGTCTCAGGATGAAAATAACCCGACTAGTGTTGTCAACTTGCCGTGGTGGATGGACAAAGATGGCGATCAGAAAGGTGAGGAGCAAATCGGTGGTCATTATACAGGGCCAATAAATGAACTTCTTCAGCCACATGGCAGAGGAGAGTTGTTAGTGAAGGGAGCTAGATGTCAAACATTTCATGGTGCATGGAAGAACGGCAAGTTGGTGACTCCTTTGACAGATCTTTCAACTGATGTTTTGAGTGGTCCTTCGACTAATACTGATCCTGATCCCGTGACCGAGGACGAGAATTCAAATTCATCATCTGAAGAGCCACTGAGAGGAAGCACCATTATCCAGGCTACTACTAGCACCAAGTATGCCATCAACAAACATTATGCTGCGAGAACTAATGTGTCTGCTGCCCCTGACAAGGCAGCAAATAAGCCTCGCAAGATCAAGCCTCTTGTGAGGTACTACATCGGCGACGCATGTCGAACTCCAAAAGACATGATCATTTGCAGCTCCAAACACGAGGCCAAAGCCTCTGCGTCACTACTGAAGAAGTGGGACGGAGCATTCATCAAGAGATCTTGTGGAGTGTGGACGTATGCTGTCTTGATTGAGAGGGCGCCTCAACCGCTGAACGTACTCAAGAAACGACTTGAATACTTTTACTGGGCGACAGTATGGGAAGTAGATCCTCGTGATGAGGTAGAAGACAGCATGCTCTTTGCAATAGATGACGATGGTTCTACGAAAATCATCCCGGAGCATATTTGGGCCAAATATGTGCGTAGATTGAACCCTACTCCTGTTCCAAACATACCCAAGTCTGTTCAAGAGAAGCAGGAGACTGTCACAAGCGAACCTCAGCCATCTCAAGATACACCAGATACTCGTCCTGATGCTCCAAGTGTTGAACCAACTCCGACTAAACCCATATCGGAGATGTTGAATAAGAGAGCAACTCAGGAAACCAGGACGTCAAGTGACGAGACAGGGCTACACTCATCTATTGAAGGTTACTTTCAAGAAGAATTCGGCAAGGACGTGGGAGATTCTGGTACTTTTAGTGTGGAGGAAGTGCCCTTATCACCACGGTTTCGAAGAACAATTAGTTCAGCAACAGAACAATTGATGCAAATCGTAGATTCGGAAAGAGGTTCTATCGAAAGATCGCCACCGCAAGTATATGAATATATGTCAGATACTGAGACTGAGAGAGGATCTATCGAAAGATCGAACGTGTAGTACTAGAGGTTATAGATAGGCCTAATAAGTACACTACTTATCTGTTTGTAAAGAGTGATAATCTAGTTATTAGGTCGTGATGTCAAAAGTGTGTTGTATCTTTCTTGTCGGCACTTATGATGGCATGTCTGTGTGTGTAGCTTGTTTTTATCAAATCTCTTACTCACATCAACCGATATAAAGTTCATTGTGGACACTGGCTTATGCGTGTTGTAGTCTCCATCGCAGCATCTGATATCTCACAAATCATCTCCAACATCTTGACACTATTCAAAAAGAAAATGAATCACTCTAAGCCTGTCCACGTGCCGCAGCAGATCTATCTTTCACCCAAGAAGTTCCCCCAACAGAACTAATACAAGGTGCCTTTCCAATATACGGAAACTCCGCATCCTTCACCGCCTCCAAGCAAAATTGTGCCACATCCGCCCTCGGAATACTTCCAGCCTCACCATCAATCACATTAATCACTCCAGTAGGAGCATCCACCGTCAAACCACCCGGCCTCACGATACAATACTCCAAACCACTCTCCTCCACGGCCTTTTCCTGATTATTCTTATCATTGAAAATCTTCTTCATGACGGTCATCATGAGAATTTTGAATGCAAATGGTGCTTGATCTTTGGAGTCTCCGGCTCCGATACTGGTGACGACTGCCATGCGTTTGACTCCTTTGGCTTTCATTGCGGATATGATGTTGTTTGTTCCATCGGTGAGCATGCTGTCTCCGACTGATTTATGTTTGTGAGTTTGTACACATCATGTGATGTTTCAGGTTAGAAAACATGTAAATGTTGATAAATGAGTACAGAAAAATGCACGTGTTCGTGTAAATCTTACCATCAGAAGTCTTTCCACCAAGCGCAACAATAACTCCATCAATATCATTCTCAAAAACCTTGGCCACATCCGCAGCGTTGGTAACATCCCCACCAATCACAGTCAACTTATCATCCACAATTGGCTTATCGGCATCAGCCCCTCCAGATCCCTTGGGCACCACTACGTTGGCAGGGTTACGAGTCAATCCAAAGACGGAATCACCATCCTTGAGTGCTTGGTAGACGCATTCTTGAGCGGTTAGGCCGGATGCTCCGAAGACGGCAATGTTGGCTTGGAGGGCTGTAGAGCTGCTGGATGGAGATTTGGTGGCGACAAAGGCAGATGTGCTGCCGGCGAGAAGGGCTGTGGCGATGGCGGTGAACTTCATGGTGATACTTGTTACTTGTGGTAGTATTGGATTCAATGGCTACGGAGAGCTTCTTTGGTGGCGGCGTCAGCAAAGATCAAAAAGATGAGTTGGATACTTTTGGATACGGGTGAAATTACATCATTTTCAAGAGCCCGTCCATGGCTTTATTCACGCTAAACAAATTTCAATTACACCCGCCTTTTCCACTCAAAAATTGCCACGTGTAGATCTGAGCGATTTGGTACGCACAAAGCAAACCTTGACGTTGCTGTTGATCATAGTACTGCAGGGCCGATAGTCATCTATTGTGTAGAGGGAAATCATATCTAGTATTATATATCTAAGCAGGATGAAGAATCAAGTTTCAGTATGCAGCGTAATGGCCGTAGCAGCAGCCGTGTCATGTATAGACACATCTGCAGCAAGGCAACCGATTATGCTACCATCACAAAGAACTGCCGCCTTTATCAATAAACGATCGACGCAACAACAACAACAACAATCTAATATTGAAAATGCACTGAATGTACGAGGAGGAGCATCCAAAAAGAAACGAGGTGGACGAACAGCATCGCTTTATAGCACTAGTAAAAAACCATCTCAAAAAACAGCCACTGGGAAGAAAAAGGTGCAAGCAGCCGCAAAAGAGGCAGAGAAAAAGTCGGCAGTTTCGGATACACTCACCAAATACAAAGCCATCCTTCCTCTAACTCGGATTTACATCACCCTGGTCGGAGCCGTCACTCTCGTCGGTCTATTACTCGGCGATGAACTCTCCCAGGGCCTACTTGCACTCGATCCCATTCGAACCATGTACGGACTCGAACTCTGGCGACCATTCACAGCAGCATGCTTCCTCGGACCCCCATCCATCGGCTGGTTAATGAGCGCCTACTACCTCTTCGAATACGGATCCAGTCTCGAACGCGCATTCGGTACAGCTCAGCATTTACTATTCCTCTTGATTCAAATTGGGTTTTTGTCCGTGTGCAGTGCATTCTTTGGCCAACCCTTCTTCGCTCAAAGTGTCATAACGTCCATGTTGCACGTGTTAAGTCGAAGTATGCCCAATCAAAAAGTCAAGTGGTTAATTTTCACAGTCCCATATTGGACATTGCCCTATGGTCTCATGGCAAGTGATGTATTGCAGGCGGGGAATGCAGGAGCAGCTTTGCCCCATGTATTGGGTATTTTGAGTGGGCATGTGTACTACTTTCACAAGAATGTGTGGCCCAAGTTGGGTGGAGAGGATTGGTTGGTCCCTCCTCAGTTTTTGGTGAATAAATTGGAGGGGAGGAGTGCTGCGAAGGATTCGATTAGTAATGCGTTGAAATCGAGGAAGAAGGGTGCTGGAAGAAAATTGGGGAGTAAGTAAAGAGAGTAAAGCTAAAGCAAATAGAATGAATGTTCGTTCATATCATAGCCGCGTTTAGTTGGTATTAGACGACTTCAAAATTTTCAGAAGGTGGTACATAATAGTTTGCTGATGGGCCTTCCTCATCATTATCGACAGTGGTTGTTTTCTTCTTTTTTCCAAACCATGATCGCTTCTTCCCGCTACTATTGCTACCCTTTTGATTCTTTCTAGTCAGCTTCTTTAATGGTGAAATTGCAAGCTTGAAAATCATGGATTTGGGCTTTCGTCGTCGTTTGGATTTGTTTTCTGTAAATACTCACTCTAGAGTTGACACAAGCTGTGAATGACGATACGTGTGGAGTGATTGTGACACAGCGAGTGAGAGTTGTGTCCAAGCGCAGCGAGGACACAACTCTCACAAGCTGTGTCACAAATCACGACACAAGTATCCGTCATACACAGCTTTGACATCTCGTGAGTGTGTAATTCTGTGTCACCCTACTTTCCAGTAAGACACTCACATGATGTGACTAATTGAACCGAGTAATCACATGTGTCACAAGTGCTTCTGACACAAAGACACAAAATCACACTCAACGCTCCAACAAATCACGGACACAAGCTGACACTGACTGTGTCCAGAGAGATGACAATTCGTGCTCTGACACAGCATGTGACTTTGTGTCAGAGGCACGTGTGCCACCTGTGATTACTCGGTGTAATCAGTCCCTGTCATCTGAGTGTCGTCTGGAAAGGTGACACTTTGTTATCAAAGTCATCACGTACATAATCCGACGTAGTTGTATCCAATTCTCCTTCGTAGGTCAAGAGAAGCATCCCTGAAGAGTAGTCAGCTACATCTTCTTTCAGATCGGCTATTTCTTTCATGATGACTTCTTTCACTTCCATTGACCATTTGTGAATTTGTGATCGAGCCTTCGTCAACTTTCTATCGCCTTGAATGACACTCATGACTACGAGGAAAACAAGCAGCATAGCCCCCACTGCGATAATGACGGCTACTAACACGATGAATCCATACTGGGAGACAACCACTGTCCCTATAAGAATTGCCATTGCTAATAAAAATGCAATAACTAAGAGATAAACCATCACTGAGATTGCGGCAGCGTCATCCATTCTTTCAGGATCAGGCAATGGAATGTCAGTGCAGCCATACGATTGTGGTACTTCTGTTTCGTCATCAACTTGTATTGGTTGTTCTTTTTGTAAGTTATGTCGCGCAGCGTCTTCCTCATTAATTGTTTGTTTCTGTTTTTGAATCCATGCTCGTTGTTTTCTTGAGGGTTCTGTTTGGTTGGCATCATTGATATTCATTGCATTATCATATTTATCTTCCACATAGTCGTCTCGCAGGTGATCATTCTGATTTGTATATTCTCCTCCCATGGGTGCGTCGTGACTTGGTCCACGTCTTCCTAGCTCTTCATTGCGGGTAGCTGTCCCAGTACCCGTGTCATTGGGCACAAGATGTGTAGCTGCCGCTGCTCCTTCATCGATACGCTCTTCCATAGATGGTGATGATAGCTCTAAAAACGACGACATGGTTGGGCACTGATGTCAGCATCTCCACCTCGACACGTTCTAATAGAAAATGTAATGGCACGGAAGCTGCAAGCCCAATCTGTTACTCTATTGTATTGTTGATCTACTTAAGTAGCAAGAAGTGATTGAGCAAGTGCAGACGCGACAAAGAGTGCCGGCGCAAAGCGAGAGGTACTGATTCCTACCATTAAGACCATCTCATATGGTAGAATCTCAGATCTCAGAGCCTTGGATCTTGCACCATGACATCAGAAAACCACCAGGCACCGAAGAAAGAGCCAAGCCCATCGCACCCAACGTAGATCTACCATCATCAACATAGAGAGATAAGCCACCACTTCAAACAGAGGGGAATGATGAAAGATATTCTGAATGGGTGCGAACACAGTGTTTGATAGAACTTGTGAACGCTATATCCATTGATTCAGGAAACTTGTTAACGCTGATAATCATTCATTCAAATATCATTCCAATCCAATCAATGCTACTATCCTCATCACTTCCGCCATCATCGTTCATCTATCATCCTTCTCTTGTCATCCACTTCTTTTTTGTCGCGTGAGAAGATATTGATGTGTCTTCTAAGTCTATTCTTTCATGATGATATCTGAAGGTATAATTGAGAGCTTTCCTTTGGATGTTCACATGGAATCATAGTCTGTAAGTGTATGTGTTCTCGGCACAGCTTGGGGGCATTCTCTTTCTGCTCAAGCACTATGGGAAACTCAAGCAGAACGAGGAAAGAATCCTTCTTTAGCTTGTTGAAGTAGAAGTATTCTTTCTTGATGCCGACGACGCACTTGAATCAAAGTTCTTTTTTCAGTTCTGACACCTATCAGTCAACAGAGAACGACTAACCTGCCACTCTCTCTCACAATAAATTTCATTTATCATGAAATCCTCCTTTTCTATTTGTTGCCAGCGGCTGCTGCTGCTTCAGCCAGAGCCAGAGGACTCCGTGCTGAGGTTGAGAATGGCGAGACTCATAATGGTGGCTTTGTCCCTGCATTGAAGGGATCTGATGGACTATTTCATGACGGCGGAAGTGCCCTTGATGACCAAAGGCTGGGCACCACATTGGGACAACAACCCAGCCGACGAAATGTGCAAGCATATAGGCGTAGACGAATTAATGTGTGATTATATGGAGTTAGTATGCGAGTGGCAACAGGAAGAAGGAAAAGACGGAGAATGCAAGCTCAGTAAACATGGCTTATCTCCCACAACACATCCGTGTGAATACTTTGGACATGAAAATGAAGACGATTGTAATGAGGTGTCCTTCGCAGGCTGCTATTGGTGTGATGAATATCCAGCAAACAAGTGCGTTCCCAGGGAGGAGTGTGGAACGGCCCCCACTAGTCCCTCGATCGTTGCCGTATCTGAGTAGGCAGCAAGAGAAGACCCAGTACACGGGTTGCGCTGTATCTTTCCCTTCTGTGCGCACACATCTCAAGAAAATGTATGATGGGGTGCAAGTAAATAGACTAAAACTAAGATAATTTCACAAGTGTATGCTGAAGTCATAAGAAATCTTACTATGAAAGTTATTCGTTTTTGGTGCCTTCAATCAGCTCAAGTAATATGACACCATGAATAAGTAAACAAAGAATTGGCCTCTTCTGGACGCACAAGATGTGTAGCTGGCGCTCCGTCATCGATACGCTCTTCCATAGATGGCGATGATAGCTTTAAAAACGACGACATGGTCAGCATCTCCACCTCGACAGGTTCTATACAACATGAATGGCACGGAAGCTGCAAGCCTACTATTTTATTGTTGAGCAAGAAGTTGGAGAATTGTGACTGCAAGCGAGTGCGGCGCAAAGTGAGACCGGAAAATTCAGTACTGATTCCTACCATGAAGACTCAAGAATCTCAGAGCCTTGATCTTGGATCTTGCACCATGACATTAAACCATCATCACGTACACCGAAGAAAGAGCCAAGCCCATCGCACCCACCGTAGATCTACCATCATCTGCATAGAGAGATGAGCCACCATGACCGAGCCAACTGAGAGTATCACAGACGCTGTAACGCACCTACACAACTCCTCCAAACAAAGGAGAAGGAGTTGAAGGAGCGCGAGGCAGATTTTTCCCGTCGCGTCAAGTTATTCGAGACTACGAATCCAGCCATGGGCAGTGACAATGACATCATACAACTCAATGTAGGTGGACGGACAAATATCGCAGTCCTTCGCAACTTGTTGACTCAATTTGAAGGTAGCATGCTTGCGGCCAAGTTCTCAGGACGGTGGGATGATTCAATGGAAAAAGATCGCGACGGAAATATCTTTGTGGACCAAGATCCCGAGAATTTCATGCTTCTCATCAACTATCTGAGAATGAGAATGAATAATCAATTGAAGAGGGTGCCAAATGTCCATCGTCCCAAACCGACGTACAAGTTATGCACGATGCTGGAATATTACAACTTGTTGCCTGGCGTCTACCCCCCAAAATGGGTAGGAGGTGAACCATTTGTCTGTGAGGAGATTGCGTACGGAACGATGACGCTTTCAGCCAATGATAATGAAGTTGTGTCTGTTGTTCACCCTTATTTGTATATGTTTACACCTGAAATACTTGAATTCACGTCGAATTTGACAAGGGTTCAAGTGGTGCTGTGGGTTGGATTTCCTTGCAAGACAAAGGCGAAGACATTGAACTGTCTAAAACATTCACTTCAGTATTAAGTAATTCTCTGTTCCTCAATATTGTAGAAAGGACTGTCTTTGGACCAAATGAAGTTTTGGAACAGAATATGAGGATAAATCACACTGAATCGACAACGCAAGTTGTCTGCCGACGTAGCGGGAGTCCGACCAAGAGGGAATTTTCCATTGAAGTTGGTGATAATGCAAAAGTAGCAGCAACTATGGTTGATAAGCATACTATGAATGATTGTCGTGTGTTGCCAATGATCCAGTTCTCCGGAAAAGTGACAGTATCTGCCATAAAGTACGCTACTGATGAGTTGTGTACTGGTTCAAAGAATGCCTACAATTTTGAATCTGAGTGATGATTGACCATTACTAAGATATACGACGCTGCCTTTACGGTGACAAAACTGAAATGCTAAAGTGTACATATCGGTAAGATTGAGTAAATGACAAGAACTACTATCAAGTCAGTGTAGAGACGCTAATAAAACTACAAAGAGCGCACAAGAGAAACGATACTTCTACACAATTACGTTACTAACCTCGATTGACCACTAGAAGCTGTTCATTGCCGTATTCGCAGCGTTGGATACGATGTTATGAATGTATGTGACGCTGGCGGCCATCCCAAATTGGGCCTCATCAGGTCACCTACGACTATTTATCATGGCTGATACAACTACAAAGAGCATGATATTTTTTACATTATCGCGCAGCAAGCTTTGCCTGCAGTGGAAGCAGACACAGCCTCTTTAGCTGCAGCGGTTGCTGCATTTGCTGCAGCGGTTGCTTCCTTGGCTGCAGCGGTCGCTTCCTTGGCTGCAGCGGTTGCCTCTTTCGCGGATTTAGTCAATTCGACAACCTCCTCCGAAACCACATTGTTCCTTGTATCAACCTCCTCAGATATGGGCATATTTCTTGTTTGGTTTGTATTCATATCCTCTGATGTCAGTGTGGGCACTTCTTCCGTTTCCAAGATTTCTTCACGTGTCTCGTTTTCCTGTCGTGTGTGCATATTTTGTGTGCGCTGCTCTTCTTCTTTACGTTGTCTCCTTCGTTTCTTAAGTGCTCTATCGACATCTCCTGGATCTGTTAGCATAGTCCAAAGCGCGGTGCCCTCTTCTGGGTCACCGATGCGATTTAACCCAGCATAGTGGCCGGTTTTGCCGTCTTTACGACCAGGATCTTTTTTCTCCAAAAAGTCCACAAATGTACGCAGTGAGGAACCGCGTACTGACTTTTTCTCTTCAGAACCTTTTTTGACCTCTTCGTGTACAACACTAAACTCCTCCACTGAACTGTCTTGCTTAAGAAGCTCAACCGACTCTTGTGCGCCTTTTGACCAAGCCTTCGGGACTATGGGGAGAGGATATCCAAACAATCTGGCCATACCCACTGTGCCATTATAGATGGACATAGCACGCATCCCGACCAGCATCCATGGCAACAAATTATGCACAAATTCAGATGGCTCAGTGATTGGTATCGGCCAGCCCTCTGCTCGTACGGGCTCTCCAGTCAGCTCATCAATGAGATAGAGATACATCTCGTTTCCGACGAGTTTTTCCTTGATTATTTCCTCCTTGATTATTTCAAAGGCCGTTCCAATCTCCCCAGCAGCAACATTTGAGCCAATCCTTTTGATGCGCTTGACCCACTCAATCCCATCTTGAGCTCGTTTGAGATCACCTTTGAGTTTCAAATCTGCTCCCTCGGCAGAGAACGTCACAGAGGCATACTTCGTTTGAACACTTACACCACTACCATCCTCGTTCGTGACGAAATCAAGCATCTTTTCCATATCTCCATTAGATGGCTCCGGAGGCAGCTTATTATGTAGAACAATGAAAGCAGTGGGTGTTCTAACTTCTGTAGCTTCAAAGATGCCCTTGAGCAATACATGACGTGTGCGAAGAAGTTCCTTCTTGCTCTCGTAACTCAGCTCCTTTATCACTAAAACGTTTCGATGAATTGTCTCCACTTGATTCGTTATATTTTGAAGGTATTCCTTCATTTCACGAAACTGATCTTCTGTACCAGCGCTCATTTCGGAGTTAAAGAAGGGATGCTTGTCCAACAGAGAAGCAACAGTCGGTCTCTTTGCTGGATCTCTTTGCAGCAACTTCCAAACGAGGTCGCGTGCAGCATCATTCTGATGAATTTTCTTGAAACGATCGGTCAACTCCTCTGGCTGCCTTCCCCATGACTTTAAAAGATGCATAGCCGTGCCTGATAAACAGTCATCTTCACGATTTGCTGGGATGAGTGGTTCACCCGTGAGCAGAGTGAATGCCAAGACACCAAGCGACCATACGTCAATATTTTCTGATGCACGCTTAAGCTCGTAGGGCAGGCCTTCAAACACAGGCGTGGTAGGCTTGCCCTCTTCCGTGCGGAATGATTTCACAACATATCGAGCTTTCACAGTCCCTTGCTTCTTGTATAGCTTCGGTTCCACCTTTTTCTTTAGATCTTCATCACTTTCGCTCTTCCAGTATTTCTTGAATTTCTCAAGCTGCTCTTCTGTCTCGATCCTCTCTATCATCTCAGGCGGCAGTATTGCCGACGAGAACTTGACACCAGCAAACGACTCTTCCTCTCCACCTGAAGGCACTATTCTTGCAGAGGCGTCAAAGTCTATCAGACGCAACTTATTGTCGATACCAATACGTATGATATTGAGCATTTTAATGTCACCATGCATTAATTTCTTTTCATGCAGATGCTTTACAGCCTTAAACACTTGTGTTAGCATGTCTCGCACGGCGTCAATATTGGGCTGCTCCTGATGATAGATCTGGAGTAGGTTACGGGGTCCTGAAGGCATGACAATGGCGTATTTACCAAGTACGATATCTTTGAGAAATTTATCCTGAATAGTTTTCAGGCCACCTTTGCCCTCCTTCACTGCATCATCAATCTCGGTGTCTGATGGTGCATTTGGTAGCGTTGATACCACATACTTTTGGCTCAAATTGTTTTCCTCACGAGCTCTGCGCTCGCGCTTCCAATGATCCTTGTTTTTCATCAGCTTGATTACTACCTTGCGAGGACCATCACCCAACTGTCGCTTGCAGATGCCTACGAACTCCTCCTTAGATATACTCTCATCACTCTCCTTTGATCCTTTCAAAAAGAGATCAGGGTCCAAGCCGATTTTAACCGTAATTGCTTTCAACTCCTTCCGGTCGAGCTTTCCATTCCCATCGTCCGCTTCCTCAAAGATGGCATCGTAGTCAGATTGATCGCCATAATCTTCTGCACGCAATATCACACTTGTTGCTGTGCGGTGCTCAGGTGGGCTATCAGAGAGCTTGTACCGGCCGCATAGGTAAAGTTGTTCGTAGATTACGGCACGCGGTCCTTTCGCAGCTAAACTGAGAGCAGTTCGATCCTCAGCATCACGGACATCAGCGAGGGCATTTATGTGGTCACAGAAGAAGTTCAAGTCTTTGATAACTAATCTCATCACCTTATCCTCGGAGAGAATTTGTCGCACGGCGCCTGTCGCGCCTTCAGTGTTGGAAGAAACACAAATAAACCAACTGCCATTGTGTTCTATTGGTGTTCCATCCTTGATGCTGACAGGCATATCATCCTCGAGCAGCGATAGCATCAATTCCTTTGACATGTTCCTTTCGGCGCACACCTCAATAGGGAGCCTGCCGTCTTCCATCCTCTCCTTTCCAGCCTGAGGGTATTTATGAAAAAGCATCATTATAACATCCTGGGAAGCTTTATGCACGAGGGCAATATGCAGTGGCCGACGACCATCTCTCCCTCTCTTCCCTACTGCATCAGGATACTTCTCGATCAGATCTTGAAGAACATCCTCATCGGGTGATGTGTCCTCAAGGAGCTTGTGTAACAGAAGAGAAGTCTCGAACGGGTTCTCCTTCTCTTGTGCGACAGGGTACGCATCAATTAGCGCCTTCTTCACTTTATCTGAACATTCATCCTCATGGGCAATGTGCAGTGGTAGTATCAATACATCACACTTGGTAGAAAAAGTGGCGGAGGCGGCTTCAGGAAAAGCTTGTAGTACAGCCAGCACAACTTCGTCAGATGACCCATCGTTAAGTACTCTGCCCAGTGGCAGGAGACCCTGAACCCTTGTCTTTGGATCGGCCTTGTAAAGCGCTAGCATAAAGCCCTCAGACGCCTTGTTTTTGGCGCAGACCTCAATAGGGAGACTGCCGTCTTTCATCTTCTCCTTTGCTGCGTCAGGGTATGCATCGAGCAGTGCTTTCAATACTTTCTGTGACCGCATTTCCGTGATGGCATAGTGCAGTGGCAAGGGTGGCGCCACCTTTGCGGGCTTATTGCCCGATAATAATAATAATGGATCTCCCTTCTGTAGTGTTTCCGATTCTGCATCAGGATTATCAGAATCACTTAAATCAGCCTGCTTATCCGCAGCGGCTTGGGGGTATGCTGCAAGTAAGGCCAACACTTCGTCGTCTGTTCCCCCCATTTGAAGGGAACTAGCCAGAGGCAATCGCCCGTCATATCTTTCCTTCACTCCTTCGGGATATACGTCAAGCAGTGCCTTTACTACGCTCAGTAAATTATCTCTTTTAGATCTATTCCTCTGTATGGCAAGATGCAATGCGTTGTCCACCCTTGCAGCCTCAGGATACACCTTAATGAGTAGCAGTACCACTTCCACCGACGCATGGTACATCAGGGCTGTATGCAGCGGCAGATACTTGACGTCATATCTTCCATCTCTCTTCATCAATTCGTCAGGATACTTGTCGATAAGAGCTTGGACATTCTCAACGTTTGCTTTATTTTTACGCCTCCTCAGGAGACGGTAAAGCGACCGCTCTTCTTCTACTTTAACTTTATTTTCGGAAGACAGGTTGGAGGCCGGCGTCAATAATGAAAGCGGGTCAAATTCTTCTTCGGTAGACATAATTCGGCCGCCCTACACATTACTGGTAGAACTTGACGATGCGGCTCTAGCAGTTGTTGATGGCAGGGCTTTCAACGCAGAGTTGGTTGTCAGCGGCGGGTACATAATGAGTAGTAGAGGTATTGTAAGCTTTTGGTGGTGTTTGTGCAGGGTATTGTAGCTAGGTTGAAGTTGCGAGATCTCAAAAGTGTTGGCAGTTGCTGCGGCGGCGGATCTTTGACCAATGAGGTATGTACAATACTAGAGATAGGTTGAAGTTGTGTGAGATCTCGATCTTCCGTGCGTTTCGAGGAGCCTCTAGTTGGTCAGTGGCTGGAGCTATGGGCTATGGGCCATAGCTAGAAAAGTACCAATTCCTATGTAGGATCCTACAGCTATGGGAACAGCTATGGGTACCTATGCTGCATTTAGTTAGGAGTTTGTTAGTAGCTCCTCTCATTTTTCACTTCCCTTTTCTCCCTAAAAACACAAATCACAAAAAACGACAAAAAGGAGATGACCATGACGATGGTGTCACCATACTACCAGCTATTACATGCGTCAGTGTGGCTACTCATAGTAATTACGCGATTGGCATGTAGGTTCAAGTACTGCTTATGGGTTCGAGTCCATTGGTCAGGTCACGCGATATGGTATTGGTGACGTTACAGCTACTGACAGGTAGGCCATAGTCCGCTATGGGAACAGCTATGGCTACAGCTACTCCCATAGCTCCAGCTAGTGACCACAGAGAGCGGAGCAAAGGAGAAACACTTTATCTACAATAGCTAGCTTGGGGCAAGGGACTGGGGGAATAGAGATGAGAGATGATGAAAGGAAGATAGCCATGCATCATCAGCAAAAACAACAACAACACATCAACGCAAGCGACTGATAGAGCGACGAACATAATCGAAGTGAAAGTAGCTCTCATTATGCATGCCATGTCAACAATCCTCTTTCTAACTCTGCTTGGATTCACCACGGGGTTTAGCATCATCACAAGCAGGCCTGATGCTGCTATTGGTGCAAGACCTACAACTGCACTAGCAGCCAAGGGTGGAAGCAAAAAGAAAAAAGGAATTGCCCGAACCACCAAAGGGTTTGGTGCACCACCGCCAAAGCTGGAAGATGTCTTGGCAAAGATGAAAACACGAACTCCAGACAATGCCAATGAGGTCGATTGTCCTTGTGGATCGGGTAAAGCTCACGGTGAATGTTGTGGTCCGTTCCTCTCTGGAGAAAAGAAGTGTTTGACACCATCTGATGTCTTGCGATCACGTTACACTGCCTTCACGTGGAGAAACATCAAATACATTATGGATACTACTCATGAAACGTGCAGAGATTATAGAGAGGATAGAGTGGCATGGGCGAATGATTTGAATAAGGGAGGGATGTTTGACTCATTTACATTTGTGAAGCTTGACCCTAGTAAGGAAGAAGATGGGGAGAATGAAAATGAGAGCTTTATTGAGTTTAAAGTGACATTGAGAGCAAACGAGGATAGAGGTGGATCAGTTGCTGGACAAGAAACAATTATTTCCGAAAGGTCTAGATTTGTACGTGCTGGTGCTGATGAAGCGTGGACGTATGCTAGTGGAGATGTTAGGTCTGATGTTGCTGGGCTTGAGGATGTCGCTTTGAATTAGCATTCTATGGTTTAGATACAAAAGATAAAGTTCCCTAGATTAAGATAGACTCAACAATGCAAGACTCAGACAACCCCTAGGTATATATCAATATGTTGCTTAACGGTGGGCAAGCTTCCCATCAAGACCAGACATGGCCTTTTTCTTGCCGTCAGGAATCATGAATAGCTTCAGAGGTTTGCTCTCATTAACATAAGCCCTGTCAACTCTGTAGAATCCTCTCCTCTCAAGCTGAATGATGTCATGCTCCTTCAACGTCTTCAATCCAGCATCCCCAATGACTTCAGTGTCTGCCTCAGTGTCGGGGTTGATGAAGTCCTCGAAGTTATCTTCTTCCTCGAGCTTTTCTTTGGAAACGAGGTTGTCAAACTCAGACAAAATGACGGGAGTATTTTCAGGAACATTGGCGATCCAAGAGATTTTGCGTTTTGCCGCCTTCACATCACCATCTGGGACGAACTTTCCCTCAAGACCTCCATCAACCTTGGTAATCTCGACAACACCTGAGAAGGAGCAAAAGAATAAAAAGAGATTAGAATTGGAACATCATGAACAAGAATGATAAACGTCCGCATTAACAAACTCACCCCAGCGAGTCAACACAATATTCTCCCCAACAGTAATTCCCTCCGTATCAACCTTCTCAAGTAGAACTTTCTTTCCAATCCTCACCAAACGCTTTCCAAAACTAGGATCCTTGGGCAAGTAATCAGTGGTCAAGAAATCAGTCCCATCACCTCCATTCGTAACAGTCAAACCAACGTGATCAGTCTTATCAATGGCCATGAAACGCTTTGCATACTTATCAATCTCCTTCTTGTTCTCTGCCCAAAATTTACTCCACTCCATATTAACAATTCTCCTACTGGCACCTTGCGAGCACATGAATTTCTTCAGGGCATCAATATTAATTCCTCTACGGCTCACACCACGCACAGTTGGCATACGTGGATCATCCCAGCCTGTGACACGTCCTGTATCCACAAACCAAGTCAACTTACGCTTGCTCATGACAGTATACATGAAATTCATACGGGCAAATGTCTGAATGCGCACACGTCGTAGACCCAACATCTTTGAAATGTTCTGGTATTGAGCATTCCTGTCGTCGTATTCAGTTGTCCTCAATGCGTGGGTGACACCCTCAATCGAATCAACAATAGGACAAGCAAGATCATAAGTAGGGTAGGCCTTGTACTTGGTTCCAGAGCGATGATGAGGAGTCGTATTCTGACGATACAAGACAGGATCACGCAATGTACCATTATCCGAACTCATATCCATCTTGGCACGCAAACACCAGGGCTTTCCGTCCTCCTTGCCAGAGCACATGAGCTTAAAATACTCCATCGCCTCCGAAGGGGATTGCTCACGATGTTTCGAGTGCTGACGATCCATACGTTCCTTTTGCATTTGCTCCTGGGGAGTGTCATCCATGTAGGCTAGTCCATTGTTAATCATCCACAACGCGTATTGCTTAATAGTCTCAAAGTAATCCGAGGTAAAGGTAACAACATCCGGCTTGACACCAATCTTTCCAAGATCCTCAATAATACTAGTTTGATACTCATCTTTCTCCTTGCTAGGGTTGGTATCATCAAAACGAACCACAAGTCTTCCCTTGTAACGACGAGCATAATAGTCATTGAGAAGAGAAGCCTTGGCATGCCCAACGTGCAAGTAACCAGATGGCTCAGGTGGGAAACGTGTCGTTGTAGATCCAGGCGTAGCTCCCTCCAAATAGGCCATTCCGGCAGCAAGTGGATCAAGCGTGGCACCCTGCTCCAAAGTTGCTTCCGCATTCTTGGCAACACCCACAGCCAATTGGGTAGCCTCCTTCACAGCTGGACTGTTCGACATCATCTCCATCCAACGCAACGTAGGACATCCAGTGGGGCAAATACGTGCAATCTCCGCCTTGCTCTCCTCTGTGGATGGGAATCCCAATGATGCAAATAGGGCAACATCGGCCAACGATAAGGAATGTCCCACAACATATGTTCCCGTTACCAAGAGTGGATCCAAAGTACGTTGAATTGACAATGCCCTCCTCGCCAAACCAAACTTTGACAAGGATAGTGCATAATCCACCCATTGATCCATCAATGCCACATCTTCCTCATCACTTCCACCCAATAATGATAATGTTGTTCCAACAGCCCTCTTGGCAATAAATCTAGCAATGGCCAAATCACCACTAACCTCCCCATTTCCCGATGGCAATCCCAACGCACACCCAGTGCGGGTATGATCGGAGAGTAATTCGTAATCGACGATAGTGTTGGTCAATATGGCAATGGTGAGTGAGATGACGGGACGTTCGGAGAGGGAGACGTTGGGGTTGAAGGCTAGTTGATTTGGTGCTAGTTTGGATTTTGTCATCATTGGTCGGATGATGGGTGCAGCAGCTTTTTTGGCAGCAGCGGGTGTAGTAGCACCACTTGGTGCTGTGGCACCACCCTCTTTGAAATTCTTTTTGGCTTCCTTTTTCGCCGCCTTCTTTGCCTCCTTGGCAGCCGCCTTTTTACTCGGTGCCGCAGCTTGTGCATCACCACCATCATTACCACCTGCAGCCTTGGCCGCAGCAGCAGCCTTGGCAGCCTTCTCCGCCTTCTTCTTCTCACTCTTACTCATCGGCTCCTCCCACTTTTTTCCATCCACACCAATCCCACCATTATTCTTGGCATAGGTCCGCTTGGCATCTAATAGGGCGGCGACGGCCTTGGAGATTTCGTCCTTGTCGGGAGAAGAGGAGGATTTGAGGGATTTGATGGAGTCGCCTAGGGTGGTGATGAGGGTGGCGAGGGAGGGGAGGTCGGTTGGGGCTGGGATGGCCACGGCGTTTCCTTCGCTGCTCATGGTGCTGGCTGTTTGATGATCGTAGTAATACCTAGGAGCAACAACACGCAAAAGTGAAGATGATGAAAATGGTAAGGAAAATGGAGATTTGAGATTTTGCGGTCGGCGGCGGCCAGGCGAAAATAAAACGGTTCAGAATAACTCTGGTCGGGGTTTAGTCTTGGAACTTAGATACGTGGCCACAAAAGTGAGAAAACTTCCCTTATTCCCTTGGAACCACAACCACGAGCCAACCCGACACACACGCACCATCTAAGTATGACGAAGAACAAAGCAACGCAACAAGAGCATCCACAAATCCGTTACCACAGTTGCTCCAAAGTAAGCAGCTCATTTGGCAACTGATCAGCTAGAGTAACAACCAAGCCCCATACTCCCTATTATTGCATTTACCTCCGTCGTACACAATGTCTGGCGCCCTACTCTCAGCTTCGGCACGCTCTGCCTCCTTTCTAATGAGCAAAACAAAATCAACGACATCGGTCAATGAAGCTCCCAACCAACCCGAAGAAGAGGAAGTTGAAACCACACCAATGGCACCAGCACAAGATCCTCCAACCAAAGCAACCCGCTGCGAAAGCATCGGCAACCGCGTAGACTCCACCATCAGCAACTTCTTCTACGCCATCGGCACATTCGTCTCATCTCGTCCCAAACTAACCATCACCATCGCCCTAACCATTTCCATCCTCTGCGCTGGAGGAATGGCCAAGTTGAACACGGAAAATCGTCCAGAGGAGTTATGGGTGCCTCAGAATACTCTGGCGGAGGAGGAGGGCAATGCGTTCTTGTCGTTTTTTCCTCCCACGTCTAGGTTTCAGAGTGTGATTGTTAGTAGTGGTGCAGATGATACTAATGTATTGACCAAGGACAATCTAGTCAAAATCATGGAAATGCATCAATCCATTCAAACCACCAACTCCACCTACGAAGGTCAAAACTACACCTTTGCCTCCTCCTCCTTTGGAGCACAAGATGGGTTGTGCACCGTAGCCGGAGGTTCCTGCTCCAATTTTGAAATGAATCCAATCTGTCTCTGCTTAGTCATTTCTCCTCTTAAAGTGTGGAATTATGATTTGGACAAGTTGCAATCCGACGATGATGTCATGGCCACATTGAATACGTATGGGAAGGAACCAAAGGATTTTGAGAGTGTGTTTGGTGCACCCAAGTTTGATGAGAATGGTGTATTGATTAGTGCTGAGGCTATTTCCCTCTCGTACTTTTTGAAAGATCAGTCCTCGTTGGAGGGAGGATCCACTGTTGATCCAATTAATGAAGAGTGGGAGGAGAGTGTGTTCTTGGCAACTGTAGAGTCGGCACAGGTGGAGAATGATGGGGAGGGGTTGAACTTTGCCTACTTGTCATCACGTAGTTTTAGTGATGAGTTTGGTGGAGAGATTACGGGTGATTTGGTGTTTGTTCAGATTTCGTATGTGATTGCGTTTTTGTTTGTGGGGGCTACGCTGGGGTCGAAGTTGAGTTGTGGGAGGGGTAGTCGGTGGGCCATGTCATTGGCGGCAATTTTTCTTGTGGCATTGTCGACTGTTGCGGGGTTTGGAGTTGCTTCCTTGTTTGGACTGCTCTATGGACCGGTGCATAGTGTGCTTCCCTTTGTCCTCCTTGGCATAGGGGTTGACGATTGTTTCGTGATTGCCAATGCATTTGATCGTGAGAGGGAGGGCGTTGCCCGGGCATCAGAGGATGACACCAGCCTCATCAAGCGTGGAGCACGTGCACTCTCTCGTGCCGGTGCATCGATTACAGTCACATCTCTGACAGATCTTGTCGCATTTGCAATTTCCTCGTCATCTGCACTACCTGCCTTGGCATCATTTTGTGCATTTGCATCCATCAACATTTTATTTCTTTGGATGTTGGCTGCCACATTCTTCGTGGCGTGCATGTTCATTGATGAAAAGAGGCAACGTGACAACCGAAGGGATTGCTTGTGCTGCTTCACTAGAAAGGTAGATGAAGTGGAAGATACCGGGTCCAAGGAAGGATTTCTTTCGAGGTACTTTCGCAGATATCACGCACCGGCAATTTTGTCAAGGCCTGGCAAGATGTTTACGTTGATTTTCTTCTCGGTCTTGTTTGGACTTGGCGTGTATGGGACCATCAAGTTGCCAGTGGAAGACTCTGCCCGCAACTTCATCCCTGTGGATAGCTACATTAAAGACTTTTCCGAGGCTGCAGATGAGTACTTTCCTTCTTCTGGCGAAGCGTTGTATATTACTTTCACAAATGGTGAAGAAATCTACAAGAGTCGTGAGGGTTTGGCTACACTTGATACTCGGCTTCGAGGCTTGTCTGAGGAGCCACCGTACATTGCTGAGCCGAATGATTACAACTATCAGAATGTAATGGCGGGTTTGAAGGACTATCTCGCTACAGACGATGCAGCAGCGATCGGAGTTGTGACCGGAGAAGATGGCTGGCCGACCAATTACGACGACTTCGTTGCCACTCTCAGATCCTATGCCCAATTCATGGGGCCAGGTGCAAAGTATGCTCAGGACATTGCACTTTCGTCAGATGGGTCTAAACTTGAGGCACTCCGTGTCAAGGCAGAATACGTACGATTGACCAAAACCTACCGAGGTGAAGTGTTGGACGACGCTTCTCGTCAAATAGATGCAATGGATGCAACAAGAAGTATGATAAGTTCATGGACAGATCTCGCTCCAGCCTTTCCCTACTCTGCAACATTCATTGCTATTGAAGGGTTCAAGATTATCAACACTGAATTGTATCGCAACGTCGGTCTTGCTATTGCAGCAGTGGGAATCATCGTCCTCATCACAGTTGCCAACATTGTAACTGCATTGCTCATTACGGTCAATGTTGCATTCTGTATCATTGAGATCCTTGGTGCCATGTTCGCGCTTGGATTAGTGATTGATTCCGTGTCAGTCATCAATATTGTTCTTGCTGTTGGTTTGTCAATTGATTACTCTGCTCATATCGGTCACTGCTTCATGGTGAAGGGTGGTACCGACAATGATGCTCGCGCCACTGAGTCACTTGCAGACATTGGAGCATCCGTCTTGAATGGAGCTATGAGCACATTCTTGGCAGTCGCAGTGCTGCTATTTTCCAAGTCGTATGTCTTTAGGACTCTTGCTATCCAATTCGCCTTGACAGTTTCACTAGGTGTGTTGCACGGGCTCATTTTGCTCCCAGTGTTGCTTGCGTTGTTTGGACCCAAGCCGTTCGCATCTGCTGAACCAATCAAGGATGTCAGTGAAGGTGGTGAAGATCCTGTTGTAAAGAAAGAATCTATTAGTCCTATGAATACAGCGCATGAAACACAGCATGAAGTCGAAGTCGGAGAGGACGCGTTTGAAGAAAACACTGCGTAGAAAAAAGAGTTGGAGAGTAGATTTGTGAATGAGAAATGCTTTGGGGTAGTGCAGTGAGCCTGCCTGAAGAAGTTGTACAAACGTTGTGTGTAAAATGTAGACATGTTTCCCTTGTCTGGAAAGTAACTTATGGATAAATATTGCTACCACATGAGTACTAATAGGAATGATAGTTTCTTCATCACACCACACATGCTATATATTACTCAAATAATCAACTTGCAACAGGTATATTCTAACCAAATAATCATCTTAGGATTCTACATATTTATCAACCTCTCTCTCTAACATTAATCAAAACTGTTGCTGCTGCTGTTGTTGTTGCTGCTGCTGTTGTTGATACTGCTGCTGCAACATATAAAGCTGCTGCTGATACAACTGCTGTGGATCTAAATTATTCCCACCCTGATACATTTGTTGTTGTTGTAGTAACATTTGTTGATTTAACAATTGTTGCTGTAATAAGAGTTGCTGCTGTTGTTGTGGCTGACTTTGTTGTTGGAATTGTTGTTGTTGCTGCTGCTGTTGGTATTGTTGTTGTTGTTGGTCATAGACTTGTTGTAATTGAGGCTGCTGCTGCTGTTGTTGTTGGTTAAACATCATTTGTTGCTGCTGATGTTGTTGTTGTTGTTGATGCTGCTGCATCTGACCCCCCGCAGCCATCATTTGTTCCATCATCATACCTGGACCGATATCCATCCCACCCATAACTTGTCCAGCACCACCATTCCCAGCACTTCCCATGGCAGTATTCCCCCCAGTTACACCACCTCCACGACTTCGTACCAAGGCACGTCTCACTGGTTCCAATAATACTTTTAGTAATGGCAAGGCCATGCATCGGATAGCACCGATGTTTGCTTCGGGTAAAGCCACGAATGTTACCACCAATGGAGGCATGTGAATATGAATCAATGTGCAATTATCATACGTCGCAGTGACCGTTTTAATTGTATCCCCCAACTGCAACGGTGATAACAATGGATGAGGTGGTTGAATATGCGTCGGCACACTATCCTCCTTCTTTTCCTCCTCCATACCACCACCACCACCACCATTAGCGGCACTATTCGCAGCAGCCGCGGCAGCAGCAGCCGTAGCCGCCATCACATGAGGAGGCGCGGCACTCACCAATGTCGCCCATACGGTTTCAATGCTACTCAACACTTCTTCGCTCATGCTTCCAGAATGTGAAAATGACGATGATGGATCGCCATTGTTGGTATTATTGTTGGATCGCAGTTGAGATGCCGTGTGCGCTGAGCCAAGGGAGCGGGAGAGGCCGACACCTTCGTTGGTTCCAACTAGGAGGGCACGGATGGGGAGTGGACGGACATCATCGTCGTCGCCGTCGTCGTTGGTGGAGGAACTGTTGATGTTGTTCGGAAGACGACCGGAGGAAAAATTGAGACGATCTACGAGGTTATCGAGTGCGTTGAGAGTTTCGGAGGGGAGGATGCCCCGTGGTTGTTGTTGCTGCTGGCCCTGCTGATCTGCCATGGTGCAAAAGATTTTATTTGTTGCGTGCGATGCGGGTTGTTTTTGGTTTTTGGTCCCTGCCTACATAGGTACTGGATACCTGTATGTGGAACATAGATAACAGTATTTGTACCATATGTGGGGAAGAAAGGAGAAAAGAGAGGGAAGATAACCTACGCTTCGCTTCAGTTTGTGGGCAAGATGGAAGACCAAAGGGCAAGATCAAGCATGACAAAACTGCTGGGGATGTTATGAAACATCCCCAGAGGAAGGAAGTAGAAGAAGCTAAAATAATGTTGGAGGCTATAAATGAAAAAGCAGCTGGGCAGGATTAGTCTGATTCACTTTGCTAGATGTTATAGCTTGCTATCGTGGGAGAAGAAGCAGAAGCAGCTGTTAAAATGGAGATGGGATTGGTAGCAAGGATGAGGTTGCAATCTATGAATTGTACACGGTGATTGTGTTCTGTGCTTGGGTGCAGCTTATAACTTATATTACATCTTGAAGCCATTTTATCTTCCTCACAGTTCATTGAAAGTCGGAAAGCCTCACGGCACACGGCATCTTCGTTCTCCATCTCTCTATCACAACACAAAAAACACCAATGCATATCAGTAGCACGCAGATAACACGTGCATGTGGCGTAAGTGAGACTGATCCAGCCCAATTACTTTTAGTATCTAGCTACTTATGTCTATGTAAGTATGTACATGAGCAGTGGAAATGGGTTCTTTATCCTCAAGAATTGTATGACAGAAGGCACGCACTTATCTTGTCCTCTACATTTTAGTACAACTACGACAAAACTTGTACTGAGTTCCGCTGTTTAGATCATGTTAACATTAACATTCGAATTCAATGTCGCTTTTCTTATGTCCATTTATACTTTTCTTACGCCCCTTGTGGGAAAGAATAAAGTTCACCACCTTCACCTTCACTTCACTCACAATCGCATTGCTCTTCGTTGGCATAAATTAATCAAACAGAGAGTACATATATCAATATCACATCACCTGTCAACATCGATTAGTATTAGTAAATATGCACTTTTCTACATCAGCCTGCTCAGTCCTCCTCCTTCTCCACGAGTGGCACAGGGCACAAGCACAGGCACAAACTCCACCAGAGCCCAGCTGACAATCTTTGTCTTTGGTCTTTGTGCTGATGTGTTGAAAATGCGGAGTACTTAGATTAACTGGTCTGCTGCTAAATTTATGAAGGCAGTCGTTTTAGGTTAAGTATGTGGCATGTGGCCTCTCCCCTCTCCATGTCCAACCGCAAAAAATTGAATTTATGACAGGCTGCGTTGGCAGTGTGTCGTGGGATTTAAATTCCGCAGTGTTGTCCAGCGATATTCAGCGAGGCACGAGTCGAGAAGGTGATATGGATGATTTCGACAAGATGCATCTTGTGATGGAGAAGGAGGCGTTGGCACAGTGTCGGCAGCTAGCAAGAAATTTTTTGAAAATAATTTTCAAAAAGCGGCGCGATTTTCCAGTTTGAACTGGTGGTCACGCACGCTTCTGGCTGCAATAGGCCGCGAACAAAATAAATAATAGGTGCACACTAATTTATCGTGTAAACCTTATTAGAGTCCGCGTAGGTGACAGTACTTTTTGACATCAGAGTTCTTTGACACTTCTTGACATTCAGTTCGCATCTTGAGTACCAAGCGATCTCCCCCCCCTCCGCCTCCAGCTTTCCACCGTCAAGAGGCTCCGCTACTGAGTACCATAAGTAAGTAAAGCGGTGCCTGATTTCCACTTCACGGCATTCTAACTAGGTAGCCCTTTCTATCCAATCATGAAGTCCTTTCAAGCAGTTATTATCGCGGCCATTGCCGTCTCCGCCGCCGCCATTAATGAGCCCGTCGCTTCACCCGCCGCCGCTATTGAGCGTGAGTTGGCTGAATATGAGCGTCAACTTGGAACGGATGCTACCGAAGCACCCACAGCTATTCCCTCGATGAGCCCCTCAACCTCAACAGCAAGTGGCAAAGCTGGCAAAATGGCGAAAACGGCAAAGGCAGATGTAAATGATCTAACCTTGCAAGCACAAGAGATGAAATCTCGTGGATCGTGTTCTGCTTACATCTCTCCTACTTTGGTATTCATTGTTGCTTTTGGTACCCTTTTTTACTAGAAGGAAGGAGGTGGAGAAGTCCAAAGTTGGGCACATGGAGGGTGCAAAAGAGAAGAGAAAGAGATGAAAGATGAGGGGTTATTGTGGCGGAGGATTTCGACTAGAGCGATAGGGAGAAGAGGAGTTGGGATTGATGAGGTGCGAGGTGGGAGTTTTAAAGATTATTTGAGTAATGAAAACATGTGTTTGTGTGTGATATTATATCTTATGAATAGTATAAGAATAAGATAATAATAACAAGACAGAAAAGTAGGTGATCACACATTGCAGGTTACGTTGCAGTTGCAGTTGCACAGAAAATTCTTCAATACTTCACACCAAAGCTGTGGAATCACTTGCAACATTGTTTGACTCGTCATCTGTAATAATTTCTGCTCCAAAAATAGCACCAAAGGCTGATCCAGACGACCATATGTTTGCAGGATGACACCAAAACGACGCTACTCGTTTGTCAAATACTCCTTTGCAATCGCGAAGAAGATCCATAGTATAAGAATAATCACAGCTTGACTCCCCTGCCAGAAAGAAATCATAGTAAGCTCGTCGATGAGAGAATGGAAACGATTGTCGTGTATTCTGCTGCCTTGTGCTAATAATTTCTTCCATATCATTGGAAGGAGGAAGTTGTGCAATCCCTGCGGCACAACACATTGTCCACAAACTTTGAATACTAGCATTGGAGGGCATATTCAACGAAGGGTCTTTGAAGCCGAGGAAGAATACATTTGGTAATTTGGGGTGGTAAATGTACTTGTAGAGATATAATCCATCGTCAAGCGTATCTTGGAGCTCAATCCCCTCGAAGGTCTCTTGAAAAGCACGAGTCGGTTGGAACCCAGTGCCAAAAACAACGACATCCGCTTCAACTTCCTGGCCGTTTTCTAAGAGCAAGCCATTTTCAGTGAACTCTTTCGGTTGCGATTTCTCCAGTCTCCAAAGCTTGGCATTTCTGTATTGCTTTGAGGTTGTACATACATGAAGCCCCCCTCCATTCATGATATCATCGAGAAGTGAAGTAGAATCTGGCCTGTTTATTCCAACCGCAACAAGTGGCATGAACACCTCATCCAACACTCTTATTAGCCAGCTCCTGTCAGATTTGTTGACTTCGTATCCACTGAACAGAGCATAAGCTATTCTGTCAAAGAAGGGTAACAACAGCAGCCAACGAGGCGTCCAATAGTGAGGTGTGCGCATGATTAACGTCGTCTTGTGTGGTTGCATCTGTCCAATATCATAACTGGATTTGCTTCCCCCAACGATGGCAATGTTGTGTGCAGATTTCAATATTTCTCCATTCCCAATCTCAGAGCTGTGGACAATACGACCCCGATACTTATGTTCGTTTGGAATATGGGGTATTATTGGGCTAGACGAATTATTCCCAATAGCCATTATCAATATATCTGCTTCAATGACTTCATCACTCTCAGCGATGCGAATTATCCAACTGTTGTGGTGTACATCCCTAACTGCTGTCTTTACTCTGCATTGATACTTGATATCAACCTTTGAGAATACGTTGTTTTTCTCTGCATAGCGACGTACTCCTGCACGGCAGCCTTTCCAGGGCTAATAATTCCTTTCACTAAATCTCTTGGCCATGCGAAGTCAGCAAATTGGTACATCCAGTACGGCCCTTGCAAGCTTGCGCCCTCGTATTGATCACTACGCCACACGCCACCAATTTCATCGGACGCTTCTAATATTGTAATGTGAGTGTAGCCATATTGAACAAAGGTCTTCGCAGCTGTAATGCCGCAAATTCCTGAACCTACGATGACAACTCGAGCTGATGATCGATGGAACGAATCGATAGGATTGTGGATTGGCGTTTGCAAAAGTTTAGAGAATCGGTATCGACATACTATTATGTAAAATGATATTGACGTTGTCAAGAGGAACATCAATAGTAATAGAAGGGTCATCTTATCATGTTATTGCTCGTGTTGCGGAAGATTCCAGTGGAAGCTGAAAAGCACCGCCATTATTGTCGATGGAGGCGCCATAAATTTGGCGCCAAGCATCACCCACGGTCCTACACATTTAATTCCTACGTAGGCTCACGTAGAAAATTAACCCCTCCAATAACCTCTACTACTTACTGGAGATAACCATGCCAAATAATCGTGTACTATGCTTACTTGTTTACATATCATCTTCCATATCATCTTCGGTGTCACTACCATTGGCAGCAGTATCTGCTGCTGCTTTATCCATCGCTTCTTGCACTTCGCCTTTGACTTCAATCCGATCTGACTTGATTCTGTTTTTCTCCTCTACGGTTGAATCTGCCTTCTTGCGCTTTTGCCCACGTTTAGACTTTTTGATTCTTGCTAAGGCAATCCCTGTTCCTTTGTGAGACCTCATGTGTTCTCTTCTTACACGGTAAACTGACTGTGTGTTGAAAGGTTGGTTCGCCCAAAGACGATCCATTTCTGCTGCTATTTGGTGATACTGCTCTACCCAGTGTTCAATCAACATTGCGATGCCCCCCGGCACAGTTCTCATCTGGTGCACAAGATGGCACTCCAATCCATGAATTTTTGGTGTAATACTGAAACCCATTTCGCGCATCTGAAACATTGCCTGTTTTACTGATTCCTCCGTCTTGTCACAGTGATCCTTCACCCAATCATCGCTCAGAGATTCATACGTGGTGTTAGCTTTAGAGAAAACATCATCCCACAATACAAGCGCTTTCCTTGGCTGCTGCTGCTGCAGTGGTGGCGGAAGAAGTTTAGATGGTTGCTTCTCATTGCTTTTGTCATCCACAGCCATCTCACTGCCGCAACTACTTTCGTCATCATCGTCGTCTTCATCACTGTCACTATCGCTATCGCTATCACTCTCACTATCGCTGTCTACTGTTGCGTTGTAAATATCCTCCATCTCCACCCACTTCATCACATCATCAATACGGTCGTGGAACATATACTTTGAAATAATGTCACGTGTATCATTAATTAGTTTGCGATGAGCAGTTCTTTGTTTGTGGTTGAAAGAGGGTGGGGTTACATTGTCATTTATTTGCATAGTTGCCTTTATAACTTCTCCATTGTGTACGTATTTACCGATGCGAAGTAACGACATATTATCGTCATTCCGATGTGAGCGCCTTTCACGATCATCTCCCAACGATGCATATTTGATCCTCCCTCTGGTAACTTCGCAAATGCCTTTGGTGCCATCGGCCAAATCATATCTTTCGAGGAAATCTTTCCAAGTGTCTTCAGATAATGAAATAGGAGATGCGCTATAGGTTGATTTGGTAAGATCCACCAAACCGCAAGCAATCAGTAGAGCACTGTATAGTCGTGTCGTGAGGCACAGGTGAAGGGAGAGACCCCATTGATGCCGACCACGGATAGTGAAGAAGCATGGTTCGCTCACAGATTCCGCCATTGCCTCGAGAAATTGTTTTAATATGGTCCGGAAACGAAGCATGTCTGCGCACGGTTCCGTGGGATGATGAGTGGTTTGGTTTGTACCACCATGTTGATTACAACTTCGACGAGACGACCTACTCGATGACATGATGATGTGTCGATATGCGATGATGATGCCCACGTGAAAGCCCCGGATTTGCCGTGGATATCTTCACAAATGTTTTTAGTTTCTGAACTACAAATATAGCAAGGAAGCCATACCTAAAAAAAATTTGTGAAGACTCTAAAGACGACGTAGTAGTTAAAGGTGGTTGGTAGGAGACGCTTCCTCGCCATGGTGTTGTGCAACTTTTTTGTGAGTGGTGGCGTTCACCAAATTACGGGGGGCCCGCTGGGGAAGCCCCATTCGGGGGCCATCAAAGTAGCAAAAAAAGACACATGTTCTTCAAAAAAAGACACTGGTCTTTCCTCTGTAGAAACATACTAATTCCTACACTCTGTACTTGCAGAGGGGGGGTGTAGCACCGTGCACCAGACAAAACTTCTTGGCCTCTGCTGAACTACCTATTCTACAGCTTCAGCTTCTGGTATGCGGTGCTTGTTTGTCAAGCAGATCGGCTTAACCTTGGAACTCGCTGACAACGCTGCATCCTTGTCAGCTCCTCTCTCCTTATATTATCTTCTCAGAAAGCAACCATGTCGTTGGCAGGTCAGAAGCACCCCCGCGATGATTTAGATCAATTAGAGGAGACGATGATCGGTCTGTATGATCTCTATGCAGGTGATTTGAGTGAGAAGATGCTCTCCTATGCATCGATAGATGATTTATGCAAATTTGATACCCTGAGCAAGAACTTTCAAGCATTGGCCGAATCACGCTGGAAGGAGCTTGTCTATGAAGAAATAGGCATGAAAAATGGTAAAGCAGATTGGGTCAAATACAAAAGTTTCTTGAGGGAGCCAATTTCTGTAGAATTAGTAGACGAGGCTGATTATGGATACGGCTGCAGCTTTGCTGGAACTGTATATGTTGCAACAAACGGTTCTATAGTTGTGATGGTATCTGACGACAATGATGAGGATGAACTTTCTGACAGAAAATATCCTAGCAGCGACAACGAAGTAATATGCGCACGAGATGGATACTCTTTGAATTTTTCCAGATTGGTGTCCTCGCCAATAAGATCATGGATGTTGGCGATTTGTGGACGTATCGGAAGCGAAATTATCATTACAAGTAACTCTAGGGAGGTTGCCGCTATTCGAGGTAATGACACCCAGATATTAAGACGTGAGACCCAACACCAAATGTATCGAAATGGCATTTCTTTGCTTGGCTGTGAGACCCATTTGATCATTTGTATTGGCAACTGCTTGACGATGTATCGAGTGGAAACAGACACTGCATCTGCAGACCTGCTTTCGTTCAAGAAGTCAGTTGTGGCTTCAAGAAAAAATGGACGTACAGATGAAGTTTCTATTTCTTGGTGTAGCGATAAATCGAGCTTTGTCTATTGTCGCGGTACTGAACTTAGTATTTGGAGCCTTGATGTTGCAAACGACACCTTAGACCTGGTGAAGCTCATAGACTATGATGAAGATATACAAATCGACAATGTTGCATTAGCCGATGACTACATCATTGGTTCATCTACAGACAGGGACATTCACGTATGGGATCGCTCTACTGGAGAGAAACTTCCACACGTACTTTGTGATATTGAAGAAGAGGATGATCGCCTCAGTCCTGATGATATAATTCGACCTCTGCAGCTGTGGTGTCACGGTCATATTCTGATCAGCTCATCTCATTTTGGTAACAAGCTATGCATCTGGAATTTAAATAGTGGCGAATTACTCAAAGAGCACTCATTGAATTTGGACGAACTTCCAGATGGTAATGATCTAACAGGCTTAGCGTTCCTGCCACATCTCAATGGGTTCTTGTTGGTTACATCATTTTTAACTACCTTTATCTCCTTTCCAACTAATAAGAGACAGGAAAGTATGGCAAAGTCTATGAAAAGAAGAGAAGAACGCATTAAACGAGTATTATTGTTTGGAGTTGGAGAAGGCTATTATGCCAACACTTCGACCTCGGACTCGGACTCGTGGTAAAATGTCTCTCGCGCACGAGGTTGTACTTAGTATTAGCTGCATTGCTTCTCGCATAGCCGCATTGCTTCTCGCATCGGTGCCGACCTTTGAGTCAGATGTGCACCAGCTAGAAGAACTACACGCCTCAACGCGACTAATGTAACACTGTGATTACATATATGGTGCTAAAGCAGTATGTATGTGGTTTCCTCTAAAGAGAGATTATCATTCTATGTAACTGGTAATTTTAGGTCAAGCTGAATAGGTGCTTGGCTTGTTTTGTAATGCTTACCAGTTCTGCTCTGTTCAAACATTGCAAATCTCTTGACTCCGAAAACAGATCCGCCAAATATTCGTGCCTCTCTGTTTTCGTTTTCAGCTCGGAAGAGAATGCATGCTTTCCAAGCCATAACGCATCTTCCCAACGTAGATTAAAATCATTTTTGAGCTTTGATGAGATGAGCAGGAAGGTGTATTGAATTGTATCACATACAGAATCGTAGACGAAGTTGTGCTGTTTCTTCGATTTGATAGCAATGTCGATGCTATCAATATAATGGATGGTTTTGATGGCACACAACAGCAAAGTCTGGTAGAAATTCAAACGAACTCTGTCAATATTATTGATACGTCTGCTGAAGAGTAGCTGCTGATTACAACGCGGCCTCACGAATCCCTTCATCGCTTTGCGGAGATTCGTCCCCTCGTTTCCTAACCGATGTACCGAGACTGTATCGATTGCCTTGTGCCCAGAGAAACGCTCGCAGTCCAACGTAATTTCACACGTTGTGGTATCAACGAGCAACCCACACCACGGAAAGAAGCTTCGACATAGATTATTGCACTCCAATCCGCCTGGAGCAGAATAGTTTAGCCGAGTTTTGTCCTTATTCACTTTGACACCAAGATTTGGTACACCGCCATTCAATTTCCCCAAGAATCGAATAGATGCATTCTTATCAGTTGATACCAACAAGAAATCGTCAACAATACGGAGCAGCAGGTGAAGAGCGTTCGGATTCTTCACCAAAACAGAATCGCATTCATTACTAGAATTGCCTCGTATAAAATGTGACGTTGTTTCATCGAAGACATTGTCGAATAGGACCTTCTCTAGACTGCCAAAGTATGTGTTGCAGAACATGGACGATAAGATACTTCCTTGAGGAATACCATTCCTCTGGTGAAGATATCGAGGGCCAAAGTTTCCATTTGCGACAACCACTTGGCCAAAAATATGATCCCGAAGAAGGCCGTTGATGGTTCTGTTCGTTTCCATAGAACAGTACATACCGTCGACAAAGATGGCGTGAGAGTATTGACCTGCAAGCTTGCTAGGACTGGAGCATGAGAACTGTTCGGGTGGACAAGTCTTCTTCTTCCACATGCAACGCATGGCACTATTATCACCTTTCGAACAGAGTACAAATCTATCTTTTGTCAAGTACATCTCTTCCGTAACCATTGATCGCATCAATTTGGACAAGCGCGTTTGATTTATCGTATCATAGCAGTGCTTTATGTCAGCACTAGTAAAGAAGAGTTCTTGTGATGATCCTGATTTTGTCTGAAGTTGCTTCAGTGCTTCAACAAATGAACAAAACGAAGGATAGACTTCTGTTAGACCTAAAACACCTGCTCCAAACAAGGCTGGCTTCTTCTCGTGTTCATATCTGAGAGCGTGGAATGTTGACTGCATCACTTTATTTGGAGGTAACAATTTAGTGCGTTTGTTTGATCCGTTGTCAATCTCGCATGTTTTGGACAACATGGCAATAGCTCGGATGCCAGTTTTCTTCGGCAAAATACGCAGGGGAGCCGGCGGACAACCAATGTTGTGTTTAGAAAGCAGTCTCAGAGCTTTTGCGCTACTCATCTCTCTGTATTGTTCTTTTGACAAAAGCCTATCAAGGGAGGCATTTCTGATCCGCATCCACACTGGCCGTCGGTAATACAACACTCTTGTTCCAGAAAATTCTGTTTCAGTGATATAAAATGTTGATCGGAGGATTGGATTGATAAAGTGACAGTAAAGCCAGCGCATGATATTGCGAACCAAAACAGTGACAGATTCGTGATCAGTTCTCGAGAGCTTTGTACCGCCTTGTTGAGAGTGCAACCATTTCATATCAAGTACACGAATACCCGACACAATCGCCTTTTCTGGGAATGCCTCTGCACGACGCAGATTTAAGTAAACAGTCATTGCCTTGACAACTTGATCAAAGTTGCGTTTTGACCCCCAAAATGCACTTGGAAATGCCCTCCACAGTAAAGCCTGAATGAATGCTGCGACGCTTTCAACAGGTGTATCTAATGTCACAAGATGAGACAATTCTAATTTCGAATCCGGCGTGATGGATTCGTGCGGTAACGGGCAATGATACTCTAGCAACCTTGAATAGTCACAATTTGCATTTCGCTTTCTCATCTCTTTACACATGGCAATGCCATTCTGACGAAGGCGCCTCCAACGTTTACGACGCTTGTTACTGTGATTAGCAACATTCTTCTCTGTTTGGGTTTGAGATTGCTTTGGCCATATATGCACCATTGAATTGAGAAGTTGAAAGTGTATAGTATCTTCATCGCCCTTTTGGTTGAGCAAGTGTTGCGGTGACAGACCAACATGCTTTGTGTAAAAATCGCAGTAGAAGAGATTTGACCGTGGTATTGCTTTGTTTGCATCCCATTGCGATTGCGTAGTATGTAGTTTCTTCCGATCACACGTTGCCTTATGCTCCGTTTCAGTGTTGGGACTTGTCGTTACTTCATCTCTCTTTCTTTTCCTGGCTAGCATCTTGAGTTCCTTTTGTTGCATCGAAGACATATTCTTTGCCATCTGCTCAAATCGTTTCGCCAAAGTATTCAGAGGTGGACCGCATAACTGGAAGTAGTTGCATCGTTCAAACCGCACATTGTTATTCTCATCACTACTAATATCAGCAGAGACAGCTGGGATTAGTATCACAGCATTCATCAGTATCTCTCGCAGTGCCTCATCGCCAATAACGGAATGCAGGAATTGCATTAGCTCGGACGATCTTGCATATGTCGCAAGAGTGTTGGGTTGGAGACAGTGAATACCTGGTGCCATATTGGGGCAACCTCGTAAGAATTGATTGTGGGTATGATCCTGGGCCTTGAGTTTCTTGGGAGAGGAAGACAGTGTATCACTATTGCCAAGCACATACCCTGCGGAAAGCAAATTTCTTTCCAGTAGCCAATTATTAGAATTGGTGTCGATCTTATTTTTGCGTACTGATGCTTCTACTGAGGCAGGACATTGTGCTTGTTGAGAACTACCCGTCCTTCTATTTCTCCTACGATGTTTGGCTTTTCCAGCAGTCTTCTGTGCGGCAGGCACACTACGAAATTTATGTGTTCGACGAACTAATGCACATATCGCTCCATCCACAATGCATTCAAGTGACTCTTGTGGAGGCAATAGAGCCAACGAGTTGCCTTGTATTGACTTGGTACCTGGTTGCTTTTTGTATACGTTTGTTATTGGTTTGCTGGTGGAGGCAGATTCTACGCCCGATGGATAAGTAGCATCTTTTGTTGTATCACCATCAGTTAAGTTTGCACTACTTTCTTTACATCGATTCATTGTTGTAATTAATTTTGATGTGTATGGAGCAATGATGATACGTGCCATCATTTGATAGTGGTTCATTTCATTGATGTTCTTGTCGTCCAATTCTTCAGACTTGTTGATGCCCTTTCTTCTTTTCTTCCGCCTCCTCTTTCTTTTGGGTTCGCTACTAACAGCTTCATTATTGTCTGGTATGTTCTCTTTGGGCTTCCTTTTTCGTCTCTTCTTTGACTTGTTTGTCTTTTTAGTAGCGACGTTGGCGTGTTCACGGCTTTGCCGATCACTCAATTCTTCTTGTTGCGCCAATTTGAGCCCTTCGTCTAACTTGCTCGGAAGTTTGTATCGTAGTGAGAGATATTGATGCAGCAAGAACCCCTCCAAACCGAGTACTGTGCCGCCATCGTCATTATAGGCTGAGAATTGTGTTATATTTCCAGTGCCAAGTGCTCGTTGAACTACGTTGGGTATAATGGGCAGTGATGTCACCGATGATGATGATGCCGATAGTGTCGGTCTAGAAAAATTGTCGTCTGCCTCTTTTTCATTGGCAGCACCACCTTCTCCACCGCCTTCCACATCGGCAATAATGTCATCATCTACAGGTTCCATGCTTGAGACAATTTATCATCTTCTTCTATCAGTCAGCAAGTGAGACATCGTAGGGGAACATCGTTATCATGGTTTTGTCATCATGGTCTGAAAAAAAGCCTGAAACCTGAAACCTGAAACGCTAGTGATAGGACTCCTCTGCAAAAGGGACTGTGTCAACAAGGGTTGCGTTGCTCTTTCACTCTCCTCTATCTTGCACCTCCTCTTGGCCTAACAAAGTTACGCAGGTTATTAACTTCTTTTCTACTATGTAAACAATTATTGTATAAATGATATCTCTCTCCTACCTAACAACACAAAAACGCACTTCAAGACAATCCTGCTTGTAATTACACAATCAAATTCGAGCTTTGCTTCAGACTCAGCTTTTCTGTTGCAGATTGCCCACTGCTAATCCCTCTTCTCTCAGCATCTCTCGTCATCAGTTGGATGCCTTCATTTACTTTGCATTCAAGGTCCTCCTGATCTCCGAGTAATAATGCATCTTCATGTTCAATTCCTAACCAGTGGAGCATCTTTGGGTAGCAGTCAAACAGGGACAAGGCACAAACTAATAGGATCAATAGAGGCGCATAGACTGAAAAGGATGTCCCGAAGAACGGGATTGTGGCCATGTCGGACATGATGTCTGAGAACGCGCAATTGGACATGTCGTATTTCAGCCTGAAGGAATGATGACAAGAGTAAGAGAGTGAGAGACTTCGTTCTACAAGTACAAGGCGAGTGTTGCGTGGACAAGCAAGCGGGGCCCATTGAACTTACATCAAAAGATAGTTATATCCAAGTGGAAACTGCAACCTCACCAAGTACTGAGCATTGCGTACAAGAGCGACGCCATTGCTCTGTCTATTTCCTCGAAGACAGTACGGGCCCAACAAACTCATCTGAAAGAGACACGTGTACACACATATCGACATGTAGAGCAATGGAATTAGAGCTGCAAGCTGAAACAGTATTTGTGACGAACTTCCACCCCACTGGTCTAATGCGGCCAATGTCCAAGAGAAGGGAGATAAGTTCAATGATGACGCAAGTGTTACCTCACTCAGAAGGACAAAGACCGATAGTACCGCCGTTGTCAAAGCTATGAAACGGTATGTATGATACCGCAAATGCCTCAACCAAAATCGTTGTAAAAGATACTTCACTCTGTGACAGCCTGATGACGATGAAGAAGCCGATGATAACAAATTGGAGTTGTAAGTACCATCATTTCCGTCTTGACCACTAGCGACACTCCCGGTATCATCATCATTCATCAGTGCCGAAACAATCCGATTGTGATCAACCAATTCATTCCAACGCAATTCTGCACTAATCACGCGTTCTTGAGCCTTTTTCAATTGCGTATTCAGTGTCACCAGATATTTCACATCCATTGTATTGATTGTTTCAGCTGCATCATCATTGCCATCATCACTGGAAGCACGACGACGATTTCGTGGCGATGTGCCACTATTACCTCCCCTCCTGGTTCTTCTTTCAGCACACAGCTCGCGTCCTTCATTCTTCCTCCTTACCAACTCTTCCAAACACTCATGAAATTGTGTCACTTGATCTGCCTTCCAACATAAACTCCAGCATCCTCTTCTCCTCCGACCAGTCGTCGTTCCCAAAGACACTCCTCCCTCTTCATTCTCCATCATTGTCACATTTTCATCTCCACTCTCTCGTAAATTCACAGCTGTTGCACAAACTTCTTCAATTTTGTCTTCCACATCTTCTAATGCCATTATGGAATCGAATAATTCTTCTTCGACACCGCATGCAATCATGCGAACTGATGCACACAAGAGAGAGATGACAAGTAAAGTAAAGAGAAAAGAGAGTTAGCACATGCACAAGCAGTCAACATCCAATTAATGATACAATAACAATACTCACTCCTTCTCAACTCATTCGCAGGACAAGCCTCCCTCCAAAATCTCTTGGGCACATTCACCAACCCATTCCCCAACAACAATGACACCAACACCAATCCATACGTATTCCCCAACGCCATCAGCACCGGCAACACAATCGTTACCAAATGCACACTCTTCAAATGAATCGCCATGGCAATCACCGCAATGAATCCACAGACACTCATTAGTAATATGGCTTTTATTGATTTGGTAAAGCCATTGCGGATGCGTTGAAGTAATGTAAAGTGTCCGGAGAGGAGTGTTTCACGTGTGATTGGTAGGATGAGCCATGCTAGGAGAAATGTTGTCCAGTAGGTTATTTTCCACGGAATGTAGGTGGGATTATTGTCAAGATTGTTATTATTTTGGTCGTCGCCATCTTGGTTATTATTTTGTTGTGCATCGTTATTGTCATCTGCAGCAGCAGCGTCGGATAAAGAAGCAGCATAACTCAGATCAATTGGAAGCAATGCCACAGCCGCCGATCCAAGCCCAAAGGAAATAATTGACAGCAAAATTATAAATATTGGAGTCTTTCGTTTGGCGTAGTAGAGGACGAACCAAGTTGAGACAAGCAAGAGAAGGATTGCCAGCGGGAGGAGTGTTCCAACGTCCATTTTTCGCTTTTTGGTGCTGGTAAGTATGTCTCTTCACCTGGCCGACAATGATCCGGCAGACAGCACACTTATCTGGTGGTTATTCAGTCTCAAAGGCGCGTCTTAGGAACAATAATCTAATTAACCAGCCCTACCATGCAGCATATAATACATCCGCCCATTGTGATGATGATTTTCTCAGTTCTCACTATCGTGTCAACTTCTTTTATTGTCAACACTATTTTTGTCAACTCCGCCACAGTAAATTGGAGAGATTATGTTGGGATGTGCTGTTTCTATTCTAGAGGAGATTGGAGCGTGTTGCAGCTAACGGATCACTGTGGTCCAAGGTAAGCCACATCATATGAAACGATATGGATGTCAACAGAGGAGCTGGCGTCCGTCTCAGATGGCCTCATCAGGTCACCTACGACGTTGTAGCGACGCCGATACGACCAACAAGAGCTTGAGTCGTACACAAGAATCTTCTATACTATCATGGCCAACTATCATGACCCACTAGAAGCTGTTGATTGTCATTTTCACAGCGTTAGGTATAATAGTGCTAGAGTTGCGCTTGCGGCCATCCCAAAGTAGACCTCATCAGGTCACCTACGACGTTGTAGCGACGCCGACACGACCAACAAGAGCTTGAGCAATGAAAAAGATCCTTCTTTACTATCATGGCCAACTATCATGGCCCACTAGAAGCTGCTGATTGCCATATTCACAGCGTTAGATATGATAGTGCTAGAGTTGTGCTTGCGGCCATTCCATAGTAGACCTCATCAGGTCCCCTACGACAATGTAGCGACGCCGATACGACCAAAAAGAGCTTAAGTCGTAAAAAATATCCTTCTTTACCATCATTGCCCGCTAGAAGCTGTTGATTGTCATATTCACAGCGTTACTTACGCCATCACATGCAAAAGACAAAGGACTGCACTGGAGGCGAAGATCAAATAAACGAGCTTACTTTTGTTATTGCCGTTGCATTCTTTACAACGCTTAAGACAAAAACAAATCAATCATTTGCAAACGTACAGACCCAATAGGCACAAGTTGGCTGAAATACCCCTACAATTGAGTATACCCCAAAACCCAAAAGGCACTAGAGCCTCTAGGAAAAGCAAGACCATAGAGATCTCTTTCGCACCTCCTTCTTTTCGTCACTCCAGTCCTTACTCATAGAGACCTTATACTCACTGACAATCAAAACTGAGTTCAACAGCACCTTCTGCGTGAGATCGCTTTGCTCATCCACAGCTAGAGCCATGGCCAAACGAAGTGCATTTTTTATCTCACGCCCATTCAAAGCAGGTTTGGACAACTCATTCAAGTCAAAAGATTGCATGTTCGACTCGTATCCAGATTTTAGCAAAAGGTTCTCCCAGACTTTACTACGACCCTCCATACTGAGAGATTCGTAGCGAAGAGCCAAGGTGATCCTTGTCTGAAAGGCAGGGTCCAACGAATCGATGCGGTTGCTGGTAAGAAAGAGGATCCCTTGATGATACTCACACAAACGAAGCATCACGCTGACCATTGCATTTCTTTCCAAAGACGAGCTCGAGCTACGTGCTTCCAAGAAACTATCTGCTTCATCCAACAGCACAAGAGCATCCCAACGAGCACAAAGCTGAAGAATTTCTCCCAGACGACGCTCTAGCTCATCGGCAGTTGTGCCAAGAGTACCCATGCTAACACTGTAGAGTGGCCTGCGTAGCAGTTCTGCAATTGCTTCCGCAGTAAGGGTCTTGCCACAACCTGGTTCACCATACAAAAGGAATACTGTGCCCTCGCCTTTTCCTTTGACTAGATCTCGGAACCCACCTCCAGCACATGAAGTATGCTTCACCAAAGCTTTGATCATCTGCTTTCGAGTGTCTGGCAACACCAATCGCTCAAAGATACTCTCATCGAAATCGATCTCTTTCAATCCGTCAATTGAAACATCACCCCAAGATTTTGACGTCAAACTAAAGCCGACTAAAGTTGGCCAGGCCAGGGCAAGATATTCCTCTGGGAGCTGGCTGAAGAGAAGCATATCTCCACTACTTGAAGAAGAGCTGTGTTCCTTTGCATCCGCCAACTTGAGGTGCAACTTGTATTCTTTCACTTTCATCTTCAAGCCTTCAATCATATCATCTCGACCAATAGAGAGAGAATGTCCATTATCTGTAGCGGCGTCCAAATCCAAGACGACACGTCCTCCACTAGCCAACGCCACTGACGCATTTCTAGCACCAAAAGACCCACTTCGCTTCTGATTGAAGCAACCCTTCTCGTATTCCATATAAGAATAAGTCTTCCCATCTTTTCTTCCGTTGACAATCCGATTATACACTATCCCGCGTGAGCTACACTGCTTCAACAAGATATCATCGCGCTTATTATCGGTAAGAGGGACAAATGATAATCCTAGACCGGCACCTCCACCTTCCAGAACCCTTACCCCTTCAAACATTTCAATGCCCTGCACAGTTTCAGCAAATGTCGCTTTTCCATCCAAAAGAGGCACTACGTAACGAACACAAAGCTGAAAATACTTCATTGGCTTTCCAAGTATCGTCTTCCCCTGTGTGTATCGACCCCACAAAACTTGGCAAACTGAGTCAATCCCTCCTCCTCCGGCATGCTTTGCGACAACAAAAGATCCAGGCGAATACATCAGGTGCAAAGAGTCAAAATCGTAATAGCCATCTTCCAACAATGCTTTGGCACGGACCAAGTCATTCATCTTTGTAGTTTCAATGCTTGAGACAAGCTCGTCCAATCCATCAATATCCACCGCCTCGTCAAAAGAATCAGGAAGAACTATGCCTATCGAAAGGGCTATTTCAGTAAAGCCATGTCGTTTAGAGAAAGCTAATTCTTCGCTCATACCCAAAGCTTGTTCTCCAATGGTACAATTGAACTCATCGCGAGCAAACTGCACTCCCTTCAGTGCGCCGAGGGCATGGAACAGAGTCATTACATCAACAATCATTTCATTTTGAGCATAGCCGCTGTGAAAACGAGACGTCTTTGCAACGGTTTGGGCCATTTTCCTCACCAAATCAGTGAGGTTACAACCACGATCTGATGGAAAGGCCACTTTCCCCCCCTCAAGTAGTGTGAAATGGGAACGGATTGAAGCTACCTTCTCATTCGTCACGTGGATTTTGCCAGCCATTTCCTCTGCAGTGCCATCAATAGCTGTGACATTCTGATCAGTATTCTCTTTTACATCCTCAACAATTACATTAGCAGGAACTTCACCACTACCACCCTCCAAAGCAGCAGTCACCTCATCCACATCAAACCCCTGCAACCTTGCCGCATTTGCGATCGCAACAACTGGAATACCAGCCTTTTGCATTCTTAGGAACTTTTCCATACGTTTCTGATGAGCCACTTCTTCAGACATTTCTGCACCACCCACACCAGCACGGGGATCGGCAGTCACAATGAAGTCAACCTCTTCAGGGGATGCTCCCGTTTCAATAGATGCCAACTGTTGAACACGATCCATGGTAATACCAGCCTTGAGCATGCGCTTGTACTTCTTAATGAGAATGTCAGGAATCTTCGTCATTTCATTGTTCACATTGTTCTCGTCTGAAGAGGAGGATAAGACGATTGCCATGTCAACACCTTCCAACTTTGCTTTCTGCTCCACGGCTCCCAAAGGGGCTCCCGCCTTAAGCATCAATCGAAGCTTCTTCACCGACTTGTTGTTGATACTGCTGTTTTTATTATCAGCTACCATTTTATGTTTTAGCGTGGGAGTGATGGTGGTATTGTCCTTCTTATTCACAACCTTCATGATGGCATCATGATTTGGATTCTTCCAGCTAACTTGTCCCGACGGCTCGTGCAAATACGGCGGCTGGTTTGGAGAAATGTCTTTTTGATCACGACGGATCCAACCCTCTGGAAGAGATGTCCATAGCTTGTGTGTTTCGTCTGCGTTTAGTGAGTCTATAATGATATTAATGTATTATGAGAGTTATTGACAGCGGATCTGTTTGTGCAAAGAAGAAATGCTTATGATATGGAATATGGATAAGAAAGGGAAGAAAAACCACTCCTGCTGCTACTCACGGACATAGTTGATATTGTCAGGCTCCATTCCCTCGAAGGGATCGAAGGGCGGCTCTGGAGCGGCTCCCAAAGTTGCGGCTCCCATGGTTATCTGTGCTATCATGCAACTTTCAACTTTCAACTTTTGTCGTGATTGTTGATTGTCGTGCACCACCAAAAGTGACCACGTAACACATGGTTGATAGCACAGAAGTCGTTACACGCGCAGCCTTATTAAAACCTTGGCTTTCAAGACCAAAAGAATGATCTTGTGACAACATTATGGCCAACATTTTTCTCGTTCCGACTTTTTAAATACGACAAGACCGTTGAGGACCTGACAGGCGCGAAGGCCTTGAAGAAAAACAACAGGTACTTACACGTTTGCCCAAAATGCGTTTGGTGCGCAAACAGGGCGCAAAGCCTTATCTTCTGTGTGTTCTTATGCGGGGGCTTCCCCGTCAAGCGCCACTGTTCGCATAAAAGCACCGTTTTTCTTCGTCTCGAGAGTCATTTCTTGTGTTTCCCGCGCATATTTTGGCATTTTTCATTTGCATTGAGATCTCTCTTAGAGATGTGCTCATAAAATTTCCTACCCTACCATCAAACCTAAGACTTGTGAAACCATGAAGATAGCATTGCCAAAAAGAAAATCTCCCTGGAAGAAGGGGAAGAAGAAGCAACCAGTTGCGGTTGTGGCCGAAAAGAAGGTCGAGGCGGCGGCGCCGGCAGCGGCGGAGTTGACCGTCGGTAGCATCGTCTTGAGCGATGCCGAGGCTACTTCTGCCACCTTCAACGAAAGCCACTCTACTCCTATCAAGACTGGACGTGTTGTCGAACAAGGTAGCCCCACATCACAGTTTGAATACGATACTATTATGGAAGCAACTAACCATGCCAATGAGGCAACTATTGTGGAGGAGAAGGCCAAGGCCGTGGTGGCGGCCGTGGAAGAGGTTCCGGTAGTGGAGGAGAAGGCAGAGGCCGAGGCGGTGGCCGTGGAAGAAGTTTCGGTAGTGGAGGAGAAGACCGAGGCTGAGGTGGCGGCCGTGGAAGAGGTTTCGGTGGTGGAGGAGAAGGCCGAGGTAGCTTCCGTGGAAGAGGTTTCGGTGGTGGAAGAGGTGGATGATGATAACAAATCAATCTCTTCAAAGAAATCTATCTCTTCAAAGAAATCTATCTCTTCAAAGAAATCTATCCAATCAAGGAGATCTGTCCAAGAAGAAAAGAAAGACGATGAGTCGGTCGCAACGGGTGGACTCTCTACTACTGGAAAGAAGGCCGAAGACAACGATGAGGAAGAAGTTGTTGAAGAGGTGGATGCCCCGAAGAAATCTTGGGACTTCATGAGCTATCTTCAATGTGGTTTGCCTAACATGTGGAACGAGGTGATCAGCGAGGAGAAGAGCAAGCAAGGAGGGGGAGGAGACGAAACAGTATCGAGCCTTCGCCCAGACGAGCCGGAAGAAGTGGTAGTAACTGATGAACCAAAGGTGGTGGTAACTGATGAACCAAAGGCGGTAGTAACTGATGAACCAAAGGCGGTAGTAACTGATGAACCAAAGGTGGTATTCACTGATGAACCGAAGGTGGTGGTAACTGATGAACCAAAGGACGAAGCGCAGCTTGAGAAGGCTAAAAAGATCGGAAGGTTTCGATCGTTTCCTACACTAAAGAAAGAGAAAGCGCTGCCTACACTAAAGAAAGTACCACCGAAGGAAGCAGCGCAGCTTCACAACGCTTCATACAGCCCAGGGGCAGGAATCATGAAAGCAGTCGGAAGCTTTCCTACACTAGCCAAAGACCAAGTGCTGATTAGAGTAGATGCCACCTCTTTCTCTACACGAGACTGTCTTGAAAGACTCCGCCGCTTCTCCAACAAGGAGTTAAAGAATAGTGTTTGGGTGCCAGGTCATGAGATTGTTGGCCGTGTCGTGCGTGCAGGAACGAACGCACAGTCCTGGTTAGACACACGTATTGCTGCCTTATTGCCGTATGGAGGTGGATGCTCGCAGTACGTGTGCATTGACACAAAGATTGCGATTGCTCTGCCAGAAGAAACCGAGACCCTGATTGACAGTAACAAAGTGGTTGCACTGCTGTCGACGTATATGACAGCCTATCAATGTTTGGAGTCCGTTATCAAACCAAAGGAAGAGAAGATTGCTGAAGAATTGGTAAAGGAAAAAGATTGGTCTCCGAATTATGCTATTCCCCTCATTGCGAATTATGCTGGGCAAAAGAAAAGCGCTCTCTTTGCAGAAAAGAAACCTCTCCGTGGTAAGAACGTGTTGATTGTGGGCGCAGGCAACCCAGTTGGGTTAGCTTTTGTTGATCTAGCGAAGACTGCTGGTGCAACTGTGTGCACTTTGTCGCATAGAGCACACTTGAGTCCTATCCGTGGAATTGGAGCTCATTTTTGGTATGAATTATCTCAGAAGGCGGCGTGGGAGGCAGAATTCGGAGGTAAGATGGATTTGATCATCGATACTGTCGGAGATGCCAATAATGATCCATCCTTCTACAAGGTTATGAGGACTGGTGGACGACTTGTAAGGGTACATACCACTTCCTGCGGGCAGAAGTACTTGCCGCCCCAGCCACAAGAACAGGGCTGGCTGTTCAATAGTTACCAGCGCATCAACGACAATGCTATCAATTATGATATATTCCGCAGTTGCGATGACGACAAGAAATTGTTTGCGGAGGATCTAGCATATTTGCAAGATCTACTTCAAATCGGCAAGATTAATCTTAAAATCTTCTCGCAAGTGGGCTTAAACGAGGTGAAGGGCGAATTTGAGAAGGTAATGGCAGCAAAGACGAATGGTGGTGTTGTTGTAGTACGTCCAAATACGATGATGTAGTTGTTGTATCTCCCTGGAATTGCAGGGGTTTTGTGGGGTAGGAAAGGTGTATGTGTCGTGAACGCGTGTTGAGTCTCAATCTTAGGTAAAAGGGTGTATATGGGCGCTCTATTGGTACTAGCTTGTAACTATTGTAGGATATTGGCCGAAACCAATGCTAGTATGAAAAGATAAATTAAAGAGCTGTCTTCGTTGAACTTGAACTACTATCCTTGCAGCTCTGCTAAGGCGCGTTGTGGGCAAGGGTAAATAAAGTGGGTGTAATTGCTCTTTGTCACAAGCAATTATTAGACCTTAATAGGTAGTGCAAGTAGATCTAGAGAGAGACCGTTATACTTATCTGACAACACGGACGGTCGAACAGAGTCTTCCTGAGAGATCATAAGAAATGTAAAATACATACGTATCGTACAGCCGTTGTTGTGTATTTGACACGTAGTCAGTCGCAATAGGTATATGTTTCATTAATCTTGCAGCTGTTTGCAAAGATGGAATCAGCTTGAAAATGCGTAGTTGAAGTAGGAATTATTATAATGATGAATGATGAGTCCTTGTGCCGACATTACATATGGAATCGTGAATAGAACGTATGAGGGTCTTTGTGCCGAATGAATCCTGCAAATTTCGCACCACCGCCTGCCGCACTCAACATATGATGCATATCATCATTGCCCTCTTCTGCTTCTGCAAGGGCATGAGCGAGTTGACGAACCGTGAATACTTTGCTGCCATTGGGAGCGTAGAATGTTTTGGGCCTTGGAAGACAAAAAATACCTGAAGTTCCCATGTAGGTGAACGTAGGGTAAACATAGGCCACTTCGTTGAGCTCTTCCTCTGTGAGCGGAACCGCCTTGTTGCCAGAGACTTTGTACACATCCGGTCTACCACGCCAGATGTGGCAAGAATTGAAGAACTCTGAAACATCGTCATCCCCTATACCCTGCTCGTTTGCGCCTTGTTTGCACCGCGTACACTCACAAGCTTCCCCTGGCAACCCTTTCTCAACTCGCACCACGAGGCAATCCTCGCATTTGTGACGTTGCCAGTCATTGCGTCGGCAGTCCCTTGAGCAGACCAAGTATGTATCAGCATTACAGCGAATGCATCGTAGGAGTGACGTTTTAGGGACTTTCTTCCCGCATACAGAGCAAGGAGATGTTGGACCTGTTGGAGAGGTTGAGGCTTCACTTCCAGTGCGTTTTTTCCTAGCAATCTCTTGATCCGACACAGAACAATCTCTTGTTCCTCTGTCTTGCTCCCTCTGGTCGCTCTTTCTCTCATTTTGAGACACCAGATAGGCTGCCAAGGTTTCTTCGTAAATTTCTACTGTTACTCCCAGTCGGGGGTATCCACCTGACAGCATATCTTCAATGTGATCCATAGCATGATCCCATCCGGCCATCGCCGCAATCTTCCAATGCTTCACTGCATTGCTCACGTTGACATTGGTAATACCCTTATCCTTCTCATGATTCCCGAGGTTCCACCTAGAGATGACATGCCCCTTCATTGCAGCAAGCCTTTCATAGTGTACTGCTTTCTCTTCATCTTTTTTTACAATCCAACCCTCGCTGTAAACAACCGATAGTCGCTCTTGGGCTGTCCCAGAGCCAAGGGATGCCCCGATCAACCACAATTCAACCGCCTTGGCTAGATTTTTCCTAAGGCCCAACGTTCCGTCGAAGTAATTACACCCAAGAAAGAAATACGCATCGCCATCATTTGCAGACATGCGCTTTTTAACTCTCTGGAGGATTACATCGTCCGAGACAATAGTTTCCTCCCTGCAAAGAGCACAACGAACACCCATCGAAGTAAAGGCTGCCTTCGAACCGACAGCAGCACTAGTGCATCCGTGGCACAAAAATTTGCCACAACATGTCATGTAAGCACACCTCAACTCACTGAGTGGCATGGGTAAAAGACACACCGGACAATCTTCTTTACTGGGTGGAGGCACTGTGAATAATAACTCATCAGATGGAACGTCGGCGATCGGATATGCAGCCTCACATTTCAACTCAGCAGCGCGAATGTTGCATGCTGAACGGTGGGATGGGCGATGAGCCATTTGGCACTCTGATTGATTGAAGCGAGGAGTGCGGATAATAATGTGTTAGAGGAAGACCCCAATTGTTGGTTAAATGATGGCTACCACCTCTTAATTTCTTATGTGATATGAATATGCGGATACATAATATATTTCTTGTCCGATGCAATTCAGCCAGACATCAAATCTACACATGTGCTACACACTCACCAACGCTGCAATATTTCGCCTGCTTGCAACCGGCACAGGTCTTCAATGTTTTACCGACGCTGCCCTTTCCACAAGCTGCGCATAGCTCTGTTACGGCTCCCATGGTTATTGATTGTATCTTTGAGTTCTTTTACATAATTCTTTGATGCACTGTTGTCAGAGGGGCAGAATGAGGGCCCCGGGTGCCCCTTTTTAGCCTTCCACCACTTTCACTTTTTCTGCACTGCCTTTATTCTTGTCCATGCCTTTATTACCGGCGGGAAGAAATTGTTACTGGTAACAATTTCCTTTTCACGCACAAAACACTAACATCATCGTGATAATCAGAAATTTGGCCAGTACAATGGCCGAAAATATATAGACAAGCTTCAAAACTTAGTACCAAACGTCTTGTATATATTATTAGTTGCCAAAGAACCTAAAATTCGTTGATATAGAGCACTTATCGACGAAAATAAGCCACCTTGACTACCTAAATAGCACTTTCTAAGAATGACGCATCAGACATATGACGCCCGAAGCTGCTGCAGAAGCGCCAATATAGTACTGATGACGTCCCCCAACGGCTTATTCGAAAGCTATTAGTTCATATGATCATGTTATGGGCGGTGATTAGTGTTTCAGTTGGGTTAGAGGCTCCAATACAGGCTTATGTATGGTGTACTTCATTTTTGTGTGGTGTTTGTTAGCAAGTAACAATTAATTCCAGGTAACAATTTTTTCCCGCCAGTAGTTACCATTGCATCAAAAGCGATGGCCACGAGCGAATAATATAGAGTCGTTGCTTCGTTATTCCGTTCTATTTTGTTATGGGTCATTGGTGTGTGTAGCAGAGCATTTCAGTACAAGAGAGCGATACAACTCAAGATAGAAGCAGCATCCATCGACATCCATCAAAAACTGAAACATAATACAAACATAACATTAGAACATGTGGTTCTGCCCTCTCGACGGTACCCTACTCCAAATCGTCAACGGTGGTGAATCATCCTCCGCCCACATATTCTCATGCCCCACCTGTCCCTATAGTCAACAAATTAAAGACCCGCAAATCCAAAGAACGTACAGCTCCAATCGTAAAAAAGTGGATGATATATTAGGAGGTGAAAAGGCATGGGAGAACGTCGATAGGACCATGGCAGTTTGTCCGCAGTGTTCGTTTGGGGAGGCGTATTTTATGCAGATGCAGATTAGGAGTGCAGATGAGCCTATGAGTGTGTTTTATAAGTGTGTCAAGTGTAGCAATCAGTGGAATGATAAGTAGATATGAGAGAAGTTGAAAATAAGTTAGGCACTTATTGAAGATGATGATTCATAATGAAGATGATATTCATAAAATTTTCATGTGCTGTAGACTATTGACTTTGAGCATTTGGATCAACAGACAAACATTCTGTTCTATTCTAGTTCCTATTTTACATGTGAAGATTTTCGAGAATACACTACGAGGGTGGCATACCTCCGTTCCTTTTCCTTTACTACCCTCTTACTCGAAGTAGATTTGCCACAAGATTGTTCATTGTTTGATACATCACAACCGCTCAATACATTCAGTGCAGTATCGGCGGATGACTCGTCACCACTTGAGCCGACGACACGGACAAATTCGTCATCGAGTTCAATCCATGTCTTCTTGTCTTGCTTGTTTTCGGTGCGTTTACAAATGAAAGTCACATAATGACCTTCCGACATTGCTCCATAGTCTAAATGATCCTTTTCAACCTCGCTCAGAACTGGATCTACATGCACAAGTGCCCCAGTGAGTTGGTAGCAGTAGTGCTCACTAGATGATTCGTCATCATCTTGTTGCTGTTCCAAGCAGCACGTTCTCAAGTTCAACTCCTCTGGGATGTCAAGGGATCCAGGCAATTTCTCTCCATGCCCCGATGGAGTGAAAGTAAACCGCTTCAAGTGAAATATAAGACTCCGAGGAAGAGGTTGACAGAATCGTGTTTCTTTCCGAGTTGTCCATTCTTTCTTTTTTGTAGAGTTGTTGTTGTATGCAATGTTTTCATCATCATCATTTCCTGTGCCTTCTATAATAGCAGCATCTCTGTCAGACGAGGAAGAATCCGAGGAAGACGACGATGATGAAGTAGAAGATGAATCTGTTGATGATGTCGAATCACTTCCAGTAGAAGATGTCGAAGATGATGAAGATGACGATGTACTGGAATCATCGCTACTGCTTGATGCGGAGTCACTATTCAAAGTTGACACAGCCAAAACAGAATTTGAGCATACAGAATGTGCAATTTCCGTCGGTACAACATCGCTCGCCTCCGCTTTTTCTTGAACAGAAGGAGACACTGCTTGCTCGTCTGCGTTTGCAGTTGCTTTTGCATCGTGGCATTCCTGCGCTCTTATCACCGGATAAATATCTGTAATCAAAGGCTCGTCATCATTTTTCTTCTCCTCGTCAGCTTCAGAATCAGTCCACGATCCAAGAGAAATATCATCAATATCAGAAGGGGTGTCAATTGCTGACGAGTGAGTCTCAGATGACGCAACAGAGGGTTCATCATCTGCAGAAGGAACTTTCGAATCCAAGCTGGATTCTGAATTAGACTCGTCAGAGAAAACGTGGGAGATTTCATCGTCGCTATTGATGGAATTTGAAGTGGTATAGGAAACTTCAATATCATCTATAGCTACGTTTCTATTCGCAGCGGAGCCGGCAAGAGCAGCAACCGCAGCTGCGTAGCACATATCTCTTTCATTTCTAGCAGGTGCTGAAGAAACTGAAGCAGCTGGTACTTTCTTGGGTTTATCTCGTCGTGGTGACCGCCGAGCTTTTGAAGCAGTAGACAGAGCTGTAACCGCGGCTGCATAGCAAGCATCCTTCTTGATAGCAAATTTGATTGCGCTATTCTGACTGGATGCGTCTTTTGACGAAGATGTCTCTGATACTGTCTCTGTTGTATCGCCTACGCCAATGCCAGCGCTAGTGTCGGCGTCTCCGCCAACAGCCTTTTCATTTGTTTGTGTTTCCATTTCTGATGCAGTTTCTGATTCCGTTGTTACCGTGCTCGTCCGAACAGTTATTGTTTTGACTTCGACATCATCGCCAAGATCAGTTTGCGTGCCTATAGTTCTACTTGATACTGATGTCACCGATGCCCTACTTGTTGTTGATACGACTGAGCCATCGTCGGAATGAGCTGGTATTGCTAGGGACTTGAATTCTTCGCTCCCCTTTTCCTCCTTATCCTTTGAATCCTTAATTGCAATGGGTTCTTCGACTGGGGAAGTACTTTTTATGGCTTCTAACTCTTCACTAGAGTTTTTTGCTTCCTCCTCTTTATCAACTAGAAAATTTCCATCCATATCCATCTTTGTTATCGTTGTTTCTTCTTTTACATCTCCACTTTTTACCAGACCATTCCAATTGTACCCACGAATTGGATTGGGATAAATTGTCACACTATGCAGTGATGTGGACAGAGATTCAAAGTAACTTCTTGTCGAATCGTCCACCTTGTCCTTCCCTGTGCTTATTTTGGCATTATCAGTCTGTGCAAGGACGGGGAGCTGCCAAGGGATTGGGATAGGACGCTCAATATTTCCATTCTTCTTCGTTCTTGTGGTTGTTGTCGTGGTAATAATATTATCCGAAGACACAGCACCTGTTTGATTAATTCCAACTATGCGTGAGAGAAGATTGCCCTTCCATTCATATTCCATTGCATCTTTAACTTTGGCAAGAGATGATCGTAGCTCGTATGCGTTTCTTTGGCCCGATGGAAGATTATCATCTCCTTCCTTTGTCTCCCCATCATTCCAATTGTCAATTTCAAAGAGACCAATAAATTCATCTAACCGTGTCAACTCGCGATTGATTGAAAATTCTAGAGTGGCTATCAAGCATCGAAAGACAACGGCTGCGTCACCGACATTGTTTGTATTGATATGATGCCGTGCTTCCATAGCTTCGATTGTGTAGGACATTAACTGCTCATAGAATTTCGTTGGATCGATAGCATCACCAGCACCTTCTAGCGTAGAACTAGACAATTCACATGTTGCTGATTTTCGTCCGCCACCTAAATTACCAATGTGTTGCCCTCCAGTTCCACTTCGTTCCTCATCACTGCTTCGTCTATTCATTACCTGTCCCAGCGCCTCATCATATTTTTTTCGATTGAGTTCTTTCATTGCATCAACTAAATTTCTCCACTCATGCATATTCGTTTTACCCTCACGAGATTTTGTCACAAAGGCATCTATGGCTGCTGCTTTCTTTTCATCTATGGCCTTCTTTTTTCTCTTTGATTGCTTTCTCTTACTTTTCTTTTGTTTGGTACGAGATTCAGGAATGGCGGCAGACGATGATGATGCTTCCTGAGCAATTGCAATGATGTCTTCGGCGTTGGCAAGAAGATAAAAGAACCATGATAATTGGTAGACAAACTCTTTTTCGATTGCCTGCGCGTGTTTATGTTTCTCATCGGATGTAGGAGTAGATGATAATGATTGTTGTGCTGTGTAGTTTGCACTAACGTTGGCGAGATTTAGGAGATCCTCCCTCAGTCGAGGAAAGCAATGGAATAGTAGCTGTAGCGCCGAAGAAGTATGACAGCTGGTGCCATTTGCATTTGTTATGCCTCTACATATGATGTGATTGCTTTGCATTGGTAGTTGAGAATCCAGAGCAGTGGTTGCAGCTGCAGCTGCGATATCGTGTTCCTCCGACGATGAGGTAACCATCTTGCTTCACGCCAACCACAAAATCCCTAACTGAATTTTCTTCTTCTCCCTCCCTACGCGAGCAGCACCACTCTTTTATTCTTCACCGGGTTGCTATGTAGTGTCCTCCGCACCGCTACATACTCAAGTAGGTAGCAGCTTGGAGTGTCAAGCAACTGCCTCTTTTTCTTGGTTGTGGTAAGTTGTTGTAGTAGACCAACTTCGCCTGGGTGGCTTCTGTGTTGTGAAGTGGCACTTGAAAGTTGGTACAGCTGCATGCTCCGGTACTCAAAAGTACGTGGTGTCCGTCAACTGTCAACGATGTGCGTGACGTCACTATCCGGGATCCGGACGGGTGTAAGAGTACCGGACCGTTTCCTCTTCAAAGATGCCGTCTCACCAGGTTTCTCCTTGACTCGCTATAATCGCCAACAAGATTGAGCGTGACAAAAAAATGAAAAAAGAAGCAATGCAATGAAATCCAAGAGTAACAGCGGCAACAATAAGTAAGATAAGCAGAGCCCTACCACAAATAATCATATATAACGGAGAAGACCACTAGCTGGTAAAAGAATAATCAAGCAAGAGACTTGAAGTAAGGAGAAAACCTACTTGAGAGACGGACATAAACCAATTTTCAACACACAAAATATCCAAGAAGTTCAGGTTCCAAAAGATCCAACTCAACACAAACACAAAATGACCCGCTCACTAACCTGGGACGAATCCACCCTCAACGAATGCGACGACGGAACAATCTGCGAAAACAGATCCACCTGCGAACGTCACCCCTACAAGGAAGGAAAATACATCTGCAACTGTCTCGCGGCAAGTAACGACATTTTCTTCGCGGGGTTGTACTGCGAACACAAGGCGACTGATTATTGTGGGAAACTTGGGAATGATAATCCGACATTTTGTACTAATAATGGGACTTGTCGAAAGTCGGTGGGGAAGAACGAGGAGCATGTGGCTTGTCAGTGTCCTTCGGGGTATGTTGGTGATTATTGCCAGTTTGTGGAGGGGAGCAAGCCAAGTGATTGGCAGTTGAATCACTTTATGAACCCTGTGTTAATGGGTATGGGTAATACTGTTCATAGTAGTGGGGGATTGACGGATGGTGCTATTGCTGGCATTTCTGTTGGAACTGTATTGGCAGCTATGATTGTGGTAACACTGGGATTTATGTGGTGTGGTCGTATGAATAGTGCATGGAGCAGAAATGAAAAGGAAATGGATACGGGTGACGCCAACGGGGGGACGAGAGGTTCTTTTGTTGGTGGGAAGAATTTGCGCAAGTCAAAGAGGAATTCGACTGGTGTTTTTGCTGTTACGCCGGACACCTTGGACGCTGATGGAGGCGTTTTGACGGATGCTCTTGAGGAGAAGGATGAGATGGAAGAAGTGGACTTGGATGAATTGCCAAACTCTTTGGAATTGGTTGAGGAGACGGTTTCTAGTGGTGAGCTTGCGTAAAGGAATGGGGCACAATGACTTAATAAGTACTGGCTGAGATTGTATTGGCTTCTCCAACTGTATAGTGGCATAGATGATGACTGAACCAAAACACATCCTCTAAAATAAGATAATGACGAAGGGGAAGATTCAGAGAGTTTCAGTTAAAGGCAGAGCCGAAGCTTTAGCTTGGATGCATGTACCAATTCCCTTGGATCTTGGATGCTCGTAGCGTACCACTTATTAGGCGTGAGATGAAATATTTGAGAGGCGGGCGGGAAATCCGAATCTTTGATATCACACGTGATGTCAAAAGTCAAACAAAACAAAGCACGAAGAACATGAAACGGCATCTTTTCATAACAACGCACGACGTACGCTCTGCCTACACGCGAGGCAATTCAGTACATCAGGATGAAGTATAAGGCAGCGTTTCTAGCCCTTGTTGTGGTACAATGTGTTGGTGCTTTCCTCTTCCCGATACGACCAAGTTGGCAACGCACTGCAGTAAATCAACTACAAATGTCGAAAACGGCGCTTCAATCACCTGTCTCCAAAAATCTTGCTTTACCATCCTCAGTTCAAGTTACACTGTTAGATAGGCTTGGGAATGGAACTTTCGGGGGAGTGTATCTGGCCGTAAACGAAGTTAGTGGCGAAAAACTTATTGCAAAATGTGCTCGAGCTGCCACAGATGATTCTCGTGCGAAAACAAATGCTGCAGCATATTTGGATATTGAAGGATTCATCAACTCGAAATTGTGCCCGCTACATAACAATAATATTACTGTAGATGCTACAAGTAGTTGTGGTAGGAAGCATATTGCTCCTTATCTTGGGGAAGTTGTTTTAGATGACACAAAGTACTTGATATGGGAGGCATCTGGTGAGTACACTTTGGAAGATTATGTAGAAATGGAAGATGGCTGGTTACAGTTGGCAAACGATTTAGGTATTTCTCTGAATGATGAGGCCGTCGCTGATTGCAATAATAACGACGAGAGTGGTAGTAATCAACGAGAACTATCACACAATCAACTAGCAGCTGAGGTATTACGGCAACTATTAGAAGGTTTAGCATACTGTCACTCTCGGGGCGTCTGTCATCGTGACATTAAACCTGCCAACATCTTAGTTGATCCAGCGACACATACACTTCGACTGATTGACTTTGGCAGTGCATGTGATATGAGCTCTTGGTCACCCAAGAAGCTTGGCTATAGAGGTGAAGACAAAGGCCCAAGAAGCATTCTGTATTGTGCTCCTGAGGAGTTTGTGGATCCCGAAAGCCCGTATGCATTTGATATTTACTCGGCTGCAATAACTTGGCTTCGAACAATGCTATCAGATGACAACATTGACTCAGAAAACACACTCGCATCGGACGACAGTGAATATCCACACGGACTAGCAGACGAAGACCATCTTTTTCAGTGGAGAATAGCCGTGAGAGATTTCGGCCACAATCTTGTCTCTTGGGAGGAGTGGGCAACTTTGCACAACTCTCTTCCATATGGTTGGAATTCTTTATTTGGAAAATCCCGACAGGGAATTCAATCGCTCAGATTGTTATCTAATATGATGAGTTATAATCCAGATCATCGCATGAGCGCATCTGAAGCTCTATTGTGTCCTTATTTGAATCCTGGTTGCAATGCTGAGGCCCCAGAACTACCTCCTGCAATGCCTTGGTCCGTCATGTCGCATATTCAACGGTGGAAGAAGGACAAACAGGTTCACTCGTGGCAAGACGAAGAGTGTAACATAGATGACCTGTTTACAAAGGTTGTGGCAGTAGAAGTTTCTGCTACAGATCTGACTTCACGACTGAAGAAGGCAAATGGAGGCATCGAAGTTACTGGTGGGGGCGATAAATGCGATACTGGACTGTGTGATGGCGACACCTTGCTAGCAATCGGTTCAATTGATGTAGAGACGGCGTCATTAGAGCATGTCAATGAGTTAGTAGAGCAATGGCCTCGGGACAAACTTATTCCACTGCTTCTTGTAAGAGACTCGGTTTGATAGATGCACTTCGAGATGATCTTTATGAGGCATAAGGGGAGTGATAGATACATGTAAGTAAGTAGAGTCTAAGCAGCCGGCAGTATGTATGGACTTGGTAAATTCTCCGAGTACCACATTGGTAGGTCACATCATGAGTCGGTGTACACTGTATCATCGGGCAGTGTGCGTGGTTTCGTCACAAAAAATCCATCATGATACAAACTATGTAAATAATGGGCAGTACAGAGTAAAGTAATGCGGAAATGTAATTGTTAACCCATACAATTTGTCACTTGGGCCTATCTGCAGTTAGTACTGTGTGCCTTTTTCAAAAGTCAGGACTATGTGTTTTTACGTATAAAGCTTGGCTTTAGTCGCCTCAACTTGATTCCTACAACGTTGCTGATCTAAACGTTAGGACCATGGATCAGCAAGAACCCGCCGACGCTTCTTCTGCTGAGGTAATCTCTCCTGATTCGGTGCCGATTCCATTGAAGTCACAGAATGCCTGCCATGCCGCTGACTATTTGGAAACCCATGTCCTTGCGGCTGACTAGTTGTTGGAAATCCATGCCCTTGCGTTAATGTGTGGTAACTGAAAGAAGGAGTTACTGTTTCAACATTTCTCTTCAATGTACTATTCTCCGCAGTGAGTTGGCCAACCAACTGTGTTAGATGAGTATTTTGGCCTTCGAGCTCAGCATTCGCTGCCACCAACTTTTCAAGCATCTTTTTCATTGATTCATTTGCTGCCTCGAGCTGGATCATCTTGAGTTTGTCTGCAGTTGAGGTGGTGTTGAATGGATTTCCTGGACGACCCGAAGCATGGGCACTTAAAAATGATTTAGGCAAATATGGGTTGTTGCTGAGTGGATTGAATGGTGGTTGTTGCGTTGAAAAAGTTGATTCTATTGGCTTTGGCAATCTTGCTGTTGCTGAGTTTGCCTGTTGCTGTTGCATGGAAGCAAAGGCAGCAGCTGATCCTGCTGCTGCTGAGTTAGCCTTTTGCTGTTGCATCTGTTGCTGTTGCATGGAAGCAAAGGCTGCTGCTGATGCCGCAGCTGCTACGGATGCAAATTGTGGGGGCCGCTCCCCGTACATCCTTCTCATATGATCAATCGCTTGATGGTGAGCTGTCAAGTAATGAAACAGATGAATATGTTAGCATTTTGTAGAAGTACTGGTAGAGCGCACTTCCAAAGATTCGTCAAGGAGGCAGGGCGCACTTACGATTCATATTCCCCCCATGGCATTCCTTCTTGCTTCCCTCCGCCGCACGTCCACCACCCTGCTGGCTCGCCACACTCTCCACCTTTCCAGTATGTGGCTTATGGATGGCGTTAGGTCTGACACTAGCCAACTTCTTACCCCCAACTTTGCCTTGGCCTTGATTCTTACCCCCGTCGGGCGAATCCGCCCTTTCCTCTTGTGCCTTGGTATAATCGGCAAGGAGCTGCTGCCGAATGTTGCGGCCGTCCTCGGCCAAATCTTCAAAGATTTTCTTCGAGAGATCATCGACCTCCTTCCAACTAGAGCTGATAATCTTGGTCATCTCGAGGAAGCTAAGGCCGTGCTTGAAGTGCGTCTTGCGGTGTGAGCGGGCCTTGATTTCTCCTGCCTCCTTGGGTGTCAGCTTATCCCCGAGCTCAGCCCGGATGTTTTCAGAGCGGAATTTCTCCAGCTCATCCTCGGGTAGGACCATGACAGCGTCATGGCTAACACTTTCAAGGCCGGGGGTGGCTTTAACGATGCCTTCAACCGTTTCTCGGTCGATGTCACCATCATTACACGCATCAAGAATTTTCTGCCGCTTGAAGCGGAAGAAGAGGTTGTAGGCGGAGAGGGGTCGCCGAGGCTTGTCCTTCTCTGCTGCCGGCGCCGCCACCTTGGCCTTGGGGTTGATGTTGTGTGGAATTACATTCATGTTTATCAAGGTCAGTCTCTTTTTATGCAGCGCGTAGGCAGTGATAGGTGGTAAGTAGATCAGCTTTTACAGCCCTTGTAAACTCCTACTTTACATAGCTGATCGGCAGGGTCGGCAGTTTGTATTGGGACATAAGTATACATCACCCGCCAAAACTGTTTGTGTGCCTCTGGTTTGAACGATTCCTGCGTAGGGTGCTTCTCTATGTCCGATTAATGAAGCCGGACAGATTAAAATTACCCGCCAACTTTCTGACTGTCTGCTGCGATCCGGCCGGCGATCCTCGCAAAAAAATGCTTTCTTGCAGAAATGCTTTCTTTGAGGTCTGAGAAAGTGAGAAGGCTATGCAGAATTTTCAGATCGTGGAAAATGCGCGTCTCTTTGAGATCGTGTAAACTAACAGGGCATTAAGTGAATCTTAGTCAGACAGTACATACCGATGGATAACCCTCCACACGAACCGATCAATAGGCTGTGTGAGTATCGTACACTGTATTGTACAAATTGTCGGCAGTGTTCGTGGTTACGTCACAAAAATCCATCATGATACAAACTATGTAAATAATGGACAGTACAGAGTAAAGTAATGCGGAAATGCGGAAATGTAGTTAACCCATACAATTTGTCACTTGGCCCTATCTGCAGTTAAAGTGTACCTTAAAGGTTGGCTTTAGTCGCCTCAACCTGATTCCTACAACGTTGCTAATCTTAACGTTAGGACCATGGATCAGCAAGAACCCGCGGACGCTTCTTCTGCTGAGGTGATCTCTCCTGATTCGGTGCCGATTCCATTGAAGTCACAGAATGCCTACCATGCCGCTGACTATTTGGAAACCCATGTCCTTGCGGCTGTCTAGTTGTTGGAAGTCCGTGTCCTTGCGTTAATGTATGGTAACTGAAAGAAGGATTTGCCGTTCCAATATTTCTCTTCAATGTACTATTCTCCGCAGTGAGTTGGCCAACCAACTGTGTTAGATGGGTATTTTGGCCTTCGAGCTCAGCATTCGCTGCCACCAACTTTTCAAGCATCTTTTTCATTGATTCATTTGCTGCCTCGAGCTGGACCATCTTGAGTTTGTCTGCAGCTGAGATGGTGTTGAATGCATTTCCAGGACGACCCGAAGCATGGGCACTTAAAAATGATTTAGGCAAATATGGGTTGTTGCTGAGTGGATTGAATGGTGGTTGTTGTGTTGAAAAAGTTGATTCCATTGACTTCGGTAATCTTGCTGCTGCCCAGTTAGCCTGCTGCTGTTGCTGTTGCATGGAAGCAAAGGCAGCAGCTGATCCTGCTGCTGCTGAGTTAGCCTTTTGCTGTTGCATGGAAGCAAAGGCAGCAGCTGATCCTGCTGCTGCTGAGTTAGCCTTTTGCTGTTGCATCTGTTGCTGTTGCATGGAAGCAAAGGCTGCTGCTGATGCCGCAGCTGCTACGGATGCAAATTGTGGGGGTCGTTCCCCGTACATCCTTCTCATGTGATCAATCGCTTGTTGGTTGGCTGTCAAGTAATGAAACAGATGAATATGTTAGCATTTTGTAGAAGTACTGGTAGAGCGCGCTTCCAAAGATTCGTCAAGGTGAGGGCGCACTTACAATTCATATTCCTGCCACGGCATTCCTTCTTGCTTCCCTCCGCCGCACGTCCACCGCCCTGGCCCTGCTGACTCGCCACACTCTCCACCATTCCAGTATGTGGCTTATGGATGGCGTTAGGTCTGACACTAGCCAACTTCTTACCCCCAACTTTGCCTTGGCCTTGATTCTTACCCCCGTCGGGCGAATCCGCCCTTTCCTCTTGTGCCTTGGTATAATCGGCAAGGAGCTGCTGCCGAATGTTGCGGCCGTCCTCGGCCAAATCTTCAAAGATTTTCTTCGAGAGATCATCGACCTCCTTCCAACTAGAGCTGATAATCTTGGTCATCTCGAGGAAGCTAAGGCCGTGCTTGAAGTGCGTCTTGCGGTGTGAGCGGGCCTTGATTTCTCCTGCCTCCTTGGGTGTCAGCTTATCCCCGAGCTCAGCCCGGATGTTTTCAGAGCGGAATTTCTCCAGCTCATCCTCGGGTAGGACCATGACGGCGTCATGGCTAACACTTTCAAGGCCGGGGGTGGCTTTAACGATGCCTTCTACCGTTTCTCGGTCGATGTCGCCCTCTTTACACGCGTCGAGAATTTTCTGCCGCTTGAAGCGGAAGAAGAGGTTGTAGGCGGAGAGGGGTCGCCGAGGCTTGTCCTTCTCCGCTGCCGGCGCCGCCACCTTGGCCTTGGGGTTGATGTTATGTGGAATTACGTTCATGTTTATCACGGCAGTCTCATTTTATGCAGTTTTCTCTGTTGACTTTTGAGGCACATTCGGTGGTCAGTTGGCTCGTGATAGATTGCGGCCTTTACAGCCCTTGAAGTCCCATAATTGTTTCTCAGGATCGGGACAGTTTATATTGGGACATATTTATCACCCGCCAAAACTGTTTGTGTGCCTCTGGGTTGAACGATTCCTGCGTAGGGTGCTTCTCTATGTCCGATTAATTAGGCCGGACAGATTAAAATTACCCGCACAGGATCCCCGCACAGATTCAAATTACCCGCACAACCGGTTCTGTAACTGTCCGGCTGCGATCTGCATCGGCGATCCTCGCAAAAAAATGCTTTCTTGGAGGTCTGAGGTGTCTGAGAAAGAGAGAAGGCTTGCTCAGGCAAATGAAGATCGTGGAAACTGCTGGAACTCTTTGAGATCGTGTAAACTGACTGGGCATTCTTCCTCAAGTATGTAGGTACAATACATTAACTGGGGGTATTGTACTTACTCCTACCTCTAGTCCTAACTCCAACTATGCTCAGTTAAAGTAGATAGTAGTAGCAACGACCTGCAACAAAAGTAATCAACTTCAGCGTGTTGCGGTGTTTTAAACACAGAACCATTAATTTTGGCAGTAGCATTTTCATACTATCTAAAGGCTATTGTGCTTACGTTAACTCCATATGCCGACTCCCATACGGATCTCTATAATCAGGCGTTGCCATGTAATGCCCACCACTTGGACGCCCACCTCCAATAATATACTTGAACGGTATAAGCAAAATCTTGAGGATGCATCCAATCACAGTAATCACAAGCCGACATAGACTGGCACAGATCCCATCTGGATTTTCTGACATTTGGTAGGCAGTGTATATCATGAGTATCATGAAGACAAAGCTCAGCCAACCTCCTACCTTCTTTACTTCTTCTTCGACCTCTTCTTCCCATTCTTCCATAGATTCATCGTTTGTTCCAGTTGCTCCTGCAGCACCTGGTTTTTGCTCCCCATCCTCAAAGGCTTCTGTCTCGGTATTCTCCTCATTTGCTACTGGATCAAGAGAATCATCATTTGATTCTACATACTCAATTGTTGGTTTGGAGGTTGGAGGTGAAGGAGCGGGAACTGCTGTTGTTGCTTCTGATGCAGCTGGAATTGATATTGGTTCATCTTCAGCAGCTTCCGTCGTGGTAGTGGATGTTGACGAGGTTGCACTTTCAGCTGTTGATGCTGTACTTTCAGCCGTCGTTTCAGGTGCAGCAGTCGTAGCAGCTGTGGTTGTACTTTCATCCCCAGTAGGGTCAGTCTCATCGTCGTCGCCTTCCCCTCCTTCGACTGATCCTTCGGCAGGAGCCAAGTCGGCCTCATTGTCTTCATCGCCAGCCTTCTCCTCTTCGGTTATCTTGTCTCTATCCGGTCCATCGTCCATGTTGCTGGGTTCACTATGAGCTTCCTTCACTTCAGGCGAGACCAATTCCATCTCATCATTTACAGTTGCATTGGTTGTTGTTCCGTCTGTATCATTATTGTATTGAGTCATATCCATTGTTAGTGCTGGATCAAGGATTAGATCTCCATCTGCTCCTCCTGCAGTGGCATTATTCAATTCAGAGGCCAACTCTTCTTCCACTGAAAATAAAAAAAAGAGAAATCAACATGAGTTCTAAATTGAACTAAACAAAAAAGAAGCAAGTGCAACAACAATAACGACAATCATCAACTCACAAGCATTCTCAATAATCTGAAATCCCTCCTCAACCTCCTTCTTCCCCTCCTCCCAAGCCCCATCATCATCATCCTCCTCCTCCACATACTTCTCCAACTCTTCAATCTCCTCAATCTTATCCTCAATCAATGACGAATTACCACCCGTCTCCTTCACAATCTGCTCCAAAATCGCCTCCTCTCCCTGCTTCATTCCTTCTATATACTCCTCTTTAATCTCAGCCTGATTCAGACCCGCATCATCATCTTCATTCTCAATTTCTTCAATGGTATCCTTCATCTCACCAAGTTGTTCCGCCATGGAAAGGTCTTTGAGAACTGCATCATCCATATCGACGGCATTGCTATCGCCGTCCTCATTGGCGAATTCATCATCATCCAATAATTGGCCTTCCTCCTCCATAATCTCTTCAATTAATTCAAACTCCTCCTCTTCCAATTCTTCAATTTCTTGTGTGTTGTCTCCATTGGTGTTGTTTTTGTCGAGTGCGGCGAGTTCGTCGATTACCTCGTCTAGTTCTTGGAGCATGTCGTCTTCCATTGCTTCATCGTCTTCGTCATCATTGGTTCCTGATGGTGGTTGCTCGGTTTCTTGCTGTTTTGCCTTGGAGGTGTGTTTTGCCTCTTCGGCAATTTCTTCTTGTTGTTCATGCTCTTTTTCGATTGGGGTGGCGGTGGTGGTGGTGGCAGCAGCGGTAGTGATATTAACATCAGCAGCAGCGGTGGTGGCGGTGGTGGTTGTTGTGTCGTGGTGTTTTTTATTGTTATTTTTCTTATTTTTATGTTTGGTTGTAGCAGCGGTTGTAGTAGTAGTCGTAGCGGCGGTGGTTGTGGATGCCTCCTCCTCATCGAGTAGGACTTCTGCTGCTTTCGCCGCATTGGCAACAAAATCATCATCGTCGTCGTCTTCTTCTGCTTCTACAACGGGCGGCGGTGTAGCTTTCTTATGATGCTTATTTTTATCTTTATTTAATTGTCGATGATGAGCCCCACCACGCAATAACGACGTCACTTTTATTTTTGAGCCACTGCCGCCGACGTCTACACCAGCCAAGCTCTCGACTGATGTCGACACCAGAAGGAGCGTGGCAATTGTGAATATTATTATACGCAGCATTGTCGCCGATGTGGTTGACGGCAGCTGGGCTTCAATTTAATGGGATTGGCGGCGCCGGTTGTGTTTTTGACTCTCTTTTGAGCTGGATCTTTTTTGGTCATTGTCGCCACGTAAAAAGCTGGTACTAATCAACGTAGGAATTCATCATTGGGGGCACCGAGCAAGATTTCCTGCATTGTGTCGAGATCGATCGAGGCGGTCGTGGGGCGAAGGCAAAGACAAAAGCAAAAGCAACCTCCCAAACGCTGAGCCATCGTCTGAATGAAACGCTGTGTTTATTGCAGTTTTCACGTCCACTTCTCGTTCAGCTGAGCTCTCTTTGGTATGAAACAAAGCTGGAGAAATAGAAAATTATTCAGGGTCATTGACAACTTACCCTGCTCATAAAATACTACCATGCCAATGATGTATGGTGCTGCCTGCTATCATCGGCATCCGACGTTCAAGAGACGAAGAAAAGCTAGTCACTATTTTGCCATAATGATGACATTGATAGTGGGCTTATCGTCCAATTATTTATCAGTAAGCGCCATAACGCACTACGATAAAGAAGGGCAAGAACACAATGAAAATCAAGAACGACAAGAGCAAACTAATAATGAACCAAACAATAATATTGCAGAGCAAATGCTATCAACCTTCTTTGAAAACTTAAATTATCTGGAGGAACAATATGGGTCAAATCTAGTCACTGTACAAGATGCTACTGACGTCTATCCAATACTATCACAAACTAATAGTGGCTGTCCTGTTGACTCAAGAAAGTTCAAGATGCAGCAGCAAGAGGACAAAATGCCATGCTATACACCTATTATTACCATTCATGATCGCATCACCAACCCTTTAGAACATTCACAGTACTTGTCAGAGGTTCTCTTACTCAGTGGACTTGATACACCAAAACAAATGGACATGCTGGGTCCCTCATCGATTTATGAAACGTTGAAATTGTTATTGGATTGTGCTGCCTGTGAGGCCTTGTCTCCATGGGTAGCACCAGCAGCACCTACAAAAGTACCGCCACCTTTAAATGGTACAATATCAGAAACAACACCTATCATCAATCCTGCAATAACTTGTCGAAATGTATTGCAATCTCGAGGAATTGATGATGACCTACGCAAATGGATGGCAAGGCTTGTAGCGACACGAAAGATTATTGCATTGCCTATTGTAGATGTGGCTGTGTTTTATTCTCGATTGGAGATGGAAGAGTCGGGTCAGCAATCTGCTACTGATGGTGCTGATTCTGAAAGCATTGCATCGCCATGGTCTCAATGTGATTTTCCCTATCCTGACCACTGGAAGAACCCATCATCTTCCTCTGAGAATACTATCAACAAATGCATGAGCACATTTCCTTCACAATTACTAAACGAATTATTCCGCTCGCATGCATTTCAGTTGGGAGTAGCATTTCACGGTCAACTCGATGATTTCCTCCTGCCAAATGGCTGGATTGGTGTGCCTAGCTGGGAGAGTGAAGTGTCACTATCAGCGAATGCACCACCAACAATAACATCAGTAGATGAAGACGCAATGATTGAAATCGGGGTGGCATATAGTGCTTTCGGTAGGAGTACCAACAACAATGGGGCAACGTCCTACTCGGTACAAACCATTCCGCCCAAGTCGAAAAAAGTTATTGATGAGGAAACCGATAATGATTGCAAAGGTGCAACAGTGGAGCACTGGGCCTTTTCCGCTGGTTTGACTCTCAATGATGAATCTAATTCAGGAACAGCGCCCATCTGGTTGGAACAATGTGACGGTGAATATGCATCAGAACAACCTAGCCATTATGACAGCTTGTCGTTGAGGTCATTCATTGCAAGCGTCGTATCAACAAGGAATGAGTATCCTCTTTGCCTGCCCGGGTTTGAGGTGGATGCAACAATATGCCTCCCTGAAAACAATGATCCACACTTCTTCTTTGACAATGTATCGCATCTTGGCTCCAAACTTCGCATGTCGCTACTTGCAATTGAACTTGTGGAGCCATGGACATCCATCCGATCGATCGCTGGGGCTGAACTCCGCGACGACGATGTTATACCGCTATCTCAGCGTTTACCCGAGAACTGTCCCAAGGCTAGGGCGATGACATTACCTGAATCTGTGCTGATGAAAGATGTGAACATCACCTGGACGGTCGGTGGAGCATTTACTGTGACGGAAACAGCAATTATGCACGGCAAATGGGATGTACTTGATAAGAAAATCTTTGATTGTGTCACACAGCCGACAAAGCAAGAGTTGGATGCATTCTTCACTATACTGAGAGACTTTGAAGTAATGGAAGGCGAAACAGCTCAAGAAATGGAAGATGACGTGTCATTTACTCCGGTACAGAATGGCATTACACGATGGCATCCGTCGCAATTGAATGGTAAAGCGGGAGTTATACCGGCCGAGACTACATTTACAGTGTCACTGGATCTTAGCGATTACAAGGTTGGGGACGTCATTGCCATATACGCGTTGGCAAGAACAGACCAACGTGAGTATACTGGAGAGAATCGACCTCAAAGTAGCTTTGTCAATACACGAACAAATCCCGATTGGTCGCACTCTAACAAAGGAATGGCTGGAAGTTCGTCCGCAGTTCAGGGACGATTAGATTGGTTTTCAGTGCCAGTCACCATAACAATCGGAGCGCAGCCAGGATTCTTCCAAAGCAAGCAACCTATTGAGACTTCATTGCGCGTTTCAGACATTGGATTAGTCTCAAATGACAGTCCTGGGATTGAAGACCTTTTTTATCCTTTATTGGCTGCTATCATAGTAGTTGCTTTGGTGTTTTTCTGTGCCTTCTGCAGAGAAGAGAGTGACGGAACCGACATTTTCAGTGTTCTCAAGGAACGACGTGCAATCAAACGGCAGAAGATATCGATGGACGAATTCTTCAGTGAAGAAGCCCATAGTCTAGAGCTAACGTAAATTTTATGAAGTTAAATTAAGATGCATTGAGGAGAGACCCACTGGCTTCGAAGGAGAAGTGATTCATGCCAGTCATGACTTCATCTGCGAGATGTGGTGGGATAGATTGAATCAGGCCACAGCAGGCATGCGCTAACTCAGCCATGAATCTACTATCAAATCCCAGGAGAGTGGCAAGAATAGAGTCCTCGTCGCTATCACCCAGATCAAGTTGACCAGCCTCGTCAACCCATAGCAAGACTCTCACTAAAGCTGCACAAGCTAGACGTTTTGATGATATTCCGTCGGAAAGCTCAAGCTTCCTTCTCAGCCAAGATTCCAACCATTTGGCAGATTCACTTAAATCAGTAGGGTGGGTCAAACTGTACCAAGAACGGAAGCAAAGCCTCCCTACAAACACTGGATCGAGCTTTTCTGTATTTCGAGGCGAATCAAACTCTCCATACTTGACCACGCTCAGAACGTGCTCTTCAAGAAGCCAAAGGAGATGAAATTGGCCACCGCTTGGTGTAAATTCAGATTCTTCGTCATGTTCAAAGTTTTCATGAACCACGCCCATCATGTCTTTAAACTCGTTGACAGTTGCAGCAAACAGAGCAGTTTCTGCATCCTTAATTTCAATGTCCAGCTTGGAGGTAATCAGATCAACACACTCTAGAATCAAGCCATTTTTGCCACCCACTAGTAGCGCAGCTGCTTGTACGTTTTCGGCCAATGCACATTGGCGCAAGACGGTGGCACTATCGAAGATAAATTTTGACTCAACCCTCGTTCCAGCCATTTCGCACACAGCGTTGAGTAAAATCTGTGTATGAATTGTTGTGGTTCCTTCTCTCCACACTGTGTGTCTATAAGCTAAAATTAACAGTGCAGCAATAAGTAGATCAAAGTCAAGCCCGCATTTATTCTTGGGAATCAATACGTCTTTGATACATCGCATTGCTTCTCTGTAACATTGACTTTGATCGCTTGCCTTTGACGCATTTGACGAGTCTAATCCCATAACAATTTCAGCCTCAGCGTTGCAAAACGTTCCCGACACTATTTCCCTCAGCCACTCATCTGGTAAATGAGAATGAATGTGATGATATTTGTGCTTCGATGGGAATTCTATTTCTGTCTTCAAACGTTCGAGTGCCCATGCTCGTACTTCGGGCTCTTGAAGCATCACATATTTGCCATGGACTGACACAAGACTTAAAGCAAGTCTGGTGTCTTCCTCAATCGAAAACCAAAATGGCATACCCGATTCTTCATCCAACAGGTCCAACAAAACCCTCGTGGCTTCAGTACTGGATTCTAATATTGTGCCCACTAGAGCTAGAAAGAGACCTAGAGATGGGCGTTTGGTAGAAACAACTCCTATACGATGTGGTGCACGCCATCGTAGTTCATTGGGTATTGCTGCATTGAGCACTAGCAGAGTGGATCGTAGGCAATTCCTAACCACAGCCATCTTGAGAAGACATCGCACAGGCCAAATAGTCTCCAACTTCGGACTTTCCACACTTGATAGCAGTGTCACAATATTCTGCCCCTCCGTCAACTTCTGATCGAAACTTGTATCTTGTGATATAGCCACAGTGGCGGCCCCAACAAGCATTAAACATGTATCAGAAGCGTCATAGAGTTCATTTCTGAGTAAAAATCCTTCCAAAGCGGCTGACATCTCGGCACCTCCTTTAATTAAGCAACCCACTGCCATATCTGCAAGTGACGTCATTGTCACACGAGACCCTCCGTCGATGCAGAGCGGAGTGATACCATCAATTAAGCCTTTGTGGATGCTTAGCTCACCGGTGGCATCGCCCGTCTTTGATATTCCACGCAAGTCGTAAACGGCGTCTGCGTCATCCAACAAACTCAAAGCCACAGAAGCAGCGGTATAATAATCACGACGTTGACACAACCATGACAGCACGTGATTGAATGGAGTTGATAGAGGGTTGTGGAGTGCATTGGTTCGCAGCGATAGAGATTGCAGCTGAGTTCCAAAGCGGACGTAAGCAAACAGAACCTGTCCATACGCAGTACTCCGACTCTGAAGTTGAGTCCAGCTTGAACAATGTCGTAACAGGCGGTTTGACTTCTCCTTGTGTGACAATATGAGTTTCTTCGAACGACTCGACCTTCTCTCAGGCTCGTTGGAAATACTATCAAGAGCTCTGACGATAACATCATCAATTCCACCTTCACTTGCCGCCGTCAATTTGATTGACTCCTTTATTGTAAGGGAGCAGGACAAATTTGGCAACAAGTCATCTCTCTCTTCTAGTCGAAATAATGATGGAGTACTAGGCGGTTTTGTGAAAAATGTAGCTGCTCCATCGTAGGATTGAATTTGTGAAGAGCGACCAATGAGGGGTATGACTCCAGAAGCGAGACATGGTATAGCCGTAATGCGCTCAAATTGAAGAACAAATGGTCCATCTGTTTCAGTAGAACCATCCCAACACACAAAATATGAGCTGGTATTAGGACGGCCAAGCAACGACCAGCCTTGTCCTCCTGTGCACCACGTGGTGTCTCGGTGTTGCGTCGCGTTGCTAGCAGTAACGTCATCTGATGATGTCTCGCAATCGGAATTGTCATCTATTAGTACCCTGTGTCCAGGACGCACCGTTGTACCAAATGTAAATACTGCATCCACAGCTTCGTTCTTAGACATATCCAATGTGTGGTTCACAACGACAGTGGCTGGTGCGTGTGCCTCTTCCGCAGACAAACTCTGATAATATGAAACAAGTATACCGGGTGGTGATGATGGAATTGAGGAAACTCCAATAATTTCAGAGCAAAGATCTGTTGGTTCTTGAGACAACGTGAGAGAGAAGAGACCCAACAATTCAGAAATTGATGGAAGCTTGATGGGAATTGGATGAAACCTTTTGACATCTAAAGATTGCAAAGTGTCATGCCCGCCTTGTTTGGAATCCACTCGTACCATCACGGCGCACGGGTGACGACCGGAAGGATCTGTTTGGTCGCCTCCATAGGTGCCCCCCTCTCCTGATATTATCACAAAATGCTTCCCACGCCAATAAGCAGGATGGATATTGCAAGGTGCAAATGGCAAATATATTGTTTTTGATTCTGCATGATGTCGAAGTGACACAAACGTGACGAACCCTCCCAAGCTGTGAATCTTTCTGCCGTGGACAAGACTGCGACGCAAGCCTTTTCCACAAACAGCTAGATGGCAATTGTTCTTGTCCGAAGTGAAACACGACCCCGTTATAATATTGGTGCGTCGCAAAGTACGCAGTGATACAGTTGCCGGGTCAATTGAGGCATCGAAACTTGTCAAGTTTGCCCAATTGCTTTTTGTTGCATCCTCCTTCTTTTCACTGTGATCATCATCATCTCTCTCTTCTCTACTTTCAGAGTCACCCGATACAACGTCTTTCCAAATCGACGAATTCTCTCCTTCTTCTTTCTTCCAAGTCACCTGAGATAACTTCACCGTTGCACTGGGTCGACTTAGCGGAGCAACATCTTGTCGTAACTTTGTAAACAACTCTGATCCCATGACAAATGAGGCAAAGCTATTTGAAAGGGTTTCCGACTCAGGAGATTGTCCACTACCGCTGCCTGTTTTGTGGCTGAGAAATAACCGTATGGCATGAAAAAAGTGTGCGCATCCATCGTTGGTGACGAAGCAAAGTGACAATGGTTGTTTCTTCTTCGTTGTGCTATCGTTTGGCTCAACATTGTCAAGAAATTCAGCCTTTGCATCCCTCTGTGCTGTCGCAACATCCGTTCTTTCACTCGCAGTTGTCGAATGACTCCTCTCCCCTCCAAATAGAAAGTTTAGAGAGCGAACTGCATCCATTGCATCTGCAATTCTGTCGTCCTCGTCAACGTTCCTAGCTTCTTGAGAGGATACATTCTTGAGAGATAATGTCCTTCCTCCCGTTTTTGGACTCAACTTCACCTTATTGGAAGACTCTCTACGATTGCTGCTGTTCTCTTCCACCACAGTCGTTCTACCCAACGCAACAAATGCTGGACACCCATCGCTTTTGTTCGAATTGGAGGATATTTTTGACACAACTGATGTTGGCCAACGCAACACTCTTCGTGAAAGTAGTCGTGACTGATTCGATGGTGTTTCTACTTCTTCTCCATGGATGGGAAGATAATCTTGATGGTGCTGATGTTGTGTAGTAGCCGTCTTTGATAGAGAAGAAGAATCATAACTGACTGACCCCCCTCCTCCTTTGGAAGAGCGTTGAGATATGGATGACGGGGATGGAGTAGTCAATGACGACGATGAGGATGCTGATACCTTGAGTTGCGAAGATCGTCGTTGTTGCTGCTGCTTTGATCGACTCGTAGTTGTCACCTCCCCAGATGCATTGTTGATGTCATTATTGTCAGTAGTAGTTGGAAGTGGTGGATCTTGTGTTGACATTAACTCCATTACCACCACATCCCCCGTGGAAAGATTACGCTCGCTTTGTTCCTTTGTGGTTGCAAATACAGTTACTAATAACACAACGTTCTCAAACCCCTCTTCTTCCCAATCAATTTCGTCATAGTCGAGTTTTGCCAAGGTTTCTTTTCGTTCTACTGGACTTGATGCATCGATTGTCAAGTAGTCATTCTTTTTTGTACCTTTGCCCTTCTTGCCATGCCTACGGAATGCAGCAGCATCTTCTTCACTGACACTAGTTAATGTTCGATCCTCCCATAAAAGTGATGATGCTGTGGATGCATCGGTACTATTGTTGTGCGGAGGAGACGGTACCTCATCGTCATTATCATTGTCCAAAATGTTATCAATTTCTGCCCTTTGTGTCCCTTTTCTGGGAGGAGTCATAAAATTTCCAAACGTAGAAAAAGAGGATGGAGATGATTTGGCTGATCCACCTCCTCCACGGGGTGGTCTGCTTGGAGTTGATTTTCCTAAGGTGGATGAAAACCATGTAGATGGCGCTGTAAGAGACTTTCCAGATAATCGTGCAGTTTTTCCTGCGGCGGTTGTTGCTGCTGCTGTTTCCGCGTTATTATTAGGTTCATCATCATGCTGTGGTTGTATTGTTTTTGCATTGTCTATGAGAGGGGTTAGATCGACATTGTCATCATTAGTTGGTGTCGTTCCCGATGTTATGTCATTCTGTTTTCTTGTTTTTCTTCGCCTTCTGATCAAAAGTTTATCACGCCGACGCAGCTCCAATATAGCTGCATGAGCCTCCTTACGAGTAAGTGTAATCGACGAACTAGAAATTGGTATCCAACTCGGATCTAACGCATTTTCATTTTCGACATGATAATTCGATTCAAAATTCTCATGAGATGCACTGCGGATGTTATTGTAGGAATCATCGCCGGAGTCGTGATCTGGATCAGTTATGCCCACTTCGACACGCTCCCATTGAGGGCGCTTCCAGCGCACTTGCCATGGTGGATGAGATGGTGCTGCTGGCGCTGACGCGGAGGCCATGTCATTATCTGAATTTTGAATTATGAAGTTGGCGGATAGGCGGTTGGCGGGCGCAGATCCAGAGGGCAGGGGTGTAAAGTTACGGGGGGAGTACCCTTTTTAGTAAGAAAAGGAGTACCATACTCTCTCTTGTGGTAAGGATTTAGCTCTAGTGTTTCCTTCAACAATCTGACGGACAAGTTTCAGAAGATTGTTATACCTCGGGACACTGCTCGCCTGAATCACTTCGCCGTAAGGTTCCAAGGTAGCCAACTCAGTTATTATCTTGTTGTTGAGAAGATCTTGCTTATGGAATGGGAATGGCAATATCGTTGAATGCATGCTTTGAATCCTTCTCAAAATACGGCCCCAAAAATGATTGGTGGTAGACAGTGCTAGCAAGGACAGAAGAAAACAACTTGTCATCCCAGGGTACTTCTTCAAAATACCAACATATGTAAGCTCCATCGCTTCGAATTCCCCTACTTGAAATGAGAAATGCGGCGGGAGCATAGAAATGTCAACTCAAGCAAAATCATACCTAACGCTGTCAATATGACAATCAAAAGCTTCTAATGGGTCGTGACAGAATAGAATGATCTTGTTTACGATTCAGATCCTGTTTGGTCGTATCGGCGTCGCTACAACGTCGTAGGTGACCTGATGAGGCATCTGAGACGGCCGCCAGCATTACTCTCTAGCACAATATCGTATCTCCCGCAGCGAATATATCAATCCACAGCTTCTAGTGACCCATCAAAGTTGGCCATGATAGTATAGAAGCATCTTTTTCACGGCTCAAGCTCATTTTCACCGTATCGGCGCCGCTACAACGTCGTAGGTGACCTGATGAGGCATCTGAGACGGCCGCCAGCATTACTCTCTAGCACAATATCGTATCTCACGCAGCGAATATGGCAATCCACTGCTTCTGGTGACCCATCAAAGTTGGTCATGATAGTATAGAAGCATCTTTTTCACGGCTCAAGCATTGTTTGGTTGTATCAGCGTCGCTACAACGTCGTAGGTGACCTGATGAGGCCATATGAGACGGCCGCCAGCATTACTCTCTAGCACAATATCGTATCTCACGCAGCGAATATGGCAATCCACTGCTTCTGGTGACCCATCAAAGTTGGCCATGATAGTATAGAAGCATCTTTTTCACGGCTCAAGCATTGTTTGGTTGTATCAGCGCCGCTACAACGTCGTAGGTGACCTGATGAGGCATCTGAGACGGCCGCCAGCATTACTCTCTAGCACAATATCGTATCTCACGCGGCGAACATGTCAATCCACAGCTTCTAGAGACCCATCAAAGTTGGCCATGATAGTATAGAAGCATCTTTTTCACGGCTCAAGCATTGTTTGGTTGTATCAGCGTCGCTACAACGTCGTAGGTGACCTGATGAGGCCATCTGAGACGGCCGCCAGCATTACTCTCTAGCACAATATCGTATCTCACGCAGCGAATATATCAATCCACAGCTTCTAGTGACCCATCAAAGTTGGCCATGATAGTATAGAAGCATCTTTTTCACGGCTCAAGCTCATTTTCACCGTATCGGCGCCGCTACAACGTCGTAGGTGACCTGATGAGGCATCTCAGACGGCCTCCAGCATTACTCTCTAGCACAATATCGTATCTCACGCAGCGAATATGGCAATCCACAGCTTCTGGTGACCCATCAAAGTTGGCCATGATAGTATAGAAGCATCTTTTTCACGGCTCAAGCATTGTTTGGTTGTATCAGCGTCGCTACAACGTCGTAGGTGACCTGATGAGGCATCTGAGACGGCCGCCAGCATTACTCTCTAGCACAATATCGTATCTCACGCGGCGAACATGTCAATCCACAGCTTCTAGTGACCCATCAAAGTTGGCCATGATAGTATAGAAGCATCTTTTTCACGGCTCAAGCATTGTTTGGTTGTATCAGCGTCGCTACAACGTCGTAGGTGACCTGATGAGGCCATATGAGACGGCCGCCAGCATTACTCTCTAGCACAATATCGTATCTCACGCAGCGAATATGGCAATCCACAGCTTCTGGTGACCCATCAAAGTTGGCCATGATAGTATAGAAGCATCTTTTTCACGGCTCAAGCATTGTTTGGTTGTATCAGCGCCGCTACAACGTCGTAGGTGACCTGATGAGGCATCTGAGACGGCCGCCAGCATTACTCTCTAGCACAATATCGTATCTCACGCGGCGAACATGTCAATCCACAGCTTCTAGTGACCCATCAAAGTTGGCCATGATAGTATAGAAGCATCTTTTTCACGGCTCAAGCATTGTTTGGTTGTATCAGCGTCGCTACAACGTCGTAGGTGACCTGATGAGGCCATCTGAGACGGCCGCCAGCATTACTCTCTAGCACAATATCGTATCTCACGCAGCGAATATGGCAATCCACAGCTTCTAGTGACCCATCAAAGTTGGCCATGATAGTATAGAAGCATCTTTTACACGGCTCAAGCATTGTTTGGTTGTAACAGCGCCGCTACAACGTCGTAGGTGACCTGATGAGGCATCTCAGACGGCCGCCAGCATTACTCTCTAGCACAATATCGTATCTCACGCAGCGAATATGGCAATCCACAGCTTCTAGTGACCCATCAAAGTTGGCCATGATAGTATAGAAGCATCTTTTTCACGGCTCAAGCATTGTTTGGTTGTATCAGCGTCGCTACAACGTCGTAGGTGACCTGATGAGGCCATATGAGACGGCCGCCAGCATTACTCTCTAGCACAATATCGTATCTCTGTTAGAATACGTGAGTCTCACCGGGACTGCAGTAAGCGGTACGACAGTATGTACAACTTACCAAGTCCATCCAAACGTGGACTGACGCACTTAGGAAATAGCTCGATGCAACCCATCACTTGGAAGAGCAGCTCTGCTGCTCACTCTCTTTATGAAACAATGTTATGTTTAATCTAATACACCCTCGTGATCAACATGGCCAGGAATGCCTACGTTGTCACGAGTAGGTCCCCAAACACCACTCAATCATAGCAGTTTATCAGACCCAGCAGCTCTACACTGCGCTACGAAATTGGCAAACCAATTGCAACCAAAGGCGGGCAGCCGAACGATGAAAACAGGCCGTCAGCCGAACGATACTCTTTCCACCGAGGAGGATGTAGCCACCACAACCGGGCAATCCCAGAAGTTCTTGCGCCGAATGCTCGAACAATTTGCCGGTTGTGGCAACCAGTCGGAGCAGCAAAGGCAGATTCTAGACGGCCAGTCTACTTGTTTATATAGATAATAATCGGCCACATCTACTTCTACTGCGCAGGTTGTGGCATATCATTCTCTTCTCCGGAAGGTCTTTTATTTATTCATTTTCAAAGGAGAGGACGACGCTGCGAAGATGGTTCCGCCCTCATGCAGTCAACCTTTCTCACACGAATATATTGGCATCAGCTACATGCCTCTTTTGGGGGAGAACGATAGTCTTAGAAACGCTGTCCATAGCCGAGAGATAGAGTGCTTGTGCAGCGAAAGCTATAGATCTTCCCCGCAACTGTTGTGTACAGTGATGACGCAACATCAATCTTTGAAACGTCGTGTATAGTGATGACACGACAGCAATCTTTGAGACGTCGTGTATAGTGATGACATGACAGCAGTCCGCAACCGTTTTGTATAGTGACGACATTACGGACAGCGAAATAAATGACACAAATAACTATTTGGGTAGGGAACACGTGATACGTAGGGAACATGCAATTCATTTGTCCTCAGATAGACGTTTCATTTCCCACAACCCTCAGTTGGACACTTAGGCGGTTCTTGCATAGGAGGTCGCTCTGTTGACGAATAATGACGTGGCAATAAATGGATGATTACTATAGTCCTTGCCATACTTTCAGCATTCAACAGTAGCAATACGATATTTCCTCTGCGCAGGCACTTCCGAAGAGTTACGATAGTTGTTCGATGAAGTTATTTAAGAAATTTCGGATCCTTCCATCTAATGATGTTTATGTAACCGAGTCGCGCTGCAGATATCAGCACAATACGTATTCATCCATGGGGGGAGAAAGCTGTCGCGACCCCTTTTGAGTTCTCGAAGAAGTGACTGGTTATGCACCCGAATGATTTGTAGGAAACTCAACACACGCACATTTGGACCGAGATAGAGATGACCGATGGAACAAGTCATCCCCAAGTGCGTGTACGACTATCCTCTTATCAGTGTATGTCAGGAAACAAGAACTTTAGATGCACAAAGATAATTCAAATACAGATTAAAAGTCGCACGATCTCAATACTCTTGATTCTAATGAGAGAGTGCGCACACTAAAGTCTCTCGTGACTTCATTCAGTGAGCAAGCGAACATTTCTCTCTTCTTTTACCCCATTTCACACAGACACGAGAACCATTTTGTCTATGATGTCTCCGCAGGAAACTCTTCCAATGTCAGCTAGAGGCGGCAACTGCAACATGTGTGGAAGTAGTCTTGGATCAAACCGGCTGGAATAGCACCTTGTTTCCTAGAGCGATATCGAAGTGAAGTCGATTCTAAGGTCAATTGCGAAAGCCGAACCGAACCTTCTAGAAGACGAAACCTACATAAACGCTGGCAGCAACAATAACATTAAATGTCTCGGATGACGAGGGAGGTGAGAGATATAGACACGAATAAGGAGAAGCTAACTTGAATAGCTCGCTCTCCATGTCTACCAGAATCTTCCTCCTCGACAAGGACGAGATGTAATAGCTGGCCAACTACAGTGGAAGGGTGGAATGAAATTGTACCAAGCGGAAACTAGGAGAGAAGAGTATAGCTCATTGCTTCAAACGAGATTTCAACTGGGCTATTTCATTGCCCAAGACAAGCATTTATCACAGGCAATCTCGCTAAGTAGACGGTATGGTACTCCATGCGTAGACGATCAGCATCAATACCCTGCTGAATCAATTGGAGAACCGTGATACCATAGCTACTTGAAACGTTCAATCGGGAAGGAGAAGCCAAACGTAGTCGGCAGTCGAATCCTTCCTTGCTGACAAGAACACGGAACATCTACTTAGGCGCACAGAAGAAAGAAGGCGAGGAGTACCTCGGTGGATCGAATTGGAAGGTAAACCTGCGACATCCACAGCCTTCATACTTTGTTGTTTGACGAGATATTCTACACACACAACTATGCTCTTTTTGAAAAAGGTTCAGCTCAAGATATGACGTCAGATCGAAATTCTACGTGGGTTGATATTCTCCGGCCAATCTGGACTTGATACTCCTTCTTGAGTTTGATACAGATATATATCATCCAAGATGTGTATCATTTTTCATTGTCCATGGCCTCTCTGAAGATCTTAGTCCCCATATATAATCGTATTGACTCATGAGCGAGGGAGTACTTGTGGAATTATCGACTCTCTAACTTCAATTTGTAACTTAAGGGTGATGCCAACCAGCGTACAAATTCCGGAGGGGACAGTGGCTACGGTATACTACGGTCCGAGTTCCCGGAAGAGTACTGAAGATATTAACTCACTACTGTGCAATTACGGATTTGGCACCGACATCCAGAATGCGCTGCAACGCAATAACAGTGCAGAGTCGGGACCGAATGCCTTACTACAAGTGAGCACAGCTAGAGCTCTTTGTGATTACCCACACTTGAATCTTCCCGAGGAGTTTTCCATTACATTCAGTTGCTTCGGATGTCGACTCGTCCATACTTGATTGGATAGTTTAGAGGGAACAAGGTTGAGGATCTGACCGACGACGAGGGAGATGACTTGTCGTTAATATCATGAAATCCTCGTTCATATCCTATCCCACTAACTCTCAACGAACTAATACAGAGTCTGACGCATTCCAAGCCTAAGAAAGAAGAAACAAGAGGAGACTTCATAGTGTGCGAGAGAGCGAGCACTCTAGACAGAGTTTACCAACGATACCAGGTACTCTCTAGAAACATTACTCTCACATTCTACAATTCTCGATTGCTGAAATGAAGTCGGAACAGGAGAAAGCGAAGTTTATTAAGTCTTTCACCGGTATAGCAGTAGCTTCCACTTCTTGCAAATCAACGTAATTGTCTCAAATTCTCTCAGTCCTTCAACGTCATCTGAACTCAAATGTTGGAATGTGCCTACAATGCCTTCAGGCAAAGGCAAACCTCCACGTTGATGTTGGACAAGAACAAGAAGTATAGTTCTATAAAGGGGAATTTAGAAGGAACAAGAGACATCCTTTCGGGTGCACCAAGTAATGAAAGTCAGACGAAATCGATTCCACCACATGTATGAGTGGATCTTCTGACCAATCGAGCACCACAGCCTATTATAAATCACGGAAGTGACTACGCTAATGCTTACCTCATGAAGCCTTTCGCGGTTGAGGAAGCCGGCACAATGATCAAGCTTGCGATAATGAACAGCTAACATTCTCGAACATTCTGTTGGGTATACAGATGCGAAAGTGACAGAATGGAATGATCGAAACGAATAACGAAGTACCTCTAGGATGTACAGCTGAACGCCCCTCAAGCAAGAGATGAGGAGGTGGCCTGAACGAGATCTACCCAACGATGGCCATTGCGTAGAAGCAGCTAGTGTAGTAGAGAGGTACAACTCGCTTACGTCGACTAAGAAGAGAATACCTGATTAAGAACTTGATGGTATTAGTCGGAAGCGATTCCAGGTAAGAACTATCACCCATTATGTTTCCATATGTCGTAGCCGCCGGTGCAGGTATTTGGGAGTGGAGAGAGAAACTTAGCAGTCTTCGTAACAGGCAGAGTTTCGCCAGTCTATCACGTTTTACTAGACAATCGTGGTGTTACTAGAGTGCCAGATAAGACGGACGCATCCACGCCATCCCAGCTTGAGAACACCTTGTGAAGAATACTGCGGTAATTGCAACTACGATGAAACACAAAATAGCCGATGGATGGGTGAAGGTAATGGAAGAAACGACAGGGTCTGAGGAGGATCGGCTACCAGATGAATCAAATAGAATTCGTACTGATCCCTTTTTCGTTATCAATCCTGATCAGATAAGAAGATAGCGAGCCCTTTAGCTCAGACAAAACGTCACCCAGGAAGTAGTCACGTGCAGCCTTCCGAGGGAGAGAAATCGTCCAAGCGCGTAACTTATTGAACAGGACACGAATGCTGCAGCCAATTCACAGTCCAACTAACGTGCGAAGTTGAAAGAAAATGTAAACGAGAGGACGTCTGCGGCATCTCTTGTCAAGCCCGCAGCTTATGCACAGAACAAACCGATGAATCCTTCGAAATGCAATCAGATGAAAAAAGGATTCGAGTGTTCAGCCACAACGAGAAAGAATAGAGGTAAACAGCAGCAAATCAGCCACATCGAGTTTAGTGGCAATTAGATACCTCCCTACAGTCAGATTAGTTGCAATATCTGACTACTAATATCACCGCCGAAACATAGAAAGTCGAGATCAAGTTCCAATTTACATCGATTGACAGATGACCTACAAGATTAGCCAAGAAGTCGTATATTTCAAGATCGAGGTATTCACCAAGTTCACTTGAATACTACAAACATACCAGTGCGAAGTATGGATATTGAATGAAGTATATTCAACGACAGGCTATAGATGGAAATCAATGCAGATCAAGAAAGTTTATTGGGAATTTCTTCCGCTACAAGTTTGCCGAAAGGAGTGGTAACTATACGCAGACTTGGGGCATGCTGCATGCATCAGCTGTCGATAGATCTTGAAATAGTATTTCCACAAGCAATCTTGAAGAAGAGGAAGAGGTCAGAAAGACACAAAGTTAGGCAAAATGTGTACATTCGTAAGACAGAGGAGTAGACACCTACTGAAGTTTGAGAGGAACTACTTCAGCTTCACACAAAATAATGAAGTATCTCAGATCGGATAAGATCGAGGAGGCGAGGAATGGAACTGTCGAATTCGTTTACGCTTGTATCTGAAGGTAAGTCTAGCAGTTCTCACAGATGTAGACGATCATATCCTTACTTCTACGATTGAGGCTGCAATTGAGGAAATAATGATTGTACCCTGTCAAATGACCAGAAGAGAAACTGCTCTTGGTCAACGAGGGAGACATCAGTAAACTCATTGAGACTTAGATCAAGCACTTCAACGATGGTTCACTCTCGAAGATCAAAGACAAACCAGATACTTCAACTTGATGAGAGCATTTAATGCCAAAGCACTACGACGATAGGAAAGCTCACAATGGAACGAGCTCTTCTCATCATAATCATTAAGACGTGGAAGTTCGATCACGAAGAATGTGGGCACTATACTACCGCATCTTCAAGGCGAAATCGAGACCCGACATAAGAGTGCACAAGTTCGAAGGGAAGTCAAGAAAAGCTTCAAAAGAAACAAATAATGTCTCCTCAGACGATCTACAGACTCTACGACTGACAAAAGGTTACAGGTAAAGGACTGATTCATTGTTTGGACACCGAATTAGCGTGGAGACGATAGAAGGCAAAGCAGGCGCAGAATCGCCAGCAATGTTACGTCAAAATCTAGCTACAACGTCCTTACATGCCAATAGTCCTATCATTGGGTTAGCAAATTACAGACGGAAATAGCACTGAGCACAGCGGAAGCAGAATACATCGCACTTTCGCAATTGCTTAGAGAAGTAATTCCGTTGATGAGTATGATATGAAAGAGCTACAGCAATCAATTCCTATTGAAATTGCAAATCCCGAAAGTTAACTGTACCGTGCACGAAGACAACCAATCTTGCATCAGCATGGTTACAAGCAGAGATTCTCTCCACGAACGAAACACATCGCTTTGAAATATCACCACTTCAGATCCTTCGTAAACTCGAAGCAAATCAACATCACAATACGATACGAAGGACCAAATCGCGGATGCTTTGACTAAGCCTCTGGGAGCAAATCTTTTCTTCAATTGTCAGAAGATGTTGTGCGGATGGTGATCGAGAGGGTAATCTCTCGCTACGAGGGAGTGTTAGAATACGTGAGTCTCACCGGGACTGCAGTAAGCGGTACGACAGTATGTACAACTTACCAAGTCCATCCAAACGTGGACTGACGCACTTAGGAAATAGCTCGATGCAACCCATCACTTGGAAGAGCAGCTCTGCTGCTCACTCTCTTTATGAAACAATGTTATGTTTAATCTAATACACCCTCGTGATCAACATGGCCAGGAATGCCTACGTTGTCACGAGTAGGTCCCCAAACACCACTCAATCATAGCAACGCAGCGAATATGGCAATCCACAGCTTCTAGTGACCCATCAAAGTTGGCCATGATAGTATAGAAGCATCTTTTTCACGGCTCAAGCATTGTTTGGTTGTATCATCGTCGCTACAACGTCGTAGGTGACCTGATGAGGCATCTCAGACGGCCGCCAGCATTACTCTGTCGCACAATATCGTATCTCACGCAGCGAATATGACAATCCACTGCTTCTGGTGACCCATCAAAGTTGGCCATGATAGTATAGAAGCATCTTTTTCACGGCTCAAGCTCATTTTCACCGTATCGGCGCCGCTACAACGTCGTAGGTGACCTGATGAGGCATCTGAGACGGCCGCCAGCATTACTCTCTAGCACAATATCGTATCTCACGCAGCGAATATGGCAATCCACAGCTTCTGGTGACCCATCAAAGTTGGCCATGATAGTATAGAAGCATCTTTTTCACGGCTCAAGCATTGTTTGGTTGTAACAGCGTCGCTGCAACGTCGTAGGTGACCTGATGAGGCATCTCAGACGGCCTCAAGCATTACTCTCTAGCACAATATCGTATCTCACACAGCGAATATGGCAATCCACAGCTTCTGGTGACCCATCAAAGTTGGCCATGATAGTATAGAAGCATCTTTTTCACGGCTCAAGCACATTTTCACCGTATCGGCGCCGCTACAACGTCGTAGGTGACCTGATAAGGCATCTGAGACGGCCGCCAGCATTACTCTCTAGCACAATATCGTATCTCACGCAGCGAATATGGCAATCCACAGCTTCTGGTGACCCATCAAAGTTGGCCATGATAGTATAGAAGCATCTTTTTCACGGCTCAAGCATTGTTTGGTTGTATCAGCGTCGCTACAACGTCGTAGGTGACCTGATGAGGCATCTGAGACGGCCGCCAGCATTACTCTCTAGCACAATATCGTATCTCACGCAGCGAATATGGCAATCCACAGCTTCTGGTGACCCATCAAAGTTGGCCATGATAGTATAGAAGCATCTTTTTCACGGCTCAAGCATTGTTTGGTTGTATCAGCGTCGCTACAACGTCGTAGGTGACCTGATGAGGCATCTGAGACGGCCGCCAGCATTACTCTCTAGCACAATATCGTACTCACGCGGCGAATATGGCAATCCACAGCTTCTGGTGACCCATCAAAGTTGGCCATGATAGTATAGAAGCATCTTTTTCACGGCTCAAACATTGTTTGGTTGTATCAGCGTCGCTACAACGTCGTAGGTGACCTGATGAGGCATCTGAGACGGCCGCCAGCATTACTCTCTAGCACAATATCGTATCTCACGCAGCGAACATGTCAATCCACAGCTTCTGGTGACCCATCATAGTTGGCCATGATAGTATAGAAGCATCTTTTTCACGGCTCAAGCATTGTTTGGTTGTATCAGCGTCGCTACAACGTCGTAGGTGACCTGATGAGGCCATCTGAGACGGCCGCCAGCATTACTCTCTAGCACAATATCGTATCTCACACAGCGAATATGGCAATCCACAGCTTCTGGTGACCCATCAAAGTTGGCCATGATAGTATAGAAGCATCTTTTTCACGGCTCAAGCACATTTTCACCGTATCGGCGCCGCTACAACGTCGTAGGTGACCTGATAAGGCATCTGAGACGGCCGCCAGCATTACTCTCTAGCACAATATCGTATCTCACGCAGCGAATATGGCAATCCACAGCTTCTGGTGACCCATCAAAGTTGGCCATGATAGTATAGAAGCATCTTTTTCACGGCTCAAGCATTGTTTGGTTGTATCAGCGTCGCTACAACGTCGTAGGTGACCTGATGAGGCATCTCAGACGGCCGCCAGCATTACTCTCTAGCACAATATCGTATCTCACGCAGCGAATATGGCAATCCACAGCTTCTGGTGACCCATCAAAGTTGGCCATGATAGTATAGAAGCATCTTTTTCACGGCTCAAGCATTGTTTGGTTGTATCAGCGTCGCTACAACGTCGTAGGTGACCTGATGAGGCATCTGAGACGGCCGCCAGCATTACTCTCTAGCACAATATCGTACTCACGCGGCGAATATGGCAATCCACAGCTTCTGGTGACCCATCAAAGTTGGCCATGATAGTATAGAAGCATCTTTTTCACGGCTCAAACATTGTTTGGTTGTATCAGCGTCGCTACAACGTCGTAGGTGACCTGATGAGGCATCTGAGACGGCCGCCAGCATTACTCTCTAGCACAATATCGTATCTCACGCAGCGAACATGTCAATCCACAGCTTCTGGTGACCCATCATAGTTGGCCATGATAGTATAGAAGCATCTTTTTCACGGCTCAAGCATTGTTTGGTTGTATCAGCGTCGCTACAACGTCGTAGGTGACCTGATGAGGCCATCTGAGACGGCCGCCAGCATTACTCTCTAGCACAATATCGTATCTCACGCAGCGAATATGGCAATCCACAGCTTCTGGTGACCCATCAAAGTTGGCCATGATAGTATAGAAGCATCTTTTTCACGGCTCAAGCATTGTTTGGTTGTATCAGCGTCGCTACAACGTCGTAGGTGACCTGATGAGGCATCTGAGACGGCCGCCAGCATTACTCTCTAGCACAATATCGTATCTCACGCAGCGAATATGACAATCCACAGCTTCTAGTGACCCATCAAAGTTGGCCATGATAGTATAGAAGCATCTTTTTCACGGCTCAAGCTCATTTTCACCGTATCGGCGCCGCTACAACGTCGTAGGTGACCTGATGAGGCATCTGAGACGGCCGCCAGCATTACTCTCTAGCACAATATCGTATCTCACGCAGCGAATATGGCAATCCACAGCTTCTGGTGACCCATCAAAGTTGGCCATGATAGTATAGAAGCATCTTTTTCACGGCTCAAGCATTGTTTGGTTGTATCAGCGTCGCTACAACGTCGTAGGTGACCTGATGAGGCATCTGAGACGGCCGCCAGCATTACTCTCTAGCACAATATCGTATCTCACGCAGCGAATATGGCAATCCACCGCTTCTGGTGACCCATCAAAGTTGGCCATGATAGTATAGAAGCATCTTTTTCACGGCTCAAGCATTGTTTGGTTGTATCAGCGTCGCTACAACGTCGTAGGTGACCTGATGAGGCCATCTGAGACGGCCGCCAGCATTACTCTCTAGCACAATATCGTATCTCACGCAGCGAATATGGCAATCCACAGCTTCTGGTGACCCATCAAAGTTGGCCATGATAGTATAGAAGCATCTTTTTCACGGCTCAAGCATTGTTTGGTTGTATCAGCGCCGCTACAACGTCGTAGGTGACCTGATGAGGCATCTCAGACGGCCGCAAGCATTACTCTGTCGCACCATATCGTATCTCACGCTGTGAATATGGCAATCTACTGCTTCTGATGACCCATCATAGCTGGCCATGATAGTAAAGAATCATCTTTTGCACGGCTCAAGCTCTTTTTGATCGTATCGGCGTCGCTACAACGTCGTAGGTGACCTGATGAGGCATCTCAGACGGCCGCCAGCATTACTCTCTAGCACAATATCGTATCTCACGCAGCGAATATGGCAATCCACTGCTTCTGGTGACCCATCAAAGTTGGCCATGATAGTATAGAAGCATCTTTTTCACGGCTCAAGCATTGTTTGGTTGTATCATCGTCGCTACAACGTCGTAGGTGACCTGATGAGGCATCTGAGACGGCCGCCAGCATTACTCTCTAGCACAATATCGTATCTCACACAGCGAATATGACAATCCACAGCTTCTAGTGACCCATCAAAGTTGGCCATGATAGTATAGAAGCATCTTTTTCACGGCTCAAGCTCATTTTCACCGTATCGGCGCCGCTACAACGTCGTAGGTGACCTGATGAGGCATCTGAGACGGCCGCCAGCATTACTCTCTAGCACAATATCGTATCTCACGCAGCGAATATGGCAATCCACAGCTTCTGGTGACCCATCAAAGTTGGCCATGATAGTATAGAAGCATCTTTTTCACGGCTCAAGCTCATTTTCACCGTATCGGCGCCGCTACAACGTCGTAGGTGACCTGATGAGGCATCTGAGACGGCCGCCAGCATTACTCTCTAGCACAATATCGTATCTCACGCGGCGTACATGTCAATCCACAGCTTCTAGTGACCCATCAAAGTTGGCCATGATAGTATAGAAGCATCTTTTTCACGGCTCAAGCATTGTTTGGTTGTATCAGCGTCGCTACAACGTCGTAGGTGACCTGATGAGGCATCTCAGACGGCCGCCAGCATTACTCTCTAGCACAATATCGTATCTCACACAGCGAATATGACAATCCACTGCTTCTGGTGACCCATCAAAGTTGGCCATGATAGTATAGAAGCATCTTTTTCACGGCTCAAGCTCATTTTCACCGTATCGGCGCCGCTACAACGTCGTAGGTGACCTGATGAGGCATCTGAGACGGCCGCCAGCATTACTCTCTAGCACAATATCGTATCTCACGCAGCGAATATGGCAATCCACAGCTTCTGGTGACCCATCAAAGTTGGCCATGATAGTATAGAAGCATCTTTTTCACGGCTCAAGCTCATTTTCACCGTATCGGCGCCGCTACAACGTCGTAGGTGACCTGATGAGGCATCTGAGACGGCCGCCAGCATTACTCTCTAGCACAATATCGTATCTCACGCGGCGAACATGTCAATCCACAGCTTCTAGTGACCCATCAAAGTTGGCCATGATAGTATAGAAGCATCTTTTTCACGGCTCAAGCATTGTTTGGTTGTATCAGCGTCGCTACAACGTCGTAGGTGACCTGATGAGGCCATCTCAGACGGCCGCCAGCATTACTCTCTAGCACAATATCGTATCTCACGCAGCGAATATGGCAATCCACAGCTTCTGGTGACCCATCAAAGTTGGCCATGATAGTATAGAAGCATCTTTTTCACGGCTCAAGCATTGTTTGGGCTACAACGTCGTATGTGACCTGATGAGGCATCTGAGACGGCTGCCAGCATTACTCTCTAGCACAATATCGTATCTCACGCAGCGAATATGACAATCCACAGCTTTTAGTGACCCATCAAAGTTGGCCATGATAGTATAGAAGCATCTTTTTCACGGGTCAAGCATTGTTTGGTTGTATCAGCGTCGCTACAACGTCGTAGGTGACCTGATGAGGCATCTCAGACGGCCGCCAGAATTACTCTCTAGCCAATATCGTATTGTAGATTTTGAGTCGCTGACGGACAGGAACTTTTTATCTGTTTCTTTTTTGTGTGTGTATTCTAATGTTTCTATTTCGATATTCAAGAAGTTCGTCCTTTTTGATGTTCAAAATCTTTCTTTCGCTTTCTTGCAAACCGTCTCGGTACAGGATATCACCTTTCACAAGTTGAATGAGGTCGTTTCTCCATGAATAAATTCCGACGCATGTAGAGGCTTTTCAAACTGTATTGGGATTCTCTCATCTAAAACTAAACGAAGTTGGATTGTGTGTTGTTACTTTATGGTTAACCTGTAAGAGAAATCGACAGTTTTATGAGGTTAGGTAAAAGTCGTAAGCTACCATGTCCTTATGTACTGAATTCCAGCGTGGTGATTTCGAGAGACACATTTCTCCCCTCAAAATGCCTCCGACGCTAATAATAACTAAGTTAATCAGATTAGATATAAATAAGGACCTGCTAGGTATGAACTTTTGTCTGTCATACGGTCTTTTGGATTGCCGAAAGGTTTGCCTAACAGCAAGATGGGCAGATGCCCATAGGAGGATCTCCTCTTAGACACGGAGTCTGCAAACAGATAGACTGTACCTGCAACAGTGTTTTTGACTCATGCCTCCGACGCTGCTGTATCCCCCGCCCTCAAGTTGCTTATTCGGCACATTCAAAACAAAAAGACGACGTTCATTCATACAGACTTCTTGCATGAATCCAAATCCAAATTATCATCATGACTGAAGATGAAGAACCTAGAACTCAAATCAATCAAGGAGAAATTGAAGTCGCGGACGACCTCGAAGACTTCAGCTTGAACGCTGAATCTGAATCTGATGCCGCTCCAACGAAGAGCTCCTTCATGTGGATGTGGTGGGTGTTGGCAGCTGTTCTATTCACTACATTTGCGATGTTTCTAAGCAGCGCTTCTGTAGGAATTGTTGCGCATAATCAAGCTCAAGCTCAAGCTCAAGCTCAAGCTCAAGCATCAGTCAAGGAGAGCAGTGGTAGCAAAAGCAGCAAGAGCAAATGCAGCAAAAGCAGTTATGCAAGACGTCTCAAAGACGCCGACTTTGAAGATGACGAAGTCGTCTCCAACACTGACATTGTGGACCGTGAGCTCGATTCTTTTAATGATGATGATGATTGTGAAGATTCGGATTCGAATCCAAATGCAGATGCAGAGGAGCCCGATGGTGATGCTGTACGGGCAAAATATCAAGGCACCATTGCATTGGGAAACTTGGACTGCGGAAGTGAGGAGGAATGCGTGCAAAGTGTCCAAAATGCGTTGAAAGCTGCCTTAGAGGAAGTAATTTGCAGGGACCTCACTCAACCTCTCGTTTAACCTTGCTGGGTGGTTGTTGTTCCGACGCCAGTAATTGAAGAAGAAGAAGTGACTGATGAAGCAGGCCGCCGTCGCTTAGATCTGAAAAGCCTATGGACATTCATTGCCAGTATGACCATCGCAGGTCCTTCTGATACTGAAGATAACATTACCACCACCATTGACAGCGCTGCTGAAGCAATATCGGATGTAGCGGTGGCTCTGGCAGAAGCAGTGGGGGTAAATATCGAAGTTGTTCTGGAGGCAGTGGCACAAGTTTTCGAAGTCCTCACCGTGGAATTGAGTCCTGACCCATATGATTGGGCTGCCGTTATTCCCAATGTTACTGGGTATCAATTGGTGGGAAAGGGATATTGTACGTCAAGCCTTGGAGAGTACTACAGTGGTATTAAATACGAAACTTCGTCCGTTCTTGAGTGTGTCGAAAAGTGCAAAGATTCAGTCTGCTTTGCCGAGAATAGCTGGACCTTGCCGGGAGTTGAATTGGACGTCTTGAGCGATCGTACTGATTGCTATTGCCTCATAAATGAAGCGTATGAGCGTGGCGATGATTGTACTGATCCCGATGCTGACTTCTTTGACGCTATAGAATATGGCCCAGGAACAGATCAGCCATGGTTCTCTGGACCAGAGGGTAAACAGACTGCTCTCTGTTTCCGCTTTATTTAATGATGGGAAACAAGTTGTGAAGGCGAAGTTGAAGTTATTTGTGTGTGTGTGTGTGTGTTTGTAAGAAGATTGATGAACAGGTTGATGTGCTAGAGTCTCTAGATAGATGTGTTCATCTCTACATCACACACTCAAGCATCTCAATGGCGGTACTTTTTCTTGAGAGTGAATGTGTGTAGATGTAGACATGAAAAAGTTTACTTTAGTAGTTAAAATAATTAAGGTACGAATGTATATCGAATTAAACGCTGCAAATACGGCAACGATGAGCTCCCAGTGGCCCTTAAAACGTTGGTTATGATAGTGTCAAGGATATATCCACTGCCTCTGCTACTTACTACTTAGCCTATAACAACTAAGTAGTGGGCGGGCAGCGGGCAGTATTCGGGGATGGGTAGTAAAGTTTAGGTTTAGAGAGCCCCTTTTTTGGCTTCCTTTTACGAATTAGGTACATAGGAATTACTACTGCGTTTGCACCCTCCCTCTCTCGACCTCCGATCTCGCTCCCACCAATCCACTGTGCATCCTGCATCAAGGTAAGGAGCATGCATCTTATGTGCATAGGATGTGCATAGGATGAAATTACCGCTTGCAGCACACTCGTAAGGACTAAGATAATCCGGTGTTAAATTCGAGCATCCGCTCTGCCATAGTGGTATCTCTATGTATTTCAATTGGAGCACTTACCAATTTGAAGAAGTGGAGGCACGCAAACCTCCGAGCTCTAGAGAAAAGCTATTCGAGCTCCTTAGTAAGGGTGAACCAAACGCTGAAGATGTTCAAGCGCTGATTGACAAGGATGCAAGTGCAGTGAAGGAGAAGAAAGATGGGCTGTTACCGCTGCACACTGCCGTCTTAAATAATGCGTCGGTGGAAGTCATGCTCGTACTGCTCAAGGCAGACCCTTCAGCCACAAATGAGATGGGAACATTCAAAGATGACGTTATGTTGCCACTGCACTTTGCTATCTGTGAACGACGTTCACTTGACATAGTTCAGGCGCTACTTGACGTATATCCAAAAGGAGTAGAGGCTAGGATAACCGGGGAGGGGAAACTGCCACTGAGTCTTTCCCTTGAATATGGGGCATCGGATGATGTTGTGCTGGCTGTACTTGCAGCATATCCTAACGCCGCTGAGGACTGTGGAACAAACGATGATATCTCATTACTGCCGCTGCTCACTGCAATCCGAAAGAAACGTTCACTGGACGTTATAAAGGAGCTGCTGAAAGTATATCCCAAAGGAGCGGAGACCAGGTTGCCCGAAGGAGAACTACCGCTGAGCCTTGCTATTACCACCAGTGGGATATCGGACGATGTCGTGCTTGCTGTCCTGGAAGCATACCCTGATGCTGTCAAGGACACGGTATCAAACGATAGCTCAACACTGCCTCTGCACCTTGCCATCCTAAAGAAACGTTCTCGTGACGTAATAAATGCGCTAATTGACGTATATCCCGAAGGAGCGGCAGTGAGGATGAAGTGGCAAAGGGAAGAGAAACTGCCACTGAGTTATGCGCTAACCAGTGAGGTATCCGACGACGTTGTGCTTGCTATGCTTTCAGCGTACCCTGACGCAGCTAAGGAAAAATCTGCATATTATTATGGATTAGTAATGCTACCACTGCACTTTGCCATCAGGGAACGACGTTCACATGAAATGGTGAAGGCGCTGCTCGATGCATACCCTGGCGCAGTAAAGGAGATATCACCTACAAAACAGCTACCACTGTATGATGCCATAAAGATGAAGGCATCAGAGGGAATTATACTGCTACTTGCTAACGCATATCCTCAGGCTGCAAAGAAGAGGATGGAAGACGGGAGGCTCCCCATTGAGGCATGCGCTGAAAACAAGGCGTCAGAGGACTTGATGCTAGCGCTGCTTAAACTTGATATGCCCGTCAGCATTGAGGATGGAACGACAGTTGAACATTGCGGCAGCTGGAACGCCTGTGTTGCTTGCAATACTGAAGTTGCGACAGGTGCTGTGCGCCGTATTTTATCCGAAACCGAGGGTGGCTTTGGAAAGCACATCCACGCCCTTGCAGATGTCTGTGATGATGAAGGTCGAAGTGCTCTTGCTCTAGCTTCATCTGGGCCACGTGCCGCAATCTATGAATACCTATTATTCAGTGGCCAATATAGACTCCAAACTGGTGCACCCGAGCACCGAACAGCAACAAGTGTGGTATTGCGTGCACAAGATCTTGGCGAGCAATCTGACTACGGTGTCATCTTTGACAACTGGGTCAGGGACAATAATGGAAAGATTGACAGGCAGGATGTTGCAACAAATGCGAATTCTATTGGCTTGGACCCTGATCTCTTTTTGGTGAGCTCAGAGGAGGATGACAGCATATCTAAGGAGGATTTCGTACGCATCTGTAAGCGACAGCTGGGAGACGGTCCTCGCGAGGTAGCGATCAAGCTAATGCAAAACAAGGATCAGTGGGAACGCGAGTGCAATGCTCGCACGGAATACAATCTGAACTCAAAGTACGTGGTATCAGCGCTCTCAAATGTACCATCAGACACCAAAATTGCTCATGCAGTAGAGAGGGGCGACGGTGGACTAGACACCATTGTGACAAAATTTCTCGGTGGCAGTAAACCAGGCAATTACGCCATTGTCATGATAGCAGCAGACCGTAATCTACACGAGATCTTTCATCAAGAGCAGCCTGAAATTGACACTGTACGAGTCATGCTAAGACAAGTGTTTGAGGCTGTAAAGCACTTGCATGAAAAGAATCTTATTCATGGCGACCTTAAGATGCCCAACATTGTACGTTTTCGAATCGACAATCAATTACGTCTAATTGATTTCGACGCCTCCGCAAGAATAGTGCCAATGGGCGGAGAGGAAGAGTCGTTTGCTGGTGCCAAGTTCTCGTCTGCAATATTGCCGCCTGAGATGATAGAGAGGATCGAGACAGAAGAGCAGCTGGAGGAATTCAATAAATACTGGGAGGGCGAACATGACAAAGATCTAGTCGCCAAGTTTGCACCAAAGTTATACATGGAGCAAGGGATTGTGAAAGCTCGATATGTTGCAAAGTCATTGCGCACAGAAGGGGGCAAGCCTGTAGACAAACGACTGCCTTACGAGCGGGTGCGTGCGTCGGCAAGCATTGACGCATGGGCACTTGGTGTTTTGGTATTCACTCTACTCACAGGTGAAACGCCCATCCCTTCCACACGTGACGATGACTGTGCTTCAGGTGCGGCCATGCATATGTTGTACTCATGGGGGACGCAGCCAGAGGTGTTGAGCGAGCTCTTCAGGAAAATCGACGATAATGCAGCACGCGACCTTGTTCAGAAGTTGCTGCAAAGAGATCCAGCAAAGAGACCGACTATTACTTCTCTGTTGAACAAGCATCCCTTCTTTCACCCCGAGCGAGATGATGAAGAAATGAAGGGTTTTGTTCAGCAAATGAATGCTAGGCTTGAAGATATCGATAACACTCTACACAGCCAAGCGAAGCAATTGGAGATAATGAATGCCAACAATTTAGTAATAAAGAAGCTGAGCGACGAGAGCAAGTCCGAACTATTTCACGCACGCCATGAGTTGCTCAAGAGCATCTTTGAGGCAACTGGAGTAAAAACTCCGACTACTTTCATTATTCTCAATAACAAGCTGCCTCCAAAGGCATCCGATGAACATGTGAAGAAGATACTTGATCTTGTTGCTGCAGAGGATGGCAGTGGTGTTAGCGTTGATCTTCCAGATGATCTAAAGAAATATCGTGACCAGGTTGAGACTGGGATAAAGTGGGCGAAACGCATCAAAAGTATTAACTCAAAGGTTGCAGCTGGCGAGGTTGGCACGGCCTTCGAAATTATCAAGGAGGGAATAAAAGACCTTATTTCGGGAAACGAGATGTACCTTTACCTAGTTGATGAGCTGACGGGCGAGCCCATAAGAGCAGATGGTTGGCCAATAACAATTACCGGGCCATTGGAAACAGTGCCGAAGTTGTTCCCACTAATGCAGGTCGGGATGCGAGGTATGTTCTTCTGCGACGGCAAAGTGGGTCTGGCTAGAATGTTTGGCTTTCCTGCGAAAAGGGTCCCGATTGCTTGGTTAGAAGGCGCACAAGAGTCAGTTGAGCTGCTCAACGAAGAATGTTCAGTTGAGCAGCTTTGGCATCGTGCATGTACAAGTCGAGGGAGGTACCGCGGTTCCTCACTGCGTACATTTGTGGACTTTCTAAACAAGAATGACCCCGGCCTAAGTAAAAACGAACACGGAGACTTTGCTGGTTTGCATCACATCGGTGACCCAGAAGATGGCACTGCGCTATGGACTACGCTAACAGACCCAGTAGATATTGAAAATGCCCTAAAGGAACGTGCGAAACAGCGTAGGGAAAACGAAACGCTCGAACATAACGAGCATAATATTCAAAAGACGGTCAAGAAGCAGCGCACTAATATTCAAAAGAAGGTCAAAGAAAATACAGATACAAGTGCTGCAGCCAAACAGGACGATCCTGCTGTCACTGAAGGCGATAACTGCTGCACGAAATTAATGATGCTGTTTGGCTATTAGTTCAGAATACATAATCATAAGAATGAGTAACCAATTAAACACCAAGTGCCAACGATAGCACAGACTTCTTCACAGCTGGGATAGAAACCAACACTGTACACGCAGATGCAGTCAATGCCATTGCAATAGCTGCAAAAGGGAATGCATCCTTCTCATTAGCGAAAGCTGCAGTGCCCAAGCCGTGCGCTGCAGCACCAATTCCAAGTCCTCTTGCCACGGCATCTTTGATTCCAAACGCGTCCAATATCGAAGCACCGAAGTTGGCCCCAAACAATCCTGTCAAGACCACAATTGTCACTGCAAGTGATACATCTGCACCAAGAATTGTCGCAATCGCCATTGCAAGTGGAGATGTAATGTTCCTCGAAAGTAAACTTAGTCGAATCGAAGTATTGCCCATTCCAAGCAATCTCACAGCTGCCGCCGTTCCGTATAGCCCTCCTAGAGATGACACAATCGTCGATATGCCAACCTCTTTAATGTTCTCACGCATCAACTTCTTCCTTCCGTACATTTGACAAGCAAGTGCCACAACTGCTGGTCCCAATAGGAACAGCAAAACGTCACCAGCACCAGTCGACAGAGGCGCCGCGAGAGGTGAGATCCCAGATTTGTACAATTTGATGATGTCAATGAATTTTCGTCCAGTGAGAGAAGCCATCAGCGTTGATGCAACCCAAGTAAGACTGGAACATGTAATCAATGGATGAACAGTTTTTGTAAACGATTTCGGTAGATTAGCTCCAAAGACGAATGATGCAAGAGTTGTAAATAGCAGAAATGATGATTGAGCGGGTGTGATCAGCTGAGTGGCCGACTGCTTGATAGCTCCCACAGCAGCAATTCCACTAATACCTGCAAGGGTTGTAAGATTCTTAAGTAACTTTGTTGAGAATGCTTTTGGGGGTGGATTGGTTGTAGCTTTGACAGGAGCAACAGCTTCAGTAGCTGACACGTTGATATTGTTTTTTTCATCACCTCCTCCCATGAGACGTCTTATTCCAAGTACCGACCAAGCAGTAGTGAACAGAGTAAAGAAGAACCCTCCAATAATAACAGTGAATAACTTCAAAATCTCCAGCGAGTTTCCCAAACTACCTGCCAATGGCAATGTAATCAAACTAGGAACAAAAAACACCGGCAGCCACTTGGCTAACAAACCTGCACCAGGATTCAACGTGTTGTAAATTGCCTCACCCCATTCTTCTTTCATAGATGTTACAGCAATCATTGTTGCAAAGAGTGATCCGCATCCTGCCAATGAGGATGGGAATGGGATGGAGTACTTTGTGAACAACGAGCGAAATTGTACATCCAAGAATATTAGGAGGGCGGTTGCGATGATTGTTTTGTTTTTGCTTCCAGAGTTCGTGCTTGCTGCTGCTGCTGCGGCGGCAGATAGTTGCGTAGAAGATGGAACCGAGTGTTTGCGGTTACTGCTGAAGGCGACATTTCTTTTCGAGTTTGTTTGATAAAACTTTCCGAGATTGATGGAAGGGGAAAGTGGTGTCATGTGCATGTGACGATGAGTCGATCTTGCAGATGGCCGAACAGCCACGAGGGCTGCCGATAAGGAAAACGCATTGAATAGCAGGCCAATGAACAGCATCTTTAGCGGTGTAGGCAGTATTAGAGTGGCAGAGCGCAACAATACAACCTGTTGTATGCTATTGGCGGACTACAATACACGATTATGGCCGATAGCCGATAGCAGACTTCAAGCCATGGAGCAAAGGTGCTCTGCCTACGTCACTGTGATGTCAGATGTCATCGCCTTTCTTGAAGTGTGGCGCTCAATCCAGAGATGTGCATCTCAGATGGTGTCGCAGGGATCGGACGAAAATGATGTTCTTTCATTCCAAAAGTACCGCGGCCGAGAACCATTATCACGAACTCAATCGGAGCTTTGTCGATCCCTTCGGCAGAACAAACATCATCGCAAACGTAGGCACTCCTCTCTGAATAAGTTAAGACGGCAATTTGCCAGTAGCCAAGTCTTTGCAACGACTCAGTACAAGTTATTCAATCTTAAGTGCAGCAGCTGTACCTCTCACATCTTTCTGCAACCATGATGTCAACTCATCAATCACAATTTGGCCGAAGCCGTCATCAACAGCCAAGAATGAGTTCGCCACAATTCCCAACATCAGACGATACCACTGCAACTAGCTACACATCTTCGAAAAGTAGTACAATCAGTGGAGGTGTAGAAAGGAGCAGCAGCTGCATAGGTGCCTCAAGCAAGAAACCTGATGTCAAAATAGAAGACAAGCTTCAAAGAGACATCACCAATAGAGCATTATCGAAAAAGGCTCAGATGGAGAATGATGCAATGGTGTATTTGGATGGGCCTCAGATTTATACTTGCGGACAGTGCAGGACGCATTTGACGAGTCATGATGATATCATATCAAAGAGCTTTCATGGTAGACATGGTAGGTCTCGTGTGCTTGTCATGTTATTTTCTGGTCCTGTTTTGTTTGTATGCTCTTTGAAATGTTGATTGATGCTTAGATCGTATATGCAGAGGTTCTGTGCCAAGAGATGCTCTCCAGGTTGCACGTAGGGTTGCATGCATCATGTGCTCTGTGCTCAAACTAAAGGATCTAGTTTTATCTCTTTGCATCTTCTTCTAACCGGTATCGCTTGCCTTCATACAACAGGACGTGCTTATCTGTTTGATCAATGTGTAAACATTGTCACTGGCCCACCAGAAGATAGAATCCTCATTACAGGTTTGCATTCTGTGTGTGATATAAACTGCAAGAGGTGCAACACATTAGTTGGGTGGACGTACGCAAGAGCCTACGAACCCAGTCAAAGGTACAAGGAGGGCAAATTCATCATTGAGAAAATCCACTTACATTTGGAAGAGAGTGACTACTATGATGTAGATAGACCAGCTGGTGAAAGGGCGGATAAGTGGCGCAAGCGAAGTATGAGCTGGGGAAGCGAACGCAGCTTGAGTGTGGGATCTTATGGAGATGCATATTCAAGGAGTGGCAGCGGCAGCGTTGCAGGGAGTCCTCCTTACTCATCTTCTTATCGCTGCCCGCAGTCACCGCCAACAGGTCGAAGGCTCCGACATGACAGTTCTTCTAATGCTCCTCCTTTGTCACCCAGGTCGCCGAGTCAAATCATTTACGAATATAAATGAGACTGGAGAAGGACTGGAGAGTGTGTGAGCATTAGCCTGGAGCTGAATGCACAACATCATAATATGAAAAGTGTAGATATCTTGAAACAAGACGTACACAGTTCTTATGAAAGTCCTTTCAAAGAGGGTCCATGGAAGCAGACAATCAGGTTGTCTTATGAACTTCCTCTAGAGTACAGTGTAATATAGGAACCAAGAGACAAAATAGTAAACAAATTAAACATTAAAGTTCAATTGCAGTCCATTCTCTAAACTCTTACTTTGACTTCCATCGAGGGTATAATTCTTGACCTCAAGTCACAAGATCTTAATTGCCTTGTTACCTTGGGATTTCCCTCCTTTACATTTTACATTTAGGAACATCGAAATGATAATTAGATGAGAAAAGTTGTAGGTTCAAAGAGAGCAACAATACCGTTAACTTCGGTTACTTAAATAGGCTCATTATCCAGAACTATACCTTTTCGTGACTTGTTCTCTTCAATGAGAATGGAATATATGCATGCAATGGTTACCCTTTCAGAGTCTTTTCGTCAGACTCAAACTTGCAGGAAACCTCAATAATATGTACCTTATAAACGCCAGACACTCTCAACACCAACATAGCTAAAACGCCAACTACATAGATATGGTATCATCCACTCATCGCCTTCTCTTTAGAGTACGGAGGAACGATGGGACTCTACCATCACCGTCATCTTGCTCCTCCTCAGGCTCATCTTCCTCCTCCTCTACATAGACCGGTGGTGGTGGTGTGCTCTTAGCTGATGGTCTCGAAACGACATCATTCAACAAATCCAGATTTTGTTTTGTGTTGTCCGCAAAGCCCGTGGCCAACACTGTGATTGAAATAGAATCCTCAAGTGAATCATCAATCAAAGCACCGAAAATCACATTGGCGTCTTCTTCGACTGAATCATAAATCAACTTTGCTGCACGATTGACATCCGTCAAACTCAATCCTTCTCCTCCACTAATATTGAACACGACACCCTTGGCATTGTCAATACTAGAATCCAAAAGAGGACTAGAAATGGCAGCGGTGGCAGCATCCTCGGCACCAGTCTTTCCAGATCCAATTCCAATCCCCATCAGTGCCGTTCCAGCATCGGACATGACACTTCGTACATCTGCAAAATCAACATTGATCAATCCAGGTTTGACAATAATCTCGGAAATTCCCACCACACCTTGTCGCAAGATGTCATCTGCTACCGCAAACGCTCGATTCATTGGTGTATTTTCTGGAATGATATCCAAGAGGCGATCATTACTAACAACAATCACCGTATCAACGTTTTCCTTCAACCTTTCAATTGCAGCTACCGCTTGCCTCATCCTCCTCTTTCCCTCAAACCTGAATGGCTTGGTAACAATCCCAATAGTCAACGCTCCAGCCTCCTTACTAACCTCCGCTACAACCGGTGCAGCACCACTCCCAGTCCCCCCACCCATACCAGACGTCACAAAGCACAAATCTGTACCCTCCACCATGGCAGCAATTTCGGCACGTGATTCTTCCGCGGCTAATTGACCCACCTCGGGATTTCCCCCGGCACCAAGTCCACGTGTCGCGGCTGTACCAATGTTGAGGACACGTGCACCCTTGGCTTTGGAACGGCCTAGGGCTTGGGCGTCAGTGTTGATGGCCCAGAAGTCTACTCCGGAGACGCGGGTGTCGAGCATGCGGTCAACCTTTTTGTATATTGTTGTGTGTGGTGTCATTCATTGATTATTATTTGTTTGTGCATCATATACATGATTTTGAACGAGGAACACAAGTACAGTATGAGCAATACAATATCAGAAACAAACCTCACATAACACGATACTTAAAGATACTCACAGCATTACAACCACCTCCACCAACACCCACAACCTTAATCACACAAGGACTCAATCCACCATCCGGAATGACGGCATAGGCATCATAATCATCTATCATACCCAAAGCAGTACTGGACGTTTTCGTATTGCGACGTGTAATACCGGCAAAGGATCCACGTTCCGGTTGCCATCCTGATGCTACGGCCGAGGCAAATGATATTTCTTCTTCTCCTTCAATGTTATTGTCTGAGAAAGCACGGAGCGATGAAGCAGGAGTAATGATAATGGACTGTTTTTGCAATAATGTGGGAGCTGGCGCAAATGCACATGTTGTGGTGGTCGCGGTGAAGCAGCTAGCAAGGATGGCCATCGCGGCCATTGTATATCTGGATCGCATCATCTTCTCAACAATTATTTGGTATTAACACAACAGGATGAGCTTGATAACAAGGCGACCGTATCCAAAATGATACTCAAGGGAAATGGGTTCATGGAGCTTGTTGCTTGTTGGCATCAAATTCCAATGATGACGATTGCCGCGCAAAATCCCTCTCTTCAAGATAGGATTAGCGACTACGTAGCGAGGGTGCTAGAAAGGAGAGTAATTTGGAAAGGGGTAAATCATTGTCTCCCTTGCTCTAGCTGGGCTGGGTACAATACTTAAGAGGTTGCTGAAGTGAAGTGATGCGTCAAAGCTGACCAGCGACAAGGATCGAAGGGACCTCTTCATCGTACTAGGTCTTGAGCAGCCAGACGAGCGTAAAAGGATAGTTACATTGCTTCTAGCTCATAGCTTCACTCCAGATCCAGATATCTCTTCCATGAGCACTACTCCTGCCAAATTTGAGAGATTTGCAGACAGTCCTAGAGTCGCACCTAAAATGAGAGATAATAGGGTTGTCATCCGTTTAAACCAGACGATCTCAACGGAGCAATATGCAGCTCCAGACTGATAGGGACTTGCTCTTTACCTTTACTACCCAATCTTCAGCTTTCCCCAATGTCCAGGTTGTATTCTATGAGCAACATGCAAAAAGCTAATTTCAAAGATGATGAGTGAGCTTTGGCAGGGACAAGTCAGTGCAATGGAGTGGAATAGCTGTAATTGAGGGACTATCGACGTTGTTGTGTTGTTAGGCTTGTTGCATCATCGTACATTCTTATTATTTGATGTGTGGTTGCTTGCTGCTACGTCTACTTTCTAACAATAAAACAAGGATTGTTCACTCTCTACTCCTTCATTTTTGCATCATCATCTTCTTCATCCTCCTCCTCCTCCTCATCATCCATATTCGCATGCTCCTCCCTCCACTTCCTCATCATCTCCGCCTCATTATAATGCTTCTTCCTCAAATCCTTAAACTTCTTCTCATGCTCCTCCGTCTTCTTCTTCTCCTCTTCCTCACTCATATTCGAATCTCGTGATAACGCCGGTGACAACGGGCATGCATCTCGCTTATCTGCCACAGCTTGGAGTTTGGACGAGATGTCACCCCATTGATTGGCAAGGGAGTTCTTTTCGTGATGTGGGTGATTTTCGTCTGGGGAGCGGGGGTGATGTCCTGAGGAGGTGGATTCTTCGTCGGAATGATGATCGTAGTGGGTGTAGGGTGTGTTGGGTTCGTCAATCTTTTTTGTTGTTGTGTTGTTTTTGAAATCAAGTTGTTAGTATTTGCAAATGAACATGAGATGTGTAGTGAGCTTGAAAATAGAGCAACAATGCTAATCATCTCTACAATAACGATATCAGCAGACGCACCTTCATTCTAGTACCCCTCAATAAATCATGCTCTTCAATTGCATGTTCATCCCAAGCTATATGTCTGGATTTATCCGATTTATTGCCGTCGCTTGCCGCCGCCGACGCCGCAGCTATTTTGGAAGCTTTGGACGGTGATCCCTCGTCTCGCGGATGCTTGAGGATTGGATGCACTGTGTCTGCTGGTGGCATTTTGATGTTTGTTGAGTCCATTGTATTGTATCGTTGGTTGTATCTCTGCGTCTATTGATGTATGTCAGTGTAATGCAACGGTAGTGAAATCGTGATCGCTGCTCGACGAAAATGAAAGCGAAGAGAACCCAAGATTTTTTGGTCTGGCTGTGCTCACTTTTTGAAAACCTCCATGTCATTGTTTTGGCACGCTATCGAGGCAGCAGCTACCAAACAACAAGCAAAGACGCAGCAACAACAACAACCATGACGGAAGTAGCAAAGATGGACATAGACGACAAGCCAACCATCAAGGTCAACAAGCGCCCCTCCATCCCAGACGAAAGCATACAAATGCCATGGGTAGAAAAGTACCGACCTGCCAAACTGGAAGATCTCGTGGCACATGAAGATATTGTTAGCATATTGACAAAGCTGATTGATAATGACAATTTACCGCACTTGTTACTTTATGGACCGCCGGGTACTGGAAAGGTGAGTGGAAGATTGCCCGCTGCACTCGTGTGTAGGATATGATCCGGGATGTATTGGTGCATGTAATGTGTACATTTTTCAAGAGTGCACATGACACCAATACAAAATACCAATTCACTCATTCAATGCAACAAACACTAACTCTCGACCATCTCACAGACATCGACCATAGTAGCCGCCGCAAAACGAATGTACGGATCCACCGCAGCCTACAAAACCATGGCCCTTGAACTCAATGCATCCGACTCCCGTGGTATCGACGTAGTCCGAAACGAAATCAAAGAATTCGCAGGGACACGTCAACTCTTCCACAAGGGTATCAAATTAATCATTCTGGATGAGGCAGATGCCATGACATCTGATGCACAATTTGCTTTAAGACGAGTTATTGAAAAACATACCAAGAATGCACGATTTTGTTTGATTTGCAATTATGTGAGCAAGATTATACCCGCGTTGCAGAGTCGTTGTACGAGGTTTCGATTTGCCCCGTTGCAGCAGCATCAGATTCGTAGTCGATTGTTGGAGGTGGCGGATGCAGAAAAGGTGAATTATACGGAGGATGGGATGAATGCTATTTTGAATTTGAGTGGGGGTGATATGAGACGAGTGTTGAACTTGTTGCAAAGTACTGCCATGTCGAGTGAGGTTGTGAATGAGCATACTGTTTATATGACAAGTGGGGCACCGTTGCCGAAGGATGTGACGATTGCTATGGATTGGTTGATGAATTTGGAGTTTCGGGAGGCTTATGAAAAGCTTACAAATATGTGTACTACGAAGGGATATGCATTGTGAGTACTTGGTGTTGTCCAGTCTTGGTGCGCTACTTGCTTGTTGCATCCTTGTATAACCTCTTGTGCTTACGTGAAACACCTTTTATTCTGCATTCATTAAGGACGGATGTTTTGACAGACTTTACCACGCTTGTTTCAGAATTGGAATTGCCTGCTGGAGTAATGGCGGTGCTTCTGGATGGAATGAGTAAAGTAGAACATCGATTGGCTTTTGGTACAGATGAAAAGCTGCAGGCTGCTTCACTGGTGGGAGTGTTTGTGCAAGCCCGGCACATGATGAAGGTGGCATAAGAAAAGTTTGCTTGGCAAGAGTGGAGGGGAGAGTTTCATCATCAATTCATAAGATTAACACAAGAGTTTTTCAAAATCTCAGCCCAGTTAGTGTTCAAAGTATCACCAGACACAAATGAACCACAGGAGCTTCTATTTATATGGACTCAGCACTTCAATTGTAGAGTAACTAACATTGTTTTTTCATTCTTAGAGAGACAAAAATAATCATGATAAGCGACCACCATTTTTTTGCAAACCATTTAAAGCATTGGCTGAGCAGCCCTGGCAGCGGCCCTCCTCTGAGTAAGAGCCCACTTATCCCTCTTCCTCTGGTTCTTAGACTTGGGTGCGATCCTTGGGGGTTCTACATCCTTCATCATCAAGCCAGCTAATTCTTGCATTTTCAAAATTCCATCACGTGTTTCTTCGTAGTATCTGTTGTATGTCTCAAGCTCCTCACCTTCAAGGTTGGCGGCAGCCTCTTCCTTGGTCATGGCACGGATCTCGCCCCATCGTGCGATTTTGTCAGCACGTTCATCAGGGGTGAGGAACGCGTTGAGGGCGGTGGATTGACGGCTGGTGGTCATGGGTGGGACGCCTGTAATTGTATTGTATGAAGTTAAATGGATAAAGGAGTTAGAAAAACACAAATTTGCACAATTTAGGAATAGCATCGCGTTGGAAAGCCAGCAGTGTCTCCTCCACATTATTACAGATCCCAAAGGATGGCTCCGGTTGCATTCATTATCGCCTTTACTCCATCGGAACACAAACACTCTCTCAACGCCACGTGGACCCATACTGCCGTGATGGGTATAATAATAACGCCACCTCCTCTCTCGATAAAATCAAATCATCACGTACCGAAGGCGGATGCCCCAGCAATTAAAGCGGCAACAACAAAAGTTCTCATGGTGATGATAGCTCTACTACTGTGAATTGGTGGAGAGAGTTGCAACGATGATGATGATGCCGGCCTGCTGCAAAATTGCTGATGGGGAGAATCGCTGACGCACTAAGGACGGCGTAAAGGTATGACTACGTATGAATTCCTACGTACCTCGGGCTCATCGCCCCCTCCACAAGTAAATTTCGAACAGTCGGCCATCGATCGACACCAGCTTCCAGCAATCGAATAATAGCAGCGATAAGCAACGTAGTAATACAATAGACATCATGAAGGTCACTGCTATTTTATGCTCGGTTTTGGTTGCCGGGGCTTCGGCCTTTGGTAAGTTTCGCAGATGGAGGGGATATAATTATACTGGAGCAGATTGAACGGCGACAAGCCGATCGCGAACCCTTTATGTTGGCGTTGAGAGGAAGTCGATTATCCTCCAGAATTTTGCTCATATGCACGCATTATACAATGGAGAGAATTGCACAGCAATGGACTCAAAATGCAACGGCTCAATATATCAACATTTATACCCATCAAATGAATTATTTGACTGACACATCTCATGTTCCCATCACATCAAATTCACAGCTCCAGGCGCCACCTCCTTCACCGGAACCCACATCTCCACAGTCTCCCAATCACCAATTGCCGCCCCCCGCACCTCTTCCCGCACCTCCGAACTTAACATGATGCGTCACCGAAAGAGAGTTGCCAAGCTCGGCAAGCCCGCCGATCAGCGTAAGGCTCTTTTGCGTGCACTCACCACTGAAATCATCCGTCACGGACGTATCAAGACTACCCTTGTCCGTGCCAAGGCAGTGCGTAAACACGTTGATCACATGATTCAATTGGGAAAGAGAGGAGATCTTCATGCTAGACGTCAGGCTCTTGGATGGATTTATGATAAGGATTTGGTTCACTCTTTGTTCGAGGCTGCCCCTGAGAGGTATTCGGATAGGGAGGGAGGTTACACTCGTGTGTTGAGGACTATGCCTAGGCAGGGAGATAATGCCAAGATGGCAGTGATTGAACTTGTTTAAATATCAGTTAGAAAGCAAAAGATATATTAAAATAGTTTGTGTAGTTTCTTTCTCAACGTGGGCGTGGTCTTTCTCTCTTGTCTGGTTGTTGGGGAGGGAGAGAAGAATATAATAATACATTGAAGAATCAATGAATGCATTATGTAGAGACATTAATCAAAAAGTTGCACTGTCGTGTTTGTCTGTGGAAGTTCCTTAGATCATATGTTCTGGTACTGATGAGGGAGAGCAATACAACCATCAACGCAGGATTGTTAATCTGCCCACGCCCCATCTCAATTCTATCCTCTTAATCCAGAACCCAGATGAAAGAAAGCCACCGCATTACCAACATCCCAACTTCCACTCTTACTCCCTCTTTCGTTTCATACCACCACCACCACTCCCCCTCTCCGCCTCCATACTAGCCTTCATACTAGCAACCTTCTTAAACGCCGGAGCATTCCTCAACAAATCCGGCAGCGCAATAAACCGTACCCCACTCCCCCGTAAATAAACCGTGGGTAATTTCGAAACTTGTCCATTCCTAGCTGTACGAACTACATCCGTTAATGTCATATTCATTGTATCTTCAGCGTTGAGGAGTAGTCCACGGTAGATTTCACCGGATTTTAATTCGACAGTGACTTTCATGCCCTCGGCTTCGTAGAGGAGTTTTATTGGGACGCCGACGTTGCTCATGGTGGATGTATATTGTTGTGTAAGTTCTGGAGTGGGGGTGGATGTATATCGCCGCAATTAGTCCGTCTATAAGCTGTCTACAAGCCGAATATCTTATTTCAAATATAATTCGACCTCCGATTGTATTTGTATTGTTCGAGAAATAGTTAAAAAACGACCGTCACTTCTGCAGTTACAATTTCAATTGAGATGGATAGAGGCGCTTTTCCACAGGATATCAGGCGCCCGACAATGAAGATGATAGTCACACAAGAATACTTATTGCTCCTTCGAATAAAATGATGATCAAAATATGAAAATCAACTCGGAGGGTCTGGCATTCGCCACCAAGCCAACTAGGCTTGTGGGTATAGGGGGCGGATATAAACGCGATAGTGGGTGCAGCCCACGTGGGCGCCCACCTCTGATGAAATATCCAATTGGTAGGCCATTTCTGTGTCAAACTCTGTCAAAAACGTGTAAAAATGACCCAAATCAGCCTGAAATCACCTTTTCAGGCTCATTTTCATTTTACTAAAACAAACGCGTAAGTGGGCAGCGCCCACTGCCCCCTATACCCACAAGCCTAAAGCCAACCAACTTGCAACTTGCCTCTGCTTGCTGATTGACCATAACGCCGACCATAGTAGCGAAATCACACCACCGATCCACCCAATAAAACCAACCGATCGCCCAAGATGCATCTTATGTACTACCTAGACGAGAGTGGCAAGCGGGTTTATACGCTTAAGGTGCGTATCCATGTGATCTTGATGTAACATCACATCATCATCAAGATTTGATGTCCATCAGATTTCGATATGAATGACATTACTTACCATCAATCAATGAGACTTGGCAATGAAGAGACTTTAGATGCTGGCACCAGTCCGAGAACACTTCGTTCAATGGCGATGCTCATCTTGACTATACGCAATAAGTTACTGAGCCTACATTCTCTACGATGTTTCTTGATGATTTCCATGTCAATGTGTGTGTGTGCGGTGGTGGGTGTGGATGACGTTGTTATTTATTTGTGAATTGGCTGTGATGAGACTTTAGATGCTGGCACCAGTCCGAGAACTTTTAGTTCAATGGCGATGCTCATCTTGACTATACGCAATATGTTCCTGAGCCTATCATTATCTACGATATTTCTTGAAATTCCAATCTGACACATCAATTTCTTATTTCTATCCTCTTTCCTTTGCATCAAACTTGGATTGTCGGTCTTTTCTACACGACAATATACTACGCATCTACAGAAATTCAACCCGGAAAAGAAAGTTACAGAGAGTGCCCACCCTGCTCGTTTCTCACCCGATGATAAATTCAGCAGTCAACGAGTTGGCATGAAGAAAAGGTTTGGTATTTATTTGCCTGATCTGCCACCAACTAAGGAGTTATAATTGTAAGGATTGAGGAGATATAGTAGCATGTGTATTATTTATACTAGAACGAAGGTGGCTGAGATGACGTGAGGGTAAAGCTGAACGATTTGAGCAATAACTCAATCCAATTACTTGTATACTCTAACAACGTGGATTACAATAGCCAATAAAGTTAACCTTCAATTCATTATTAAACTAAATTAATTACCCCACACTAAAAGCTTACAAGACAACAAGGTGTTGTGCTTCCTCGTCCCCAGTAGGTGCCAACTTGGGATAGACTCTCTTGTACAAGGCAAGGCAAACCGTATCGTGCTGCTTGATGGGAGCATTGAATAGACACTTCATCACACCATGATCGCCTACACTCTGGACGATATTTCCCTGCAATCCATGTTTGGTTGTCAAGCCTGCTGGCATGAACCACCTGACATCATCAGGATTGTAAAACATGTACTTGACTGTGGCGTGTCTCTTGTGGACTCGGGTAGGGTATCCGGTCAAGATGATCCTCTTCAATACAATCCTGTCAGCATCGGCTCCAAGCATAGATCCATGAGCTAAAAATTCCCGTCTCTTGCTATCAAGGCTTTCACCCTCTGTTGCCTCACGGAACACCAGTACAGGACAGGGAGCATATGTCACCGGGCCAAAGACTGTGCAGGCAAAGAAGGCCCCTCCCGTGGGCATGTATCGTTCAAACTTGTGCTTGTCACTATTCAAGTTGTTTTGGGAAAAGACTGGACGGCTTTGCCAAGTCCTCCATCCGCATCGGAAGGTGAGAACATCCTTGCTCTTGATTGGAACCTCTGGATCATTCTCACATTTTAATGACTGTGAAAGACCCATGTGAAGGACGGACGCCTTGTTTTCATGAGGGAGGAGAGATACTGCAGCTAGTATCGTATCTGGAGAGAGTCGAGCGTAGGACTGTGAAGGTACCCCTGAAAGAGTGATCGTTACATATGCACCAGAGGGAACACATGCGCGTGCAAGAGCCTCTTCTTCCTCGTCTTCTGAATCGTCCATGGCAGCATCGCCATCTTTGCTAGAAGAAACACCTACACCGCAACCTTTCTTCATCACGATGTCACTCATGTCTTTCATATCGAGCATCACATCCTTCTGTGTTGCCTTGAAGCTGGCAAAGTGGTACACAGCACCATACGAATCTGGCAAATTTTCCTTGGGATCCCAATAACTCTTTCGGAAACTTTTGATACTACGATAACGTGCATATCGGTCACGGGCAGCTCCTTCCTCTTCATGGTCCACCTCATCGGGGAACTGAAGGTCACATTCGCGATCTTGTTTGCGTTGAGCAAGCAATGTTCGCTTCTCTTCGGCATTCACATCAACGTCGTCGTCCATAAAAGCATCACCACCTCCAACGGTAGTCGCGTCTCCGTTCTTCTTGTTGAGAGCATATGCCAATTCTCCACGATCTTCCGCGTCCTCCTCATCTTCGCCAATGGCATCAAGCCACGCTGATTGATAGTCAGACCATCCAGCGGGACGTGACGTTCCTGGTTCAAAGACATCACTCTTTTTACCGCTGGCATCATTCAAGTCATCTCCATCACCATCTAAATCAAATCCATCGCCATCAAACCCAATAAGATTCTGTTCTCCTTCCAAAGCATCTGGTGATGCGAACATTTCTAATGATTCACGTTCTTCTGGATTAGATTCTGCCAGTAGAATGCCACCATCTGACGAAGAGTTGCTGCCCATTGTCACGTTGTCATCATTCTTCTTGACTCGTTGCTTCCTTCCCATTGCAACGATTGGGGGCAATTGATCCCCACCGCTACCCGATCCAGCCAGTTTGACGTGTTTCACAGCAAATGTGCCAAGATGAGGAACGTGAGCAAGGTGATTGACATTCCAAGGACTGTTTCCACGAATATATCCTGTGAGTTTCAACTCTTGCGTCATTTCATCATATTGCACTGCTTTGATGTCTTTGCACGGAGCACTATCACTTCCATCTGTAATGAGAAAGGGTCGAGGAGAGTCTGCTACCCAGCTAGTACCCGACGCTGACATAGTACATAGCATACGAATCAATGCAGCACAGGATGTCTCAGATTGTGTTTTCGTTGTTGCAGTACTAGTGGCACTTGTACTCACACTTGCAATATCGTCCATCAAGTCTCCACTTCCTCCTGTGGTTGTTCCCGTTGCAATATCAATCTCAAACACTTTGGAATTCTCACCAAATTCAGTACTTGCAAATCGTGAAATATACTTCTTCAACTCTGCACGACGACGAATATGTGTACGTCGGATAGATTTAGAAGATCGATGAGTCGTTACACCCATGGACATGGCTTCTTCATATTCATCTTCTTCGTCATCATCTTCCATTGCATCATCTGCATTCAAATCAATGATACCACCACCAATAGTCTGAGGAGAACCAACCCCCTCAATCTCCTTATGAACAATCAACGTAACAGGAGTCGGCATACCCTGTGCCTTAATCGCAGTCAAAATCCGATCACCACGTTCACTAATCAAATGATCCAAATGTGCCGTATTGGCCGAAGTCTTGATGGATGTGGCAGCGATACTCATTCCTCCTCCAATACTACTACCTCCACCACGTCCACCAATAGAAGCATTAATGGCCATGGAAGAAGTGACAGAGCTACTATCCACCAAGAACAATACCAAATCACAAACACGGCAGAGATCAAGCGCGGCATTAACAGAGGCATCTTCTTCACTATAACTGGATGCATATTGCGGATGAAACGACGTCGAGTTGGTCAAGAGTGTCAAATGCGGTTGTCCACCCTTGGTATGAGCACTGTATGCCACGGTAACAGTTCGAGTTGTCCCATCACTCTCACACGCAATAACTTTATCGGCACCTCCGACTATAAACTGTCGTACACACTCTTCCAATTCACTCTCTTGCTCTGATAAGGAAATGATGCCTACAACTCGTGGAGGTGGGGTAGATAACGCTTTTGATGCGGATATACCCACTGATGATGCTACAGTCGCAAGTAATCCACGACGAGCTTGCAATAACGTCTTTTTGGAAGCATCTCTCTTTTGTTTTGCGGCGTTTAATCGATTGGCCTTGGCAGAACCTTCATTGGTTGTGGAAGCTTTGAGTGATTTGCGTGCTCCGCCGCTGCTTGCGTTAACTTTGCCTCCTTGGAGTCTGTTCTTGCTTCGCTTGGAGGCGGTGGCTCGTTTGTTCTTTTTGTTGGTTTGTTTGAGCTTTCCAGCTCGATGCGAGTGGCCGCCCATCGTCGTAGTAGATGGGTAGAGAGTAGGTTTATGGAACAAATGCAATTTTTTGAGATATTGGTTGGCAGAGGAAATGCTCAAGCGCGCCAAAAATAAGGCGCCGTCTGACATTCGTTCAACCACACCAAAAAAGAAAACCTCTCCATGTCGCGTCGAATAGAACCTACTACGCTGCCTCCTGCAATTACCGCTGAACGATAATCGCCTTCTGAATTCCCACCATACAATATAAACTTGGCTGCCGTGCTTCTTTTTCAGCTTAAAAATATCAAATAATATCAAAGCCATGACGATGCACAAAATGATGATAAGATCGCTCCTCCGCCAACGACATCAATCAACACCACACCTATCATCCTCCATCCGATCCATATCCACCACCCCCTCACTCCAGCAAGCCATGCCCGCCCCCAAAACCTCCTCCGAAGAACCCAAAACCGCCCAAAAGAAAGTCATCAAAACAAAAGAAAAGAGCGGCTCAGCCTCCAAAATGGCCGCCAAGGAGGCCAAAACCAACCGTCTCGTCGATCTAATGACCAAGGCCTACGATGCCCCAATCACCCCACCACCAAAAGTATCCGACGAAGAAATGGCCATCCGTGCCATGATCGGACGAAATTACGTCATTGGATCCTTCAAACGACATAACGAAAACAATCACGATCTCGCGGTGAAAATACGCATGAAGAAACATGCCATGAAATTATTACCAAAGGAGGGTGAGATGGGGGATACACCAATAGAGGGAGAGAAGAATACTGTGTATGGAAAGTGGAGGAAGGCGGCGTTTAAGGTGAATGGGAATTGGGGTCCTCCGGATTCGAGGCCGATTCCGTTGTTGACTCCGCCGATTGAGGGGTTTGATGCTAGTTTATATATGGATGCGGAAGATGAAAGTTAAAGAGAGAGAGAGAGGAGATGTTATATACAACTTTCTGGAGACAATATAGAATAGAATGGGATGGATGTGTTTTTTTGGTATTGCATTCAAGTGGGGGAACTTGTTGGAGTGCAAACAATGCAATAATCCAACATGAGATCAACACTGGGAGTGCAAGAGCCTATCTCCCTTCTTCAAGATGATTTGACCTAACATTAATACCAAATCACTTCTTCTTCCTTTGCTAACTATTCCTCGATCTCAATTCTTGCCACGTGTGAAGGTATTTGCTTGTATTTCGCAACATCTAATATCATGTGACTTTATTCATTCTTTGGTCCAACCAGCGCAATGCTTGAAGACTGCTGAAATTGAGAGGCCAGTACCCCGAGAGCAGGGTATTGACAACGCCACTGACCAGCCACTACCATCAACCCCTGCCGCATGTTCATTGGGAATTGAGATTTTGGTCTGTCCGTGCCGTGCCGAGACCCGAGACGAGAGAAAGAAGATCCCCTTCTTTTTTTCCACCGCACAGAAAATCCAGCACAGTGCACAGCTCACAAAATCATCTTCATCTCAATGGCATTGGTCTCGACGTAGGACTGATCCAAAATAATAGACTATTTAAAAACATCACTCAAATCTGTGACAATGTTCCTTTCTAGAGCTGGACTCCGTTCATGTGGTGCAAGGATAGCCACCAGTAACACAAGATGTGCATCGGTACTTGCTGCAACAACTCCATCTGTCCCAACTGCGGCTGCAGCGACACCATTGCACAAAAACAACAACAAAATCCACTACATCCAGCCATTCTCAACTGCCGCCAAACCATCTACAGCCCAACTAGTGAAACAACTACGTGAAATGACCGGAGCACCAATGATGGAGTGTAAAAAAGCACTATCCACACCCGAAGTGGATCATGATTTAGAAAAGGCACAAGAGTGGCTACGCAAATATGGATCTGCCAAGGCATCGTCCAAAGTTGCAGGTAGGGAGGCACTCGAAGGTCTTGTGGGGGTGAAAATAGAGGGAGATAGAGCTAGTATTATCAAAGTTAAAAGTGAGACTGATTTTGCCTCTCGGAGTGAGACGTTTTCAATGTTTGTTCAGGAGATTGCCGATGCAGCTACGGCTGGAGACGTTAATGGAGATGTCGATATTGGCGCATTCATGGCTTCTGCGAAAGATAGCAAAGGGCAAGTACTGAGTGAAACTCTCAATGATGCCATTCTTGCCATTCGAGAGAACATTCAAGTAGATTCAATGGTCATCATGAAGGCATCCTCCGATAAATCTGTATTGGCAGGATATGTTCATGGACGTGCACCCAACTCTACCTGCGGAAGTGCCGCGGCAGTGGTCGAAGTAGAAGTAACATTCGATGCAGGCAGTGAAAAGGCAGAAGAAGCAGCAAAGAAATTGGCAATGCACGTAGTTGCAGCAAAACCAACCTATCTTAATCCAGAGAGTGTTCCAGAAGATGTTGTGAATAAGGAGAAAGAGATTCTATTGGAGAAGATGACTGGGACAAACAAGCCGCCGGAAATTATGGAAAAGATTATTGCTGGTCAAATGCGAAAGTTTTATGAAGGAATATGTCTTACGGAACAATCTCATATGGTTGAGGAGGGAAATCCCAAGGTTAGCAAGGCAATGAAGAGCTTGGGACTAGAGGTGAAGAATTATACTCTCGTTGGAATGTCAAAGTAAGATCTTCTAGAAACGAATAGAGAACTGCTTGAATCTCTTCTCATGCTTGAATCTCTTCTCATGCTTGACTTAAGATAGTTTGATGTTTACTTTTTGACTCTTGATTTCTACACTCATTGTACTCTAATGGAGATTTTAAAGAAAACTTGATTGTCGGCTTCCTTCCATGAACTCTCTTTGAAGGAATTTCATAAGATGCTGCACGCGTTTTGTCTCCAAAGATGATACTACTGCTGTTCATATTATGATGTTGTGCATTCAGCTCTGGTACCTAGCAAAGATTGCAGCAACATGCATAAATATATGATGTTCATTCCAAGTCACTGAATCATCTTCTCCTCACACTCCTCTTCCTCCGTCTCGACAACGTCCCACTAGCCTCCACCTCCTGACCATCCCTCACCGCCCCCGCCTCCAACTTCAACACACTCTCCGCCCCCTCCTTCCCCTGCTTCACCGCATTCGAAATCATACTCGCCAAATGCCACATACCCCCATCCCGATCTAACCCATGTGACCCCTCCATATCATTGTGCATATCTGCCACCTCTCGCATGACTTTTGGATCTAAATCAAATTGGAATGGGGATTGATGTCCTGTTTCTTCTTCGAACCATTCGTCGAATTCTTCATTGGACATGCTTCGTTTGAGTTCTGCCGTTGTTTTGAGTATAGCTAGACCGGTCTTGGGGCATTCTTCGAGTGCTTCGAGTGCCTTGCGGCATTTCATAAAGATGGTTTGTGATTTTTGCTGTGCTTTTTCGCAGTCGTTGCCGACTGTGTCGGGGTGGTGTTTCATGGCTATTTTTAGGAATGATTTCTTGGCGTGGGAGTATTTGGACTCTTTGGGTATGTTGAGTGTTCGGAATGGGCAGGGTGCTTGTTTGAGAGGGGATGGTAGTGATGAGAAGTATTGGCATTGTTGTTGTCGTTTCGTCGATGTTATTTGATGGCTATTTATTATTGTTGCGTTATAGTGATGATGGTTATTGCAGAGAGTGCTGAGAGGTGATGCCAATGATGATGACGCCGACCTTCTTCTTCTTTCCGATTTGTGTGTAGCTGCTTGGAGCAGTCTTTTATGTAGCGCCGTCCGCGTCGAGTTCATCCTGATGAGCCAAGTATTGCGATACAAGCTGATTTTCTACTCGAAATGATCCAAAGTTGGTTGTCTGGACCTATTGCCTCTGATTATGGACGTCGACATGTCGTTAAGTATCGACATGGAGGGAGGAAACCAAAAAGTTGTGAGAGGAGGAAAGAGAGCCCTTTAAAGGGGCATCTTTGTTCAAAAAGGCCCGTTTCATAGGGCACAGCAAAGAAGAAAAAATGAAAAAAGCCATTTTCCCAACAAATCAATGAAATTTTTGCGAGCACTGTCAGTGTTGTCGTTGGTGATATTGTACCCTTCCAATCGGTCAAGAAATAGCCTCAAATTAACTTCACAATGTCCTGCCTATGCATCGGCGGCGTATGCATTCCCTACGCGGGCCTCATCCCCCTTCTCCTCTTCGCACTCAAATGGGCTGCCAAGGTGGGATTGCTTCCCGACTTTGTTGCCACGCGTCTTGGTCTACAGCAGCAGCAGCAGTCTGAGAAGGGAGCATCATCATGTGCAGAGGGTGGTAGTAGTTGCTGTGCATCAGAGACGAAGAAACCTCGTCGTCGTACTGCTCGTGAGAGTAGCACTGCTTCTACTGCCAGCACAACTGATGTGGATGAAACTAATGAAGATGAGAAGAAAGAAGACAACAATGATGGTATTTCAGGAGGAGGAGGAGGAGAAGTAGAACATATTGATGCGCTCACACGATGGACCGAAGTATTCACACAAAGCAGACAATCATCATCATCTTCTCTGTTATTTGTCAAATTTACCGCCGAGTGGTGTAAACCATGCAGAGTTATACAACCAGCCTACACCTCACTGGCGGCACAATACCCCAAATATAAATTCGTCACAGTTGATGTCGACGGGGATGATTGTGATGCACTGTCAAGTAAGCTACGTGTGGCCATGATGCCCACGTTTGTTTGTTTTAGGAGTGGAGGGGAGGTGGGACGGATGAGTGGGGGGAATAATCCGGAGGGTTTGAAGTCTTGGGTGGAGAAGATGAGTTCGTAGTTGGATATATATATAGGAGTATATTGTAATAATGTTAGTTAGTGAAAGTAGAGGTGTAGAATTACCCCTTTGATAATTGAGCATCATGGTCTCTGGCGCAGAGAGGAAGAAAGAAGAGAGCTTTCCTCTTACCTTTCCCTCGAAAAGGAGGGAAAGATGTTTTTGGAGGGAACTATTAAGCTTCTCCATCCTGCCAAAAGCCAAAATATTATTGTTCTTCCGCTTTGATTATTTTAGTTTTTGCTCCTAATAACGCAACTCTAAAAGGAGGTAAGTTGTTGCTTGAACTGCGAACGGCGGCAAAGATGCCATCCACAGAAAACACACAAAATCTCCTCATAAGTAGCGTGCTCTACGACCAGAAACAACATACAACACTTGTTATTCCTCCTTTGAGAAGCCATCAATAATATTGACACTGTAGCATCGACGAGGTCGGTCGTCGCGAGATCCAGATGCAGCGCCGTGAGCAGCAGCAGCATGAAGTAGACCGCAACACCAGAGGCGAAAAAGGCCTGTCATCATCAATGTTGCATGGACGGTCTTCAAGACTCTCACAATCACAATCGCAGCAGCAGCAGCAGCAGCAGCCACTGATAACAGCTCTTTGGGAATCGACGCCAAAACTGCACCGTAGTGGTAGCCTTGGTAGTGGTCTTTGCAGAGATGACGTTGACGTCAAGTCTACACCGAAGCAAACCCGCAGACGTAGTGACCTCAAAAGCTCCAATGGTACAGCCACGATAGAAGATTACGTTAAAGTCTTTCGGTACTTGAGTATATTGAATAGAACGAGCCCTAGTGTTGAAGGTGAGTAAATATCTTGTGTTAAGTGTGTGCCTTATATAATATCCATGCACTTCTAATGTCAGATTATTATGTCTTATTCATCGCCAACACACCCAGTTGATAATAGCATCCTAGAATCAGACACTAATCGTAGTAGGCCACGACCAAATACAGTGTCGTTAGCGCTATCCTCCCCTAGACAGTACAAGAAGTCTTTCTCTGATTCTAATCTTCGGCCGCGGCCACCACCACCACCATCATCACCAGCAACAACAGCAACAACAACTTCGTCAAGAAGTTCTGCTTCTGCTGTGAAAAGTTGTTTTCACCTTCCAAACGTCAGCAGCAAAGGTATCAATGTGAAAAACTTCCATCCCTCTCCTCCTCCACCACCACCACGAAGGTCGCCTAAGGCGCAAAATCCTCGAGTTGTCGTAGCAGCAGGGCTTGTGTCATCTTCAGCAGAAAGAAATGTGAAAGATACCGTAACAACTCAACTAAATCAAGCTCCAGCTCCGCCACAAAGAATTGTAAATGGAAACCGACAGCTCGTGGCACAATATCATCGGCATCGAGAAATTGACATTAGTCCAATAGAGGAGCATTTCAATGAGATAACTAGTGCGCCTCTTAGTAGATTCGCCGAAGTTAAAGATGAGTGGCCTGAACCTGAACCTGAACCTGAAGATGAAGACTCCAGGCTGCATTCAGATATAGTGCTGGAACCTTGTGATGATGATTCGATCTCTTGTGTCTCCATGCCCACAACAATTCAATACAATAGATAAATATATTCAAAGAAACAAAGTGAGTAACAAATTTTCTTCAACATCCCATACTCGCCTGACAGTCGTAGAGAGTCTTAGCATACCCCTAATATGCTCTCAGATCTGCACAAGGAGCCTAATTTGGACATTGTCTCGATATCGTATCTCTACAGCTTCTCTACAGTAGACTCTCTCTATCTCTAGAGGTACATACTTCATATCTACTTGTCCATGCTTCATACGCCCACCCCCTTGCCCACCATCTTACCGCCGTTCCTGGTCCGGCCGGTGAAATTCCGCGTTCACTCGAGCGAAAAGCCTGCGAAAAGCGAAACTCAAAATCTCATACAGAAGAACACCATCTACCATGTAACCACCATTGACCACACCGTGCACATGTTCCTGACCTACCCACAAGCCGAATAAAGCTCCATGGACAGATCATCGTCTATATATTCGGTGGCAATCGAGGTTTAGTGGTCGCAACCGGCCATAACTACCTAATCCTTCTAAATCTGTTGATGTTGCTGTTGCCATTTGAGTTTTGTACATATTCTGCACCACAACTATGCAACGCCTTGTGAGTTTCAGTCACAATTCTGATCATGGTAATTCGTTTATCACGGATATTATTTCTTCCTCCTATTTGATATTGATCGTAAGTACTCAACCCGGTCACCGCATATGAGCATGAGCGCAAGTGATGGCTCCTCGGGATTACCATCACGTTGATTAGTCGAAGAACTCCCATGTTGCATGTTGCATTTGACGACGGAAGTTGAGAATATATTATCGTCGCCGCTGTTGAATAAAGTGGATCGATGTGGCGCTCGCGGCAATCCCCAAATTTTGCTCCTTTTCAAGACACCTCTACGACGTTGTATAGTTGTATGGTGTAGCATGGCTCATGGCTGATGCAAAACTACAAAGAGCATGAGCAGTGGAATATATATCCTTCTATATATCTATATACTATCATAACCACCGTTAATGGGCCACTGGAAGCTTTTCATTGCCGTATTTGCAGCGTTTAATTCGATGTACATTCGTACCTTAATTTTAACTACTCTAAATAAACTTTTTCATGTCTACACAAATTCACTCTCAAGAAAAAGTACCGCCATTGAGATGCTTGAGCTTGACAGAGAGTGTGATGTAGAGATGAACACATCTATCTAGAGACTCTAGCACATCAACCTGTTCATCAATCTTCTTACAAACACACACACACAACTAACTTCAACTTCGCCTTCACAACTTATTTCCCATCATTAGATCAAGCGGAAACAGAGAGCATTTTTTCCCTTTGGTCCAGAGAACCATGGCTGATCTGTTCCTGGGCCACAGTCATAAGCAGTGTCCAAGTCAGCATCGGGATCAGTACAATCTTCGCCACGCTCATACGCTTCATTTCTGAGGCAATAGCATTCAAGACCTTTCGAAATCTCTTGCACTTCAACTCCCGGCAAGGTCCAATTATTCTCGGCATAGCAGACTGAATCTTTGCACTTTTCGACACACTCTTGAGTGGACGAAGTTGTGTAATAAGTAACAGCACTGTAGTACTCTCCAAGACTAGATGTACAATATCCCTCTCCCACCAATTGATACCCAGTAACATTGGGAATAATGGCAGCCCAATCATATGGGTCAGGACTTAATTCGTTGTAGCGACGCCGATACGGTGAAATTGGGCTTAACTAGTATCCAAGATGCTTTTATACTATCATGGCCAACTTTGATGGGTCACTAGAAGCTGTGGATTGTCATATTTACAGCGTGAGATACGATATGGTGCTAGAGAGTAATGCTGGCGGCCGTCTCAGATGCCTCATCAGGTCACCTACGACGTTGTAGCGACGCCGATACGGTGAAAATGAGCTTGAGCCGTGAAAAAGATGCTTCTATACTATCATGGCCAACTTTGATGGGTCACTAGAAGCTGTGGATTGTCGTATTTACAACGTGAGATACGATATGGTGCTAGAGAGTAATGCTGGCGGCCGTCTCAGATGCCTCATCAGGTCACCTACGACGTTGTAGCGACGCCGATACGGTGAAATTGAGCTTAACTAGTATCCAAGATACTTCTATACTATCATGGCCAACTTTGATGGGTCACTAGAAGCTGTGGATTGTCATATTCGCTGCGTGAGATACGATATTGTGCTAGAGAGTAATGCTGGCGGCCGTCTCAGATGCCTCATCAGGTCACCTACGACGTTGTAGCGACGATGATACGGTGAAAATGAGCTTGAGCCGTGCGAAAGATGCTTCTATACTATCATGGCCAACTTTGATGGGTCACTAGAAGCAGTGGATTGTCATATTCGCTGCGTGAGATACGATATTGTGCTAGAGAGTAATGCTGGCGGCCGTCTCAGATGCCTCATCAGGTCACCTACGACGTTGTAGCGACGCCGATACGGTGAAATTGGGCTTAACTAGTATCCAAGATACTTCTATACTATCATGGCCAACTTTGATGGGTCACTAGAAGCTGTGGATTGTCATATTCGCTGCGTGAGATACGATATGGTGCTAGAGAGTAATGCTGGCGGCCGTCTCAGATGCCTCATCAGGTCACCAACGACGTTGTAGCGACGATAATACGGTGAAAATGAGCTTTAGCCGTGAAAAAGATGCTTCTATACTATCATGGCCAACTTTGATGGGTCACTAGAAGCAGTGGATTGTCATATTCGCTGCGTGAGATACGATATTGTGCTAGAGAGTAATGCTGTCGGCCGTCTCAGATGCCTCATCAGGTCACCAACGACGTTGTAGCGACGATAATACGGTGAAAATGAGCTTGAGCCGTGAAAAAGATGCTTCTATACTATCATGGCCAACTTTGATGGGTCACTAGAAGCAGTGGATTGTCATTTTCGCTGCGTGAGATACGATATGGTGCTAGAGAGTAATGCTGGCGGCCGTCTCAGATGCCTCATCAGGTCACCTACGACGTTGTAGCGACGCCGATACGGTGAAATTGGGCTTAACTAGTATCCAAGATACTCCTATACTATCATGGCCAACTTTGATGGGTCACTAGAAGCAGTGGATTGTCATTTTCGCTGCGTGAGATACGATATGGTGCTAGAGAGTAATGCTGGCGGCCGTCTCAGATGCCTCATCAGGTCACCTACGACGTTGTAGCGACGCCGATACGGTGAAATTGGGCTTAACTAGTATCCAAGAGGCTTCTATACTATCATGGCCAACTTTGATGGGTCACTAGAAGCAGTGGATTGTCATATTCGCTGCGTGAGATACGATATGGTGCTAGAGAGTAATGCTGGCGGCCGTCTCAGATGCCTCATCAGGTCACCTACGACGTTGTAGCGACGCCGATACGGTGAAAATGAGCTTGAGCCGTGAAAAAGATGCTTCTATACTATCATGGCCAACTTTGATGGGTCACTAGAAGCAGTGGATTGTCATTTTCGCTGCGTGAGATACGATATGGTGCTAGAGAGTAATGCTGGCGGCCGTCTCAGATGCCTCATCAGGTCACCTACGACGTTGTAGCGACGCCGATACGGTGAAAATGAGCTTGAGCCGTGAAAAAGATGCTTCTATACTATCATGGCCATCTTTGATGGGTCACTAGAAGCAGTGGATTGTCATTTTCGCTGCGTGAGATACGATATGGTGCTAGAGAGTAATGCTGGCGGCCGTCTCAGATGCCTCATCAGGTCACCTACGACGTTGTAGCGACGCCGATACGGTGAAATTGGGCTTAACTAGTATCCAAGATACTTCTATACTATCATGGCCAACTTTGATGGGTCACTAGAAGCAGTGGATTGTCATTTTCGCTGCGTGAGATACGATATTGTGCTAGAGAGTAATGCTGGCGGCCGTCTCAGATGCCTCATCAGGTCACCTACGACGTTGTAGCGACGCCGATACGGTGAAAATGAGCTTGAGCCGTGAAAAAGATGCTTCTATACTATCATGGACAACTTTGATGGGTCACTAGAAGCTGTGGATTGTCGTATTTACAACGTGAGATACGATATGGTGCTAGAGAGTAATGCTGGCGGCCGTCTCAGATGCCTCATCAGGTCACCTACGACGTTGTAGCGACGATGATACGGTGAAATTGTGCTTAACTAGTATCCAAGATACTTCTATACTATCATGGCCAACTTTGATGGGTCACTAGAAGCAGTGGATTGTCATATTCGCTGCGTGAGATACGATATGGTGCTAGAGAGTAATGCTGGCGGCCGTCTCAGATGCCTCATCAGGTCACCAACGACGTTGTAGCGACGATAATACGGTGAAAATGAGCTTTAGCCGTGAAAAAGATGCTTCTATACTATCATGGCCAACTTTGATGGGTCACTAGAAGCAGTGGATTGTCATATTCGCTGCGTGAGATACGATATTGTGCTAGAGAGTAATGCTGTCGGCCGTCTCAGATGCCTCATCAGGTCACCAACGACGTTGTAGCGACGATAATACGGTGAAAATGAGCTTGAGCCGTGAAAAAGATGCTTCTATACTATCATGGCCAACTTTGATGGGTCACTAGAAGCAGTGGATTGTCATTTTCGCTGCGTGAGATACGATATGGTGCTAGAGAGTAATGCTGGCGGCCGTCTCAGATGCCTCATCAGGTCACCTACGACGTTGTAGCGACGCCGATACGGTGAAATTGGGCTTAACTAGTATCCAAGATACTCCTATACTATCATGGCCAACTTTGATGGGTCACTAGAAGCAGTGGATTGTCATTTTCGCTGCGTGAGATACGATATGGTGCTAGAGAGTAATGCTGGCGGCCGTCTCAGATGCCTCATCAGGTCACCTACGACGTTGTAGCGACGCCGATACGGTGAAATTGGGCTTAACTAGTATCCAAGAGGCTTCTATACTATCATGGCCAACTTTGATGGGTCACTAGAAGCAGTGGATTGTCATATTCGCTGCGTGAGATACGATATGGTGCTAGAGAGTAATGCTGGCGGCCGTCTCAGATGCCTCATCAGGTCACCTACGACGTTGTAGCGACGCCGATACGGTGAAAATGAGCTTGAGCCGTGAAAAAGATGCTTCTATACTATCATGGCCAACTTTGATGGGTCACTAGAAGCAGTGGATTGTCATTTTCGCTGCGTGAGATACGATATGGTGCTAGAGAGTAATGCTGGCGGCCGTCTCAGATGCCTCATCAGGTCACCTACGACGTTGTAGCGACGCCGATACGGTGAAAATGAGCTTGAGCCGTGAAAAAGATGCTTCTATACTATCATGGCCATCTTTGATGGGTCACTAGAAGCAGTGGATTGTCATTTTCGCTGCGTGAGATACGATATGGTGCTAGAGAGTAATGCTGGCGGCCGTCTCAGATGCCTCATCAGGTCACCTACGACGTTGTAGCGACGCCGATACGGTGAAATTGGGCTTAACTAGTATCCAAGATACTTCTATACTATCATGGCCAACTTTGATGGGTCACTAGAAGCAGTGGATTGTCATTTTCGCTGCGTGAGATACGATATTGTGCTAGAGAGTAATGCTGGCGGCCGTCTCAGATGCCTCATCAGGTCACCTACGACGTTGTAGCGACGCCGATACGGTGAAAATGAGCTTGAGCCGTGAAAAAGATGCTTCTATACTATCATGGCCAACTTTGATGGGTCACTAGAAGCTGTGGATTGTCGTATTTACAACGTGAGATACGATATGGTGCTAGAGAGTAATGCTGGCGGCCGTCTCAGATGCCTCATCAGGTCACCTACGACGTTGTAGCGACGATGATACGGTGAAATTGTGCTTAACTAGTATCCAAGATACTTCTATACTATCATGGCCAACTTTGATGGGTCACTAGAAGCAGTGTATTGTCATTTTCGCTGCGTGAGATACGATATGGTGCTAGAGAGTAATGCTGGCGGCCGTCTCAGATGCCTCATCAGGTCACCTACGACGTTGTAGCGACGCCGATACGGTGAAAATGAGCTTTAGCCGTGAAAAAGATGCTTCTATACTATCATGGCCAACTTTGATGGGTCACTAGAAGCAGTGGATTGTCATTTTCGCTGCGTGAGATACGATATGGTGCTAGAGAGTAATGCTGGCGGCCGTCTCAGATGCCTCATCAGGTCACCTACGACGTTGTAGCGACGCCGATACGGTGAAAATGAGCTTTAGCCGTGAAAAAGATGCTTCTATACTATCATGGCCAACTTTGATGGGTCACTAGAAGCAGTGGATTGTCATTTTCGCTGCGTGAGATACGATATGGTGCTAGAGAGTAATGCTGGCGGCCGTCTCAGATGCCTCATCAGGTCACCTACGACGTTGTAGCGACGCCGATACGGTGAAAATGAGCTTGAGCCGTGAAAAAGATGCTTCTATACTATCATGGCCAACTTTGATGGGTCACTAGAAGCTGTGGATTGTCATATTTACAGCGTGAGATACGATATGGTGCTAGAGAGTAATGCTGGCGGCCGTCTCAGATGCCTCATCAGGTCACCTACGACGTTGTAGCGACGCCGATACGGTGAAAATGAGCTTGAGCCGTGAAAAAGATGCTTCTATACTATCATGGCCAACTTTGATGGGTCACTAGAAGCTGTGGATTGTCGTATTTACAACGTGAGATACGATATGGTGCTAGAGAGTAATGCTGGCGGCCGTCTCAGATGCCTCATCAGGTCACCTACGACGTTGTAGCGACGCCGATACGGTGAAATTGAGCTTAACTAGTATCCAAGATACTTCTATACTATCATGGCCAACTTTGATGGGTCACTAGAAGCTGTGGATTGTCATATTCGCTGCGTGAGATACGATATTGTGCTAGAGAGTAATGCTGGCGGCCGTCTCAGATGCCTCATCAGGTCACCTACGACGTTGTAGCGACGCCGATACGACCAAATACAGCTTGAGTCGTAAACAAGATCCTTCTATGCTATCATGGGCCAACTATCATGGCCCACAGAAGCTGTTGATTGCCATATTGACAGCTTTACAAACGAGTTGGATGTCAACAGAGGAGCTGGCGGCCGTCTCAGATAGCCTCATCTCATTCAATGCTCAAAAAGGTATAGTGATGGATTTCAAGAATTGTCTAATATCATGTTTTGACGCTTTTGTGATGGCTCCATACAATTTCTCGTGTTGTTCTTTTAAGTCTTACTTATTTAGTATGACGCCTTACTCTTGTTCATCATTTTATTGTGAGATTTTGAGTCCTTAGAGTAAACAGAAAGGGCATGTCAATCATTTCTTCATAGCCCAATTATTTCTACCCCTACATTTATTCTAATAAAGTCTCAAACTTCTTCCATTACAGGTGAATAATCACTGTTGATGCAGTCTCTATCAAACCCATTTGCCAAAATCATTGCAGCGGACATAGTCTCTGAATATTCTTTCTCTCCGAGAGGTGGTAGTTCGGGATACTGATCTGTAGAGATTGTGCTCTGTTCCAAGTAGCTTTGCACACAGTAGCGCTTCTTTGGGATCAAACATTCTCGAGTAGACTTATCATCATCGTAGAGTGCACTCGGCTTCTCTTCTGCTTGAATGCTAGTGATTTTGGCATCGACATGTGGCATCTGAGTCTGATTGGAATCTTGGATCAAGGCACTGGGTGGTGACGGATATTCCTCAGATTTGAGCAATGAAGAAGATTGCTCATCACCAGGAGCAAAAGGTAAACCCCCATGTAATTCAGGATGAAGTCTTTTCCAAATCAAGTCGAAGAAGATCTTTTGGGATCCAAATGGTTGAGATACCTGTGAACAAATTAGGGCAAGATAGGCTCGGAGGTTAGAGGAGAAATCATCTCACGAAGAGTAATCTTACTGAGCAAAAACCGACTAACCTTTTCTACTTCGTGCATTTCAGCGAGAGACTTCACGTGGGTAGACATTCCGTGGGGACACTTAGGGCACTTTTGGAGATGATTGGAGAGGACGTGAAGTGATTTCGAGACATCACTGAATGTCTTTAGTGTGAGAGGAAAGAATCTACCACTTCCATTTCCACCGTAGCAATGTTTGCATGCGAGCCCCGGGAAATTGAGAGGGTGTCTCTTTCGTTTGCCAAGGCGATCCGACTCGGTGAAATGGCACGTCGTCATTTGACTCAAGACATAGAAGGCGTATTCGGTCGCAAAGATCTTGTCTGAAGACTCAACCAAAGAGCGCAACTTGTCAGGGGAGACGATCTGAGGAAGAATAACAGGACTCCTTGCCGCCTGGTTAACGTTCGAGTGAAAGAATACTCCCTTACTTGTATCAATGAGGCCCTATCAAGCAGTTAGCGAGGACAGAGTTGTAAGATATGAGCAAAGGCAGAGAGTGAAAGCATACGTATTGTGTTCTCCAACCTAACTTACAAGCTTCTTGGCAGCCCAAACCCAATACTCCTTAGTGGACGCACTCCTCGCAGTCAACACCTTGAGTTTGTTGTATTTAACGTGAATCTCCTTCGATACAGAAGGACAGACTGGAAAGTGACGTTGTTGAATTATCATCGTTGCGTTATAGATGCCGTTGATGGAGCTAGGGAAGTATGTTGAGCTTTTGAGCTTGAGCTTTGTTTCACTATACCTGCAATGGATACATCCAATGCCCACTTGTCCAAGAGTAAGAGACTTCTTTCTTCCTTTCTTTGGGACTGTGTGGAGGAAAAGTCAATGAGTGATCGAGGTATCAAACGATGTTTAAACACATTCACATGCATACTTACCACCGACTTCATTCGCATCAGCGCAAAATAGGTAAACGTTGTTTCTCCTCACAAAGCAATGCAGCTCAGTCAAGTGTCGCTTGTCCTCAGGAAGGGCCAGGCTCTCCGGATTTCCATCTTTAGTAGTAGAATCGATTCTCGCATTCTCTCCACTTGTCATGCTCCGACCATGCAAGGCAACAGCGACTTCATCTCCATCCACATCAATTCCAGGAGATACTGAGTAGCCATGATCAGTTTTCATCCTTTTTTCTCCAACTTTCTGGGAGCGATGCTCAAGAATGTCTAGAGAGGGTGCAGTAAATACGATCGGCGGAGAAGTTTGGCTGTCGCTTGAATGTACCGACGTTGTTGCGGAATAGGAAGGGTTTGGAGTTTCCATGGCGCTGTTGTTGATTGGCAACATGGTATTGAAAGGAGGAGGGCCACCCGATGGAAGGGACATTCTGTTAGCGTATGTCTTCGGCAAACGTTTGAGCGGTTGACGGCTGCGTTTGCTTCCCTTGACCAAGGAGCTGCTGTTAAGATACATAGTCCTCAGTAGTTTGAATCGCAGTAATTGAGCAAATGAACTGCGAGGAGATAGATGTATCGGAGTTGCTGATAGATTTGACGACGAGATTATTGGCTGGGACGTTATGAGACCACTCTATGTTGGGGAGGTTAAGCTCATCGCCATTTGATGGGACCGTGTTGACTGTTTGGCAGTTGAATCGCACATGCATCGATATTCAAACAGGCGATACACATGTATTTTGTGAAGGCCAACTGAAACTTTTCAGTGAGGTAGTCGTGTAACGTTAAGAGCCGGATCATTCTAAAGTAAACGATGCACATTAATCCTAAGTTGCCTCCATCGCCGAGATTGGCATCCATTTCGATCAAATTATCACTTATTCTTTCAGCTTTCATCACTCAAGTCTTCCACTTCTTCTGTAACTGTAACTCGTCTTAGTTGTAAGCAAATCGCCTCTACATGCCAGCCGGAGATCAGGTGACATCTCAGAAGAGGAAGAGGAAGAGCTACCACAGTCGGCGGCATTCAACATGTTATGGTTGGGCAGCTCAAGCGGTGAAATGCTGATCTTGGGACTGCTACCTGAACGAGACTAGATTGAATATCTGTCCGTGGTTATACATAAGTATGTAGGAGTATTCATACATGCGTTCTTAACTAACTTAGACTAAAGGACCACCAAACTAAACAGGAAATTTCAGCCTCCGCCACGCAACGGCCAAGGCCGAATAAGCCACAAATTCCTCAATGTACAAAACATAATAGTAGTATATTTTAACGCTAGTTACAGGAGGCTTTTTAGGTACATTTTTAGGTACATAGGAGTATTATGGTAACTTTACATATCATAGAACAAGTGTCTCTTAGTTTTAGTGTGATAATTGTATGGAATTTGCACCTTTCGAAGAAGTTCGAGGAATTCGAAGTGACAACGCAACTTTCACGCTACGTCATCATTGGGAGTGTCGTAGTTCGCATGTACAAGAATCTATGCTGTATGTTGTCTCTAGGAGGTACGAGACCAGAAAGTTCAATTTCAAGCTTTATTTACTCTTGGGTGGAACTCTGTGCAACTCTAAGGCCTAGTACTTACTTACCTACTTACTTACACTTTTAAGTTTGTTGGGCAAGTTAAGGTAACATCAGAAAAGACCATACTTACTGCTTCGGACAAGCCAATCGCCTTCATATACAATTGCCAAGACGAAGCGACGAGGTCGTTCGCCGAGAGACCAAAGAGAAGCACCATAACAGAAGGGGCGAGAAAGGAATGTCTTCTAAGGAGCGCCTTAGACGGCGGAGACCAACATCTGGTGCTGATGAAGAGTCTCCAAGACTCTCGTATCAGCTCCAGCAATCATCTGCAGCGGCAGCCGCTTTTCCTCGTTTTGACTCAATGATACACCATGACGTGCAAAGTAATTCTCACCTTCCAAGACTGAACGCATACAGCAAAGGTATCAAAGTGCAGGATCTTCAGCCTCCGCCTACACGGACACATCAATGGCCGAATAAGCCACAAATTCCTCAACGTCGTCCCTCAGTAGCAGAGACTGTATTAACTTCATCTTCTCCATCAGCTCCATCTGGTGGATGCTCTCTTCAGACAACGTCACCTTTTGCAGCAGTGATGCCACGAAGGAGCTCCGAGCCATACCCAAGCACTCCCGAAAGAAGTGAGGAAGATGCCGCGACTTCTCGACTAAGTGAGCTATGCATGGATATCATTCAATCTGGGAAAGAAGGCACATCTCCGCCGCGAAGAGCTGAAATCAAGGAAGTAGTAGCACAATATCATCAAAGTCGTCGCCAAGCCATCAGTCCAAGTCCAAGAGACCCTAACTTCACTGAGATCCCTTCCGAGTACTCTGCAGTGCTTACGTATGGACTTGCACGTTCACAAACTGTTCAGCGATCGAATGCAGCCACAGAGCTCAGACAAACTGTTGCGAATGCTTTTGTGCCTGGAAGTCGAAGTAAATTCGCCGAGATAAAACACACATTAAAATAGAGTGGGATGGATGACAAGAACCCTGTAATGATGAAGATGTGGTCTCTTTGCTCTTTGTACCTCCTTATTGTATTAGGTTGAGTAGTATTAATGTCGTCAGTAACTATGAGCAGTATTATCAGTTGCATCCAAAGGCATAGATGTAGATGGACTCAGACAAGTCACAAAAGCATTCCAAGTCAATGGGAACTTTATACGAAGTTATCACGTTCAGAGTTTGAACATTCGCTAGGCGAATGTGCTGTCGTTTATAAATATTGTCATAATGATGGTTTAACCTACTGAAGAGCCTGCTACATTTATTTCCCAATACTTTCACGTAGCAGATGTCACGGAGTAAAGAAAAATAAATCTTGCCCTTGCGGTGTTTTGTACTCTGTTGTCTGCAATTTCGTTCATGATTCTACTTCTTCTCTAGATCCTCTGACACCCTATCTCTTGTGACCTTCTCCGTGCACCAGATACCAATGATTGCAGCTCTTCCTTTTTCATTTCAGTGTATACTTATGCCCACCTCTAGACATGCTATCAAGCTAATCTAACAAGGTGCGGATGCAAGATAGATGCAACCTGAGACCTGAGAAAAGTGATACACGACTGAGATGTGCATCTTAAACAATTTGGCGCGGTTCATCATTATTTTATGGAGAGAGAAGGAGAGAAATCAAGAGATCTATCAGCTTTGAGGCTTTTTGGCTTGATAATTCGTTGCGTGCTGCTTATCTTGCCCCACAGGCACTCACATTCATCACTGAAAGAAACAATGAGCCGTCCAACAACCATAGCTATACAGCTATCGCTTTTTGTCCTTCCCATTTTCTACATTTATCGCAAAAACAAACGCACAGTAGAGGAACAAAAAAATATCAAGGCAGAACGTGAAAAGGAACGAGCCTTTCTGTCATCTTTGGTCAAGAATCCATCGTCACAGCCGCTGCGTCCACCGCTACCAGAAATTGTGCAGAGAGTACTGTCAAGATGTTCTTTTGCATATCTTTCTACTATTGATGTAGACTCCACCTCTTCTCATCTATCATTGATGAGGTTCACTTATCTTCCGGAGGAGGAAACAATAGTAATGTCGACGAATGTCAAAACCAAGAAGTATGATATGCTGGAAAAACAGAATGGCGTGGCTCTTTTGATCCATGATTTTGGCGAGGGAGATAATCTGACTGGGGAGTATAGCATTACGTTGAATGGAATTTGTTCTGTTGTCAGAGATGGTAAGAGAATGACGTTGTGAAGAAATCCATCACTTCTTGAATACATTCCTAACTCGTTATCCTCCTTCTTTCGCAGTTGTCATGGCCGAGAAATATAGATCTGCGCACTTGAAGAATAATCCAGAATACCCGCAGGTTAGTAGAAAGTTGCTGTGATTGTGTATGTATTAAAAAAATGAACTTTCGAAACTGATAAATTCCAACCAACCTCCTTGAAGTTTATCGTCGGGAAGGATATTGCAATGCTACGAGTTGATGTTGCCTCCGCAAGAATATGTAATATCAATGATGAAGTGCTCAAGTGGAATGTAATGTCTGGAAATAAATAATGATGTGATGTTATACAAAAGAGATGGTCGATAAAATCAAGCACCAGCAGAGCGTCAATGTTGATGCTGCTGCTCATAAGAGCAAGGACATAGAGGAATGCTTATGCAACAACCGTAGAGAACGAAATGGAGCAAAACCTAGCCAAACTATCCCAGAAGATAATAACTTACTTCACTTACAAATAATGAACTTTACTAACACACAAAATAATAAATGAAGTAGAACTCTAACACATGGCTTCTGCAGACTCACTACAGAAACCAAGCTGCTCATCAAAACCAGCCTTCATCTTCTTCAAATTCTTGATATCTCTTTCCAATTCCTCTCTAGCCTCCTCATCCTCTTCACTTGCCAATTCTTTCTTGAGCTCCTTTATTTCACGTCGTACCGTGGACCACATCTCCAAATCATGCTTTTGATTAGATCTCTTTTCCGCGTCCATACGCGAAGTAATATCTTGGAAAGCGTAGATCTTGGCCCTCTTCTTTGCGGGTGACGAAGCAGCAGCAGGAGTAGATGGGGCGATACCACTTGCACTAGCAGCTACTGGGATAGTACTCCCATCGGCGTTGTTACCACCCTCAATCTCGCTGTAGGCAAACAACTGTGCATTTTCGGCGGGATGTTTAAATTTCAGATGGTTCTTAAGTCCACCAGTACCCTGTTTAACGGAAATGTCTCGACCGCAAAGGTTGCATCGAGCATAACGAGCCTTGTCAGGGTGAGCTTCTAAATCATACTCACTGAAGTGCACCCAAAACTTGGACTTCTTGTTCACAGGCTTGATGAGGCAGAGCTGTTGTTCTCCATCTAGTGGAGGAAGCTGAGCGGGACTGGATGTGGCGGCCATTTCGTGGAGAGTGGTTGTAGTTTTTGGCATTGCTACTGACGCCGATTCATGCTTCGGGGTTACCATGGGGTTGGCGATCACGTGATGTGTAGGGTGGGTTGTGTTACGATCAATCACGTGCATCTGGTTCACCTCCATCACTTTCCACCCCGTTCAAATTTTTGAGGTTCACTGCGCCGTTGCTTTTCTACTTTTAGTCACGTTTCCACGTAGGACTCAGTATTGTGCGCCTGCACTGTTGAATCGTTAGAACGACGATGGGGAAAATTCGAGGGGCAATCTTCATAAATCGTGTGCAGTAACAACGACCCCCCCATTGTCAAGCAAACATCGATTGCATACCGCCGACCTGACACCGCCTATCATTGGTATCCTTTGTATCCTACTCCATGCCCTTTTCCTTCCTCAACAAGATGTCTGATCCTACCGATGGAATTATGCCCCCCGCTCTCCCCCCGGTCGAAGGGGAACCACATCACCACGTTCATCAAGAACCGGCTCCGCTTCCACTTCCGGAGAATCCTCAACCTAAGCGCAACAAGAAGGTTCCGTTAACTCCTCGTGAGGCAGTCGAGGCTTTCGCTCAACGTGGAATTTACGTTGATTCCAAGACGGGATCGCTCCGTTGCAGCTGTAACCACAAGCCTTCTCACAAATGGGATCTTTATGGTTACACTCGCCACTTTACATTCAAGTGCCACAAGAAGTATGAGGAGACTATGATGAACGAGGAGGAGGTGAAGCGTCTCGTGGATGCCAAGGAGACGTACTTCAAGATGTTCCCCGTTGTGAGTGAGAGCAACATCCTCCGTAAGAGGAAGAGAGCTTTCATGACGGGGGAAAAGAACTTGACCACCGAAGAAGTTAGGAACCAGGAGAAGCACTGGATGACCATGTGGAAGGATGCAAAGGATGAGTTGAGGAAGTTGAGAGATGAGTTGAGGTTGGAGGCGGACGAAGATGTCAGGAATGAGTTGATGAGAGACATTGAAGGATTGAAGAACAAGAAGGATGACTGGGCGAAACTTTTGGGATTGAATGAATAAGTAAGCCGGATGGCAAGTTAATGCCGTTGCATGTGAAGAGGTTACCAGAGTAAAATACATATATAAATGATCTATTTGTTGTTACCAGGCCGAGTTTTGCACCACTACATCATGATAGAGTTTACACTAGATTATAATATTCTATTCATTCCAAGTCACAAGCTACTCCGAAGGCATTTCCAAACACAACTTCATCCAACTTGTACCGAGGCGAGAAGTTACCATCATCACCATGACTCATTCCAACGTCATCAGTCTCAGACACTTCATTCACACTACGTCGATACGGAGTTCCCGCACAGACAATCAGAGGGATGCTATAGCGACCTCGGGGAACGCCCAACACCTTTCGCACGCCAGCGGCATCTATACCTTCCATTGGACAGGTTGCCAACCCTCTCGATGTGCAAGCTAACATGTAAATCATGGCAGCTAGCATAGTATTCTTCTGAGCCCAAGTCTCTGCTGATGATAATGTAGGCAGCAGTTGTATATCACTTGGGAATAGTTTGGATAGTATTCGAAACCTCGACCTCAAGGATTGTAAACACCTTGCAAAGAAGGAAAGGATGGACACTGCAGTACGAACTCCCCATGAAAATGGAACGTTAAGAAACCGTGGTAGAGGATATCCACTTGAGAATAACATGATGAGCGCGCGGAGTTTGAATAGTGCTTTCGACGATAGTGGTCGCCGAGTTCTGGACGTATTCGTTTTTGCTACTGTCGTGCTGCTGGGTGCCATTGAGTTGAACAACGGACGTGCATCGTCATTATCATCATCTTCATTTTGAAGAGGAGGGTCCATATTGTCCACCAAAAAGTTGGTATACCTCTTTCCATCCCTTCCACATTCTCTATCTGCCAAAAAGACAGCCGTACAATCTGAATCTCGTACACGATCGGCATTCCTACCTAGACAATATTGTGATAAGCGTTCCTTGTCTTTCTTGGAGTGAACCAGTATCACCCGATAGGGTTGTGCATTGAATCCAGTAGGTGCTCTTTGCGATAATTCCAAGCACTTGTGTGCTGCTTTGACTACTGATTGGTCTGATATTGCTGCTTGTGGTACTGCTGTCTTTGTCGTTTTAGCCGAATCTTCTGCCTCCACGTTGTTGTCGACATCTTTGTTGGGTGTTGGCTCCTGGTACCGCTGAAATCTCGTGCAAGCATATCTTTTGTTCACAACCGTATCAAATCCATCCATCAAGTTGTTATTATTCAAGTTCATTTGTAATTCATTGCTATTGCTGACAAGAATAGGATCTTTCTCTGACTCTGATGTACCAATATCTCCAGTTGTACTTGAAGATAACACATGATGATGTGTCTTTTGCGAGTAAGATGTGCCAATATTGTTGTGCATCTTACATGCCGACACCATTATTCCTTCCAGCAGATGCCGCCTCGATGGAAATGAAGGCGGTGGAGCAAACGCAATTGCTACTGTGGTGCTTCTTCTTGATGTTCTGTCGCCACTGCCATTATTGTCATGAAAAAGAAGGAAGCAAGCCGCCACCGCCACCATGAGCAGTGAAGAATTATGACCGCCCATTTTGTATCTACTTATGGTGATCGACTTGCCAACTTGAAATAGACACAGATCGAATGTTCATGAGACGAAGTGGATGGAAAGTGGAAGGATTTGGATTTTTATTTTGTGCCCATCATCGCTGATGCATCGCTGATCGTAGAGAAGCCTTCAAGATCGATTTTTGATTTTTAGCAAAAAAGAAAGAACGCAACAATGACAGCCGCTTCTTGTTGCTAGCACCCCATTGATTGCCTCACTCTACAACTTGGTAGCGCTTATCACCGTACTCTTCGCTTAGTCACATCATACGATATAATGTCGGGAGAATTTCATCCCCTATCACCAGACACAGACTATGCGTCTTCCTCAGACAACACATCAATGGATGAAGTTTCACTAACGTCACGGGGCGGCTCAATATCATCCCGACGCACTGCGAATACGGCAAGATCCGCCCTAATTAGTTCCGGAGCTTCCGTATCGTCTGCATTCAGTCGAACGTCACGACGAGTCATGAAAAAATCATCTGAGTTGGGTATGCCGCTTACAGAATCAATGGACGAGGACGAGGAAGAATTTCACAATAATAATCAGAATGGCAACAGCTCCACAATATCAGCACCACCACCAACTTCAGCAGCAGCAACCAGCACATTCATCGGAGAAGACGACCCATTCTACATGTTCCGCGGAGACCTCACCAAAAAGATCCTCCTAGTCGACCAAGAACTAACAACTTACACAACACTCGTCCAAACCACCGACACGGCAGTCAACACACATGCCATTAAAGAAACAAAAAAACAACTCAAACGACACATCAAACATGCGGAATCGACATTGGCAGATTTGGAAACTACCGTGAGGGTGGTGGAACGACAACGGGAGAAATTTCCACATATTCATGATGGGGAGATGGAAAGTCGGAAAGAGTTTGTACGAGAATCAAAGAGTCGGATTAATGATTCGAAAATGATGATGCAGAGTGAGGAGGTGAAGCAAAAGTTTTTGAGTGATGAGAGGGCTTTGACGGAGCGGAGAAGGGGGGTGGTTGGAAATAATGGTAATGGCAGAGTGCCTGACTTGGAACAGGGAAATGCCTCCACTTCCACCACCAACAATAATAATGGTAATGGTGTCGCCAACTCGGCAGAACGATCCGAAACCATGCTAATGATGCAACAGCAAGACGATACCCTCGACGATCTAGACCTAGCCGTAACACGCGTAGGGTACATGGCCGAATCAATCCATGAAGAAATTGAATCACAAAATAAAATGTTGACAGATTTGGGAGATGATTTGGCCGATGCCGAGGAACAATTGGGGGTTGTGATGGGGAAATTGGCCAAGTTGTTAAAGACCAAGAGTCGATGTCAGATTGGATTGATTTTGATATTGAGCTTGATTGTTTTGGTGTTGTTCTTTTTGGTGTTGTATACATGAAGAAACAAATATTTAAAAGAAACAGCAAAGAAATGACATGAGTTTAGCTGGATACAGACAAAGGAAGGAACGGGTGCATTTGTGAAGTTAATATATGGTTTTGGGTCAAAGTAGCAGAAGCAAGAACTTCCAAACAAGGTTGCTGACACCCAAACTCAATTACATCTTCTGAACCAGAAGTGATGCTGCAATGTTAGTAGATGATTAATTTAGTTGTCCCATCTCTACTCTACTCTTCTTGACTTGACGGTGAACAATGTTTGCCGCCTAATCATAGAAGCATAATGAGGTCTACACTAGAGGATCAATGTCATAGGAGAGGAAGAAAGCAGGAGGCATCCTTTTCGTTTGTAGTATTTTGTGACAGAATCACGGATCAAAATGAAACAGTAAATGAAATGTAATTAAATACCTGTCCGTCCGTGCACCAAAAAATCAAGTCACACACCTCGAAATCAAGGAGCACCAATCACCTCATAAAAAAGAACAAAACAAGCCGCTACATAATATCTTGAATTGTGCCGGCGTAACTAATCGGGTTTATCATTCAGAAATACATCAATTACGCATATCTATCATTAACAAAACATGGCGACTCGTGTAGCATTCGAAAATACTGGTGAAATTGGTGTCTTTGCCGCCCTCACCAATGGCTACTGCCTCACAGGCATCAACCGCTCTGAGAACTTTTACTCCGTCTTCGAAGCCGAGCTATCTGCACACATCCCAGTGATACACGCAACTGTCGCCGGATGTCGATTCGTAGGACGTACAACTGTGGGTAATAGGAGAGGTTTGCTCGTTCCCAATACAACGACGGATCAAGAGTTGGCACATTTACGAAACTCCTTGCCGGATAGTGTCGTAGTTCAGAGAGTAGAAGAGCGTTTGTCGGCTCTTGGTAATATTGTTTGCTGTAATGATCACGTAGCGCTAGTCCATCCTGATATCGATAGGGAGACTGAAGATGTTATTAGTGATGTATTGGGTGTGGAAGTGTTTCGACAAATTGTTGGAGGTCAAGCCCTCGTGGGAAGTTATTGTAAGTTTAGCAACCAGGGTGGAATGGTCCATCCTAGAACCACAGTGGAAGATATTGAAGAGCTTTCGTCACTTCTTCAGGTCCCACTTGTTGCTGGTACCGTGAACCGTGGATCTGATGTCTTGGGTGGAGGTCTGATTGTCAATGATTGGGCATCCTTTGTTGGACTTGATACAACCAGTACAGAAATCAGTGTCATTGAGAATATTTTCCGACTAAGTGGTGCTGGTGGAGGATCTGGTGGTCAGTTGGGTGCACAGGGTCAACAGAGCAATATTGTGACAAATATGAGGAGTTCATTGATTGATCAGCTTTCATAATTAGGTTCACAGATAGCCCAACTCTTTGCGATGAAAAAGACATCATAATATGTAAGCATTAATTATGTAGCAAGAGATATGATTGCTGTTAAGAATAGTCAGTCCATCAAATATGCCTACGCAGCATCGATAATATCCATGAGATCCTCATCGGGACGTTCCTCTTCTTTTTGTTCCGCCGAACCCGATCTTGCATCATCAGGAGTTGACGTGGCTGTCTTGCCGCGACGCCTGTCGCAGAGCCTTTCACCGAGTCCTTCAAATCCGAGTACAAGACAAAGACAAGACATTTTAGTCAATTCTGGATTTTGTTGTCTCTTTGCTGAGTAGCGTGGGTAAAAATAAACTCCAGCATTGAAAAATCCCATTAAGGGTGTAAGAATAACATAGAAGAACTCTAATGTGTATTCACCAGCTGTCGATATATTCCTACCATCGTCGCCTATGACGTCGTAGCCCAGTATTACATAGGACATGAAATACGTCAAAAAGTAAGCAGATGAGTACCTGCCAAGCAGTATTGATTGTATTCTTTCGATTCTTTGCTTGTCCCTTCGATAAGTACTGATCAGATTTCTTCTCTTGCTTATAAACTGCGTAAACGAGAAGGCATATGAATACGACAAGGACCAGATTTCCCAAGAGAACATAGCTAAACACAGCTATTTGGGCATAATCTGCTTGGTCACCTCGAGTGCACGCAACTTCGGGATTGCCATCACAACTGTCTGGTGTCCGATCATTCAGGAAGCAATTGAATAGAGCTGTATTACAGATACCAAATGAGGTTATTTCTACTTCATTGCAATATTTCAATAAGAGAGACGAGACGCATACAATTCGAACTCACTTGGGTTGTAAAAACCGAAGAATATCGGTGGTATGGCGGCACACAACCCGATAAGGACAGGTGGCAAAGTAAAGCCATATCTGATTCCTTTCCGCTTCATTTTGCTCTGTGCCCACCCTGGCTGAACCATCAGCCAGTCTATCATTCACAATAATGAAGAATGTTCCACAGTATTAGCGAGAAGGGAATTATATCAGCAAGTCAATAACATGATCAATATTGTACTCACAAATGGCCGAAAGCTCTGCGTATGATGTTGCGAAATAGATGAGTGAAAATACGAAAACTACTCCTTGAAAAGTACACGTCGCCATGTTTCCTGCTGCATATGGCATAGACCCCTTCGGAGCAAGCCATGAACTTAGAAAGTATGCAAAAAAGGAGCTGATGATATCAACAATGGAGATGTGAAGAAGCACATGACTTGTCAAAGATACTTCTTTAAGTCCTTTCTTCGCTACATGTCTCGCCAGCAGACCACTTCCTATAATTGATAGAACACCGCTTATCTTGGGAAGGATCACAAGAGCGCGAGTGAGTGCCATGTAGTTTACCATGTTGTGATTATTTATCCTCCTCCTCTATCATGCTCTAGAGTCTTCTAGAGAGTGGCGTCAAAGATGGTTTTTGTGTTTTGTTATGTGCTTCGCTTCGCTTGAGGGTGGAGAGAGTGTTGTCACGTGTCTCCTCTGACAAGAAAGAGACGCAAGACCAAAAGAAACAAACACGCAACGCCTTCTTCCTTCTCCGCAAGCAAAATGACACCTACCAAACTCATGCAGTACATACACACAGCACGACTGTGCCCTTGCATATTGCAGCACCATTTGAAGTAATCAGAGCAAGCACTACTTATTAAAACGATAGATGATGGAAGACATCCTGATGGGGTCCGACTCGGACAGCGACGCTGACGATGGTAAAGTAGGGAACACAGATGCACATGCGAACACAACAGCCGCACCTGCTCCTACAGCAACTAATTCTTCCAAATCAGAGCTGAACAATCGATTGAAAATGTTGTATGCTTCATCTTCAACTACAAAAGCTGGCAGAGCACCTACTCCTAATCCTGCTGCTGCTTCTGCTCCATCTCACCCGAGAAATATCCCTCCAACGATGATTGTGGCCAGAACAGGGGGACCATCTAGCTCGCATAATCCAAATTATGTCCCTCCCATGATTCCTAATCAGCAAGGACCAGCCAAGCCTGATGGATCTAATAGTAGATCTCAAGATCCTTATCAGAAGCAACCTCGCAACAATTCCATCCCCAAAACCATCACATCATTCGATAAACCCCAGATGGAAACAGCAGCTACATCAGCCCAATCTCGTCCGCGAGCTGATGGGGTGAATCAATATCAAAAACAACCGAATCCCCTCATGGCAACATCAAAACATAGTACAAATTCATCAGCACGTTCTTCAGGTCAATCTTTGAATCAGACTGAACAGCAGAGGAAGGAGAAGGCGGAGAAGGAAAGATTTTTCATGTTTGTGAAAGTTTTGATGGAGTAAGTATATAATCTGTATGTGCTTTATTTCGTTCTACATAATGTTGCTCTTGTCGTGATTTAATTATACTATTGGACTCACTGATTTGCCGATTGACATTCAATGTGCACATGAACATGCTTCCAGATACTTGAAAAAACGTGATAAAAAAATGCATGCTGAGGCACAGGCAAAAATAAAAGAGTGCTATGCTAAGTTCCAAGGGGGCGATCCAGCTTACAAATCTCTAACTCAAAGCTTGCATTCTCATTTGAAGGCTACGGTGAGTGATGAGTACTGGAAGAAGGCGAAAGATTATTTGTATCATCATCTCTTAAAGAAGCAAAAAGAAGCCAGGGTTGGAGAAAAATCACATGGATCAAGTCAGCAGCAGCGTCAACCTCCGCAACATCTTCCTCGACCTCTTTCTCACGGTGGCCCTCCCCCAACTGCAAGTGCTCTGGTCCATAATCCCATACAGCGACCCCCTGCGCTCACGAAACAACAGGATGCACAAAAGAGAAAAGACAAGGAGGAGAAATTAGAAGCTGCCAAAAAGAGACGTAATGCAATTGCCAAAGCGAAACGAGCGGCGGCAAAAAAAGAGAAGGATGCATTGCAGAGGAACGAAGTACGACTGGCTGGAACTACGAGCTTCTCATCGGCACATACTTCCACCACACCAGCTGTTCCAAGTTCGTCTGTCATGCCGGCATCTGCAAGTGTTTCAGGTGTGGTTAGCAAGAAGGACACAAAGAAGAAATCGACAAAGGCTTCTGTTACCAAGAAAAAGAAGGCCGAAGCAAGCTATAAGTTCAAGGATAATGTTGATCACGCATTCTTGATCGATGTCACGTCAATTCCAAATATTCTCTCAAAGGATCACAAGTTGGACTTGAATCTGGATGAAGAGCAAAGGATTTTACTCTACGGAGACCAACAACAACGAGAGAAGATGAGAGTCATCACAGATGCCGCTGTGGATGCATTGTCAGCAGGAGCGGTAGATGGGGCGTTATCAGAGGCGGGGATACCTCAATTACCTTGGGAACTCCCGGCTGTACACGAAGGTTGGGGTGAGAGGAACTTACTTTCTGTCCGTACAGTGTGGGCCAAGGTGCGTCTCCCAGAGAGTGAACTACAACAGGTAGACAAGTTGCAACAAGGGAAGTCAATCGAGACCGAGGCAAATACACATTCAGGGATGATTTCTAGCCGTATTGCATCAACACATATTGAAGCGAGAGCACCTACTCGACTTGAAGACGATACAACAAACCACGTGTGGCACAACGAAGCTCGTGCGGAACAAGACCCAACTCTTGCCTTGCTCAGTGAAGCAACTGAAATGTATCTCAAAGAAGCGATAGAAACAGCTGTCGGCAAAGCACGTCATCGACAAAACTTGGACGGAGTACGATTATGGCACACGCTGCACTCTCATCATGCAGATCCAAACTCGACCAGTGGGAAGCCACCTCCTGCTTTGATTCGTTTGGGGTGTGACGTGCGCCGACAACTAGCTTTGGCGGATGGAAATGCTGTCAAGACATATCAGCGGATGGAGGAGGCGATTGGACGTAACAATGATACCTTTCACTTTGAAGCAGAGGACCCCAAAAAAATGATCCTGGAAGCCACCAGCATGGCAGATCTCTCTCGACAACCTCCACTGAGAACGGCAGTTTCTGATGCCGACTCAGAAGCCAAGAGGAGATTCGAAGTATTCGCCGGTAAGGATAAGGAGCCTCCATTTGGTAGGGTACCAAAGAAAGCAAAAGTGATTCTCACGGATCTTTCTCTTGGGGCTGTACGTAATCAGACACCAGCAATCCGCGCTCGAAGAAGACAGCTTTTGGGTGGCTGGTAGTGGTGTTGTATGGTCTTGTCTGCGTTCTATCTATATATACCTCGAATTTAAGAGATAATTATATAGATTTATCACAAGGGAATAGCTATACTACATAAATCAAAACCTAAGATGAAAGTGGTGCATCAAACGCTTTCATATAGCTGAAATCAAATCATCTACACCATGTTTTTATCAGCTCTACAACGTCAACTATCAATTCAATTACATAAGATATGCCCCAAAACATTTTCTCCCAAGCAAGGTGCAGATAATGACATCTCTTGCTTGTCTGCACATTTTTGGCACCATTCCTCGCCACTTAACATCTCTCGCCAGTAGACCACTGACAAAGTATGCGTGATAATTGAACAGCACTTGTATTGGGAAGGATACCAGAGAGCGACTAAGTAGCGCATTGCTAGAGAGAGAGGGGCTGAGGTTTTAACGTCTATCTCAAAAGTAAGAAAGCAGTTAAAAAGTACTTCCTCCAAAAAGTTGCACAGATACTTCGATCGCAGGTTATGCACTCTAGCTGCATCACCACCCCCTTCCCTTCCCCTGCATTTGAGCAGAATAACTACGTCCATAATAGGACGATTGAATATTACAAACATGCGAGTTCAACCACTCACCCAGAGTAATGAAGCAGATGGAGGAAAAAGTAATGCTTGCATCCGTCTGGTGCTTGGGGTTCTTCCTCTATTAGGATGCAACATCATTCTCGCCGTGCTATACCTTCTCCAAGCCAAACTTGGTATCGCAATGAACGATTCGTCAGTTTCTCAAGCACTTGCCGACTATGAACCTAACATGGAGATTCTTGTCCTGATATTCATCGGTGCGACTCTCATGATCTTAGTTACGATTTGCCGAGACATTCAAATCAACGTCTACCATCGCCGTCGAAGAAGCACAAAATGTGGTATGAAAGCATTGAACTCGATTGCAGCATTTGCCAATATTACAGCATACGCTGGGTTTGTACTCTTGGCCTTGTTTCCAGTGGATGCGGAGTCTGAGAGAGATAGGCAACTTCACAATGTTGGAAGTTATTTGTATTTCGGACTAAGTGGTTTGTACGGATTGCTTCACACATTCCTGTTGTGGAAGCAAACTCAGTATCCATGTATTATCAAAGTGATATTCACAATCGTTCCTCTCGTTACGATTGCATTCAGCATCACGTATGTCGTCAAGATGGAAGAAGCCTACATTACCGAATGGATTACGGTAGCTCTGGGAGCAATATTTGTAGGATTGATGTCACTCTTGTTTTGCGTGGATCCAGTCGATGACGAGCTGATAGATTTCTTTTGCTGCCGTCGTGGCGGCAACAAAAGTCGTGTCCACACGGATGACAAGAGAAAAGAATTACTTCCAGTTTAAATGCATCGGTGGAATTTTAGTGTATCGACTGTCCAAGATAGAGTCAAGTAATAATGTGAAATAATGAAGCAGTCTGTGTAAAAGGCATCATTATTCTTATTGTTTGTTAGCAGAGGTGGGGTGGTTGTGTGCTTGCGTTGGTACCACACCTTCTTTACCTCTTCGTTCACACGTTTCTACGGAACATTGTCCACGGACGTAATATTCTACGGCGCCATCTCTTTGATCTTGAACTCGTCACTTGTGTTTCATTTCCAGTGACATCACTTTGATCTTCTTTGCTCTCTTTGTCAACGCTCGCTGCCTTCATTTCAGATGCTAGTGCCTGGACCTGACTCTGAAGCTGTTCAACTATCTTAGTCAAGTCCTCCTTTGATGCTTCTGCTGAATCTTCCACGGGAACATCCTCAACTTCATCGCTGATTGGCATTGGTGGAGGTACAGTTTGTGCTGCCTTCTTCTCAAGTTCATCTAATTTGTCCTGTAGCTTTTGCAATAACTTTTCCCCATTCACTTTTTGCTTTGTTACTGTCGATAACTCACTCTCCAGCTCCTCAATGGTGTTCAACATGTCTAACTCACGCTTCTGTGATGCCTCAACAGAATTTGTTGCAATCAACATTGACTCTTTGTGCTTTGCTTCCATCTCTGCTAGTTCGATCTCGTAACCATCCAGCTGAGCTGTTTGATTTTGAATGGTCTTGTAGTATGTTTGAAGTTCGGCCTGAAGGTATTGTTGAAGCTGCTTTTGTTGTTCTTCCTTTCGTGACATTGTAGATTCATAGTCTGGCTCTTGCTGCTGTAGTTTCAGCGTCAATTCTTCTATCGTTGCGGTAGATGCTTCCGTCGCTTCCTTGAGTTTTGCATTCCACTCAGCATCTGACTTTTCTGCTATATCTGCGCTTGTTGCAGCATCAGTTGTGTTGATAGCTTGTTCTTTACTCAAAACCTCCCACTTATCTTTCCATACATCGCTTACGTCCCTCTCAGCTTTGAGTAAACTTTCGTATTCTGTCTCTTTATCCTTCAGTAATTGCGCAGACTCATCTCTTTCCTCCTCCAATTGTAATTGAAGTTCATTCCATTTCACCTTGTAATCTTCCTTCTTCTCTTTCTCAACTGTCAACTCTGAATCAAACATTTCACGTGTTTTCTTGAGCTGGTCTTTGTAGTCTACAACCACTGCTTCCGTATCAGCCTGTAGCTGTTCCAGTTCGTTATACGCATCCAAGAGATCGGCCAGCTGTGTTTGAAGTTGTCTAACTTTCTCTTCTTGCTGCTGCGCCTTTTCTTTCGTCTCCTCTTCCTCTTTACTACTTATTTCAGAAAGAGACTGCTTTTGTTTGTCTGCTTCTTCAATTCTAAGTTGTATCTCATTTTCCAAAGAAACGATTGTTTCTTGCAGCTTTTCCACGGTAGCATTATGGCACTTTTCTACAAGTTGCTGCTGGAGCGATAACTCTTCAATTTGGTCGTTCAAAGAATTCTTTTCTTGCGCTAGCGAGTCTATTGTATTTGTCAAATTGGCCATTTGAGCATTCATCTCTTCTTTCTCCGTAAGCTGCTGCTCAATCAAATTCTCCTGCTCCGTCTTCAATTTAGACTGGAGCTTCTGCACAACGTCTTCTAGTACTGTCACCCGATTGGTCATCGTCTTGAGCCCCTCAACTTTGGCCTGCAACATTCTCTCTAGCAGCGTCACTCGATTTACATATTTGCGGATTTCATCATCTTGACTGCTTGTGTCGACGATAGTCTCTCCATCATCAGTATTCCTACTCAAGTAAAACAAATCCCCATCTCCTTCTTTATCCAATGTTTTCTCCACCAAAGCATCCACTACCCCCAGCATGCTCTTCACATTTGTCCCCAACGCCTTGGAAGATGTAATTCCTACAACTCCTCCATCATACTCTAACATTCGTTCCTCTCCCAATATTTGAATAGCCTCAGCTATCAAATTTGGCACATCTATCATGGCATGTTTCCCTGGGCTCAAGAAATAAGGGACACATACAACTTTGGTCACCTTTTCTTCTACGATAAGCTGGCGTAGTGTGGTGAGAATGGAAGGTTCTGCGATTTCCATGTGTGCTGCTTTTACAACAATATTGTTCTTTTCGTCGTTGCCGTCACTCAAAAGTGAAGAATGATATTGCTCTGCTATAGAATTCAGATGCACATTACTTGCTTTGCGTTTAGATCCATGGTCAATGAGTAGAATGCCCAGCCTTGGGTCTCTCTTGCCTCTATCTGGCTCTTTCTCCAGCAAATTAGTTTGTTTGGCATCATCCATGCTGGTGCTGCTACCATTTGCATTCATTTCTTGTGCAGCCGTCATGGCAGATTGGACATAATTATCAATATCTTGTTCAGACTTGCGTGCAGACTTTTCTGTATCTGGCAGTGGTGTCATGTCTACCTGTAACGCAGAAGGGTAACGTGGAACACGTGGTTTTCGCTGCTTGGGAGGAGGTGCTACTACTGCATCTGACTTCTTTGCCGATGAAGGAGCTGGATTGTCATCGCTATCCCAAGGAAATTGTATTTTAGCACCAAACGCTTGCTCAAATAGTGATTTATTGTTCGATTCGTTACTCTTGCTGGCATTCATTCGGATGGATAATTTATTGGAACCATAATAAGATGATGATGTGTGAGTGATGTCAGACCGCGGTCGACTGATTTGGAATGCATCTATGCCGCACAAGATGACGAACGAGACGAGGCAGAAGAATATATGCATTATTGACATGTTAAATTCTCTGCTATTGGTGAATATTAGTATTGTTGATGGTGAATTGATTGCTAGCTATTGATAGCAACCACACTTGTGTGTTGCTGGTGTGAGTGTGAGGTCTGAGGTTCGGCAGGGTTGCGGCTGCCTGGTGTGATGGGTTGGTTTTGGCGACGAATGGCGATGAGGCTGGAAAGCAGGAGAGAAAGTCGTCTCAATGAGCAAGACAGGGAGACGATCCGGCCGTTGTTCTTTGGCGATTACTCCCACCACATCGCGCTGCTTTTCTCTGTGGGCCATCGCGACACCATCTCACAACAAAACAAAACACTACCACCAACCACCACTACAGCACACACCTTGATTGACACAAGAACAACAGAATGAAACTATCTATTGCTACAATTGCCATCTCTGCTGCTACTGCCGCTGCCAATCTGTCAGTCGCCGCCCACGTGCCCACCAGCAAGGCCTCCAAGCAAGCATCCAAGATGGGTTCAAAGCCCGGCAAAGCAGCGAAAGCAAGTTATCTGCGGGCGAACACCTATAGCATGTCGGTAGAAACCTACAGCATGTCGATCGATCAAAAAACACCAGTAATTGAGCCTGTGCATATTCCGGACCCCAACCCAATGAAGGACTGTAGACCATGCAACACAGCAAAAACGGCTGGCTGTCCAGACATTGCCGGGTATTGCGAGACCACAGCCACATTCTATCCAACCAGAATCGATGATCCAATCACGTTGACTTGCGAAGTGTGTACTGATGAAGGATGTCCTACAATTGCAATCGCGAACTGCACAGACTTCTTGTAATGTGAATGTTTATGTTTCAGTGGCAAGTCGACTTGTAATGTGAGTGTTGGTGTTGTTTCAATCACTTCTCCTGCATTGGATGTAGGAGAAGTGATTTGGCGGCTGAATACACACTGTACAAATCAGTACAGCTAAGAAAGATGAAGGAGAGGAGATTCCGCCGACATGTTTCAGTTGCAGGTCAAGTTGCTGAATGTTCCAATCACTTCTCTGTCAAGCACGTAGTGGAGGCAGTTCATTTGTACCTTGTATGTCTAGGTTTAGAATTTAACAAGAGTTTAAGAAAGTTTCAATAGTTCAAAGTTCAATTATCTGCTACTTTTGTTGAATCATTGTCGATGGTGCATTGATATTGTAGCACACCATCGAGTATGTAGTGATGCGTGTGTGGGTGTGGAGTGTTTGAGGTTTCGCGATAGGGTGGCGACGTGGCCAGAAAGTACGAGAGAAAGCGTCGCATCGAGCAGGACAGGGAGACAATCCGGCCGTTGTTCGTTGGCGAATTGCGCCAAAATCCGAGAAGGCATCTCACACCCCATCGCCCGCCCATGCATCCCACACCTCCCACAACCCACCGCCCCAAGCAGATACTTACTTCCTGCAAACTGATCCCTTGATTGATATGCATTATCGTGTAGCAAGACAAACAACAAAATGAAACAATCATCCACCGCTGCAATTGTCATCTCTACTTTTGCTGCCGTCTCTTCGGTCGCCGCCCACGTGCCCACCAGCAAAGCCTCCAAGCAAGCATCCAAGATGGGTTCAAAGCCCGGCAAAGCAGCAAAAGCAGGTTACCTTCGGGCGAATGCCTACAGCATGTCGGTAGACACCTACAGCTTGTCTGTAGACACCTACGGCATGTCGATCCCAACGGAGCCTGTGCATATTCCGGACCCCAACCCAATCATGTCGATCGATCAAACACCAACGGAGCCTGAGCATATTCCGGCTCCCAATCCATTCAAGGACTGTGGCCCATGCAACAGAGGATTACCGGCTGGCTGTCCAGACACTGCCGACTATTGTGAGATCACAGCCACATTCTATCCAACCAGAACCGATGATCCAATCACATTGTCGTGCGAAGTGTGTACTGATGAAGGATGTCCTACAATTGCAATGGCTGATTGCTCAGACCTTGATAGGAGAGAGCTAGCAGAAGGGAACTCCGCCGATGTGTTCCAGTGGAAGGTGAACTTGTAATGTGTGTGTTCGATTCACTTTCCCTGCAATGGATGTAGGGAGAGATGAATGATTTGTCGGCTCTCTTTACCTTGCATGTGTAGAATCTGACAAAACAGTTTCATTCAGCAATATTGCTATAGAAAGGTAAAGGAGAGGAGATTCCGCCGACGTGTTTCAGTGGCAAGTGAAGTTGTATATGTAGTGTGTTTCAATCAATTCTCTTTCAAGGATATAGTGGAGGTAGAATGTTTGTTATACTCCTTTCAGTAAGTGTATAATTTAACTAAAAGTTTAGTTACTATTCAATATTCATATTATATACGATATAGTGGCACAATGTGATGATGAGCACTTCCATATCCGAAGACACGGTGAGACGGTGCTCCTCTCGCGTTGCAAGTGATTCCTTTATACTGTCGAGCTCTGCTCAAGATAGGGAACCAAACTACAGGAGGCGTACAGTGTCGATCGTATATAGTATGAATAATAAAGTAACACAATTTTTATGATCATCGCTGGGTACATAAGAACTCATGTGGAGCTCCTTGCCACTGCTAGTGCATCGCCTTCGTTGTCAAGTGAGCCATCCTCTCAGCCGAGTTTGAGCCCATCTCAATCAGCCGCAAGCCGCACCGTCATCCCAGCCATCGTTGAGCCCGTCTTCGTCTGGTCAGCCGTCATCTGTGCCAAGTGCATCGCCTTCGTTGTCAAGTGAGCCATCCTCTCAGCCGAGTTTGAGCCCATCTCAATCAGCCGCAAGCCGCACCGTCATCCCAGTCATCGTTGAGCCCGTCTTCTTCTGGTCAGCCGTCATCTGTGTCAAGTGCATCGCCTTCGTTGTCAAGTGAGCCATCCTCTCAGCCGAGTTTGACTCCATCTCAATCAGCCGCAAGCCGCACCGTCATCCCAGCCATCGTTGAGCCCGTCTTCGTTAAGTCCGAAGTTTGCTCTTAGCAATATAACATTACATTGTAACCAGCAAATAAATATGGTATGTTGTAGGCAGGATGGAGGTTAGATTCCATTCACAGGTAAGTTGTCTGGTTCACCAATTTTGGCGACGCGCGAAGCCCTGAGGGCGAATCAGAAAGTAGTGAAAACATAGGAGAAAGCTTTCGCGTCAAATTTCTTTGGCGATTGACGGACCCCATGCGTGCCCACCAAGCCAAGTGCATCCAACACACGACCACCATAACAATACCCTCTCACTGCACTGGTACTTGCTTCCTACTCTTCCCTTTACATAATTAATTGAAAGTAAAGAAGAATGAAACTATCTATCGCTACAATTGCCATCTATGCTGCCGCCACTGCTGTTTCTTCTGTAGCCGCTGTGACTACCAGCAAGGCCTCCAAGTCACCCAAGGCATCCAGGGCAGGTTCTCTCAGGGGCGGCCTAACAACATCAGCACCGTCGATCGATCCAACACCACCAGAACTAGAGCATATTCCAGACCCAACCCCAATGAAGGACTGTAGACCATGCAACACTGGAAAAACGGCTGGCTGTCCAGACACTGACGGGTATTGCGAGACCACAGCCACATTCTATCCAACCAGAACTGATGATCCAATCACGTTGACTTGCGAAGTGTGTACTGATGAAGGATGTCCAACAATTGCAATCGCGAACTGCACAGACTTCTTGTAATGTTTATGTGTCAGTGGCAAGTCGACTTGTAACGTGTCTTCGTGTTCGTGTTCAAATCACTTTCCCTGCATTGGATGTAGGAAAAGAATAATGATTTGGCGGCTGATTTACCTCTATGACGAAACTAGATAACAAGTTTCAGTGGCAGGTGAACTTGTAATGTGTGTGTTCAAATCACTTCCCCTACAATGGATGTAGGAAGAGAAGATTGATTTGGCGGCTGGTGTACCTAAATGTAGAATCTAACAAAAGTCTAGCTGTAGCCTTTTCTTCACGATGTAATCATAGCATATTGTATTTTATATTGCTAATAAGTGACAAGACGCTTGTGAAAGGTACATAAAGGAGATTTAACTTATGCATCTGTAGAATACTTGCTCGAAATGAAAGAGAGCTACAGCTATAATATAGGTCACTACTTGTGCCTGCTCACAAACCTCACCGACCGCTTGCTCTCTCTGTTTATCCATATATCATTGCAAAATTAAAAGTCAAAGAAGTACATCACACCACTAGATGATCCGATAATCTAATACGGTGGAGGTGGTGGCAACATGAAGGGTGGGCCACCCATCATGGGAGGAGGTGGTGGCAGACCCGGTGGCAGACCCCTCATCCTAGGGTCAAACCCATCACCCAACATCATTCTTTCATCAGGATATCTTCCATACCCGCCATCCATTCTACCTCTCTCGATTCCACCCATTCCCATATTATCCATGCCCATTCCGGCTGGTTCAACAACAACTTCAATTGGATACTCCAAAGGACCCGTATTTCTCACAGCAATCGTATTTTCTTCCCCTGGCACATCAATAATAGCCGCAAAAGGTCGAGTCTGCCCATTATCATTGTATACCTCGGCTACCTGTTTCACATGAGAACTCGATCCCCAGAGCTCCACCTTGGCATTGACAGGCAAACCGTCAGATTTGATGGTAACTTGTGCTGCATTAATATGAGAAGGAAGTTTGAATGTTTTCAAGGAACCACCTTGCACAGTGAGGCCACGAGCTGAAGAAGGTATTGGAGTTGTATCATAAGGTGATGACATTCCCATTGATCCGTAGTCACCACCACCCATCATGTCACTCCTTCCTCCACTACCGCCAGGTCCGACACCGGCTCGCATGGGGAATTCCATGCTACCCACATTTCTCACACTCATAGTTCCTCCTCTACCACCATACCCATTGTAATTCGTATTGACATTCATGGGCCTTTGTCGACCATCTTCTGAATAAAACTTGACACTAGATGGTGTGTTGTTCGGACCATCCCACATTTCCATCTCCACATTTAAAGGGCGTCCATCCGTCTCAACAAATGCTTGTCCACCACGACCCATGTCTTGGTAAGTTTGACGGGAACCTCCCTGGATTGGGCCGCCGAAGCCATTGCGTTGTTGTTGCATAATATGAGGGGGCATCATTTGATTTGGCATTTGAGAGTAGCGACTACCGTAGTCAAATGCTTGTTGCTCCTCAGCGACAGAATTGTACGAACGAGATGATGATGACGATGAATCACGACGACGTGCGAGGTTGGATGAACCAGGCGCTACTTGGCCACGCATATCATATGGATTGCCTGATGGCTCCTCCCAGCCATATCCACCACCATTTCCATAATTGCTGTTGCTGTTACCGCGGTTACTGTTGTCTTGGTCGCGAAATCCTACAAATCCCGGACTGCTACGATAGAGGGCCGTGTTGGGTCGCTTCCTTTGAGCTGCTGAAAAGGCAGACACCTCATTGAGCGTGGAGCAGCAATAGCATGCGCCGAGAATGATAGTGTTGCGTAGGCTCTTAGTCATAGTTGAGTCAACCTACGCTGGTCTGATTGAATGATACTCTTCTGTGGCTATTGGCTCTTATGGGATAAGTAATGGTCCAGCTGTGAGCAGCGCAACCAGCGAAAGTACCAGCGCCGTTTGAACTGTTTGAATGCAAGCAAACGTCTGCAACATGATGGTTGAATCGATTTGAAAGAACACGCATGCACTTCGCGTTTGTTCTTTGGGAGGAGATGGGCTCTCGTGAACGAGAAAACAAAACTTGATGCCACGGCCCCCACTCGTCTCGCCGACATCATTTATTTCATTCAGCTGCGGCGCTGACAGTTGCTCCAGGCAGCAGCTGAACAGAGAACCTCACTACGGACAACATTGTGGAAGCCTCGCAGCTGTTAATCTACAAGCATGTCGAGTATTATGACTAACGATGAGTACGGCCGCGCTGTTGCTCCAGGCAGCGCAGCTGAACAGAGAACCTCACTTATGACAACACTATTTAAGGCTTGCAGCTGTTAATCTACAAGTATGTCAAGTATTATGATTAATGATGAGTACGGCCGCGCTTTTTGCAAAGAGCACAACCGAGACATTTGTCATGATTGTGGTTTGGATTTCAGAGACATGAACCGAATGGCCGAGGAAGATGCAGGTCTAAAGAAGAAACGCACCGAAGTGGAGCAAACTGCAGAGATGGTTGCCGTGTGTTTGCATGCTCTGAATGGAATGGAGAGGATGCGCCCCAGACCAAATGAAGCGATTTTTGAGAACAATCGTCAGCGGTTGAAGGAATATCAAGATAAATTGCAGAGTTTCAAGGATGCGGGAGAAGAAGGTGTGGATGAAGCTCTTCGAAAAGCATGCGAGAAGCAAAATGTTAGTGAAATCCGATGAGGGGCTTGATGCAAGCATGGTCAAAGCAAAACCCTGGGAAGACCACCATGGAGATTGGAGGCGAGGAAACACAAAAGCTATATGAGCAATTCATCGCCCCGCCAGTGAAGACAAGCAGCAAGCTCAAGGCAGAAAAGTGGACGTGTGACTATTGCAACAAAACAAGCATCAAAAAGCTGCCCATGTGTACGAGGTGCAAGTGTCTCTGCAATGTAGGTAGGATTGTGTATTAGATTTATGTTTCCCCTTGTCTTACTGAATTCTCAATTAATTCAATTTTTGATTGTTGTACATTCTCGTTGCTTTCTGTACAACTCTCTGCAATTCATCCAATCCTTCAGGATGAAAGTGGTCATGATAGAATATGAATGTGCTGTTATTGAAATCGCGAGAATCTGATCGAATGCCAACGTTGCAAATGTCCTCGCGAAAACCGTAGCGACGCAACTTCTTGAGGAAAAGCGACCAAGTGTTATCTTTGCCAAGGACGTAGTCTTCCACCAAGGCGTCTGCAAGGAAGCCAGCACCAGACGTGATCGTAAACCCACGGAAACGTGAATCTCTGGGACTACTGACATTGAATTGGGTTTGAACATTATTCAGGTCTTCATTGTTGATGTGATTAAACAGCCATGGTGGCTCTCGTGTGGAAGGTAAAACGCTTGAGGTGCGAGCCATACTAGACGAAAGCATGACACGGCAAATATTTCAATGCAAAGACAGAGTCGGTGTCGTCAAAAGGATTGCTGCGTACACCAATGATCGACGCATACCTGGTCTCCAGCAAGGCAGTGTGATTCGCTGGAAAAATCCTTGCTTTCATTACTTCATGGATGGAAGCAGCGGAGCCAGGATTGAAGAGGAGGATCTACCAAATCTGAAAATAAGTGACCGCTAGAGGGAAAGAAAGGATCCGAATCAAGTGTCTCTTAATGAGCTTCAAACGTGTACCTAATTTTTAAGTAATCCTAATGTTTAATGGAGTTTGATTCTTTGCACGATGCGTACCCTACACAAGTGACAAGTATGAATTTGTCCAGAACATGCACTACAGCATTGGTGTCCACACTGGAAAACAATTTCTTTTGCACGGTTCCAACAGATTGGGCAAGTATTATCTGGCGTGAGATGAGAGCTACTCGACCTGCCACCGTTCAGCTGACGAAGTCTCTGTTCTAAAACTGCTCGTTCTCTCTCTTCTTCTGAAACTGATTGTTCTTTCTTTTCCACATCTGCCAGTGCACTATTGATCTCTTGCAACTTATGTTCATGTTGATTGATATAAGACATCCAGTTATTAATGCAGCCCATGACAGTTTCCGCCTGTTTATCCGCCTCATTTTTCTGTCTTTCGGCAACTCCCAAAACTACTCTTTTACTTTCTTTCATATTGTGGAAAGCAGAAGCCGATGATGACTGTCTACCAAGCCACCCCACTGGTTCGACACTATGAAAAAAATTGTGTCCGAGAAGATTAACTTTTTGGCCCCACAATTGTGCTTCACCAGAAATAGCAGATCTAGCATCATTGCAAGCAATTTGTGCTTGGTCGAAATAATCTGTTCTTTGAGGAGGATTCTGAACCGAAATGAATTCCTCACTAATAACTTGGTTAATAGATAACCCACAATTAATGCACGACCCATTTATGCCACGATACAAAGTGCGGTTAAATTTTTTCCCATCCAAAGCAGGAAAAATTTCCCAGCATTGATCACAGAGTGATTCTGTGAGTTCTTTTAACTTAGAGTACCTGTTTTCGGCAGCCTGTTGTGCTTGACGTGCACGATTTCGGTGTACGTTCAGCGAATCCAATTGACTTTTGGCATCAGCCATGCCCGCCTCAATAGACCATTTCGATCTCTGAAGAGTTGATTTCACATCCTGCAAGCGTTGCACGTCAGTCATGATAAATACTATCTATGTTACGTTGGAGCGCTGCAGCTTGCTCTCTAGGGAGGGGAAGAGGAGTACGGAGCTGGGCACCAGCAAGCCCGCAAGCAGTCTCCATTTTTTTCGTTCGTCGATGTTTCAAATACTAATTCCTATGTTGAAAGTACGGCGGCACCCTTAATCTTTATGTTCCTATTTACCCCCCCCCCCTAGACCCCCTTTTTGGGGGAGTGCTACCCCAGTGAGGATTTTTACCCCGACCGTGATGACCACTAACAAAAGGAACATTAAGACTAGAGGGAAAACTAAAATATTTTGGAAGTGTCTGAAACTAGAGGGGTCATCACTCAAAGTTTTTGTCGGGGAGTTGGGAGACTGCCCCCGTGATTGAGAGGGTCACCACTTGATCTCCTAAGCTGGGGTAAATATTGCCGGGGTAAACTTATGTACCCCCCCCACCCCACCCTAGCAAGCCCTAACTTTACAGGAACACAAAGATTAAGTTGGTGCCGCCTACCGCCTACCGACTTCTCTTGGTCCTTTCGACTTGTCGACCCGGAAGCAAGAGTAATCTCAGAGTGGTTGAGAGGGAAAACAACTTAGGTGTGAACCATAGGAGGAGGAGATGGAGGAAGACTATGCTGCTCTCATTTATCAAGAGAGCCAGCGTCGAAAGGCCGAGGCGGCTCGAGCGGTGGCTGTCAGCAAGAAGAAATCATCATCTACGTCAACTTCAGCCGTGAGAAGAACTTCAACTCGGATCGCCGTTGCAACTGCTCGGAATGACTCATCTATAGATAGTGCAGGAGGCGGATCAGCTGCGGCCAAGAGGAAGCGGAAATCATCCGATAAGCCGGCTCCGAGGAAAGCTGCCACATGCATCAAGTTATGTTCCGCTGACGGATGCACCAATCGAGTCCAGAAACAAGGAGTGTGCTTCCGGCATGGAGCAAAGGCCAAACTATGCAGCTTCGAAGGATGTAGAACACAAGCAAAAGCTGGAGGATTGTGCTGTAGGCATGGAGGAAAGAAAACATGCAGCTACGTAGGATGTACAAATCACTCTCAGATAAGAGGTGTGTGCTGTAGACATGGGGCCGAGATCAAACGAAAACTATGCAGCAGAGAAGGATGCACTAGTCACGCTAAACAGAGAGGAGTGTGTATCCGACATGGGGCTAAGCGCAAAGGATGTAGCTACGAAGGATGTCAAAATCAAGCTAGATATGGAGGATTGTGCTGTAGGCATGGTGGAAAGAAAATATGCAACTACGAAGGATGCACATATCTCTCTAAGATAAGAGGTGTGTGCGTCAGGCATGCTTTGTAGACGCGAAGGATATTCAAGTCATACTAGGAACGAAGGAGAATTGTGCGGGAGGCATTTCCAATGCTGACTACTGGCTCAATGTGAATACATGACCGGAAAAGCGAAGAAATTGTCCACATCTGATGGAAAGGATAAATTAGAAATAATAAAAGAAATGCGATCTTGAAAAGAGGTAGTCAGAATTTAGTAGATGCCTGGCATATTGTATTCATACTCCACGCCAGCACCAACATCCCAAGCACCGTTATCATCCACCAAAAATAAACAAAGCACACGTAATGCAATCATCATTATCCAAAATGTCAGTATCATTGATGCAACGCGAAAGGGTGTCTTGATGACCAACCAACTCAGTTTAAAGAAGATTGAAAAGAGAGCCACTACCATGACTGTAAGGGCCGAGTCGGACGGTTCATACTCCTCGGGTGGTGGTGATTGCTTCTGCTTTGTCTCTTCTTTGGAGCTACTAGCTTTTGTTGCAGCTGCTGCTGACAAAGGTTCTTTCCTTGCAGGATTCGAAGGCATCTCTACCTTGGACACTGGCTCACTCCTTTGGCTTTGGGTTTGTGGCGCATTTGCATTTGATTGAGGAACATTCTGTTGGTTCATTGGTGGATGAGACATATTCACGCTACCTTCCACTGTTGATTTCGGCGGTGCAAAAGATTGGAAAGTTTGCGTCGGCGTAGTTTGCGATTGCATCGTTTGATTCCATGATGCTGGTTGTTCTCGTTTCTGTGCCAAAGGTCCTCTCACTTCCTTCAAAGTGAAAGCTGCAGAAATCATTGACGTGCAATAAGATTCTCTTGTTGTCAATGCTTCTTCATATATGGAGTCTGTATGATTTGGTTGAAAGGTTGGTTGACAGACATTAGAAATACGAAAACAAAAAAGATTGTTGTACACACAGCAGGCATGTTGAGTTCAAGCACGCATCTGCCATTCTTACCTAACCAATATTCCCTCTCATTCCCCTCTTCATCAATATACGACACCCTTCCGAGAGCACGATCCATCTCCTCCACATTATCAAAGACACTCCAATCATATTCCTTATCGACAATATTCGCATCATCTTCATCAAAACTTCCATTATTCGATGACATGGTAGAAACCTTTCCATGACGAGCATTACATTCACCTGATAAGGTAAACACACTCCCATCTGCTTCAATACATGCCACAATCTCCAATGATTCAGGTTTGAACACACTCGCATACTTCTTGTAGTCATCACTCGAGGAAAGGTGAGTACATTTGTTCCCCCACAAGTCAATTGCCAACTTGGCCAATTCATCCGTTTCATTCTTCTCAAGACTATCATCCGTCACATGAGGACGACGAACAAAGTACGATGCCAATGGTGTTCCATACTCATTAGGGATAGATCTTGCAGCTGCTACAAGAAACTGCTCTTCCACGCGCTCTTCTTGAGGTCTTGTGCCATCATCATTATCATCTCCTGCCGTTTTGTTCAATTGTGTATCCGAAACGACTCTATTCAACTGCTTTGGCAATGGACTCGCCCTCACTCGAGGAGTACCATTCATCGACCCATAATGACCATGATGTTCTGGACTACCAGTTCGACTACCGGCACGACTGTTCCCAGAACGGGGCGTGCCCCATGCCAAGGGGGGGAGCTGACTTCGGTTTGGTGTAAATCGATTGGGTGTGTTGCCTCCACGTGGTGTAGTGATACCACCAAAGCCACCACCACCGCTGCGTGGTGTGGTGACAGTACGCCTAGGCGAATCAATCGTACTCCTCATTTGATCCAATGATCGGGGAGGAGCTTCACCACCATTGCTACTGCCCACACCACCAGCTTCTAACAATGACTTTAACTTTGCAACCTGTTCCAATGCTTCCAGTTTTTCCTTCTCTGAACGTTCCAGATCCAATTTTAGGCGGGACAAGTTGGTATTCTTGCCATTGCTACTTTCAACTTTTTCAGGAATGTTTTCCTCTTCCTTCTTTGACTGCGGTTGATGATTTACTTCTTCTTCTTTGTCATTTTCTTTTGGACTAGAATCAGTTTCATTATTTGTAGCAGTGATGACAACATCATCAACTATTTCTTGAACTAATGCCATCTTGGCTTCTTGTAAGGTAGCACTAACATTCGGTAGCACAGCTGCCTTACTCTTCTTACCATCATCCCCGACGCCAGTAGAACCACCGCCACCACTAGCAGCAGCAACTGATTTTGAAGGGGATTCTACCATAAGATTCGCATGAATGGGAGTAGATTGTCCACTATTGATCACCTCTCCTTCCTTCTCATCCTCCTTTTTTTCCCTTGGAGTTGTCAATTTGTCAGTATCACTTGCAACACCACCTTTCACCGAAGACATTTTTTTGGCAACATCCACAGTTTTCAATGGCACCTTGACAACACTGGGGGCAGCAGCGGCACTTGCAGCAGTCACACCACCAGCACTACTATCACCACCAACCTTTGCAGCCTCATCCAACAACGGAGGAGGATCCAACATACTCAACGGTGGCACCAATGACTTGACACCCCCAAGAGCACCACCATGAGTCCCATTTAATGATAGCGCGGGAATGACTTTGGTCACACGTGCTTGACCAAATGGTGATTTGGTGATATTATTGTTATTATTGGAACTTTTGGAGCTTGATGTGGATTGGATCGAGTTCAATGATGGTGATTGATGATGATTGTAGTTGTGAATGATTGGTGAATTTGTCACTGCTGGTGGTGGTTGTTGTGGTTGTTGATATTGTGAATATTGCTGCTTTGGAGGTGGCTTGGTAGCACTTTGTTGTTTTTGAGGTGGTGGTTGTTGTTGATAATGATGACTATTGGTACTCCCCATTGTCATGTTATTATTATTGTTGGAAGGCATTGTAGCAGGAGGGGCAATGTTGGTTTGATTATTCTGTCTATTCACCGCAGAGGAAGAAACCGAAGACGACGTGGATGACCGTTTGGGAGGGAAAATTTCGGAGGTTCGTTTCGCTGCCATTCTCGGAATTGAGGTTGCTGCGCTATTGTTATTATTGGTCATTTTTTGAGGCGCAGGTGGTCCATTGGCTGCAGCAGAATTGAAGTTAGTTGCGACGCCATTATTGCTGTTAGTTTTGTAAGATTCGTCCAACCGACGAGCCGTCACTTGCTGCGTCTTTCCTCCAGCCATCTTTGACGCCGCAGCCCCAAATCTAGAAGTATTATGATTATTAACAACCACACTCCTCATCATTGGGGCCCCTCGATTATTAGACGAGGCAGCAGCCTGTGATAACCGCTCCGTAATCCCCGCACTCTTTCCCCGCTGCTGCTGCAATCGTCGCAGTTCGGCGCGACGTTTGGCTATGGCGTCATCGGCGGTATTTCTCATTATTTGGGGTGGCTGATGAATCTGTTGAGGTGGTGCTGTCGTGGTGGAATTAGTAAAATTTGGTGGGGCGGCAGCGGTGGGATTAGGATCATTGGAACGGCGGCTGGCGCGTGTGCGTTTGGCAATGGGCGTTTTGCCAGTGGTGCTAGATGATGACATCATGGGAGGGGGGTGAGGTCGACCGGGGTAGTGCTGCTGTGGGGGTGGTGGGGCGTGCATCGTGGCAGAGTGTAGCTAGCAATACACTGAAACGAATTCTGTGGGAGATTAGTGGGAATAGGTGCGTTTCCCCCAGTGTCCCAACCCCTTCCCACCGATTTCCCAAGCAAGCAAAAAAGAGCAACGTCTCCCAGTACGTTCCCATGGGAGTCTCCTGCAATAGGGATAAGCCAGACTTCTCCCACTGAGTACCCATTTGAAAATTGCGCGACCATGAGTTGGTAGAGGATAGATATGTGGGTACAAGTAAGTTGAAGTACGTTCCCATGGGAGTCTCCTGCAATAGGGATAAGCCGGACTTCTCCCACTGAGTACCCATTTGAAAATTGCGCGACCATGAGTTGTGTAGAGGATAGATATGTGGGTACAAGTAAGTTGAAATGAATAGCCCCAATATCAATTTATTTCACCTCAAGAAAAGGGGCTCAAGGCGGCTCAACAGGGCTCAACCCCAATAATATCAGCCCTATATCCGCGCCACCTGGCAATATTTATGACGATGACGATAAAATCTCCGCCGCCGCATTATAAATAAATAGGAATATATCCATATTACATCCGTTGCCAGTTTAATAAGTGCGCGGGTATATCGCATATACGCCAATACTCATTCTAAATAAATATCAATAATACTACAATGTTCCTGCTAGTCCAGCGTTATGCGTCTTCCAACATCATTGACAATGCTTGTACGTCGTTTTGTAACGCCATCCAAGAACCAGGTGAGTGATATATAATGCACTAGTATCCAACAGCTTCAGTAAGAGCATATTCAACACCATCGTCGTGGAGCCTCGGATGATTGGTACCATGATTCTGATTCAGATCGGCGGCAATGTTGTTGCTGAAGTTGATGTCGTATGAGCGCTGTGATGCACGTGTGGCGACTACAACATTGTGTTCAGTTGACAGACTAGCGTTGATGGGATCGGCAGCCTTTTCGTCAACTTTGCCTCCCTTCTTTGCGTCGCTGTACTCTTTTTTGTAGGATGTAATGAAACTCTCAAATTCTACATGAAACTCCGTTGGGAGTACTTCTCCTGCCATGGTCGCTCCCCATTTGATTGCGTCGCCATATTTAGACAAGTCACTGGGACTGATAAGTTTGCCATTCGCCTTGATTTTCTTGTTTGAGCAATGTGCAATCACCATCTTAACATTCAATCCTTGGTAATGGAGATCACGATAATTGTTGAAGTAGTATTTTGTTGGATCCGCTTTCTGCTCATCTGTCAGAAGGTACGTCCCTTGTTCAAAGTATTCCTCATGTTCTTCTTTCCAGAAATCCACCAGGTGCATGTGACGATTCCTGTGTTCTTTGCGCGTCTTGTCTTTCATGCCTTTTGACTGCGTCGTTTGAGCAGCAGCAGCATGATTCTCTTTGATGGCGATGTCTGTGCCAATAATTGGTACAGTATCATCCGTCTCACATTGGTCGACATGGATACGACCGCCGCCGCCTCCTCTAGCCATTGTTGCTTTCAGTGACTGGGAGGTAGAGAGCAATCAAAAGGAGTATATTATTAGCACTACTGCTCTTGCGTTGGATTGCTCTCTCTTGCGTTGGATGCTCTTGCGTTGGATTTTGGTCATGGGTTGGTCCATTGGACCACTGCCCAAATAGCGAACAAGATACCCATCAAATACCCAGTCTAAAGTCTATCATCCATCTTAGACTTTTGCCGTGCATAGGAAGTCCTCAAAAGTCTAAGATTACGCGCGTATTTTGCGCGCATTCCAAAAAATATCTTGGACTTTTGCCATCTCCCGCGAAGAGGAGACTGTAGTCTATTGTGCAGGATACTGAATTCCTACATGTTGGAATGTACCCGTAAGGTACAGTATCAGTACTTCGAATCTGTACATATATTGATCTTGGAACAAGATACATATGCAAGACCGCATAAGCAAGAACACCTTCTTGTTACGATCAAATCGGAGTATATGCAAGATGCAAACCATCTTGATAAGAACTCACTTTTCTAGAAGAATAATATTGTAAAACAACTTTAGTGAGAACCCGTACTGTATTTAGCCAGAGAGCATTTCAACACGTTTATAAACGCTTGACTAGTCAGAGCCTCTGGTAAGTGCAGAGGTATAGAGAAAGAAAAAGAGAGAGAGAGCAAGAGAGAAGAAAAGTCCGTCGAGGCACGAGACGCCTAGATAGTTTTGGTTGTGAGAGAGAAGGTTGTGAGTAAGGTCAGAGAATAGGCACCGAAGGTGAAAGAGAGAGAGAGAGAAAGAGAGAGAGAGAGTGAGGTGTGCAAGAGAGAGAGAGAGAGAGAGAGAGAGTGAGAGATGAGTAGTAATAGTGCAACAGAGGAGAGTAGTGCTGGAGCGTATACCAGCGTGAAAGTATGTCAGTTCAACGGCGATGCCGAATTATTCCAATATTGGGAGAGTCGGTTTAAGGCTGAGGCAGTGATTAGAGGATATAGCGAGATCCTTAATGGCGACACTACCGTGCCGAAGAAGAGCGAGGTAGGAACTGACAAGAACAAGAAAGCGACTTATATGTTGAACACCACTGGATACGCTCGTCTGCTCATGTCGATTGAGATTCACACTGGTCCGGGGAAGGTAGCATTTGAACTGGTTAATGGAGCCAGGAATACGGACTTCCCTGAAGGGAACTTGAGATTGGCTTGGACTCGACTAGAGAACAAGTATAGAGAAAAGTCAGTAGCCCAGATCCTGAAAGTGAAGAAAGAGTACCAAGATTGCACACTTAAAGAAGACGAGTCACCTGATGAATGGGTGCTAAGGAAGTTGGACCTACAACAGATTCATAACAAGACTATCGCACAAGCGAGATTGACCAATCAGAACAGCGTCGCAAACAGACTTAGCGAAATTACAGATGATGACGTGCTCGTCGATATCGCCACAAATCTACCCAAGACGTATGAATCCATCATTCCCAACTTGGAAGAGAAGTTAGAAGACGGAACGTTGGACCTTCAGAGCGTACAACAGAAGCTGATGGGTAAATTCAATCGTGACAAGATGTACGATGAGGAGACAGATAACTCACCTGAGACTGCTCTAGCAGCAGTAATGAAGGGTTGTAGTGAGTTGGATGATGTGGCGTTAGCGGCAGTGTTCAAGAGTGTATTTAAGGGCAACTGTCGTAACTGTGGCAAAAGAGGTCACAAAGCTTCGGAATGTAGGAGTGGTGGTGGAAGTGGAAAGAAGAAGTTCACTGGAACGTGCCACAAGTGTGGTAAAAAGGGCCACCCAATTAGATTATGTCCGAATTGGAAGAAGCAGTCATCAGAGAAAGCGCATCAAGCAATTGATGAAGACGAGAGTGATAATGAGTGTGAAGAGAGTGAAGAAGAAGAACTAGGCTTTGTTCTTTTGGACGCTGAAGATAAAGAGATACTCGGCGAAGTAGCCGATGAGTTTGAGAGTGAGATCAACGGAGTAGTTGATGAGGTCAAGAGTGAGATCAACGGAGTAGTTGATGAGTTTAAGAGAGAGATCAACGGAGCAGTTGATGAGTTTAAGAGTGAAACCGGCGGAGTAGCCGATGAGTTTAAGAGTGAGATCAACGGAGTAGTTGATGAGTTTAAGAGTGAAACCGGCGGAGTAGCCGATGAGTTCAAGAGTGAGATCAACGGAGTAGTTGATGAGTTTAAGAGTGAAACCGGCGGAGTAGCCGATGAGTTCAAGAGTGAGATCAACGGAGTAGTTGATGAGTTTAAGAGTGAAACCGGCGGAGTAGCCGATGAGTTCAAGAGTGAGATCAACGGAGTAGTTGATGAGTTTAAGAGTGAAACCGGCGGAGTAGCCGATGAGTTCAAGAGTGAGATCAACGGAGTAGTTGATGAGTTTAAGAGTGAAACCGGCGGAGTAGCCGATGAGTTCAAGAGTGATATCAACGGAGTAGTTGATGAGTTTGAGAGTGATATCAACGGAGTAGTTGATGAGTTTAAGAGAGAGATTGGCGGAGTAGCCAATGTGTACGAGAGTGATGAAGAAGGCGGCAGTGACGATGATTACTCCCTTCCAGAACTAGTCCCTAGAGCGTATGATAGCGATAGTAGCGACGATGAGAGTGACGAAGAAGTCTCTCTACCAGATTTGATAGAGTTAGCAGAAGTGATAGCTGATGGAGAGTTCAATCTGGATAATAATGAATGGCAGGAGGCCATATCCAACGAAATGAATAACGCGGTAGGCTATTCAATCACCTACCACGATGATGTGTTGACAGTATTCACTGATGCAAGCCATGCACCAGCCACCAACAACACTCATCACCATATGTCATCGAATGCAATTGAAGACACTTCACAATCAGACGAAGAATCTTTTGAGGATTTGCATTCTGAGAGTACTGCTGCAACAGTAAGGAGCAACACAGAAGGCTCGGTCACTTCAGTAGCAGTCCTTGATGACAAACCAACCTTTGCGGATTTAAATGAGGCACGTGAATTCGTGCTTTCGCGTAGTGACACTGAATTGAGCACTATCGCACGCAACTATGGTTGGGAATGGAGGATCACAAATGATGTCCTGGAGCTCATGCGATTTAAAGTGATGCAAGACGTCTCCACTCCCAACTACCTTCATAAGAGCGACTTTGAGACTCTCGCCTGGATGGAGACACGCCTACAACTACATGTCGCCGCAAGTTTGGACCGTCGCGACATGCTCAGACTAAGGGAGACCACTCCTATATTTGAAGTAGCCAATCCAATTCATGCTTGGCTCTGGAATTTCCTTGCTGATATTCAAGACACTCCGGAGTGTATGATTGAAAGATACTTCAATTATTGGGCGGATGCACTCGGCAGCCTTCATCAAGAATCATTGATCTTCGATGACCATGATGACCCTGCACTCAGACAAGCACTATGGGAATCTACACATGGCGACCTGCCCAACCCCGACGACGTGGATCCATTCAGACAGAAAGAGCGCATACATCAAGAAGTAGAACTACTCCGCATATTCAGAGAGAGCCGTGAAGAGAATGACGAGCCTTTTGAGGTCTATCACGCCTCAACAACATGCATCTTGGGAGACGATGATGCAGCAGATGATGATGCAGCAGATGAGATACAAGTTGTGGGAGACGATGCTACAACAGAAAATGCTTGCGTCACCGTAGATGACGACGAATGTACAGCCGAGGAAGAAGTTGTTATGCCCTGCATTATCGACGGCAAGACATACCCTGGCTTTACAAAAGCAACAGCTGTAGGCGACAGCGGCTGCTCAACTCATCTATGGGACACCGACAAGTACCTCTACAACGTTGAAAAACTAAATGGAGAGCGAGCTCGTGGACTTGGCACTGCAGAATTGACTGTTAAAGGTGATATGCCTGTCATCTTCAGAGCTACAGACGGCAAATCTGTGCATGGCACTCTATACAGCGTAAAAGTATCTCCATCTTCCAAATTCAAGTTGTTCTCTATCACTTCCGCACTAAGCAAAGGAGCAACTCTCGGCAGCGATGAAGACAACAACATTACGCTCGCCATCAAAAACAAAGTCATCAAGTTTGATCGACGACTTCGAACCAAGAGCGGCAGCATCCAGGGTGTAGAGATTATCCCCGACATCAAGCGTCTTCACCAATTGCGTGAAGAGGAAAGTGAACACGCACATAATGTCAGAGATACTCGTTCATCAAAGCAGGGTATAGATATCCAAGTCCTACATCGACAGCTAGGACACCCTTCAATAGCAGCCACACGCGCTACTGCTAATGCAAAAGGATGGACACTCACAGGTACCATCACACCTTGTGAAGATTGTGCCATGGGCAAGGCACAACAGCGTCAAGTCAGCAAGAAAGCAGTCGACTACGAAGATCTACAACCCGGCGAGATGATGTCCCTAGATATATCCAGCCCCGGCAAAACTCAGTATGGATCGAGACATTTTTGCCTAATGCAGTGTGTTAAGACAGACAAAACTTTCTACTACTTCCTCAAGGCGAAGAACCACATGCCGAAGCATGTAATCAAGGAGATTAAGGAGTTGAAGAAGAAGTATGGGATTACTGTCAAGATCATCAGATGCGACGGCGCTGGAGAAAATCACTCCCTACGCAAATTGTGCGAAGAAGAAGGATTGGACATTACCTTCGAAACTACCGCTCCCAATACAGGCCAGCATAATCCTGTGGAACGCAAGATTGCCACTTGCTATACCCGCCTACGAGCTATGAGCAACGATGCCGGCCTATCCAAGGAAGAATTTAAGTTGATCTGGACCTATGCAATGGCTCTACTAATCCAGATGATGAATGAAATGATTAAGCCTGGGCAAACCAAGTCACCGAATGAATTATTTTATGGAGACAACGTTTCCATCCCTTCTATCTTTGATAATGGTCCGCCCAAGCACACATTTGGAGAAGTTTGTGTCAGCGCAGACAGGACAAAGCACAAGTCCAAATTCCACCCTCGTGGTAAACTCAGTATCTGGCTTGGTCCAGTCATGTCTTCGTCACCAAACAACCATCATTTATTCAACCTCCAGACTAAGCGCCACTTCCAATCTCGCGATGTCATCTTCCTGAATCAATCATACTCGTCATGGAAAGCTGAGAAAGCGTTGAAGCAAGCCCAACGCAACCAATTATTACTTACTAGCGAAGAGAATGTGATTAATACACAAGATTCCGACGACGAAGCCGATGAAGTAGCTCCATCCTCCCGGCCAGCAGCTAACTATGTTAGTGATGATGAAACTTCAGCTCACAGCGGGCAACAAGATGAGAGCTTTGAGACTGCAAACGATGAGCTACCAATCAGTGACGATTCAGATCAAGAGTCGGCGGCTCCCCCTCCTCCCATCACAAATGCGAGGCTGCACCGTGAACTCCGACGACTCGACGCTTCCTACAATCCTACAATAACAGCAGAAGCCACAGCAGGAAGGAATAGTGATAATAGTGATACTGAGTCATCTGCTGATACCGAATCAGGAAGGACGGATGATAGCGACATAGAAATGACTGATGCAGAGACGTTCGCACTTCTCATTGATGGAAATTACTTCGCCGAGATTGCAAATGTCTCAGTGGAACCCAACAGTACTCCAGAAGAACCAACCAACTTCTACGACGCATGGAACCATCCCAATCCAACGCACCGCAAACATTGGAGAAAAGCAATCCAGAAGGAGTTTAACGATTACAAGAAGAGAGACTGCTTCAAGGTAGTCAAGAAATCCTCCATCCCAAAGGATAGACGCCGCATCAAATGCAAATGGGTCTTCAAAATCAAGCGAAACGGTGTATATCGTGCAAGACTTTGTGCATGTGGATACAGTCAAGTACCTGGTGTCGACTTCAATCAATACACCTCTCCAGTAATTCATGATACATCACTACGAATCATGCTACTACTTCTGATGATGAATCCGGCATATATTCACCGAGTTTGCGACGTCGAAACTGCCTTTCTCTACGGAAGGATCAAAGAGCAAATCTTCATGGATTTACCTCCAGGATATGAGGTTGTTGCCCAAGTAGATCAAGATAATGATTGTGTCGAACTATTGTCTTCAATCTACGGGACTGTACAAGCTGCGTTGATGTACTTTGAGCTATGGGCTAAGACACTGAGGAAAATGGGCTTCTTGGGAGGAAATGTCGATCCCTGTCTCTTCTATAGAGTAAATGAGCTCGGCACCGTGTACATTGCCGTATACGTTGACGACAATTTAATCATTGGAGACGAAGCTGCAGTGATGGAAGTGATCTCTAAGCTCAAAGAAAATGGCTTTACCTTGAAGACAGATGAAACGCTAGATGATTATCTATCTTGCCGCATCGTTTTCAACAAGGATAGGACAAAAGGATGGGTTCATCAACCTCACATCTACAAGAAGTTGCGAAATCAATTTGGAAATATGGTGACCAACACTAATTACGTCACACCGGGAACTCCAAACCAATACATCTCAAGCGAAAAAGAGATTGATAACACTGTCCCAGAGGAGCAACATGCCCAGTATCGATCTATAGTCGGCTTGTTGAACTATCTCGTCAAACTCACAAGACCGGACATTGCAAATGCCGTGAGGAACCTAGGAAAAGGTTTAGCAGCTCCAGGTGCATTAGCGTGGAAGGAAGGACTGCGTGTCACGAAATTCACGCTCGATACTGAAGATTATGGTCTGCTACTCAATGTGAATAGAAGCAGCCGTAGCAGCGGCAAATGGATACTAATAGTCTATTCAGACTCAGATCACGCAGGAGATCCAGACAGCAGAAGAAGCATTTCAGGCTTTGTTCTATATCTGAATGGCATTCCAATCTGCTACAGATCCAAGGCACAAGCAACAGTGAGCCTATCAAGCAGTGAAGCCGAATGGATCGCTCTGAGCGAAGCTGTGAAGGAGATTGTCTTCGTAGTACAACTTCTACGTGATATTGGAATCAAGGTTGATACTCCTGTGATCGTCAAAGTCGACAACATTGGAGCTATTCACATGGCGGAGAATGTGACTCCAAGTTCAAGAACTCGTCACATCGATATCAGGACAAAGTTTGTGCGCGAATACAACAGCGGCACAGATCCATTGATCAAGATCGTCTTCTGCAAAAGTGAAGACAATGTCAGCGATATCTGCACCAAGAACTTATCTCGAGAACTGCACGAAAAGCATTCTAAAGCACTCGTTGGAAGAGTCGATTGGGATAAGTGGACATGCAAGTAAGAAATCTTGCAGCAACAACAACAACTGTATAGAGCTCATCAGAGAATGAAGCTTAGGACGAATAACAAACTGGCGTTTGGGTGAAACTCCCAACTTATCAGATGCAAGAGCCCTGAACGTTTTATAATTGTACACGACAGAATTGAATTGACATAATGCATTAAAGAATGGGGGAATGTAAGAGGAAAGAAGATCCAAATCCGAATCACTGAGGAAGGATGTTGGAATGTACCCGTAAGGTACAGTATCAGTACTTCGAATCTGTACATATATTGATCTTGGAACAAGATACATATGCAAGACCGCATAAGCAAGAACACCTTCTTGTTACGATCAAATCCGAGTATATGCAAGATGCAAACCATCTTGATAAGAACTCACTTTTCTAGAAGAATAATATTGTAAAACAACTTTAGTGAGAACCCGTACTGTATTTAGCCAGAGAGCATTTCAACACCTACATGCCTTCAGTGGAAATTTTGTACTTTTGACTCCTCTTGCGATGCAGTAATTTAAAGTCTATGATGATGGTTAGACTACTGAAATCTCCCCGTGATATGCCTCAATAGTCCAGCTTTCTACCCAACGGCAACATGGTTCATGTCATCATTAAATCAGCATGGAGGACCATCCTCCCCCCCCTGCTGAAGGGGGAGCCTCCTCGGCCGCCCTGGTTATTCCGTACCACAATAATTATTTCCCTCCCCTAAGTCCGCTCCACTATGTTGTGCTTCAACTCCCAATTGAACACATTACATCCTTTCTATCAAACACGTCTGTAGCCTTTTTTGCATTGGCCATCGACCCATCCTACTCCTCACATGATGGTAGCAGCGGCGTAGCCGGCACATCAGACGAAGCAGTGAATTTTCTGATGGAAGAAGAGGGACGTCGTGGACGTTGGGCCGATATTTGCCTCGATTGTGTTGACTGGATCAATGATAATGATGTCAATCATTTGCTGTCATTGGTAGTTAATTTCAACGTCATGGCCTTGAGACGTCTTACAATTAGGGACTGCCCCGGCGTTGTTGGCACCGGGCTTCGTCCTCTAATCAAACAAGACGGGTTGAATTATCTTATTTTCCACGACAACGGATTACTTCCAAGGCGCTCATCACGGTTGGCGGAGGGGGGCTGGTGGACCCCATTGGAGAAGGTGAAGTCAATCATTAATACTGTTGTGCAACCTGATCACTACCTGGACTATGTTCGTATTCCATTGGAATGGACGGGGACGTCATATGGAAAGGGTTGGGAAAAAGAGAACGGTCTTAATGTTATCCATTGTTCTTCCAATTGTTGCGGTGAAGGACCCATTCAAGCGTTATACTGGTGCCATTATTGCGGGTTTGGTTCCTTCTGTGAAAGGAGTGCTGGGAAGTTGTTTGTGTTCTGCCAAGAGAGAAGGATTGCTTGTTGCATGAGTTGTATCAAACATGGAGTGAAAGGTTTATTGTTGCCCAACACATTCGCCATGAAATGTGGTCATACTACGCCCAATAATTGGGGATGTCGAGATCAATGCACCAATTGGTTTTGTGCCTGTGGTTGTGGAAGCGGCAGCACATGTTACGAATGTGAGGCAGAAATTTGCCGCTCTTGCAATTTTGGGCAAGATGCCTATTGTGTTGACATTGAGTTCTTGGAATGCAGGGAGTTGCGTTGCCATTGTGCCGGTTGTTATGGTAAACAGAATCCGGAACGTTATTGGTAATAATAATAATGATGCATCTTATTATATTATAGTAACTACTTCAGCTTAGTGGGAAGGCGTCTCTTTCGTGGACCTCTTGGCACCGAGCTCTCTTTTTGAGTTCTCTTCAGGTGGAGTTAAACAGAATCCGGAATGTTATTGGTAATAATAATAATGATGCATCTTATTATATTATAGTAACTACTTCAGCTTAGTGGGAAGGCACCGAGCTCTCTTTTTGAGTTCTCTTCAGGTGGAACTGTCGTTGCCGACGATGCATGTGTACCACTACCCTTCCTGATACCATGTGCATGGAAGTGAGAGAGTGGGGCGGCAGCACGGGCGGTCCTTGCTTGTTGCCTAGCTTCAGTAAGAGCATATTCAACACCATCGTCGTGGAGCCTCGGATGATTGGTACCATGATTCTGATTCAGATCGGCGGCAATGTTGTTGCTGAAGTTGATGTCGTATGAGCGCTGTGATGCACGTGTGGCGACTACAACATTGTGTTCAGTTGACAGACTAGCGTTGATGGGATCGGCAGCCTTTTCGTCAACTTTGCCTCCCTTCTTTGCGTCGCTGTACTCTTTTTTGTAGGATGTAATGAAACTCTCAAATTCTACATGAAACTCCGTTGGGAGTACTTCTCCTGCCATGGTCGCTCCCCATTTGATTGCGTCGCCATATTTAGACAAGTCACTGGGACTGATAAGTTTGCCATTCGCCTTGATTTTCTTGTTTGAGCAATGTGCAATCACCATCTTAACATTCAATCCTTGGTAATGGAGATCACGATAATTGTTGAAGTAGTATTTTGTTGGATCCGCTTTCTGCTCATCTGTCAGAAGGTACGTCCCTTGTTCAAAGTATTCCTCATGTTCTTCTTTCCAGAAATCCACCAGGTGCATGTGACGATTCCTGTGTTCTTTGCGCGTCTTGTCTTTCATGCCTTTTGACTGCGTCGTTTGAGCAGCAGCAGCATGATTCTCTTTGATGGCGATGTCTGTGCCAATAATTGGTACAGTATCATCCGTCTCACATTGGTCGACATGGATACGACCGCCGCCGCCTCCTCTAGCCATTGTTGCTTTCAGTGACTGGGAGGTAGAGAGCAATCAAAAGGAGTATATTATTAGCACTACTGCTCTTGCGTTGGATTGCTCTCTCTTGCGTTGGATGCTCTTGCGTTGGATTTTGGTCATGGGTTGGTCCATTGGACCACTGCCCAAATAGCGAACAAGATACCCATCAAATACCCAGTCTAAAGTCTATCATCCATCTTAGACTTTTGCCGTGCATAGGAAGTCCTCAAAAGTCTAAGATTACGCGCGTATTTTGCGCGCATTCCAAAAAATATCTTGGACTTTTGCCATCTCCCGCGAAGAGGAGACTGTAGTCTATTGTGCAGGATACTGAATTCCTACATGCCTTCAGTGGAAATTTTGTACTTTTGACTCCTCTTGCGATGCAGTAATTTAAAGTCTACGATGATGGTTAGACTACTGAAATCTCCCCGTGATATGCCTCAATAGTCCAGCTTTCTACCCAACGGCAACATGGTTCATGTCATCATTAAATCAGCATGGAGGACCATCCTCCCCCCCCTGCTGAAGGGGGAGCCTCCTCGGCCGCCCTGGTTATTCCGTACCACAATAATTATTTCCCTCCCCTAAGTCCGCTCCACTATGTTGTGCTTCAACTCCCAATTGAACACATTACATCCTTTCTATCAAACACGTCTGTAGCCTTTTTTGCATTGGCCATCGACCCATCCTACTCCTCACATGATGGTAGCAGCGGCGTAGCCGGCACATCAGACGAAGCAGTGAATTTTCTGATGGAAGAAGAGGGACGTCGTGGACGTTGGGCCGATATTTGCCTCGATTGTGTTGACTGGATCAATGATAATGATGTCAATCATTTGCTGTCATTGGTAGTTAATTTCAACGTCATGGCCTTGAGACGTCTTACAATTAGGGACTGCCCCGGCGTTGTTGGCACCGGGCTTCGTCCTCTAATCAAACAAGACGGGTTGAATTATCTTATTTTCCACGACAACGGATTACTTCCAAGGCGCTCATCACGGTTGGCGGAGGGGGGCTGGTGGACCCCATTGGAGAAGGTGAAGTCAATCATTAATACTGTTGTGCAACCTGATCACTACCTGGACTATGTTCGTATTCCATTGGAATGGACGGGGACGTCATATGGAAAGGGTTGGGAAAAAGAGAACGGTCTTAATGTTATCCATTGTTCTTCCAATTGTTGCGGTGAAGGACCCATTCAAGCGTTATACTGGTGCCATTATTGCGGGTTTGGTTCCTTCTGTGAAAGGAGTGCTGGGAAGTTGTTTGTGTTCTGCCAAGAGAGAAGGATTGCTTGTTGCATGAGTTGTATCAAACATGGAGTGAAAGGTTTATTGTTGCCCAACACATTCGCCATGAAATGTGGTCATACTACGCCCAATAATTGGGGATGTCGAGATCAATGCACCAATTGGTTTTGTGCCTGTGGTTGTGGAAGCGGCAGCACATGTTACGAATGTGAGGCAGAAATTTGCCGCTCTTGCAATTTTGGGCAAGATGCCTATTGTGTTGACATTGAGTTCTTGGAATGCAGGGAGTTGCGTTGCCATTGTGCCGGTTGTTATGGTAAACAGAATCCGGAACGTTATTGGTAATAATAATAATGATGCATCTTATTATATTATAGTAACTACTTCAGCTTAGTGGGAAGGCGTCTCTTTCGTGGACCTCTTGGCACCGAGCTCTCTTTTTGAGTTCTCTTCAGGTGGAGTTAAACAGAATCCGGAATGTTATTGGTAATAATAATAATGATGCATCTTATTATATTATAGTAACTACTTCAGCTTAGTGGGAAGGCACCGAGCTCTCTTTTTGAGTTCTCTTCAGGTGGAACTGTCGTTGCCGACGATGCATGTGTACCACTACCCTTCCTGATACCATGTGCATGGAAGTGAGAGAGTGGGGCGGCAGCACGGGCGGTCCTTGCTTGTTGCCTAGCTTCAGTAAGAGCATATTCAACACCATCGTCGTGGAGCCTCGGATGATTGGTACCATGATTCTGATTCAGATCGGCGGCAATGTTGTTGCTGAAGTTGATGTCGTATGAGCGCTGTGATGCACGTGTGGCGACTACAACATTGTGTTCAGTTGACAGACTAGCGTTGATGGGATCGGCAGCCTTTTCGTCAACTTTGCCTCCCTTCTTTGCGTCGCTGTACTCTTTTTTGTAGGATGTAATGAAACTCTCAAATTCTACATGAAACTCCGTTGGGAGTACTTCTCCTGCCATGGTCGCTCCCCATTTGATTGCGTCGCCATATTTAGACAAGTCACTGGGACTGATAAGTTTGCCATTCGCCTTGATTTTCTTGTTTGAGCAATGTGCAATCACCATCTTAACATTCAATCCTTGGTAATGGAGATCACGATAATTGTTGAAGTAGTATTTTGTTGGATCCGCTTTCTGCTCATCTGTCAGAAGGTACGTCCCTTGTTCAAAGTATTCCTCATGTTCTTCTTTCCAGAAATCCACCAGGTGCATGTGACGATTCCTGTGTTCTTTGCGCGTCTTGTCTTTCATGCCTTTTGACTGCGTCGTTTGAGCAGCAGCAGCATGATTCTCTTTGATGGCGATGTCTGTGCCAATAATTGGTACAGTATCATCCGTCTCACATTGGTCGACATGGATACGACCGCCGCCGCCTCCTCTAGCCATTGTTGCTTTCAGTGACTGGGAGGTAGAGAGCAATCAAAAGGAGTATATTATTAGCACTACTGCTCTTGCGTTGGATTGCTCTCTCTTGCGTTGGATGCTCTTGCGTTGGATTTTGGTCATGGGTTGGTCCATTGGACCACTGCCCAAATAGCGAACAAGATACCCATCAAATACCCAGTCTAAAGTCTATCATCCATCTTAGACTTTTGCCGTGCATAGGAAGTCCTCAAAAGTCTAAGATTACGCGCGTATTTTGCGCGCATTCCAAAAAATATCTTGGACTTTTGCCATCTCCCGCGAAGAGGAGACTGTAGTCTATTGTGCAGGATACTGAATTCCTACATGCCTTCAGTGGAAATTTTGTACTTTTGACTCCTCTTGCGATGCAGTAATTTAAAGTCTACGATGATGGTTAGACTACTGAAATCTCCCCGTGATATGCCTCAATAGTCCAGCTTTCTACCCAACGGCAACATGGTTCATGTCATCATTAAATCAGCATGGAGGACCATCCTCCCCCCCCTGCTGAAGGGGGAGCCTCCTCGGCCGCCCTGGTTATTCCGTACCACAATAATTATTTCCCTCCCCTAAGTCCGCTCCACTATGTTGTGCTTCAACTCCCAATTGAACACATTACATCCTTTCTATCAAACACGTCTGTAGCCTTTTTTGCATTGGCCATCGACCCATCCTACTCCTCACATGATGGTAGCAGCGGCGTAGCCGGCACATCAGACGAAGCAGTGAATTTTCTGATGGAAGAAGAGGGACGTCGTGGACGTTGGGCCGATATTTGCCTCGATTGTGTTGACTGGATCAATGATAATGATGTCAATCATTTGCTGTCATTGGTAGTTAATTTCAACGTCATGGCCTTGAGACGTCTTACAATTAGGGACTGCCCCGGCGTTGTTGGCACCGGGCTTCGTCCTCTAATCAAACAAGACGGGTTGAATTATCTTATTTTCCACGACAACGGATTACTTCCAAGGCGCTCATCACGGTTGGCGGAGGGGGGCTGGTGGACCCCATTGGAGAAGGTGAAGTCAATCATTAATACTGTTGTGCAACCTGATCACTACCTGGACTATGTTCGTATTCCATTGGAATGGACGGGGACGTCATATGGAAAGGGTTGGGAAAAAGAGAACGGTCTTAATGTTATCCATTGTTCTTCCAATTGTTGCGGTGAAGGACCCATTCAAGCGTTATACTGGTGCCATTATTGCGGGTTTGGTTCCTTCTGTGAAAGGAGTGCTGGGAAGTTGTTTGTGTTCTGCCAAGAGAGAAGGATTGCTTGTTGCATGAGTTGTATCAAACATGGAGTGAAAGGTTTATTGTTGCCCAACACATTCGCCATGAAATGTGGTCATACTACGCCCAATAATTGGGGATGTCGAGATCAATGCACCAATTGGTTTTGTGCCTGTGGTTGTGGAAGCGGCAGCACATGTTACGAATGTGAGGCAGAAATTTGCCGCTCTTGCAATTTTGGGCAAGATGCCTATTGTGTTGACATTGAGTTCTTGGAATGCAGGGAGTTGCGTTGCCATTGTGCCGGTTGTTATGGTAAACAGAATCCGGAACGTTATTGGTAATAATAATAATGATGCATCTTATTATATTATAGTAACTACTTCAGCTTAGTGGGAAGGCGTCTCTTTCGTGGACCTCTTGGCACCGAGCTCTCTTTTTGAGTTCTCTTCAGGTGGAGTTAAACAGAATCCGGAATGTTATTGGTAATAATAATAATGATGCATCTTATTATATTATAGTAACTACTTCAGCTTAGTGGGAAGGCACCGAGCTCTCTTTTTGAGTTCTCTTCAGGTGGAACTGTCGTTGCCGACGATGCATGTGTACCACTACCCTTCCTGATACCATGTGCATGGAAGTGAGAGAGTGGGGCGGCAGCACGGGCGGTCCTTGCTTGTTGCCTAGCTTCAGTAAGAGCATATTCAACACCATCGTCGTGGAGCCTCGGATGATTGGTACCATGATTCTGATTCAGATCGGCGGCAATGTTGTTGCTGAAGTTGATGTCGTATGAGCGCTGTGATGCACGTGTGGCGACTACAACATTGTGTTCAGTTGACAGACTAGCGTTGATGGGATCGGCAGCCTTTTCGTCAACTTTGCCTCCCTTCTTTGCGTCGCTGTACTCTTTTTTGTAGGATGTAATGAAACTCTCAAATTCTACATGAAACTCCGTTGGGAGTACTTCTCCTGCCATGGTCGCTCCCCATTTGATTGCGTCGCCATATTTAGACAAGTCACTGGGACTGATAAGTTTGCCATTCGCCTTGATTTTCTTGTTTGAGCAATGTGCAATCACCATCTTAACATTCAATCCTTGGTAATGGAGATCACGATAATTGTTGAAGTAGTATTTTGTTGGATCCGCTTTCTGCTCATCTGTCAGAAGGTACGTCCCTTGTTCAAAGTATTCATCATGTTCTTCTTTCCAGAAATCCACCAGGTGCATGTGACGATTCCTGTGTTCTTTGCGCGTCTTGTCTTTCATGCCTTTTGACTGCGTCGTTTGAGCAGCAGCAGCATGATTCTCTTTGATGGCGATGTCTGTGCCAATAATTGGTACAGTATCATCCGTCTCACATTGGTCGACATGGATACGACCGCCGCCGCCTCCTCTAGCCATTGTTGCTTTCAGTGACTGGGAGGTAGAGAGCAATCAAAAGGAGTATATTATTAGCACTACTGCTCTTGCGTTGGATTGCTCTCTCTTGCGTTGGATGCTCTTGCGTTGGATTTTGGTCATGGGTTGGTCCATTGGACCACTGCCCAAATAGCGAACAAGATACCCATCAAATACCCAGTCTAAAGTCTATCATCCATCTTAGACTTTTGCCGTGCATATAGAGAGAAGGCGGTTGGATTGGATTTGGCCATTTTTTTTTGCGATTTGCGGGCGGTTTGGTTTTCAGTCTTCATTTTTCGGGAACAGGAGAATCGAGAAGGAAAAAGGAGTCTACAATTGGCATGCTAGCTTGAGAATCCGTGATGAATGAATACTGTAAGTAGTGGGGATGACAGAATGATTGATTGCAATGAACCTTGTTGATGGGCAATTTTTGTTTCTCAATCAATGGATCTTTATTCTTAGAGTTGGTTCAGCTACTGTAGATACTTCGGCTTCTTCACCTCATCAATCAGGCAGCTGGAGCTCTCAAGGTAGGAGACTAGATCATCATCTTTTGTTGTAAAGCATCCCTAAGTATCTATCATCGTCAGTTTGAGTGTTGAAGTCGCTATCACCAGAAATGAAGTTCCTAGTATTATAGATGCGTCAAGAACAGTCTGAAGTATCACACCAGCCAGCAGTAGAAGTTACTCCCACCATCTCTCAACTTTCATTTGGCCAAGACCTCCCGCCGAGCAGTAAACATAGACCTTATGCTGGCTCTCCATCCACAATAGCAATAGTAGGGATGCGTTCAGCCCACGTTGAAAACGACGAAAGGAATTGTTTCACACTTTGGATTTTTTCCTCCTCCTCCTCCTCAGTTGAACAACCTCCTGGACTAAAGTTATTTTTCTCAAACAGCTTTTTTCTTCGATGCCGACATACAAGCCACAGGACTACAATAGCCCCAACAAAGCAAGGTGCAGCAATGACTCCGAAGATGAAAAATTTACACCCTCCTCTTTCGCCGATGTCAATACCATATGCCATTGCCGTCATGAAGATGCCCAACGCAATTGCTAGTGTTGGAAGACTATACAAGATCTGACTGTCCCAGAGGTGTTGCAGTAACAGCTTCGGTGGTATGCCATCAATATCCATATAGAAAACGACTGACGCTAGAGTACTAAAGAAGAACAACCCCATTGCCATCCAAGCTAATGTCATCTCAGCATTTAACATCCCTTCACCAAAACATTTACCAGGAGGTTCCGGTGGATCGACATAGATTGCACCAGCTAACGCCATCATTAATGCCGCCAAGACACCAACATTGATTAATGATCCATTGATGGAATCGCGAAGCTCTGTTGCGAGTTTAGTGTTTTCCTCTGATCTGGATTCTATTACAGATACTTGGCGGTTCAATCTACGTTGAAAGGGAGACTTTGTCATGTTGATGATGATTGTATGATTGTAAAAGATAAAGATCAGGCAGGGCGTGACCGGCGTGAATCGTTGCAAGATAGAGGCTGCATGCAGAGCCAGTTATGAGATGGAGAGGCCTGTCTATTTCTACAGATGTTGCTTTTAGGCCTCTCTTAGCCTCTCTTGGACATCATGAACATGCTGCATGCCTGCTACTTATCTAGAGCTGTCGGGCATCTTTTCCCTCGCCCGCGGGTTTATTTAGGGTTAATGACCATGAGAAGATGCTTCCAAATTCCAAAGCTAGCTCGCCCAGCTCCCACCAGCCAGAAGCTCAAACAATGCTGACACAGAACACAGAATCGTTTTTGTCGGTGCTGTGTTAGCTTGGGTCGATAGTTGACTGTGAAAGTACTTGGATATTGGTGCAATATCACCTTTCAAAAAAGCTCAACTGCTGCCATCATGTCACCACCGGCAGCTGCTGCTTCATCCGCACGTCAAGTGCTTCAACGCCGAGCAATCCAATGTTCCTTTTCCTCCGTTTTTCATCTACGAAATTGTGCTGATTCTGGCACAACCGCAATGAAGGAGGCAAAGAATGCAGAACGTATATTTTTTAGAGCTGTAGCGATACCTGTGTATGCTATGGGGGTCATTGGAGCTGCTGCTTATGGACATAAGCAGTGGAAATGAGAAGATGAATTATCTTTTTTCAATGTCCGCATTTTTCTGTATATATCAAAGTGGAAGAGCAGTCACTACCATATTCCGAGCAGGCAACCGACAAAGAAACATTAGGAAAATTTCCGGTGCTGCTTTTGATGTGAAGTTGTTGCGTCCGACTGTTTGTAAGGAATCAACATCACAACATCATAAAAATTCAAGCAGGTGAATGTCCGATCTTGCACCCAATAATGTGCTCGCAACTGGCACGAGAATCATCTTCTACTTCTCAGTGCATTAGATAGAATACTAATCTCGTCACCAGAAGTGGATACAAATAACAAACTTAAGGTTGAACTAACCAACTCTACATTTAAGACATTGATAGCAACACAAAAGTGCACCCCATATTAAAACGAGGGTTCGCTCTCCATATCATTCCCATAAAAAGCACCTCCAGGTCTAACCGATATACCTTCTGAACAAGACCTCACCATCTTCACCCACCGAGCCGGTCTCAAATTCTTCCTATGTCCCACCTCATTCACACAAAATGTCATTATATCCTCACCCGCATCATTGTCTTCCCTTTCTATTAATTGGCAGAAGGACCAATCGCCCGTACTTCGCATAACAAATGCAAAGTCGGATACTTGGAGAGTATACACGGATTGGATGGTGTCCTCGACTGAAGCCATTTGTATCATGTGTTGAGGGGATCGAATAGTTTCGCCTAGACAGTAGTATTGCACTGGAGAATCCTCTCTTGATTGTCCACCATCTAGTTGTTGTTGTTGTTGCAGTTCATGGGGGTAGTCGGACAAACTAAAGGAAGAAGCGTGTATACTTGTGGCGTAAGACATGCCTTCATTTCTTTGCGATTGTGAATGAACTGATGCAGCCGACGACTTTGAACTATGTCTCCTGATATGGCGCCGATTACTGGCGTCAGTAGCATCAGCAGCCGCTGCTGCTGCTGGAGACTTTACTTCGAAAAGAACCCCATTGTCCCACTCACCCTCAAGACTTGGACCTCGATCAGACGTAAATTTTCCGTAGCCATGTGGTCTCATGTGTTGATTGACCGAACCACTATACCGCCCTTTGTGTCCTGATGAAATGTCTTGCCATTTCAGATTAACGACTTGTATCGACTGGGTTGATTCTTGATCTATTTCACCATCAGCCGATGCAGTTGCAGCTGCAGCTACAGCTGGTGCAGGAGAGTTAGAACTCCTTAGAAAAGCCAAGTCAACATTTCCTTCTGCCTGACCAATCAATGTCATGATTTCCTTGGAATTCGACATGGTACAATCCATGTCATTCACAGAAACTAGTGCGTCACCGACACACAGCTGTTGTGACATGGCAGCAGCACCCTGTTGAGGCAGATCGATAATACGTACTCCATATCCCAATTCTTCATTGGGTGCAAATACAATCCCCATGGGACGCTGAAGAGTCATACGGATGATTTGATGAGCTCTCCGACTCCCCGAAGCACTGGAGGATGATGCTGCAGTGACGTTGCCAACACTCGATCTGCGAGGAGGGGGCGGCGGAGGATTACGATGTGATGAAGTGGGTGCATTGCTTAGGCTTAGTGCTGCAAATGGAGGTGGGGCAAAGGCGCTTGCTTGATAATTCGCCCTGCCGAGCACAGTCGTCCGTGGGCTTGTCGATCTAGACAAAGATCTTCTGTTCCTCCTTGTTGAAGAGGTTCTGTTTGACGGTGACGATGGAGCATTCATCGGTTGTGAAAAGGGCGGCGGAGGAGGTGGAGATCGGTTCGCAGTTCGTTGTTGACGTTCTTGGATGCTTCTTCTCGGGAGTTTATCAATCGCCATGGAGCTCCCTTTGTTGACTTTGAAATAAAGAGCTGTACTCTATGACACAATTGGCTATTTCCTCTTGCCCTTGAGCGTTGCCAATATATTATATATTATTAGACCTTACCCGGCAAGCCAGCCAATGCAACCACCACAACATGAAAATGAATATGTACAAACGTCTGATGAGATCGTAGTTTCTTTTCTTACATTATTATATGTGATTGGCCCTTTCAGCTTTCGCGCTCCTGGGCTTGCTCAGGCTTGCTACAAGAAGTTAAAAATTGCAGTAGAATGCGAACCCATCCCCGTTACCTGTCATAGTGACGCAGATCACGATTAAGTAGGGACAAATCGTTCACACATGTAATACATAGTGCCTGCGTCGTTGATTTACATAGTCTTGCTGAGAGCTTCCACCACGGACAAGTCTTCCAGCTTTACGATTACACAGTGCAATAGTTGTCCTGCGTCATTCATACACCTTACTCACAGGAAGTAGGAAGAAGCATTATCCATACGCCAGAGATATCGCATGCACCATCCAGGAGGTACGAATCATTCTTTCAAATATTTGCTGGAGAATAGTGACAGCTCAACTCAACAGAAAATTACTGATTATACAGTTTGGTATTCCCAAAGATATTTTATTCACTTTTTGACTAGAAGAGTAAGGGATTCAACTCCTCAACTCTGAAGGAAAGTTCAATTCCTTATCCAAGACATTATCTCGGCCACGCTGGGTAACAATGTACTGCTCAAAATGTGAAAGTTGCACAATTTAAGAAACAACAAGATCATGACGTAATCAGCATCCAAAAATTTATCACATGTACTTACCTTGTCATATGATCTCAATGCGTCATAGATGGACGTGTAAATATTATGTTCGTTGCCAAAATAGGTCTCGTACCAGCCGACTGTTTTTGCGTACTCATCGTTGCTGCCTCGATCAGTGTACTTCTGAACTCCAATCCAAGAAAAGTCCTTTGGCTTGTCAGATAACACTTCATGATCTACCTTCTTCATTACCCAGATTTCATCAAGGCCATGTGCGACTTCGCCGTCATCAAAGACTGTAGGACAATGAGATGTTAGAATGACAAGGAATTGGTGAAGAGATATTGACAAACTCTCATGTAATACTCACTAATATCGTACGCCTTCACTGGACCGTATGATGTTTCGTGCGTCACTTTGAAGTCCCAGACGCGACCAGGAAGCCATTCTTCAGTTCCATCAGATGACTGATCGTTTCCTTTCAAAACTGCATAGATCTTTTCTCCTCTATGGAAGCTTGGCTTGGTACGCTTATTGCATGGTGACGTTTGAGTCGTAGGAGGCTTGGCAATTTCATTGATATCATTTGTCTTCTTGTTTTGAGCCTCTTCATTTGATTCAAGCCTCGGCCTAGATGGTTGCACGTATTCAACGATTGTGATTTTTCGCTGCGGGCATGTTAAAGTATCAGTCATTGAACTAGTTGAACTTCTTCTTTCCCTATTGCTATTGGCAGCTGCATCTGCATTAGCGCTTGGTCTTCTGGCAGCTGCATCTGCACGTGGTCTTTCGACAGCTGTATTAGCGCTTGGTCTTTTGGCAGCTGCATCTGTACGTGGTCTTTCGACAGCTGCATCAGCAGTACTTGGTCTTCTGGCAGCTGCATCTGCACGTGGTCTTTCGACAGCTGTATTAGCGCTTGGTTTTTCCACAACTACATCAGCAGCACTTGGTCTTCTGGCAGCTGCATCAGCACGTGGTCTTTCGACAGCTGTATTAGCGCTTGGTCTTTCGACAGCTGCATCTGCACTTGGTCTTCTCGTCTTCACCTTCCTGGTAACTGATTTTGCCTTTTGTTTTCGAAGTGATGACCATGCCTTTTCTTCGTCTCCCTGATGTTCCGCTAAGCAATCCAGGAAACGTCCAACTTCCGGTTTGGATCGGAGTCTGATCTTAAGTTTTGGTGAATAGAAATACCGGTCACCAATTTTATTACCTTTCTTTCGAGGGACTGTCCGAGTAAGCCAACCATCTGGGTACTCGATGGCTTTCGTTGCTGGGAATTGCATATCCGTCTTTGTCGCAGTTGGAAAAACTGTGGAGTTTGGAGTCTTACAACTTCGTTTTGACGCAGCCGAGCAGGGCGTTTCCTTAGGTACTGGTGGAGAGGGAGTGGCTTGATTTCTAACGGTCGTCTTCCTTTTCTTCTTTTCTTCTGTTTTGCTTTCTTCTCGAGAGGTTCTTTGATCACTTCGTTTAGTGCTACTGCCGAGCTGCTCAAGATCGCTTTCTTCGACTGTATTATTCTTAACACTGTCGTCTCCGATAATTTGCTTCGCTTCAATGGTTGACGTAGAAGAATCAATGCTATCTTGGTCACTCTCAAGTCTTCCATTGGGTGTGTCGTCGTGAGAAATGCTTGCAACCTTCTCCTCCCCAACATCAGTCGGTACCATCTTGGTGATGGGAGGAAGCTTTCCTTGCGGAACTGCTTTTTTCTTCCTTTTTGGATAATGACGATGGATTGTTATCACTCCCTCCTTTGTTAGCGTCCCTGAGGTTGTGTACTTGCCGAACGCGTTAGAACCCCGCCCTTTTACATTGTAATATCCCTCATTATTCTTCACAAAATTGAACACGACATCTTGCTCTTCAACTTTTTTGTTGACATCCGCGTCACTGATGATGAATGATCCTGAGTACCTTCCAGAAGGTGGAAACGTTTGTTCAACTGCTGAAGGCTTGTTGCTGCAATCTGTTTTTTGATCATATTCAAAGGAACCGCATTCACCCAATTTATTCTCAGGATCGGCGAGTATTTTATCAAGTCCCGTCGACCACAGACCTGTAATTCTGTGTACGGCGATGCCATCTCTTGTTTGTAGCACCAAGTTGCCGCGAAGACAGACTACGCCCGATGGAATGAGCTTTGTTGGTGCAGGATTAGTCGTCTGCGGCTGAATTGATGGCGCATCAGTATTATTTACTTCTGCATCGAGACTACCTCCTCCGCCTTCTATAGCGTCAGATGGTAATTCCGACATCTTGCTACTAGCTCTAGCTGTTGGCTGAATAGATGATACTTTTCTTTCTCCGCATGCAATTGCTCTGCTAGCATCATTGCAGACAGATCGAAACGAGGAACGACCAGGAGGGCACTTTCTCTTTGAATCGGTGTCCCATTCTTCAGGAAGATTGAGGTCCGCCTTTTTTACTTCAGCTCCTTTGTAGCTTACAATGAGGTCATCGTAGCATCTTAGAGCGTCGCCTAAGAAAGAGAAACGCTTATCTTCATTCCTATTTACCACCCAATAACCCACAGTTTTGGCATATCTATCAATTGAGTCGTTAATAAGCACGTTTCGAACTCCTTTCCAGCGAAATGTACCACTTGCTTCTCTTCCTAAAAGATCATATTCACTCTCTGGAAAGACAAAGATATCTTCGATGTCATCTAGCTCATCGCCATCGTCAAAGTTAATGTCATAAAAGCGATCAGGACCAAACAATCCACCTTGCTTTAGCTGTCTACAAGATTTTATGACTCCCGGAAACCATCCGACAGGGGGCGAGGAAGTGTCAGACGGATTCTCCCACCACCCCGCAACTACTCTTTGCCCAACTTTCAGAATCTGAAAAAAAAGAACGAGGACGAACGTGTTAGATCGATGCAGTTCACGTAGAAAACATACGAGGCTGTTCCGAAGCAAAATGTACTCACTGGCTTCAGATTCTCGTGAAGGTATCGATGCTCTGATATCACCAAAGACTTGTCAATGCCAGCCAAGAATTTACCATCGTCGAATTCAACATCATAAGAGAGTGATAATTGATCAGAGTTTGTGGCTTTAACAGTGCCTCGAAACATGGTATAAGACTGATCTCTCTTCTTTGAATTCCACCACGCTGCATACACAGCATCTCCCACACTCAATTGATCCGTCTCTTTTGCACTGATCTTGCGATCATCAGATCTAGTGTCTTTAGGTGCAAGGCTGGTATTTCTTGCCGAGACAGCATCCGTGGTTATTTGGGATGGTCGCAACGGGGAAAATTTCATGCCATCGGATTGCATAGATATTACTTCACTGCTACCCTGCCTACCACTTCTCCCAACTTGACGCCGTTTTGATGAAGGCAAGACTTCGGATTGTATAGACAATACTTCACTGCTGTCCTGCCTACCACTTCTCCCAACTTCTTGGCGCCGTTTTAATGTAGGCAAGACTGGCGCTTTCCTCTTCTTTTGGTTGAGGCTAGATTCATCATGTTCAGAGTATTCATTCTTATCTTTTCTGCTGTCAATTTGTCCATGTTGTTGCTTGGGCTTCTCTGATATTAACCCTCCCCCCCCACTTGTGTTTGCAGTCAAGTTAAGGTTGTGGACATCAGCTGCAACGCCGCCGCCATTAATAGTTCCAGCAGCACCCTCCTTTTCAGACAGTAGATCATCCCAATAATTCTCCCTAGGCAGTCGCGTTATCTCGGGTACTTCATTTATTTCGTCGTCGCCAACATCATCATCCACGCCATCAAAAACACCAGTCAAGCTGCAACCCCGCTCTAATGGTACAAATGGTAAAAATTCAGCGGAACGACAACTGCCATCCCTTTTACTTGATGCATTTTCAACGCTGAATGGAAGTATTGCTGGACTTACGGACGCGGCATCTGCGACATGAACCTCTCGGCGTGCAGGGGACATGGCCATCTCCAGCATTTTCTCTGCAGCCATGAACTTATCTTCCACACTACCCCTCCTCTTGGTAGAAGTAACTATGTAGAGCTCCAAATATTCCTCCTCCATTTCTTCAGAGTCCCCATCTTCATAGACGACACGGTACAAGCTGTGTTCCGGATAGTAAGCCGTGACTTCTCCCTGGAAGTGTCGCGACTTTTGCTGCCCGGGGACTTGAAACGCTTTTGATATGATTGTTCCTATACGATATTTTTGCATCTTGTTGCTGGCACGTTCATACAAGAATGTTGAGGGTGGAAGTGGAAGGTAGGGCTGCATTATGCTCGCTTCACAAGTACTCGGTAATAGTATGCTCATGTGGGTAATGTCTTTCTGTCGGGTTGTGTTGCTGGATAGATGCGAGTGCCCAACGATTGCCTACAGAAAAGCGACAGCGTGTAGCGCTGAAGAACTACTGAGTAAGGGCGAAGTTAGAAGATTTGAGAGAGATAACGAGACATCCAATGGTGCAAATCGAATTTTTACCCAAGGTTCCCCAAAAAGTTTTATTATCCATGATGTTCTGAGATTTATTGCGCAGAATTGTCGTGGCTATTTTAATGCCAATAGAATACTGTACACATACACCAAGATACCTTCATTAAAATACTGTGTAAGACACACTGGTCCTAAAAGCGCGTTTTGAACGAAGGTGATGTGAGATAATCTCTACTTCAAGGTCGAATGTGTCCTACATTCATACATATATTTCGCATGAGAAGTTGTTCCTCGTGAATTCGAAATTTGTTGGGACGCGAAAGTGTCTCCACCCGGCACTCGGCTCCCGCATCGCTCTTGTAGTCAGGAACATGTGGCTAATGTAGCTGGCAGACGAAGAGAAGAAGATGATGATAAGTAGGGCACCATGCATCATTGTTCATCGGAGCTCTGAACGATCCTCTTTTGTTTTTAGAACAATTGAGTCTTCTCCTCATGGGATCATCCCCATTATTGTTCATCGGAGCTCTGAACATCCTCTTTTGTTCTTACCATGGGTGAGAACAATTGAGTCTTCTAAATCGAGTATGTACAAGCAAGTCTGTTTCAAAACGTCCATCTCTTTGAGCTAGAAGAAGTTACTCACGTGCTCACAGGAATGTTAAGAGACATCACCACAGAGGAAGAAAGAATTTGTCGTCATAAGGTGCCAGCTCATCTGCAAATACCTGTAAGAAGTAACAGTAACCTCAGATTGATTCCGTTTAATACTACTGGTTTTGACAATGAAGTCGTAAAAGTGCATGACATGCCACTTTCATGAAATATCACTTATACAATGCAGATCAGCAGATCTGCCAGATTAGATTCCTCCTCATGTACTTATGCAAAACATTCCTAAGATGAAAGCAGCTTCGACAAGAAGCCCACTGTAGTGAGACACGTTACAAGTCAAGAGGTGTAGACATCGTCATTTGATTCATTTCAATTAGGATGGCGGTCATCGCATCAATAGAGAGGCCTACGCTACACTATGCTATCTGCTTCGCTCCAGCTACCATCTTCTGATCTTACTATGGCTGATTTCTTTTTGAAGAGCAACATCCACCAGTTTACTCCTAGTTACAGCCTTCTATCTTGCGGTAGATACAAAAGAACTGGTAGTCACAGACCTCATATCTCATATGGAATGTTGATAATTCCTCATCGGAGTAAAAAAGTTGTTGCATATGGTGCGCTGATCCTCTAACTCCTCATCGAAGCAAGAAAGAATTTGTTGCATATATGCTCTAATGAGGATTCCAGCATCTGTCAGGAGAATAGCTGAAGCATTGAAGAGTTGATTTTGAGCCGCCCGAATAAATCAGAATCACATCTTTTGGATATAATCTACTCAAAATCGCGATACAGCCACCACTGGAGAAGATCTCTATCAGATACAGTGCTCATGTGTTTCATCTTTCAGGAGGATTGTGTGTCAATCGACTATTTCTCCTTTGAAAAAAGTTGCTGCTATGACAAGATACCGCCGGACCCACTTGATATCAGGTGGTTACTGTATCAAAGTTCAGTTCAATTTTCCACGCATCATTGAATCGTAAGCATAAGCATTCTTGCGCATCCGACGATGGTTTCTGCCTCATGCTGCACAGATAATTCATGCTGCACGCTCCATGTAGACGATCCAAGCAAATAACCTCCGGCGCACTACTATGTATTGCTGTCAGCCATTAGTCGCCTCCACCGAGAGCTCCTCCAGTTGGATGCCCTCTCCTTGTGTTGGTTCCAGTTGTCAACGCAATGCTCCGTAGTGCGTATGCAAGTGGAGCAAAGCCTGTGCAAAGCTACCAAACTCTGAGGAACTTGCTGGAAGTCGATTTTGTACGTCGGAATCAGTAGTGTAGAGCTCTCGCAATGAGAATCCGTAAGGCTCTTTTGTCTTTGGCTTCGCCTTCCTTTTATCAACAAAAAAGTCGAGAATAGCTGCTACGTTAATTCTGATTGCAACTGTCACTTTGCTATCAAGTTCAGGACGGTCGACCCCCTTCGGTCCTCATGCATAGGTAAGAGAGGCTTCAGCGGTGTCAGGGACTCAATCGGAGTTACTGTAGATCCTTTCAAGCCCTTCTATTTTTTTCATCCGTCATTTTTTTATGACCTGTGCGCATGTGAATGTGACTAACAAATATACTTACTCTCTTCAATAATTCCCGGATAGAACAAAGATTGCCGCAGTGACCAATACAATATAATCAATAACAACAGAGCTAGATCGTAGACATCAATAGCTTGTGCCTCATATAATCGCAAGCAAAAATACAAATTTCAACACACATCAAATAATAAATCAAACACCAGTCGTGGAGATCAGCCCTCCTTATGATTACACGAAGCAGCTCCAACACGCAAGCATCCTTTAGAACTTCCGAAGGACCATTTGGTAAAATTGATAATTGTCACCAATCGTCTGCTTCGGTTGGTAGTAGTAGCGGTGGATCTGAGAAGTCGTCGTCGTCAAATAATCACAATAACAGCATCATGTCAGATGTGTCAAAACAACCACCACCTGGCTGCGAAGGGGGGCAGAATGAAAGTCAAATCAACCAACAGGGGGAGGATAGCAACAACAACAACAACAATAACATCAGCAAACAACAGGCAGCTGTGCCTGAGGTAACTCCCACACTTTCATCCAGCGGTGGCGGCGACAATCCCTCGGATCAAGAAGACAACAAGCCCCCGCCACCAACCACACCCACCACCACCACCACTCTTCGCTCCTCTACCACCAACAATAACTACTCACGAAACCTCTCCACCACCTCGGCACTATCCGCCCTCTCCGACTTCACCAACCCCCTCTCCCCCCTCCTAGATCACGTCATGGAAGAATCCATCGAAAAGGCAATCACCAGTTTGAATTCCGGAGCGGCAGAAAGTCAAGCGGCCATTGTTGGTGAGCAGTATTTGAATGCTACCATGAACAATGCCGCTTCGTCATCCACGTTGAATTCCCAGGATACCGAGGGAGGAGAGGGGGCGGGGGGAATGGATAACATTAGTCTACCAAGTCTAAGTAATTTCCCGGAAGCACAACGAGAGGAATTACGTCAAATGTACCTTGCCGGATTTCGGGATGCGGCACGAAAGAGTGGAGAACGCAAGCAAAAGAAGTTGTTGGAACAACAACCACCTCCAAAGAAACAATCATCATCACAACGGTTTGGAACACAATCACCAGAGGTGGGATTGAAACATATTCAAAGTCGAGAGGAATTGGCAAATAATTTTGCAAGGGCACAGCAGGAGAGTCAGAGTGGGATTGGTGCGGCCATCATTGGTAGTGGTGTGCAACAACAGCAACAAGTGCAAGTGGAACCGGTAAGGTCATTGGGTGTACCCTCCCCCCTAGGTCATTTTGACTTGAATGACAGTTATGATCCTCCCCCATCCATTCCTGAAAATGGACAATATCACTACCAGCAACCTAATCCACCGCCCTATCAGCAGGTGGCTAGTTTGGGGAGTAGTTATGGAAGTGCCGGTAGTGGAGTGTCAAACCCTTTGCTTGCGTCTTCTCCGACGGAGCTATTGTCATCTTCGGTATCACCCGGTGCTGTTGGTACAACAGTAGCTGAAAAGCCCTCACCTGGAACAAGGGGAAGGAGGAAGCAGGGTGGTGGTTCACCCCCTTCGACTACTACTGCCACCACCGAAAATGGCGGTAGTGGTTCGGGCAAGAAGCGTCAAGGACATTCCAATCCATTCCCACGAAAGTTGATGGATATGTTATCAAAGGAGGAAGCAAGTGTGGTTTGTTGGTTGCCGAGGGGGGATGCATTTGTGGTTCGGGATAATGATCGGTTTGTTAGTGATGTTTTGCCGAGGTATTTTCGTCATACCAAGGTGAGTGATCTTGGTGATTTTTTCCGTACTTTATTGATTGTTTGATCATGTAGGTGTCAAAGTGTCGACTAATCATCTCTTCTATGGTTGTTACACAAACAGCTAACCTCTTTCCAAAGGCAGCTCAACCTGTACGGATTTCGCCGTATTACCAAAGGTCCTGATGCAGGTGCCTACCGCCATGAATGTTTCCAACGTGACAACCCTGATTTATGTCTCCAGATGAAGCGATCAAAGCAAAAGGGTGGAGTTGGTGCCAGTCCTCGATTGGGACCCAACAGTCCAGGCAATGCACGCCGTGGTAGAAGTAGCTCTTTGAATTCGGAGCCGAGTCCTTTGATATCCCCGTTGATGGCGGGCAATGGTAATGCCACAAACAGCAGTACTGGAATGACACCTCTATTGTCGAATTTGGCTGTCGGGGCGAGTCCACCGGACATGTCACTGGATGGTCCTGCAGCTGATCAATATGGAGGTGGCGAGTCACGTTCTCACACGTACACAACGTCATTTCGGAATGATCAACATGGTCCTCCCACGACGGGATTGGGCATTTTAATGTCCGCCAATTCCTCTTCCGGTGCCACCACCCTCCACCATCAACATCACGGAGTACGGCACTACACTCCAGAACAACGTGCGCAAATGCAAAAGGATGCTCAGGACCGAGAACGTCAGGCAAGAGCACTGGCAGCGGCGGGAATGGCAGCCGAGCAGTTGAAGGGGAGTGGACTTCATCCTCCGCCGACACTTGGGACGAATTCTCATCAGCATCAGCACAGTAGCGTTGCTGCGAATCATGTTTCGCATGATAGTCACGGTGGTATGAAGCAGGAGGAATGGAATAATCTCGATCATCAACATCAGGAGAATATAGGGAATGGATTGACATTGGAAGAGATGGACGTGGACTTTGCCAAATTATTTGATCCCAATGAAGAAGTTGCTAATATGCAAACACATGGTAGTGGGTGGCCAATGAGCGCAGATACACCATCATCTTCTGTTGCTGCCGCTGTGCAGGGCGATGGCAAGTACCTGGCAAGTGGTGGTGGTGGACATTTGGATGGAGAGATTTGATTTCATTGAGTGGTGTGGAGAACGCGTCCTACTTTCGCACGGGGGTAGAGAAAACTACAAGAACAAATCACCGCAACATTCACCTGGTGCCCAAACAAAATAATGTACATACAACAAATTTGGAGTGTTGGGTGATGACGAGGTATGGGAACAACTAAAAAATTACACATTTGCATTTACACAGTCACAAGAAACGAGTCGAAAAAGAGAAGTTAGTTTGCTCCTGTCAGGTAGGAACCATTTGAGGAGAGCAATCAACAAACGTCTGTGACTTTTTCATCGGCCATTTGCCGTCAACCCAACACTACTACCTGGTCGCCATACATGGTGATCACTTCTACCTAGAGGAGCTAGATTTAGTTATGAATACTATTGTATAAAGTGATATATTTATCCTTTGCTTGTGTGCAAATCAACCTTGACACTCCTCAATTCACAGTTATCAAACCTACTACTCATCAGCTCTGCAACGCTTGCATCTTCATATCTAACAACACCATTCAGCTCTTCGAATAATGGTGTAAACATGTGTATAAAGAATGCAGAATGACTAACCAAGGCGATATTCTTCTCGGGTCTGTTTAATAATACGTTCCAAGCGGAATGTGCTCGGTTGTAAAGGGAGATGGGATCATCTGACTCCCTTTTGGACAGGTGGGCAGTATGGTCACCAAATATAGACTCATAGTGGGCCCAAATGGGATCATCGGGTTCGTGTACGAGATTGTTAAAGCATACATTCGGATATTGTTGCTGTAAAACTGACGTAGGTCGTCTAGCATCGCACAAAAAGTTGACAGTCTCTCTCCATTCCTCTTGTGCAATAAATGGCACTGTTTTTGTATTCTTGTTGTCTCCATAAAGATGAGGAAAGGACAAGATGGCAGTATCCAACGTTCTCGCCAATGGTGATACAACTATCGCTTCTACGTCTAGATCTTTTGTATGTTTGGCCAGTTCATTGCATTGCTTAACACCCTTTTCTGTCAATTTGGCATCAAAATGAAGAGGAAGCTTGGATTGTTCTTCGTTTAAGTTGTGAGTACCTTCCGCATGACGAATGAGATGAAGTATTTTGGAGGTGGATGACTGATAAGCGCTGTTTACTGAGAAGAGGGATACTGCTGGGCTTGCGTAGGCAGCGGCAGTGGACAACATCATGGAGGCAGTTCAATTATGATAGTGGTTGGTTGTTGGTGGTTGCATCTTGCACTTGTCGCAAAAAGTGACAAAGTGACGTGGCATTTGCACTCGTCACGTCATCAACCGCATGCAATTCTTCGAATGAAAGCATGCTCAGCGACCATAACACGAAGCAACCATAAGAGATATCTGCGCAACGCAAATAAGTATAAGAGGATGATGAAGGTAATAATACCGCTTGCAGCAGCTGCTCTGGCTTCAACACTGACGGCAGATGCATTCACTCAGCCAACACAAATTGCTCGCATATCGGCACGTCCATTCTTGTACACATCTCTATCGGCAGCCTCCGATGAAAATGAACCTTTGCCCGAATTCGACGATGACGAAGCAGAAGTCAAAAAAGATAGCGAGGAGGCTGATAAATTCCTTCAAAAGGCAGAGCAGTTACGTGAACAAATTCGTCAAATGGAGTCACAAATTGGTGACGATCGTAGAGCTCGATATGTTGAACAAGTGGAAAATGATAATAACAATAACGATGACGATGACGATGATGATACACCAAAGAAGAAATCATTAAAGGGTAAACGAGTACTCATTCTTGGAGCAAATGGACGTCTCGGATCTATGATTACACGGTATCTATTACGAACACATGGATCTGAGATTAAAGAAGCTGTGGCTGCCGTTCATTATGTAGGTCAGGCAACAACACGAGGCTACGGTCGTCTATCCTACGAGGTGGGAGCAGAAGATGGAGTTGGAACGATAGGTTCCGCATGGAGTAGTGAAGATGAACGTAATGCCAGCTTTGAATTTGATCCTGAAACTATGGGTGGATATCATCTCAACAAATTGCGCATCGTGGAAGTAGAACTGTTGGATCCGGTACAAGTTCAAACAATTACCGAAGATGTCGATGCAATTATCTATTGTGCCACTGACTTTGATGGGAATCGACCAAAGGCTGTGGCAAGTCTCAATGCGGCATTTCTATTTCGAGCTATTGCCAATCCAACCAAGGGACGAGTTGAAATTGAAGGATTGAGAAATTGTTTAGAGGGATTGACGGCTACATTAAGCGATCAGAGGTGGAAGGAACAACGGCGTATGGCCAACTATGTTGGAGAATCAGCTGCCGAGGTCGCAGCTGCGTCGAATACGTCAAAGTCTACAAAGAAGCCGACAGATCCAACGCAATTTGTGCTTGTTTCCACTTGTCCTGATGCATTTGGTAATTTTGAGACACCATTTGGAGAGTTCAACGGAATGAAACGCCAAGGAGAGAAGATTGTCTTGGATGAATTTCCAAGCTTATCATACAGCGTACTACAAATGGGTAAATTTGATGACAACTTCGTACAAGAAGGGCAAGAATTGCAATTTGCTGACGCAGAAGAAGATACAGTCGTTGTTGACGGTGTGATATGTGCCGCTAGAACAGAGGAGAATGTCCAGAAGGCAGAACAAAAGAGGATAAATAGGAGAGATGCAGCACGTGCAGCAGTAGATGCCTTGCTGAATGAAGATATAGAAGGAAAGAAGGTTCAGGTTTATACCAAGGTTGGAGTGACTGATATTTGGTAGATATGATGAGACTAATTATGAAGGTGCAAGCAAGTGGAGTTGAGATGAAACTGCAAAAAGACTCTACTGATGGTATCAAATAGCAATAAAACTGGTGCATTGAAGCACTAGGAAGTAATAGAAGTCCCCTAAGTATCCCAAGAAGCGTGAGACAACAAGCAACAGGTCCACCAAGCAACTTTCCAGGACTCTGCTCTCTTCTCTCTTGCGGCCTTCTCTATTTAGTCTGTCCATAAACCTTCTCTCTTTGAAAAAGCTTTTTGCTTTTTCCGCTTTATTTTCAAGCACATCACAAAAACGCACGAAGTTGGCTCCACTACACCCAAAATAACACCAAACAGCTCTACAATAACAACGAGAAAGATGCCCTTATCAACACGGCAACAGCACCGTCATCGACTGCTAAAATTAACCGGCTCAGCATGCCTCATTTCCATCTGTCACGGCTTCACCACCACATCCACAAAAAAAGCACCATCACCAATATGCCATCACTACACCCATCAAAATCAACGAACTCGTCCACTCCACGTCTTCGCCCCACGAGGATCCGGCTACATGCGCACCGATGAAGCCGAAGAGGCAGATCCAAATGACCCGTACATCACCAAAGAAGACATTCTACAAGTGTCACCAAACGCCTTTCCAGACACATACGAACCCATGCTGGAATATCCTGGTACGATGCGTCCAGGACGAACACCGGAAAACATGCCCTATCACGACCTACCGGGATTGGGAGTGCATGATCCGGAACCAGTTCCATGGCCGCACTTTCAAGAGATTGAATGGCATCATTTATGGGATCCACCTCATGAACAGGCTTTGGCAATGGAAGAATTTATTGAGGTGGAGGGCCGATGGGCGAGTGTGGAAGAGGAGGCGGAGATGAGGATGGGTATGAGACGTGGTGTGAGGGAACGTCGTGAGATGGAGGAGATGAATAAGGTTGGTGGTGCTGGTGGTGGAGAGCAGATGGTGATTATGGATGATGATGAAGATGATGAGAGTATGATTGGATTGGGTGAGGGTGTGGAGGCGTTGTTGAAGAGTCCTGTGGAAGCTACTGCGGTGACGAAGAAGGAAGATATTGATGAGGAGGAGGAAGAAGAGGAAGATGATGATGGAGACTTTATGTTGGATTTGGGGCTTGGTGGCGATGATGATGATGATGATGAAACACCAAGTAAGAAAAAGGCCACAAAAATGAAGGCAGGTGATGACGAGGAGGAAGATGATGATCTTGACCTTGATGGCATGTTGGGATTTGGTGATGATGACGAAGATGATGATGCTGTTGAAGACGATGATGTCATTGCTGTTGATGACGATGATGATGACATGAACTTGGATGATTACAACTCTAAGAACGATGGTGGCGACGACATTGACACGTTTGATGACATTGATGATTACTAAAGCTTAAGAATGCATCTTTGTCATAACGATTTGATTTGCTTGCAACTTGACGTTTGCTTTATGCTTAAATTTCGGTAGAAGAAAAAATGAGAGCAAGAACATCAGGGCACATAAAGAATAAGCCCATGCCGTGAACCAAGTTCGGGTGAAGTTAACATTTGCTTAGCTTTGAGAGGATGAAAACAAATCCTGGCCACATTCATTCCTTGTTCCCCAAACTAACATGCATAGTGTGTAGAGTAGTCTTTTTTTCCATAGCCCTTCAACTTGTATTCAATTGTCCTTATTGCTGTGGGTAATACTGTTGGTTTTGCTGACCATCGGCTGCCTCATTCTGCTGATAATACTCACTTTGCTGAGCAGTAGCAGCATATCCATCATCATTCTCTCCTTGCCAAGATGATGCATATTCGTTCTCCATCTCTGGCGTGTAGTCATCATAATACGATTCATAGACATATCCATCTCCGGCAGTGTTCTTGCTTACATCATCCCTAAATAATGAGCAAAGAGAGTCGATATTGTTAGAGAAAGACACCAATACAGGGATTCACACCACACACCAACTTCTGCAAGCAAAAACTTCAAACATCAAGTAATAGTCACTCACCAAGATAGCTTCGTGTACAGATTGCACTGCAGCAAAAAGAAGAAATTCGAAATTGTTCCTGGAGATGATGTGGAGCACAGAAAAATTGGTGTGAGCAATCACAAAATAATGTATCAGCTGAACAAGCTCAAGCGAATAATCAACACAAACACAACTTCGACTACTCACTGCCTATATACACTTCCCGTATTGTATACTTGGAAGGGAAAAGCGCCAAGCGTGCAATATTATACACCATACTAACCAATTCCACCCCCTTGTGCAAGTTGAGAATACCCTTGAGTCGTTTCTTAGTGGAATGAGATTGGCCAGCTCCACCACCACTGATTCCGAGAATGGCACCCATCATTTCACCCAAAAATAGTACCACGAGGGGACTTGTGACGATGGTTCGTACAAAGAAAGCTTTGAATCCTCCCTTGCTAGTCCTTCTCCCAGTTGGGCCGAAGGTGGCATCCGCCAGTTCATAATGATGAACAGTACGCCACATGAGTATGAAAAAGAAGAATGAAACTGAAACCTTCGACACAGTCGTGAACAGTTTGAACCGTCCCTGTTCATCAACAGCCGATGCAGCCTCGGCAGCAGATTGGTTTTGTTGCATGTGCTGCTGTTGTTTTCGCCATGCATCGATTCTATCTTCTACTGTTTCTCTGTATCCGTACATTGGATCATTGTTTGCTGCCATTACATCTACGTATTCTCCTCCTCCAGCTGTGTTTGTTGTTGCTTGCTGTGCTGCTGGTGGTTGTGGCTGTCGACTGTTGATTGGAGTAGTGTTATAATTGCCACCATTGTCGCTACCCCCGCGAAGACTTGAAATTATTTCTTCACAGTGGTTGCTCGATTTTAGTAGATGTCTGCGTGAGTGAATATTAATATGGTCTCTGAACGAACTGAGTTTTGTTCGACTTCCAGATTGATGTATTGGCAACGGCGTCATGGCCAAGGCCAGCGGCGCAAAAAGCGCGGCTATTAACAAACGTGATTGTAATATCATTTTGGAAAAAGAAGGGTTGTATGAACTGTCGATAAGTTTACTCAACACAGCAATGATCGACCTCAGTGCAACAAATCAATGGTGGATTTGATCGCATATCGCATGAAATAAATCTGAAATCTGTAATGATGAAGTTTGTCCCATCCCGTCCGAAAGGACGCGAAGAGTCCGATGGGACAGTATCCTGAGACCCAGCAATACTAAGGATATGGCAATCTACTGCTTCTGATGACCCATCATAGCTGGCCATGATAGTATGGAAGCATGTTTTGCACGGCTCAAGCTCTTTTTGATCGTATCGGCGTCGCTACAACGTCGTAGGTGACCTGATGAGGCATCTGAGACGGCCGCAAGCTCTACTCTCTAGCACCATATCATATCTCACGCTGTGAATATGGCAATCTATTGCTTCTGATGACCCATCATAGCTGGCCATGATAGTATGGAAGCATCTTTTGCTCGGCTCAAGCTCTTTTTGATCGTATCGGCGTCGCTACAACGTCGTAGGTGACCTGATGAGGCATCTGAGACGGCCGCAAGCTCTACTCTCTAGCACCATATCATATCTCACGCTGTGAATATGGCAATCTATTGCTTCTGATGACCCATCATAGCTGGCCATGATAGTATAGAAGCATCTTTTGCACGGCTCAAGCTCTTTTTGATCGTATCGGCGTCGCTACAACGTCGTAGGTGACCTGATGAGGCATCTGAGACGGCCGCAAGCTCTACTCTCTAGTACCATATCGTATCTCACGCTGTGAATATGGCAATCTATTGCTTCTGATGACCCATCATTGCTGGCCATGATAGTATAGAAGCATCTTTTTCACGGCTCAAGCTCTTTTTGATCGCATCAGCGTCGCTACAACGTCGTAGGTGACCTGATGAGGCATCTGAGACGGCCGCAAGCTCTACTCTCTAGCACCATATCATATCTCACGCTGTGAATATGGCAATCTATTGCTTCTGATGACTCATCATAGCTGGCCATGATAGTATGGAAGCATGTTTTGCACGGCTCAAGCTCTTTTTGATCGTATCGGCGTCGCTACAACGTCGTAGGTGACCTGACGAGGCATCTGAGACTGAGACGGAGACGGCCGCAAGCTCTACTCTCTAGCACCATATCGTATCTCACGCTGTGAATATGGCAATCTACTGCTTCTGATGACCCATCATAGCTGGCCATGATAGTATAGAAGCATCTTTTGCACGGCTCAAGCTCTTTTTGATCGTATCGGCGTCGCTACAACGTCGTAGGTGACCTGATGAGGCATCTGAGACCTGAGACGGCCGCAAGCTCTACTCTCTAGCACCATATCGTATCTCACGCTGTGAATATGGCAATCTATTGCTTCTGATGACCCATCATAGCTGGCCATGATAGTATGGAAGCATCTTTTGCACGGCGCAAGCTCTTTTTGATCGTATCGGCGTCGCTACAACGTCGTAGGTGACCTGATGAGGCATCTGAGACGGCCGCAAGCTCTACTCTCTAGCACCATATCATATCTCACGCTGTGAATATGGCAATCTATTGCTTCTGATGACCCATCATAGCTGGCCATGATAGTATGGAAGCATCTTTTGCTCGGCTCAAGCTCTTTTTGATCGTATCGGCGTCGCTACAACGTCGTAGGTGACCTGATGAGGCATCTGAGACGGCCGCAAGCTCTACTCTCTAGCACCATATCATATCTCACGCTGTGAATATGGCAATCTATTGCTTCTGATGACCCATCATAGCTGGCCATGATAGTATAGAAGCATCTTTTGCACGGCTCAAGCTCTTTTTGATCGTATCGGCGTCGCTACAACGTCGTAGGTGACCTGATGAGGCATCTGAGACGGCCGCAAGCTCTACTCTGTCGCACCATATCGTATCTCACGCTGTGAATATGGCAATCTACTGCTTCTGATGACCCATCATTGCTGGCCATGATAGTATGGAAGCATCTTTTGCTCGGCTCAAGCTCTTTTTGATCGTATCGGCGTCGCTACAACGTCGTAGGTGACCTGATGAGGCATCTGAGACGGCCGCAAGCTCTACTCTCTAGTACCATATCGTATCTCACGCTGTGAATATGGCAATCTATTGCTTCTGATGACCCATCATTGCTGGCCATGATAGTATAGAAGCATCTTTTTCACGGCTCAAGCTCTTTTTGATCGCATCAGCGTCGCTACAACGTCGTAGGTGACCTGATGAGGCATCTGAGACGGCCGCAAGCTCTACTCTCTAGCACCATATCATATCTCACGCTGTGAATATGGCAATCTATTGCTTCTGATGACTCATCATAGCTGGCCATGATAGTATGGAAGCATGTTTTGCACGGCTCAAGCTCTTTTTGATCGTATCGGCGTCGCTACAACGTCGTAGGTGACCTGACGAGGCATCTGAGACTGAGACGGAGACGGCCGCAAGCTCTACTCTCTAGCACCATATCGTATCTCACGCTGTGAATATGGCAATCTACTGCTTCTGATGACCCATCATAGCTGGCCATGATAGTATAGAAGCATCTTTTGCACGGCGCAAGCTCTTTTTGATCGTATCGGCGTCGCTACAACGTCGTAGGTGACCTGATGAGGCATCTGAGACGGCCGCAAGCTCTACTCTCTAGTCTCTAGCACCATAACTGTAGAGAGCTCATCAGAATCAGAGAATGAAGCTTAGGCCGAACAACAAATTGGCGTTTGGGTGAAACTTCCAACTTGGGTTGCTAGGTTGTCAATCAAGCGAGATATAACTATTCAGAAGAGCTCACTCTTCTGTATAACGTAAATCAACTTTATTGAGTCCAACAAGTAGGATTGATACCGATACCGGACTGTACTTAGCCAGAGAGCATTTCAACACGAAGTTACCACCAGAATAGTAGCTCCTTACAAAGTTATACAGTCCGATAACGATACAGTTCAAGAACAGGGAAAATATTTGAAATGTCAATGATATAACTCATATTCACTGATTATGGTTAATGAACAATTCACTGCATGCTTCTAAATTGAATGGTTGAGGAGTGCCGCCATCACCATCGCCATCATCTTCTTCTTCCTGGTCATCGTTATCATTAGACGAGTCCATGAAATGGGAGCTGCTACACCTCTCCTCAATCATCTGCAAATTTTGGTTCCCAACTAATTTGGACCACTCACCAGATAATTCCATCAACCTTCCAAATGTAGGATGATCTGAAAACGAGTGGCGAATGGCAAACCCCTCTTCTTTTATACTACTGCTACCGGCTGAAGCATTCTCGGTTAGTTGCCTAGTATTGTGATGGACAATTGCTACAGGAACCAACCGACATCCAGGTCGAGCTTCATCCCATCCAAAGGCTACTTGACACCAAAGATAATCCAACCAATAATCGCTCCTTTGATGAACATACTCTTCAGTTAAGACTTGGCCAAAAAAGTGACTTGCAAACCTCCCATCAAATAATGCAAAACTTTGTTCCAGAATAGGCACCTTGACAGGTTGAATGTTAGCAAATAGTTCTCTGCTCCATTTCGTCCCCGAACCACCCAACCACAAAATTGCCTCGTGGTATAAGAAGTGTCTAGATCTAGAGATAGAGAGATAATGCATCAGTACGGACAATTCTCACAAAGAGTGAAGGTTTAAAAGAACTCAAATACACCACTTACTGCGTATCTTCAATGTAACTTTGCATGACACTACTGCTTCCAAAACTTTGCCGAAGTGGAGCTGATACTACCGCACTCCCCTTCCTTGCGATGAATGTACGCCAGGGGAAACCAGTGAGCCCCATGTCCGCATCCTTCAAGAGCACAAGATCAAAATTTGCCATTTCCATGACAAACTGTGAAACAAAGACATACTTATTGAATCTCTGTTCAGATACGCTCACCTCGAAATGAAACTCTGCACCTGCACCATCTTTGCTAGCTTGTTGGAATTTGTCAGAAAATAACGCCTCATCGAAAGATTCCCTGAGCGCATCAGTGGTCAACACAACATTTACACCCCATTTGCATCTTTTGTACAGCTTACAAACGCTATTGCTGTCCTGCTGTATCCGTCGTAGCTCTGTTTCAATATATTCTGCAGCCCAAATCCTTACGCTCATCAGTACAAGCAAAGACTCATCTAAAATACTTGGTGAAAGAAGATCCAAAGAGATGGACAAGCTTCCATCAATGGTTGTCATCGCTCCACTATCCCTTGCCAGGTCCTGGACTGTTGACTTCATCTTTCTTGCCCCAACCCTCAATTTGGTTGAAGTATAGGCATCGCCAATAGTGGCATAAATCACCTCATCCGCAACCACGAAAGGATGCTGTTCGATGCGCCATGTATCATGCCGGAGAAAGAATGACTTCGAATAAAGTTTGTCCAAAAGAGATTTCATCCCAGCCCTGTTCACCACGTAAGCACCCATCGACCAATGGTATGGTTGCCACGAAATGAAAGGATCAAGCAAGTTGGAGCCATGTGCAACGACATGAGGCTAATTCATGGGAAGACCAAGAATGATGAGGTGGGAATAATGAGAGGTGTCAAGTTAGTGGTGTCAAATAAGTGGTAACAGAAACATATGAAAAATCAACTCACATTGCTACACGAAAATTGCAGTACCTTCCAGCCAGAAGGAGCACTCTGCAAGACACTTGGCAGAGAGTCAAAGAACTCAGTTGAAAGTTGTGCATCATCCTCCAAAATCAACGCAAGTTCATTGCCGTCTTCGTAGGCTTGCTTGATTGCTTCAAGATGAGATAGAGTACAGGCCGCCTCTTCGTAGTAGTATTTCAAATGAGTGTGATCTCTCCCATGATTTGATTCCGCAGTGCGTGGTACAAGTTTGATCAGAGGGTGAAATACCAACGTGCCATACATCCATGACCTCCATGTCGAGTTGATGGCATGCGCCGCAACGCGGTGCGTATTAGTCAGACCCAAAGAGCTGAACATGTTACTCATCCATTCCATTCTATCCTTTGATTTGTCTAGATTGATCCAATAAATTGGTGTTGTTGTTGTTCCTACAACAGCATGCCCAAGTTTCATTGTCGTGGGCTGTGGAGTTGCCAATCCTGTTATGATGATAAAGATCGACACCAAAATAAGGAGCATAATCAACATCTTAAGCATCATGATAGTCTGGTCTCTGTGCCTGCCTATACCCCTACGAAATTTCTTGTTGTTGTTGTTGTTTGTTTTTGTCACCAGATGACAGCGCCAGAAGCATGAGCCTTCATCATCTGAGGCTTCTGAGTTATGGTGACGGCTTGGTGTTGGTGGAAGTGGAATTCCACCACGAGGAGGACCTCCTCTCCTCTGCCTCCGCCGAACGGGAGAAGACAAAGACTGAAAATGACGTAACATTATATTTCTTGCTGGTGTAATGCCGCTCGACCTCAATAGACCACTCAACAAATGCTTTGAAGGATCCAGCCGCTTGCAACTTGCAATTTGGGTTGTATTGTGTCCGATGTGTTTTTGTGTGGATCTGCACTACAAACATACTTACTGACAGCAAGCGAGAGGCTTCAGAGTTCAGAGTGCACGCCTTCTCTCATTGGGTGTCAACAGTGTCAGCAAAGCGGGAGTTAGTTGGGAAAAAATCACTTCCAGCATTTTCCGATAATCTAAGTGTACGTTTCACATTCGGAATTGAAATTGTCTAAATCTTCTCTATCTATTTGGCAGGCGTCAGCAAGAGGGAATTCATGGAAATAATTGAGAAGGTGAAAGGAGATGAAGAAGTGTAAACCCTGAGGGTGTGTAAGTGGGTATCAACTTGTCTGAACAGAAGCGAACTTATGTGACCTTTCCACAGCGTGCATGCCCAGTTGGTTTTGCCCCCTTTTCCTCTTTTTCCCCTATTCTCCAAATTTTGAGACTGCAAGTGAATTTTATCACAATTTTGTTAGTGAAATTAACTAGTGATGGCTCCAAATGGCCAAAATTAAGTTCGGGGGAAGTGCTATAGGCGGTTTTTTGCGTTTGAAATTTCTAAAGGCCTTGACATCGAATTCTGTCCCTGCACATTTCATTTGTGCCTGTCTTATATGTAATTCCTACGTAGGTAGTGTAAATGTCCAATACCACATATGCGATTTTCTCCAGTTTGTATCTTTTGCCATAGGGGTGCTATGAACACCAAACTTCCTAAAAATCTCTTCTAAGACCCTGCCTTATTAGTTCATATAATCACTGGGTCAGAGGTTTTGGGCACTAGAAAAAACTTTAAAAATCTCAGAATTTTATGAAATGCCCCCCTATCTAGAGAGAGGCCTAATTGTACTGTATGGTTGCCTTCAAAATGACACCTTGACTTCAATTTCTGGAGTTAGCACTTCCACCAACTATATAAGTGACATTCGCCGATGGAAGTAGGGTCTACAACCATGTAGTTTTGGAGTTATGGCTGGTCGTAGGGAGCCGATTTTCACCATGGTCATGTCGTTTTAGAGATCACTTTTCTGGAATCGAGTCAAATCTACATAATATTTACGTAGGAATTGGTACTTTTTCCGGTTCTCAGCTCCACCCACCCTTTCCTGCTCAGCAGTTTTGCAGTTTTTGCAGAACTGATACTCAGGGATACTCAGGCCTCTTTCGTAATAATGAGAAGTCAATACTCCCACGTAGGAACTCGTGGCTATGTACTAGTTACTAGTCGAGTCAAATCCACATAATTGTCCGTCCTTCTTTTGCTTCAACGTCCATATCAAGAGGGAGAACGAACAGCCACATTATTCTTTTCTACATGATATGAGCATGACCGCCACCAACAGAGACAGAGGGTCAAGGTCAAGGCAACTGAGAGGCAGCAGCCTCAGCCTGCTGGTGACCTTTGTCTTTGTTCCATTGTTGCGTCGATGGAAATACATCATCGTTGCCCCAATAGCATTGATATATTTATTCAATTTATTCACGTTGGAAAGTTTATTCCGTCAACGGCAACAGAATCTGGACAATACCATTAGAGCAAACAAAAGGGAGATTGTGAAGCATGTGTCATTGGGTGGGCGTCTCGGGAATCAGCCAAAGATGCTACTACATTAGCAATTGCTAAAGCTTCAGGAAAACGAGCTTGTGTTATTGGCAAGGAAGCAGACTTGATTGACAGATACTTCACTGATGGCGTATTCCTTCGAAACTGTGCAAACATAGTCCCGTCTGAAAGTGTATCTGAAACTGGTTATGGTATGTTTTCACCACTTCCGAAAACAGATAGATCTTTAGAGATCTTTGGTTTCTTTCAGAGCTGGAAGTACTTTGCAGGGGCAGAAGCTGAGATCATGCAAGCATTCAAGTTGAAGCCGAAGTATGCGAGGGACGCTGACGAGATTATCGGCAAAGGAGGTCACGATATCCATTATTATAATGTTGGCATTCACATGCGTTGGTTTGAAGAAGACTATCTCATTGAGCCTCCCAAGGAATATTATCAGAGTGCAATGGAGCATTTTAGGCACAAGTATGAAGAGAAGAACAAAAGGGTCAGATTTTACCTTGCATCCAGCAACATTGAAAAGGCCAAAAAGCTTGGAATATTCACAGATGAAAGTGTGGTGGTTCTGAATAATCAACAGGCCATTATTGATTTTGCTGTTCTTATGAGTTGTGATGGAATGATTTTGGGCTCTGGAACGTTTGGCTGGTGGGCTGCATGGTTGGGGGCCCATCAAAGAAATGGAGAGGTACTTTACTTTAGCTTTAGTGATGTATTTGATATGGATCACAGTGTGAACAAATGACGGGTCAACAAGGGAGACTATTACCCTCAAAATTGGAAAGAAATTGCCCCTGAAACCCTTTTGTCCAGTCAGGTTCAAGGTTCCACTTCCGTGGATCAGCAGGGATTTGAATCCCCTCAGAAGGAATGTGATCCCTTCCACTCAGCAGTCGAAATTGGAACCTCCAATTTTGACACCGTCATTCAGGAAATGGCTCTCACTCATCCAAAGGCCACAGGCCTCTCCGTCGATGCTATGCAGCTCTACATAAATCAGCTGCCATCCCTTAAATGTTGGAAGAAACTTTCCACTGCCGTGGTGGGCAATACGGAGGATATTCCTCTGTCTGATACGATCACAACTTTTTTCATCGACCCAGAAGACATTGCTCGGTACAGTTTGCCAGATTGGATAAAGGGATGCAACAGCGTTGGACGACCGCATGCCACAGCGTTGGGGGAGCTCACAAAACGCAGTCTTGCACATCTTATGCGAAAAATATCAGTGCCAGTTGTTTCAGTAGAGCAGCTTCTTGATAATAATGGAATTTGTCGCATGAAAAAGTTTAAAGTGGACGTAGAAGGCTTTGACGGAGAGCTGCTTGTGGCATTCTCAAAATGGGTGACGAGAAAGAATGGGGTGTGCCATGCAGATACGGTATCCGGGGAGTTCAATGAGCTGTCAAAGGGGAGAGTTAGTGGGGATGACGCTGATTTGGCGCTTATGCGGGTGGGTTACAAGGAAACAGATTCACAAGGCTATGATCGGATATGGAAGTACGTGGGAAATGTACCTGATGGTCTTGAATTGTCTGCTCCCTCATTTGATTCAGTTTCAGTTGTGCCTGGTCAAAATCAAAGTGTGCACAAACACAAACAAGTCGATCAATCTTCACCAGCAACAATTGTCACTGCCTACTTCAAGATCAAATCAAAACATACTCATACTGAATACAATCAGTGGATGGGGAACACAATGTCATTGCATGATCCAATGGTTATCTACACCTCGCCAGACTTGGTACCAGCTATAAAAGACTCCGAAGTCATGCTTTGGAACACACAATGGTCATCCCAATGGAGCTTCATGAAATGCGGATGCCAACCCAATATGGAATACAGCCATTTTGGGGAAAACAACACGCTATGGATCCTGAGAAAACCATCCACAAGAGTTACCACTTGTATTGGATATGGGATGAAAAGCTTGAATTTCTACGTCGGACAATTGCGGAGAATCCATTTCAGTCCAACTTTTTTGCGTGGGTCGATATTGGATATTTTCGAACTCCCAAATATAATCATCAGGTGATGCTAAAACAAATCCCGACTACTTAAGACAGGCGCAAATGAAATGTGCAGGGACAGAATTCGAGGTCGAGGCCTTTAGAAATTTCAAACGCAAAAATATCGATTTCGAACTTCCTTTCACCTTGAGGCCTCGAAATCGAATTCTGTCCCTGCACATTTCATTTGCGCCTGTCTTACTTTAGAACAGGACCAGATCTTGGGGCTTGATGTTCGTGATTTTGGAGAAGGAGATCACATGGGAGGAGGCTTCATTGGTGGATATGCAGCTGGGTTAATGCGATTCCACTCAATATTTTATGCCCTTCTTGAGGCTCATAAACACGAATTCATTGGCAAGGAACAAGATTGGTTCAAAAGGGGATGCATAGAGAATGAGGGGCTTTGTGTACTGGTAAAACCTGACATGGATCATGGTGATCCTTGGTTTTTCATGGCACCGTACATGATGGGATGATTAAAGCGGCGATAGCGATGGGTAGCACTGTCAAGTTTCGCAGAAGTATCAAGTGGCTGGGGACTTCCACATGGCATGCGAAGAGAGAGCTCAAATCTTGGTTAGCAGATACCAAAAATGTCAGAGCAAAAGGCCTCTAGTCTGTTGGAAAGTGGGACAAGATACAACGGTAGTAGGTAATCATTTAATATCTTATTACTGAACACGTTCCCAGGGAATCTGCGTCAGGTACTCTGACAAAATCCTGTTTCCCCTACCATGGTATGGGCAGCGTTTACTTATGAGATCTCCAAGCGAAAATCCAAAATTACAAGAGATGCTAACAACTTCGTTGCCGGATACGATATCCAATGAGCGTGCCGAGGCGGCAAAGAAGAAGGAAGGCCGGCGATGAGTTTGATACGGATGCGTTCCTTGAGCATCTTCGAGAGAAATATCCTGACAAATGTAGTGCTATCAAACGCGTTCGAGCCTACAAAAATATGTTCTGCCAAAGAGAAAGAACATGCTCACGTCAGTAATTACATCGGTAGAGAAGGAAGCAAAGGAGAGGAACGTCTAAGAGTGCGAGATCAATTGCAGCATATACAAGTGTGTTGTATGCCCGAGAAACGGAGTGAGGAATACTCCGAATTTCACTACGCTGTAGCCGCTGATCATGACGGTGACGGGAATAGGCGAATGACTTGTCTTTTATGCCAAGAGCAAAATTCAATTCGATCAGGTCGTTTTCGCCTGGTAGGATCCATTTCCTCTAAGGATGTTTGAGAAGAACGTGTCAAATTGAATCAGCTATCGAAACAAGAGAAGAAGCCAAAGCCAAAGAAGTCGAAGCCAAAGACAAAGAAGTCAAAGAAGTCAGCTCCCAAGAGAAAGGTAGAGTTGCCACGTCTCCAACTTCGAAGAAAAGGAAGTCGTCTGACGAAGCCAATTCTGAAGGACTTGAGGGCGGGAGGGAATGCTGTTAGATCCGGCGGCCCAGATGATGACGAATCGTGCTCAGACTGCAGTTATCATCCTGGGACAGGACAGTGGAAACTATTGGCAAAGGGGAGCTAATAGGAGCATACTTTCATCTCCACCTCCTCAAGTTGGGTTAGCTGTAAGCGTAGCAATCGAAGCAGGAACGTTTGATGGCGAAGCATTTGATACAGACGCAGGATTCTATGATGGCAAAATCGTTGCTGTTAATGAAGGAGTGCATCCTGGTGCTGCCAGCCTGGTACTTTCAAGATTGTAGTGGCTTTTGAAGATGGATCTTATGAGGAATGCAATTACCCCTCTGTATACATCAACCTCAGATTGTTTGAAGAATTCAAAATGTTAGCCTTCCGATCTTGTCCATGCTTCCAACGTGGTTTCGTGATTTTGGGACGAGAGAGCCCTAAATGTGCTAGAGGTAGACGATACTACACGTAGAACGGCGCATGGACGCCAAGCTGAAAGATAAGAGCAAGCTCAATGCAGACATCTGATTCTGGCTTGCGAATGGGGTCCGAATCCTCGTTTTAGGAGCTGCATCGTTTTGTTGAAGCCGTAGTTCAGCTTATTTACCCTAGGTGGTTCACCTATCAAGTAAATACGTTCAAAATATTGAGCCTTCGTATGGTAGACTCCTCCGGTAACACCCTCAAATTAATGATGGCAATAGAATCCTTTCCATGATACAATCGAGCCTTAACAGATTCATTCAACTAAATAAGATGTTTCTACACTCCTTAGTCTTAGTCTACAAAACGGGCTGCGCACGTCTGTTGGAGTACGTGTCCCTGATACATGTGATACAGTGATAGATGTGCTGCCGTTCAACCCTCCTCACTGATCACGTGATCTGCGACTGCCTCTGTCTCTGTAACTATCTCATCTTCAACAGCGTGAATATGGCAATCTATTGCTTCTAGTGACTCATCATAGCTGGCCATGATAGTATGAAAGCATGTTTTGCACGGCTCAAGCTCTTTTGATCGTATCGGCGTCGCTACAACGTTGTAGGTGACGTGATGAGGCATCTGAGACCTGAGACGGCCGCAAGCTCTACTCTCTAGCACCATATCGTATCTCACGCTGTGAATATGGCAATCTATTGCTTCTAGTGTCTCATCATAGCTGGCCATGATAGTATGGAAGCATGTTTTGCACGGCTCAAGCTCTTTTCGATCGTATCAGCGTCGCTACAACGTCGTAGGTGACCTGATGAGGCATCTGAGACCTTAGACGGCCGCAAGCTCTACTCTGTCGCACCATATCATTATCTCACGTTGTGAATATGGCAATCTATTGCTTCTGATGACCCATCAAAGCTGGCCATGATAGTATGGACGCATGTTTTGCACGGCTCAAGCTCTTTTTGATCGTATCAGCGTCGCTACAACGTCGTAGGTGATCTGATGAGGCATCTGAGACGGCCGCAAGCTCTACTCTGTCGCACCATATCGTATCTCACGCTGTGAATATGGCAATCTATTGCTTCTGATGACCCATCAAAGCTGGCCATGATAGTATGGAAGCATGTTTTGCACGGCTCAAGCTCTTTTTGATCGTATCAGCGTCGCTACAACGTCGTAGGTGACCTGATGAGGCATCTGAGACGGCCGCAAGCTCTACTCAGTCGCACCATATCGTATCTCACGCTGTGAATATGGCAATCTATTGCTTCTAGTGACTCATCAAAGCTGGCCATGATAGTATGGACGCATGTTTTGCACGGCTCAAGCTCTCTTTGATCGTATCAGCGTCGCTACAACGTCGTAGGTGACCTGATGAGGCATCTGAGACGGCCGCAAGCTGTACTCTTTCGCACCATATCATATCCACGCTGTGAATATGGCAATCTATTGCTTCTGATGACCCATCAAAGCTGGCCATGATAGTATGGAAGCATGTTTTGCACGGCTCAAGCTCTTTTCGATCGTATCAGCGTCGCTACAACGTCGTAGGTGACCTGATGAGGCATCTGAGACGGCCGCAAGCTCTACTCTGTCGCACCATATCGTATCTCACGCTGTGAATATGGCAATCTATTGCTTCTGATGACCCATCAAAGCTGGCCATGATAGTATGGAAGCATGTTTTGCACAGCTCAAGCTCTCTTTGATCGTATCAGCGTCGCTACAACGTCGTAGGTGACCTGATGAGGCATCTGAGACGGCCGCAAGCTCTACTCAGTCGCACCATATCGTATCCAACGCTGTGAATATGGCAATCTATTGCTTCTGATGACCCATCAAAGCTGGCCATGATAGTATGGAAGCATGTTTTGCACGGCTCAAGCTCTCTTTGATCGTATCAGCGTCGCTACAACGTCGTAGGTGACCTGATGAGGCATCTGAGACGGCCGCAAGCTCTACTCTGTCGCACCATATCGTATCTCACGCTGTGAATATGGCAATCTATTGCTTCTGATGACCCATCAAAGCTGGCCATGATAGTATGGAAGCATGTTTTGCACGGCTCAAGCTCTCTTTGATCGTATCAGCGTCGCTACAACGTCGTAGGTGACCTGATGAGGCATCTGAGACGGCCACAAGCTCTACTCTCTAGCACACCATATCGTATCTCACGCTGTGAATATGGCAATCTACTGCTTCTAGTGACCCATCATAGCTGGCCATGATAGTATAGAAGCATGTTTTGCACGGCTCATGATATTTTTGATCGTATCGGCGTCGCTACAACGTTGTAGGTGACCTGATGAGGCATCTGAGACGGCCGCAAGCTCTACTCTGTCGCACTATATCGTATCTCACGCTGTGAATATGGCAATCTATTGCTTCTGATGACCCATCATAGCTGGCCATGATAGTATGGAAGCATGTTTTGCACGGCTCAAGATATTATCGATCGTATCGGCGTCGCTACAACGTCGTAGGTGACCTGACGAGGTCCAATGTATAATTTCACTATCTTCACTTCTTCCATGAAGATGTGATTATTTCTTATAGAGTTTTTTCGATTGTATTAGACGTTTAGTGACTGAATATTTTAATGTCTTTTATCGATCTTATTTTATTGCTCTACTTTTAGATTGATGTATTATCCATGGCTAGTGGCGCAAAGAGTGTTGCTAATAACTGATTTGAGTGTAATATCATTCTGGCTACCTTTGACAAGTATGGTTGTATTGACATCTTGGATAATGGATTGGCTTTCTCAACACATCAGTGCTGATTTCAACGATTATGGTGAAATCTACGCGATGCAACCATGTTGTAGATATTGAGTACAATACACAAGTTGCATTCATTCAGCCAGGGCCTTCGACGTTCATGTGTCATGAAGATGGAGGCTTGTGTAAAGTTGATTGTAACATAGAGATCCACCGCACAAATAACACTCCACAGAATTTAACTGAGTCGACTTAAATTCAGCTGTGTCGAATACACAACATGCGTATCTGCGTACAATAGACGTTGTAGACTACGAATATAATGAATATCTAGTGTAGTATAATACATGCGTTGAGCTACGGCATGGAAGACGACTGTGACCGAGAAGATCTTCCGATCATTCTCTGCACTGCTCAGTAGTTGTACTTTTAATTGTCCTCTATCTTACTGTTTAATGCTTCATTTGCTTCTGGTAGAAAGCAAGCTCGGCACCCTCAAGGATCTGTCCGTCGCATCGGCCGGATTGTCCAGGCCTGGAGGTGATCTTGGCCAACAAACGTCCACTGGCCATCTGGCTGTCAATAACTTCCTCCAAGGTTCGGCCCTTTTGCCTGGCAGCAAGCTTGCGCTTGACGTGCTCGCTCTGCTTGGTCTCTTCAGAGTCGGCTTCAGCGGGTCCCTTTCCTTGGCCAATCTTAACACCGTAGTGAGATTCATACCATGACTTGAAAGGGTGGGCATCGATAAGAACGATGGCTCCCTTCACAAGGGTCTTAGTACGGACCAACTCGTTATTGGAGGCATTGTACTTGACATCCAAAACACGAACCTTACGGGTGCAGACCTCGGTACCCCAGGAGAAGTTACCAGAGTCAAGACGCAAGGCACGGAATTTTTTGTTACCTCCCCGAGTACGGACGGTGGTAATGCGCTTTTCACCAATCTTGGTCATGGCGCCGGGTCGGCCCATCTCGAACTTTCTCTTCTTGCGGAACTGAGAACGACGTCCTCCCGTCTCGCGACGCTTGTGCATGCCTTCACGTGTGATTCCCTGTTAATTGGAGATGTGGATAGATAAATGGTTAGCAATTAACTTCGAGGAAATATAGATCATATCATGAAGGCAGAAACGGTCAGCGACGGCATCACCATCCAATGGTTACTGCAAAACGCCCACTGCCTTTTTCTTTCAAGCCCTCTTCCATGAGTGGTTAAGGAGAGTAATAAGACATGAGCATCAAATCACCCAAATGATCGCCACTGACGGACTTCCGCCTAGGCTATCGATTGAGCGACGCTCCTCCCTGCCACACCCCCATCTCTTAGTTATTACTCCACTGCTGTTCCGTACGGTTTTCCTTACCATGATGTATATTTATATTGACTACGACGAGTACTGAACGAGGCTATTGTTAGCAAGATGATAGTGACAAAAGGGTGGGTTGAAAAAAGGTGATGAGTTTTGAGGTCGTCCGTACCTCTACGGGAGGAATTACTACAATGGGTTTTGCCAAGTAAGGAGGTAAAGGAAAGAGAAGGAAGAAAGAGGGGATCAGAGAGGGGGAAGGGGAGAAGACACAAGCAAGAAACGAGAGGGGACAGCTGGTCAACTCTGCGCTTGGCAAACAGTTTTTGTAGTGGAAGTCGAGACTTGTGCAGTATTGTAGCTCTAAGTGTTAGCAATGCTCTATTCGTTATCTCTATCTGAATAAGAGTATCATTGCAAAGGTTGTAAATGGGAGGCAGGAGAACCCAATGCTTGGTCCTAACAATACACTTCCATTGGGAGACATTGCAGATGAAGAGTCTTTAGTATTCGATGTAGTAGTGCCACTACTCCCAGTATTCTCTGTTGGAAAAGAGGCATCATCGAAGCCTGCGTGGCCATTGCTATCCGGGACAGGATTATTAGCCATAGTTGATGTGGGAGCAGGATTAAATGCCAAGGTCCCAAGAGGAGCAGGAGGTGGATTCGATGAGGCTACCAGCGCACCACTAGCATCGATTTGAAATACATACGACTCATCTCTCTCATATTTTGCGCCTGAAATAATCTGGTTGTTTGCATCCACAGACTCTCCAAGGTACAATGCGTATGACCCCATACCATGTGCACAACAAAGCCCATTGCCTTCATTGTCATATATCAACAATTCGTATTCTTGTAGCCCTCTCTCAGCCCCATAAATTGGTATTGTTTCTCTTATTGATTCGTTTGGTTCAGAATAGAACCCGAACCAACGAAAGCCAAGCTGTAAATTGTCCTCCTTGTTAGTCACAATCCAAGCAAACTGTGTAGGGTTGTTATCAAATTTAACGTCCAGCGTTAGCACATTTGCAGGGTTATCACCAACGTAAAAGCCATGAGATACTGAATCCTGCGATTTGCTTGAAAATCCAGGTTCTAGAACCAGCAAGTCTGCTCTGGCAGTGCTTTGTCCTTTGTACACAGCCATAACACCTTGGAAGCCATCTCGATCTCGATCATAAATGACGAGTCTATAAATTTTTTCAGGCTCGACAATTTCCTTTTCCAATATTTCCGTCTGTTGTTGATTATAGTATCCCATCGGACGACTTGCAACGATTTTGTTGTCAGGAACAGTTCTAAGCTCCCATCCAGTATCCTCTGGAGTTGCATCTGTTCTTATGTAGAAAGTTAGCATACCAGGTGATGATGACGATGGCGGCGCAGGTGAAGGAACAACCGCGATGGGCACGTTAAGGGTGTTGCAAGAGAGGTATGCTGGAGCTGCTTTGCTGCTTTTACATATAGTCTCGCGCAGCCAAGGGAAGATTTCGCTCATGCGACTATACACTCCAGGAACTATCACATTGAAACAGCAGAAATTAGAGACACAACGCTCAATTCTCAAACACATGTCATATCTCTCAAAATAGATTGTAACTCACAGTTAGGATCGGCGCATCCATATCCCCAGCTAACCAACCCCACTAACACATCGTCCTCTCCAGTTGGATGCGATCCTGTTCGAACAAGAGCCCCACCCGAATCACCCTGACAGGCGTCGGACACGGTTCCAATGTGATCTTTGGCACAAAGCATATTATCAGTAAGCTCGTTATTATAAGATGCCTCTTGATATCCCGAATTAGTTTTGATAATGCCCTTGCTTTTTTCACATTCAATGTTTGGCACATACCACACTTTTGCTTCTCGGAGTTCATCGGAGACTTCTTTCACCGTCGGATGATCGTCAATATCACCCCACCCCATCACCGAAAGCTCCTCCTTATCAACTGGCACATTTGGATCATTATTGATGCGAATGATAGGATGCATACTCTGCTTTTCCAAAATCAAAAGAGCCACATCATTGTCCACAACAACCTTGTCAAACTCTGGATGAACAATTTTGCTTATAACATTCATCTCTTCATAATCATAATCTAGTGGATCATCAAGGTCATATCTGCCAAGTGTTATAAGCGGCGAATTTTCTGCGCAATGTGCCGCTGTGATAACTATGTCAGCTGCAACCAGAGCTCCTCCACAATAATGCTTTTCGAAGAGTTGCAACGATGCAGTGTATGGATATCGTATATCTGGAGCGGAATATCCGTTTATAATTCGTAGGTCTTTGGTTATGTTGCCTAAGATGCGTGCTCGTTTTGTTGGAACGTGGTCTATGTATTCGATATCACTTTGACTTCTTTTTTGGTCGCTGCTTGCCGACGACAACGATAGTATAGCAAATGCGAATACGGCCCTTTTTGAATCACATCGGCAAAGCATGATGAAATAGTCAGCGCTCCCACTGTTTCCTCTCGACAACTGCCACCATAAGTAAGTAATCCGTCAAAGTTTGTGTCCGTCTTTGAAGAGCTGTGAGCTGGGCTGTTTGAGTTTTGACTTTTGACGGGATCGATTTGCTATTTGCTCTGAGATACATCAGTAGGAATTAGTAATAAATCTTTGTAAAAGTGTCACAACGCCATTAAACGGTCCAACTTGGTAATGGTAAAAAAAAGAAGTGATACATAAGTACGCAAGAGAGGTACATAGGAGCTGGTCTGGAAAGGTCCTTGCAGCTCTGTTTTACGCATAGCTGTCTCTGTTGTGTTCGAGTCTTTCCATGTGCAAATGAGTCTATTCGTTCAAATGATTCTTCTCATGGGAATCTTTGCGGTCCTTGCTCTATTTTTTGTCATGGTGTAAGGAAGAGGATATGAGGCGTCGCGTAGAAATGGGACCTCCGCAGCTTCCAGCAGATAAAGAATCTGCTTCAGACACTTCAGATTCTGTCAAGGAAATGAGAGAGGGCTTAACGACTAGGAAATGATACATTTTACATTTATGATACCTCTTTAACCTTGATAGAACAAGTTGCTTACTCATTACTTTCCTTCTTCCAGACTTGGATCAAAGTCTTTGCCCTCTGTCAAGTCGTTCAATGCCTGATCAAGTCGTTCTGAAGGAAGTTTGGATGCTGATACCGCACCATATCTAACGCCATTTCGAAATAGTACGAATGATGGAACTGAAACAACTCCCAATTGCCTCCCAAGAGCCTTTCCTGTTGCTCCTGTGGCATCTGCCTTGGCAAACATCAACTCATCACTACCACGTTCTCTGGCAAGTTTTGTGAATACTGGATTGATGCCCTTGCACGTACGACATGATCTCATTGCAACAAATACGACACAATCTTTTTGTTTGGAAACGACCTCTTGAGCTAACCCATCCACACCAGCGATTTGCATCACATAGGGATTCGTTTGATCTATCAACACCTGCTTTGTCGTTTCAGTATCATCCATCCCTCCTCCCACTTCGCTACCGACACGAATACGTGTTTGCATCCGTTCTTGTTCTCTGCGGAATTGTTCATCTAAGTCTTCTTCCTCTTCGGCTGGCATACCAAACCGAATACCCATCCCAGACGAGTCTCGTGGCCAACTAGTCTCTTCCCAGAAGTCTTTTAATGCCCACCCGCGAGAAACTGTTGGATTGTTACTCTTGATGGAGAAGAGGACATTACTGTCTAAAAGTGTTTGGAGCGTAGCTGAGCCAAATCCAAGTGAGGGGACTAATGATGCACACCTTGCAAGAGAAATGGATTCCATTTTCTTCACGTGATCATTCGCTTTGCCTGGTCCCCACAGTACACCTTCATTCTTCACAATCTGCTGTGATTGAGTCAATGTTGAAATGTACTTGCTGCATTGATGCTTCGATTGGAGTAATTTCAGAACAGTCGATCCTCCATACGGATTATCCTCAGTAATGAGCATTCCCTTTCGCTCATTGGATATCGTATCGATTAACGAGTCAAACTCTCCAACCGCAGTAGAGAAACCAACCTCTTCATAATCATCATTCAAATCCGAAGGCTTCATGACATAAACTCCATCATTCTTCGCCCTGGGACTTCCAGTACTCACAAGTGACACCTCAATCCCCAACGTTGCCAAGCCATCTGCCACAAAGCACGCATAATCGTTCCCACCCACAACAACCGCCTTACCAGTATAGAATACATCATTGGAGTTGTCACTACCACCAACTCCACCTACTTTCGGAATGGCACAATGAATGCCAACAAGTGCAGCTGCCGCTGTCGATAAAGCATCTGCCTCGGAAACTTTCTGTGGGATTGCGGCTATTGTGTGTGCGTAGACGTCTACATCTCCCATTGATACGGTTTCGTAGTTGGCATTAATATCATTTTTATTAGTTTGTACGGCAACTATGCGTTGGGATGGATCTTCTTGTGTAGATCCAGTAACGAGAGTGAGTGAGCCAACTTTCGTTGCTGCGGTACTGCCGGTTGATTCGCCAGTATTGCCATGGAGAAGAAATGATTCTAGTTCTCCACCGTCAAAGATGAATGTTCGTCTTTGAGATACTGCTTGTAGGGATGTTGGGAAGGAGCGTCGAAGTGAAGATGTTTGCAAAGCTTCGGTGGCAATTGGGAGGAGGAGCACAAGATGTGCAAGCAAGCTGCCCATCATTTTTCTTTTTGATGTTATCATGTTGTTGGCAAGAGAGCAGTTGATCGAATAAAGTGACGGTTAGCTAGCTCCTCAACGTACCACAAGCAGGTTGACTTGATTTGACGGCATGGATCTTCCAGCTTCCGGATGTGTGATCGTGAGGAACAGATGGGAAATCAAGATTGATTTTGACACTTCAAGCTTCAAGCAGAGATGTAAGTGTCTCACTGTTATGCTATTTTCGCACTAATGAGCTATTTCTCCATTGGTATCGCCAATTTCCCTCCGACCTCCTCTGGCTACTTGTACGTGCTGAAGTAGATGTAGTTGCAGTAGTGGTGGTGGCAACAGCGGCAGCAGTAGGCCAGCAGCTGAAAAGAGTAACTAATAATTAACAATGATTGACTTACTTAGCGTCTTCTCGAGGGCATTCGGCGGTAGCTGCGGGAGCGCTACTGGTCACCATGATCGGGCGACTCATCATCAATCCAAACGAGTAAAGTCCCCAATATTAAAGAATGGGACCAGCACCAAACCATCATCTCCACGGCGTACAGTTGTCCGGTTTGCTGAAAGTAGAGATGACAATAGCAGTTTCAAAAAGACGACGTCATTAATTGATATGATGGCATCGGCTAGTGATGATAGTGGATACAGAGACTCTGCCGTGGGGAGTAGGGAGATGTTATTGCAAGATGACAATCCTCTTGCAATAATGGAGCGTCGGAACGCACCCCACAATATTTCGGATGTAAATGATCACAGTAGCGAGGAGGTAACCGAAGGCGTAAGTTTCGAATCACATATATCAAACTTACAACAACGCTTGGGAAATATTGACAATGCACGTAAACGTGGTCTGGAACAGATAGGGAAATTTCTCCCTTCCTTGTCATTTGAACGTCAGGAAGATGTCAATAACCACAGCAGTAGAAGAACGAGCGAGTCTTCTGACCGTCCAAAGCTACTAGAGACGTTAGAAAGGACCAGATTTATAGAGTCATGTCCACAGTGTTCAGAACAGTTGAGATATTCGTACATCTCGTCACCTAGAGACCTAGTTGATATAAATGAAGGGAGAGACTCACCGAACACAAAGCTGCGGAACCTGATGCCTCCGTACTGTGACAAATGTCAAGCACACCTACTATTAGACCATTCTCAAACAAAGAAACAAATGATTGAAAACTTGGAGCGGTGGCTAGAGATGAACTTGAATGAGCAAACGAAGGGCAAGATAATATTCATCAGTGCTTCTCCTTCCGGTGGCTATGATGAAAAAAGCCCCCGTGCGATGCTTCATTTCACTCCCAAAGCGTCAAAACGTGGTTCAGTCTCGTTTTCATTTGATGATGTTGATGTCAATCCTCTGTTTACTGCGTCATCATTGACAGAGGCAATAGGTCTTCGCAGTAAGGAGATGGAATCAGAAAGGAATGACTGCTTCGATCATCATCCTAACAGACACTTGTTTTCGAGCGATAGCAATAGAACCCCTGCAATGGACGATGTAATAGCCCAAGCTCAAAAGGACATACAAATTGTCAGCACTGAGTCAGAAGAACAGGCAATATTGCGACAATACTCCGTGTTGAAAGACATGGCAACAGACTCAATCACCAAACATTTGAAGATGCATTACGAGTTGACTAGCGATCTATGTGACCGATGCCAAATGCCAATGATGAAGATGGGTGATAGTTTAGTCTATTGCATAGTATGCCCTGTTATAGATGAGTCTGCGAAGCGAAGTGCAAAGAAGAAAAGGAAGAAGATACAAAAGTTGTATGATCAACACCTGCCAACTCGTCATTATACTTCCACGGTCAGTAGTGGGCTTTCTGAGCAACAAAACGCTAGACTGACAGCTTTAGAGGAAGGTCTTGGCTTCATTTATTCTCCGAAAAATCAAGACAATGACTTGGCTGTCAGCAGCTGCATGTCGAATGATCACGAGCAATCTACTGCTGAAGAAAGTGGCTCGGTCAACATGCCACTGGCTTGCAATTCACAATCAAGTGATCTAAGCTTCCCTTCGGTACAGCAAAATCAATCACTTCAGCAATTATCTTATTACGATCATGTTGACAACCAGTATTCAGTTGGAATTGAGTATACTTACTCCATCCACCAGCAGAACGTGTCTCGGAGCTGCACAACAGAAGACAGTATATCGAAGAGTACAAGCCTATTGTCATCCGCAAGCAATATTGTTTCGCAGACATCAACAGTATCCGAGACACAATGCCCTCGGAACTTACCATCGAATCAAATGATATGGAGCCCAGTCAACAATATCAACGGTTCTGTGCAATTCAGTTTTGATGCGAGCAGCAATGAGTTTGTCGTAGATGAGGAGGAAAAAGATGAGTCATCTTTATTACCCGCGGCGTCTTCTCAGACCCAGCATGATGCATCAGCCAGCGATAGTAATAACATCGTTGAAACTGACGACAGTGAGATAATCCAGGAATTCCCAGCAACAAAGGACCAAGTGCCATCTCCTCAATTTGCTTTAGAGTATAGCAAGAAGAATGATAGGAACAAATCCGCCACGAAAGTAGACGACGACGAACGTTCTGTTCAGAATATTGATAAGAACTTGTCCACGCCAGTAGAAGCAGAGACAATTGATACAAAAATAGCAAGGTTATCCCATTCTGTGAGAAAATTTACTGAGGAAACGCGTGATGATGATGAATCTGATCTGGGAAGTAATCGCCAGCAATCCTTTGAGGGGCCTTTGCTGACGCCGCATGTGTTCAACTTACCAGACTGTCACGACAGAGAAGGTCCAGAAACTGTGCAGGAACACATGCCATGTGAAAGAGAAACCAGCAAAACGGTTCGTGTTTTTGGCCAGACTATGATGCGGATGCCCCATTCAGAGTGTGAGAACTTGCCTCCTTTATTCCCTCCACCGAATGCGTCTCCTCTAGCGGATGGATTAGAACAACGTCTTGATGGCGAGCCAGCGTTAGAAGTGAAAGAGAATGCTGTGTCGCAAGCACCTACCTATAACATCAAAGAAAAGGCTAGTGCACTGTTTCCGTGCCCCGAGAAGTCTGCGGAGAAATGTCGTTTAGATCATCGAAATAAAGTGAATAGGGCAGCTAGAACGCACGCGACAGCAACTCTGGAGGGCTTATCTCCGTCTCCACTTGCTGATGATGTGAGAAGAGAGCCAAACTTGGATCGCAACCAGATAATTCGGGCTATTGATCCTTTACCAGCCCAATTGTCATCGTCTAGATTTGATTATGTAAGAGAGACCTTGCCTGATCCAAATCAATCAGTCATACATGTTCGAGCTGCTGAACCCGATTCTCAGGCAAAACGAATGGATCCTCCTGGGAAGAGGCTCACAAAGACGAAGCACGGTGAGGGGGAGCCAGTAGATCCTCCAGAATTTGACCCAATTGAGTCTTTGAACACACCAAAGCGTAACAACAGGCACAACAGAGAGCGGAGCGAAACATTCAGTACACCAAAGCGCAACATCGTCGGAATGCCAAACAGAAGACAGAGTCGCTCCTCTCTTCCAACTTTCGATCCAATGCCTGCCAACTACGTCAAGTCGAAACGGCATCATCATGGTTCTCCATTTCGTGAACCAAAGTCAACAGAGTGTGAGTCATCTCCTCGTGGTTCTCCATTTCGTGATGTTGATTCAAGCGAACCCAAGCCAAACAAGCGTGGCACAACAACTCATCGCAAACAATCAAAACGTGTTGATGCCCCCCAGCCTACATCTACAGCGGAAAATAACGTGCTTGTGACGATACCATCATGGGTTGATGAAGAAATTGTTAACTCACCGTTAAAGCCTGCTCCTTCTGGAGACTCTTCAGTTGACAAACTCATTCAACAGATAGACGACATTGAGGCTGACTTTGGGTCGATAATGGCTTCGATACCAGAGTCAAGCGCAAGTACACTGGAAACAACGGAGAGGGGAGGTGAGCTGAAGCCTTTTCCACATACTACCAACAATAAGACAAAGGATCAACAAGACAAGAGAGAAGCCGTTAGTCCGATTGCATTGATTGAGATCAAGCGGGATGATGACTCTGATAAGCACGAGAGTCTTGACCGACCCAACAACAGAACGCAAGCAATAAGCAGCTTCAACAGCTTCGACAGCGATGTGTCAGACGATAGTGTGTTGACAAGTCTAGCACAAAAAATACGCCATGTTCATGATCAAATTGACCAAATAGATTCATCAGACGAGTCAGATGAAGATGAATCTATTGCAGCTGCTGATTCTCAAGAGGAGATGCTACAGCTCCTCGATAGACTCAACAACGCTGCTGAGTCTCTTCGAACCTTCGCTGACTTTCAAAACTGAAATGAATGTCATTAACATACTTAATTGTAACAACTAATGTACCATCTTTCATATAAAGTTGTCTATTCAGTTATTTTTGCGTACCGCAATATTATTGCCATCTTCAGATTATTTAAGCCTCGTAATCCTGTCTTCTATGGTCTATGTTTCATGTGGAGAAGTTGATAGGCTTCCTTATTTACCAAATCCAGCCTTTTTCGCTGTATCAAGTGTCTCCTCCTTGAACTTAATTCCAACCTTTATCCATTCCAAGAATACCACTGCTTCTGTTGTAGACATACCAAACATCTCAGCGAACTTTGGTGCTGATACTCCTTCATTTGCACCCGTGTCTGCCAACATGTTTGCTATTTTCTCGGCATTCTCGGGTGTTGATAAGCCATATTTTGTTCTGATTTTATCAAACTCTTTTTTGTGAATTTCATGAGAGTCTGCTTGAGCAATGTCTGCGGCTATTGCTTTGCACTTCGCTTTGTGTGATTTCCAATCTGATACTGTCAATAGTTATGACGTCGTAGAGAATTCATTGTTAGCAGTATGTTTCTACATCAGTGATGGCAAAGCCATCAATGGTTTAGTGCAATAATAATGTCGCCTCAATCTATACCACCAACACCACTATTAAAATGTTGGCAGTTCAAACAAGAGAGCATCAATGTATCCCCTGCAAACCGATCATATCATGGAGAAAGATATTGCCGGCTCAATTATATGGGGAGAATCAAATCACATCACATAAGAAATTAGAACAGATCCATCACGCTCACCTTGACAATCTCTACCACAGTACCATACAGATTTACATGACACGCATCTCTTTGATGCAGATGTCGCTCCACAGGCAGCACATTGATGATTATCAGTTGACATGATGATGGAGGTTGTTTGCTGGCTAATATGATTTCGTCGCAACCACAGTCGCTTGTTATGAGTTGTTATGGTGTATGATTTTGATATTGTTTGATGTTGAAAATGAAAAAGAAAAGAAGACGCATCGCGGCGGGACGCAGGTCAGACGAGAAGAAGAAGAAGAGGGGGGAAGAGGTTCTTTCGCTGTATGTTCCGAAACTTACGCACTGAAACATGCTCCAAATCTGGGGATTTTGGATCTTTCAGTAAGATTCGAGCATTTGACTGTCGTAGTGACGTCGTACCGGTGCTGGAAAGCATTCAGATAGGTACCTACAGCATCCAAAGTATCTACTGTTGCTGCCTCGATTTTTGACAGTTTGACAGCCAGGCAGCCAGTATTGTAGACAGCTAGCAAGTAGCTTTGTTGATCCTTTGTTGGAAACTCCAAGTCAAGTGCAATTAGAGGCCAAAATCTTTGGTACCAAGGATGTGTGAGGAGTACAATATGTTGATGTTGAAGATAAATGATCAGGATTGGTCTATGTATGCAGGATCACATGTGATCTATCAAACGTGCTGCTAAGAAGCTCCTCTTTTAGAGGATAATATCTCTCTCCAAGCTTGAGGCTGGCGCATTGGCCTTGTCTTAAACATTAGATGAACAGCTTTGTTTTTCTGTCAAGCTAATAAGTTAGCCATTCTCAGTTTTTCATAGTGAAAGTTGTAGGTGAAAGAAGATTTCATCGACTGAAGATATTGCCATCACTGTTGACCGAGCTTCACTTCTCAAGCATGATATCATAATGGACACTAGATGCTATGATCTGATAGAAAAGAATTGCATTTATAATGACGACTTGCATTGGAAATACGGCAAAGAAACGGGGGTGTTATTGAAATTGAGCGATGGCAGCACTGCCAGGTATTGTGAAGGACAAATATGGAGCCTGAATGTTAGCTGTAAGAAGAGAGTTGAGTACATGAAGAGCATACACAGTCTGTCAGACCAGGATGCCATGATTAGTACATTGCAGCATGGCTGTCTGTGCGCGTAGACTGATGACAAGGAATCCTATTAAACCACTTAAATGTTTGTTGTCAGACAGTTCTGACAAGTAATACCTCCATGCATGTTTGACAGCCTCGCAAAAACTTCATCTGCCGAATGATGTACCCTCCACGATTAAACTTTGACGGCATTGCGATGACTTATGAGAGACAACAAATATATATGGCTAATCATTATTATCCAAATTAAGTTTGAATCAAACAACAAGCTATCTGTACAAAATATGAAACATTGACCCACACAGTCCTCATAAGCATATATCATCTACCTCGACTTCCATCTTGACGCCAAGGGAGGACGTGACCCTCTTCCACGGTTAGACACACACCTATTGTACCCTCTTGAATCCTTACTGCTTCCACCCTTTGCATTTGCATCAAAACTTAAAGCAAAACTAATCTTCTTTTCTGGAGTTCTTGTTGCGCTGCTACTGTCGTTGTTGTTGTTGGGAGGCATCCAGTCTATTCTATCACGATGAATGTGTTGTGACTGCTGTGGTTGCCGACGATGATGATCGTAATTGTCAGTGTTCATTGTGGTGGTACTAGAGTAAGGGTGATAAGGTATTGGTCGTCCAATATCTGAGTGGTGCCTTTGAATAAAGACATCTTGTGGAATCGAAAGCTTCTGATCAGATGAAGGGACTCGATAGATAGAATGCAGTTGCTGCTTCATCATGTGGTGTTGGTGCTTCTCATGCTGATTGATTTGATTGATTGCTCCTTTACCAGGAGAAGAAGTAGTGTTACCAGGAAGGTCAGGAATGAACGGTAACTGGCTTGTTGAAGAGCAGGCGTTGGGCATGTCAAATGATCTTGTTGCATCACGATGTTGTTGTTGTCGAAGTCGTTCATTCTCCTCCTCCAAAACCTTAATTTTCAACTCCGCCTTGCCAAGATCTTCCTTCAACTTGTCAACTTCCATCAAGAGCACGGACTCTTTGGACATTGCCTTTCGTTTCTTGAGTGGTAGATGCTCCCTTGTAGGTGAGGCTACTCGAGACATGAAATCGTCATTCTGTGCTCGTCCATCGACCACCTCCTCGCGACCTTCTGCCTTGACACTACCTTCTTCGCAAGTGGATGCAGCTTTCGTCAACATCATCATCTTGAGGTTGGAAGGTGGTTCCATAACAAGTGAGGAAGATTCTTCAATGGAGCTCATCATTGACAAGTTCGTCGACGATGCACCAATGCCTTCATTTTGTGTTATTCTTGGTGGAGAAGATGGAGGCTCTGATTGTTCACGTGGAGTAGAATAAGAGGATGAATAGTTGTTTTGATTATAATAGGATCCACGTGGTGGAGACTGAAAGCGTTGTTGCTGTTGATGTTGTTGTTGGCCCGAAGATGAAGTGAAGTTGTATTGGGGTGGTTGAGGAGACCATACCATCTGACGATGATCCACACTGTTCACGTAGAGAGACGATCGATCACCACCACCGCCGGGTTGCATAGATGAAGCCCCACCGGCTACATCAACTGCTGGATTACTATCACTATTGGGATGCATCGTTGTACAATATATACCAAAGTGCGAATAATGAGAATGCCAAGTGCTCTTGCAAGCTGCGTGGAACGGCAATGTTTCTACCGTTGCACGAGAGGTGCGACTGTCATTACATAATAATTCAACTCATACCTTCCGTCGCACCAAATTTTGGCCAGGAATATTCGGATTATGGTGAGCGTTAGGTGATGAACGGATTGAGCTGCGCGGATGTCGTCTTTATGGTATCCTGGGCAAGATAACACTCACATGGTTGTTTGAAAAGTGCTCACATGAATTTTTGGCACCGTGGGAACAAAGTGTACTAATTCCTACCGTAGATGTGATTTCGTTTGTCCCTTCTCCACTATCACACAACAAAAAAATTGGCGAAATCAATTCTTGGATCTTTCAACCTCGTTCATCTTCCAGCAACAGCGGCAGCACCCAATGACGAACTTGTATTGACGGGGTGGCGCTCTTGATAGATAACAATTAGGCAGTATCGGTTCAGTATTAATAATGGCTCATCCGCAGTATACGTACAATCCGCCGCCGCAGGAGCAGGTGAGTTCTTTGGGTGAAAAAAAGGCTGATTAGATTTTGACTTTTTGCAACGACTACTAAACAATACACATGAAAATCAATGACTAATCGTGAACCTCTACATTGCTATACCAACTAACCAACTCTCATATCTACAGGCCTACTACGATGCCCTCTTCACCGCAGCCGACAAATCCACCAGCGGCTACCTCTCCGGCCCCACAGCAGTCGAATTTCTCTCCCTCTCCAAACTCCCCGTCGATCTCCTCAAAACAATATGGTCCATGGCCGATCAAAACCCCACCAACAATACACTCGACAAACCGAAATTCGCCGTGGCGGTACGTTTGATTCAATTGTTTCAGAATGGAAAGAAGCCAGTGGATCTGGAGTTGAATTTGAGTCCGGAGGATGGGGTGGTGCCTATGCGTCCTCCGTTTTTTGAGGGGGTGAATCTTCAGCAGCCTCCTCAACAACAAGTGCAGCAGCCAGTACAGCAGCAGCATTCACCACAGCGGTCACCACAACCATCCCCACCAATGCAACCAATGTCCTCCCCCATGCGTCCTCCCGCCAACTCAATCTCCATGAATGGTGGAATGGGTGGGATGAGTACCCCCTCCACCATTGGCACTGCCATGTCCACCAATCCAAATTACAATACTAATCCACCACCATCCACGACAGCCCTAGCCACCCAAGACCCCTACAACATGACCCCCACCGAACAAACACGCTACACCGCCCTCTTCCCCACCTACGCCACCGTCGAACCCAACTACGTCCACGGAGCACAAGCCGTGGAACTTTTTTTAAAATCCGGCATGGATCGGAATCAGCTCAAGGCCATTTGGACCATGTGCGATGATGATCCGGTCGATAATAAATTGGATGTGGTGGAGTTTGCGATTGCGATGCATTTGATTGTTTGTGTTACGAAGAAGGGGTTGGGGTTGCCACAGGTGCTGCCGGGGAGTTTGGTGAGGGTGAGGAGGGAGAGTCGGATGCAGCAGCAGCAAGGTCAACAGCAGCAAGGTCAGTATGAACAGCAGGGGATTCCAACTCCAACACAGAATAATATGGGAGGAGCTTCTGTGGTTGGTGGAATATCCACTATGCAACCACCGCCGCCACAGCAGCAGCAGCAAGAGGGAGGTATCCCCTCTCCAGAGAAAATGTCTGGAATGGGAGGTCAAAACATGGGAATGATGCAGGGTGGAGGAATGACAATGATGCCATCTCCTGAACAGCAGCAGCCTCAGATGGTTCAACCACCACCTCAAATGGTTCAACAGCAACAACCACAGATGAGTATGCAACAGCAGCCTCAAATGGGAATGCAGCAGCAGCCTGGAATGATGCAACAACAACAACAGCAACCACCTGAACAACAGCAGATGGGCATGGCAAATGGGCACGCTGGTGGTTTCGGCAATGGTTTCGGAAGCAGTGGTGCTCTTGGAGGTGAAACTGTCGATGATGCTTTTGCAGGATTGCCAAATGATCCTATTCCTGATGTGGATGCGTACAGTGCCATTGGTGGACCAGCACCAGCAGAGCAGCAGCCAACAATCCCGGCTCTTCCTCTTGCAGCTGCACCATCACCGGTATTGCAGTCAATGGCACCTCCATCATCTTCACCGAATATGGCACCAATTCAAGCGTCACAGGCAGTACCACCACCACCACCTGCAGCAATTTCCATGCCATCTCCAAAATCACCCAAACGTAACGTGGCGATTCCAGGAAATGCCAGCGCAGAGCTTGAAGAACTAAGAGCAGCACACCAAAAGCTACAAGCCGAGGCAGTCTCTCTCCGTGCCAAGGCTGGGTTGGTATCTGATGAAGAACAAGAGGCACAAGCGGATATTGCCAAGGTGGCATCTGAAATTGCCACCTTGTCCACAGAGTTGGAAGGGTTACGAACGCAGGTTATGGAGGCAAAGGTGAAATTGACAGATGCAGTTGCAACGTTAAAGGCTCAGAAGGACAAGAAGGACTCGTTGGAAACGGCAGTGGAGGAAAGTCGGGAAACTGTGGATGCGCTCAATGCCGCCACGGAAGCTTTGGTGGAAGCGAATGAGAATGCCATGGCGTATCAAGCCAAGGCTGTGGCGGATGCGGCAGCTGCAAAGGAAGAGGCGGAAGAAGCTGCTGCTGCTCCTAGTGCTGATTTGTTTTCTTGGGATTCTCCTGCGCCGACTTCAGTTGCTGCTCCTACGATGCAGCAAGCACCCGCTCCTGATGCTATGCAAGGTATGGGAGCGCCTTGGGGTGAACAACCTATTGCATCCGAACTTCCTGCGCCTGCACCTGTTGCGGATGCTGGCAGCGTTTACTCTACAACAAGTGCTAGCGCTTGGGGTGGGGCCAGTGCTGTCGGAGGAATGCCGCAACAACCTGCATCTGTTGCGGATGCTGGCAGTGTTTACTCAACAAATAGTGTACATCGCGATTCTGGGTTTTCCTCTGCAATTAGTGTACAACGCGATACTAGTTTTTACTCTGCGAGTGAACGTAATTCGAGTATGGGGAGCATGCAGCAGCAGCCCATGGCGCCGCCTGCGAACCAATATCCCGTTGGTATGGGAATGGGAGCTCCTCCTCAACCTATGATGCAGCAGCAGCAGCAGCAACAAACGATGATGGCGCCCACTGTCAACACTGCAGCACAGCCGGTTCAGCAGCAGCTACCAACAATTGAGTCTCCTACTGCAGAGCAAATCGAACAAATCAAGAATGATGCTTTGGTTGCCGAGAAGTCGTTTAGAGCATCGAAGGATTTGGTCAAGACGCTCTCAAAGGAAGTGAAGCATCTTGAGTCGGCGGCAGCAAAGGCCGAAGAAGAGAAGAAGGCAATCGAGTCAAAGAAAGTGAAAATGGGAGGAAAGAAAAAGCAAAAGAAGGAGATTGAAAAGGCGTATGAGTTTGCAATGGGCGAGCAAAAGAAGGTGCAAGAAGCGCGTCAGCAACTGGATGCTGCGAGAAGACAATCCGATATCGCCAAGAATGAGGCTGATAAACTTCGTCAGCAATACGAAGAAGCAGAGGTGGAGGCAGCAACTGCAGCTTCTTACTTGAGTGTGAATGCTTCCCATTCTATGGCGGCAGGATCAGTTGGGCCAACTGGATCAGTCGCGCCTCAGCAGCAGTACCAGCAGCAACAATATCAACAACAACAACAGCAGCAGTATCAACAACCAGCGCCAACTAACGATATGTTTTCTTCTGATCCATTTGGAATGGGAGGCGGCGGTATGGGAGTGCAACAGGCAGAGTCAGATCCCTATGGTATGGGCCTAATGGGCGGTAGTGCCGACGGAGAGTACAGTAATCCATTTGCAATGTAAGTTTTCTATATTAAGATAAAAAAGTCACCATGGGTCGCTGCGTAAAGCCAGCGTCAACCCCATTTCTGTATCCAATTTTGCCGTGTTCTTGAATTTGATTTTCTTTTCCAACGAACGATAGGCAAACCTTCTGAAGTAAAGTTAAGATGCTTGGCAAATCTTTTGAGATACACCGATGCATATCCATCATTAACGAATGCAGGCACCGTGTCGTTCGTTCTGGGTCGAAACCATTTGCCACATTCTATTGCATTTTGTAACGTAATTCTATCTTGAGGCGGATAGCCCATTACTGGACAGCAAGCTAGATATGCCAAGTCTTCCTTCCTAAATTGTTTCCACTCAGTCATCATGCCATCATCCGGATTGAGCATATTCGACGGCATCCAATTATTGTCATTTCCTAGATGGTACGTTCCCCAGCTGGTTCCTTTTGACCTAACGTTTTTATATCCTTTTGCCATAATGTGCAAGGCAAAATCTATGTTTGTACCCCAGAAAGGGTACCCTACAAACTGACTACCAAAGTTGAAAGACTTGACGACGGCAGCGTGCATTATGAAACAATCATAGCCACCGTGTGTTTTGTATTCGCCTCTGTCAATTAGATCATGAGCTTGTTGCCAGACTTTCTGCGCTGCACTGTGTGGAGTAGATTGCTTATCAATCACTGATATATTCAATTCAGACTTCGGCAAAACCTTACGATTGATAGAAAGTGCTGTCCTATTACTTCTTGCTAAATCTCGTGACAGCTCCGTGTAAAAATTGGATGTTAAACAAATATCTGCATTTGTCAGCATCAAGTAAAAGTCCTCATCGTTGTGTTCCACACAAGAAGTGCCTGCATCGACAATATCTTGTAAGAACGTAAGCTTCGTATTTGGCAATAACTTTGGATACTCTGTTCCAGTATGCCGGGACAATGTTTTGATTCTTTGGCAGTATGGCGCTAGTGCATCATGCAACGTATTGTATTCATCTGATAAAATGGCACAAACCACCAGCACAGAATCAAAGCCAGATGCGTTTGTCATTGAAGCAGTGCTGTTGAAATCTTGTTGTGCGTTTCTAATGCTGACAAGCATACTAAATTGCTCATCAGCAAGGGGAGCAAACAAAGAAGTATCATTATTTGCTACAAATGGACTAACTACGTGAATAAGCCGACGTCTCTTCACTTTTTGGGTGTTGCTATCATCCGCAGCATCGAGTGATATTAAACTCGATATTATGGTTGACTGCAAATACATCGAGGCCATTGAAAAAGCCAAGACTGCGAAGGCGATTAAGCTACGAAGTCTCGGCCTCAGAGTAAGAGTGTTCATGGTGAGCAAAAGAGCGTACGCAAATCGCTATGGTAGCAGCAGCTGTATCTCTCTCTCAGTGAGCGCTCTGCTGCCAGTGTCTGCAGCTACTATTATTTTCATTTAGAGCGGTCGGAAAGGAAATGCGGCTGGGCTTTGGTCATGGTCCGCGCGCCAAAACCTTGGCGCGCCCTCCTTCTATCTTGGCGCCATCATCATTTCAATCAACGTGGGAGACGCAAGATGGCCATCATACAGCCGCCGATGGCAGCACTCATCAGTTATAGGACGACATAATGACTAACTAACATCAGCCTCTCCTCACCCATGAGTCCGTGGCACTCTCACTTGCGCCACCACGAGCACCTCCACGTGATAGTATCATACGAAACTTGTACACAAATCCTCGATCAGCTGCGCGACTTTCCCATCTATTCACCTCCACCAGCAACAATGAAGACGAGGTAAACGATCCTGATCATAACAAAACCTCCTCTTATGAATCGCACAATCTTCAGTCACGATTCTTGCAGCTCCTACAAGACGGAAATCACCTTCTCCATCACAGCATCCATCCACATTTGCCATCATCACTCTCTCTACCAGATCAACTCATCCGATTTATAGGACGGACATTACCATTAGAATGGCAGCATCGGAATCGTGATAATGGTAACTTCCGAAGTGTTGCTGATGGTATGGTGAAATTGTCTTGCCCAATGATAGCACTCAGCAACTTGCGATTGACACATGAGTTTCTCAATTTGAGTAGTACAAAGAGGAGAAGAAGGATACGTTATGGAGACCATCATGCTATGCAATATATTGATTTGTTCCTACCTCAGCATGATGAAATACAACAACAAAGTCAACCATCGACTAGAAACAATAGCAGCAGTGATGGCAACGGAAACAAAGTACCTGTAAGAGGAACACTATTCTTCGTACACGGTGGAGCTTGGGGCGCAGGACATCCATGGATGTATCGACTCGTCGCTCCTGCATTCCTTGCACGAAATTTTGCTGTTGCCATTGTTGGATATCGAACATATCCTGATTCCGTAAATATTGATGTACAGGTGGATGATATAAGATTGGCATTTGATGAGTTGGAAGACGTGTTGAATGAGTGTGTTGTCCCTGTCGCTGATGATGCAATGGATAGAGAAGCAGCAGGTACATGCGATGATAATGACAATGGCTGGGTTGGAAACATCATGATGGGACACTCTTCTGGTGCACATATTGCGTTATTGTTATTCGTAAATATGCTCAGTGATCGGATGAAGTCCTCATCATCGTCAAAGCTGGCTGGGAAAGAATGCAATCAATACCCGTGGTCTTTACCTCATTACTTTGTTGGATTGTCTGGCCCTTATGACATATCTGATCACTTCGACTTTGAAGCAGGACGTGGCGTGGAACAAATATCACCCATGAAACCAATTTGTGGTTATACTCGTTTGAACTTTGATAGGGCTAGTCCTGCCAAGAGATTACTGTCAAATTTGGCATCGTTTCGTGAACAGGTTGATTCAGCTGATTCGACAAACCCAACAATGCAACAAATTACACCACCGATACTTCTTGTCCATGGAATTGAAGATCCGGTTGTTCCTTTCACAGCCACTTCCGATGCTTCACGCAAGTTGAAAAGCTGTGGCTTGACAGACTGCCATGAAATCTATCTTGAAAAGACCGAGCATCAAGAAGTGATTATGCAATTTATGATGGGTGGACCTGCCATGGATGCAGTATTTGATTGGTTACGTGGACAGAGACGTCACCAGAATGCGATAGGTCGAGATGGTGGTAGAAAAGTGAAGCTACAAAGTCGGCTATGAGCGTTGCTTGTCGTTCCTTGTGCTCATGCACAAACGTCTTGTGTTTTGAGTTACAGAGTTAAATTTAAGGTCAAATATCTTCTTATTTGGAGCATTATGGATTAGCAAAGGAATATGTTGGAGTCAAGAGCAAGGCAAGAGTCAACCCATGTTTTATTACGTACATACCCACTCTTACGCAGAGATACAATACATACCTGAGTAAGTACCCTTGCGTACGTTCCATGTACAAAATGTATCCTTCTGCCAGCTTCTGTGAAATATTCACACTTCCTCTCTTGAGTGTGCAACTTCTATCATTGTTTTACAAAAATACCAACAAAACCACAGCACAATAGAAAATGAATAACCTAGCACAACGTCTTCTGATTCCTGTTACTCTTAGATCTGCGTCTGCGTCTGCGTCTGCGTCTGCGTCGCTCATCCAGCGGTCATTTACAACGCCTCGGCCTCGCGCCTCCACCTCCAGTCCTTGGACGCCGAAAAAGAAAGACGACAACACAACTGACACTCCAAAATCACTGCTAAAGGTTGATTCTTCCTACGAAAAGGATGTGCTTCTATGGAGAAAGGATCTTCTAGAGGCCGAACTGAGACTTGTCAAAGAATACTTGGAACGCTTCCCGGTTCGCAAGGCCGAGGCCAATGAACAGGTTAACAGTAACATCAACAACAAAGGTGAATCCCATGACGATGTCGTTGATAAGGATGATGAAACAAGCAATAAACCTTTTTTCTGGTGATGACATTCATCTTAACTCGACGAAGGAACACGAAGACGATGGAAAGGAGATGGAGGGATGGAAAGTGGTTCTACAATTTTGGCAGTGAATAGAAGGTTAGCAAGAGACGAAGAGAAGACATGGTTATAATAGACTTACAGAGTTAGATTCAGATAAAAGTCAACATATTGTCTTATATGTATTCTGTCGTCACCCCTCTCTTGTTTTTCTGACAGAGCTTAGTTATCACGATATTATCTCCGGGCGGAAATCCCATGGGCAGATGTCATGAGTGATCGTTGGCGCCAGGTCAGATATGAGTTCCTACGTGTGTAGAATAGTCCCCCTCACCGTCATGAATTTGCCTTGCTTTGCTTTCATCCGTACAACTGCTACCTCAACATGACCACGCCGCAAATCACCTGTCGAAGTAGCGACATCTACGGCCATGAGAATTTCCCCATGGGCTGCGCCTTCTCTCCTGATGGAACATGCTTATTGACAGCAACAGCTTCCGACGGCAAGTTTAGATTGTAATCGTTATCTCACGTTGTGAATATGGCAATCTATTGCATCTAGTGACTCATCATAGCTGGCCATGAAAGTATATAAGTATCTTTTTCACGGCTCAAGCTCTTTTTGATCGTATCGGCGTCGCTACAACGTCGTAGGTGACGTGATGAGGCATCTGAGACCTGAGACGGCCGGAAGCATTACTCTGTCGCACCATATCGTATCTCACGCTGTGAATATGGCAATCTACTGCTTCTGATGACCCATCATTGCTGGCCATGATAGTATGGAAGCATGTTTTGCTCGGCTCAAGCTCTTTTTGATCGTATCGGCGTCGCTACAACGTCGTAGGTGACCTGATGAGGCATCTGAGACGGCCGCAAGCTCTACTCTCTAGTCTCTAGCACCATAACTGTAGAGAGCTCATCAGAATCAGAGAATGAAGCTTAGGCCGAACAACAAATTGGCGTTTGGGTGAAACTTCCAACTTGGGTTGCTAGGTTGTCAATCAAGCGAGATATAAATATTTAGAAGAGCTCGCTGCTTCTGTATAACGTAAATCAACTTTAGTGAGTCCAACAAGTAGGATTGATACCGGACTGTACTTAGCCAGAGAGCATTTCAACACGAAGTTACCACCAGATTATTAGCTCCTTACAAAGTTATACAGTCCGATAACGATACAGTTCAAGAACAGGGAAAATATTCGAAATGTGAATGATATAACTCATATTCACTGATTATGGTTAATGAACAATTCACTGCATGCTTCTAAATTGAATGGTTGAGGAGTGCCGCCATCACCATCGCCATCATCTTCTTCTTCCTGGTCATCGTTATCATTAGACGAGTCCATGAAATGGGAGCTGCTACACCTCTCCTCAATCATCTGCAAATTTTGGTTTCCAACTAATTTGGACCACTCACCAGATAATTCCATCAACCTTCCAAATGTAGGATGATCTGAAAACGAGTGGCGAATGGCAAACCCCTCTTCTCTTATACTACTGCTACTGGCTGAAGCATTCTCGGTTAGTTGCCTAGTATTGTGATGGACAATTGCTACAGGAACCAACCGACATCCAGGTCGAGCTTCATCCCATCCAAAGGCTACTTGACACCAAAGATAATCCAACCAATAATCGCTCCTTTGATGAACATACTCTACAGTTAAGACTTGGCCAAAAAAGTGACTTGCAAACCTCCCATCAAATAATGCAAAACTTTGTTCCAGAATAGGCACCTTGACAGGTTGAATGTTAGCAAATAGTTCTCTGCTCCATTTCGTCCCCGAACCACCCAAACCCAACCACAAAATTGCCTCGTGGTATAAGAAGTGTCTAGATCTAGAGATAGAGAGATAATGCATCAGTACAGACAATTCTCACAAAGAGTGAAGGTTTAAAAGAACTCAAATACACCACTTACTGCGTATCTTCAATGTAACTTTGCAGGACACTACTGCTTCCAAAACTTTGCCGAAGTGGAGCTGATACTACCGCATTCCCCTTCCTTGCGATGAATGTACGCCAGGGGAAACCAGTGAGCCCCATGTCCGCATCCTTCAAGAGCACAAGATCAAAATTTGCCATTTCCATGACAAACTGTGAAACAAAGACATACTTATTGAATCCCTGTTCAGATACGCTCACCTCGAAATGAAACTCTGCACCTGCACCATCTTTGCTAGCTTGTTGGAATTTGTCAGAAGCTAACGCCTCATCGAAAGATTCCCTGAGCGCATCAGTGGTCAACACAACATTTACACCCCATTTGCATCTTTTGTACAGCTTACAAACGCTATTGCTGTCCTGCTGTATCTGTCTTAGCTCTGTTTCAATATATTCTGCAGCCCAAATCCTTACGTTCATCAGTACAAGCAAAGACTCATCTAAAATACTTGGTGAAAGAAGATCCACAGAGATGGACAAGCTACCATCAATGGTGGTCATCGCTCCACTATCCGTTGCCAGGTCCTGGACTGTTGACTTCATCTTTCTTGCCCCAACCCTCAATTTGGTTGAAGTATAGGCATCGCCAATAGTGGCATAAATCACCTCATCCGCAACCACGAAAGGATGCTGTTCGATGCGCCATGTATCATGCTGGAGAAAGAATGACTTCGAATAAAGTTTGTCCAAAAGAGATTTCATCCCAGCCCTGTTCACCACGTAAGCACCCGTCGACCAATGGTATGGTTGCCACGAAATGAAAGGATCAAGCAAGTTGGAGCCATGTGCAACGACATCAGGCTAATTCATGGGAAGACCAAGAATGATGAGGTGGGAATGATGAGGTGGGAATGATGAGAGGTGTCAAATTAGTGGTAACAGAAACATATGAAAAGTCAACTCACATTGTTACATGAAAATTGCAGTACCTTCCAGCCAGAAGGAGCACTCTGCAAGAAACTTGGCAGAGAGTCAAAGAACTCAGTTGAAAGTTGTGCATCATCCTCCAAAATCAACGCATATTCATTGCCGTCTTCGTAGGCTTGCTTGATTGCTTCAAGATGAGATAAAGTACAGGCCGCCTCTTCGTAGTAGTATTTCAAATGAGTGTGATCTCTCCCATGATTTGATTCCGCAGTGCGTGGTACAAGTTTGATCAGAGGGTGAAATACCAACGTGCCATATGTCCATGACCTCAATGTCGAGTTGATGGCATGCGCCGCAACGCGGTGCGTATTAGTCAGACCCAAAGAGCTGAACATGTTACTCATCCATTCCATTCTATCCTTTGATTTGTCTAGGTTAATCCAATAAATTGGTGTTGTTGTTGTTCCTACAACAGCATGCCCAAGTTTCATTGTCGTGGGCTGTGGAGTTGCCAGTCCTGTCATGATGATAAAGATCGACACCAAAATAAGGAGCATAATCAACATCTTAAGCATCATGATAGTCTGGTCCCTGTGCCTGCCTATACCCCTACGAAATTTCTTGTTGTTGTTGTTTGTTTTTGTCACCAGATGACAGCGCCAGAAGCATGAGCCTTCATCGTCTGAGGCTTCTGAGTTATGGTTACGGCTTGGTGGAAGTGGAAGTGGAATTCCACCATTAAGAGGACGTCCTCTCCTCTGCCTCCGCCGAACGGGAGAAGAAGAAGACTGAAAATGACGTAACATTATATTTCTTGCTGGTTGTAATGCCGCTCGACCTCGATAGACCACTCGACAAATGGTTTGAAGGATCCAGCCGCTATCGCGCTTGCAACTTGCAAGTGCATCTAGAGAGAGGCCTATTGTACTGTATGGTTGCCTTCAACTTCAAAATGACACCTTGACTTCAATTTCTGGAGTTAGCAGGCAAGTAAGGTATCAATGAGATTCCACCGACTATATAAGTGACATTCGCCACTGGAAGTAGGGTCTACAACCATGTAGTTTTGGAGTTATGGCTGGTCGTAGGGAGCCGATTTTCACCATGGTCATGTCGTTTTAGAGATCACTTTTCTGGAATCGAGTCAAATCTACATAATAAGTACGTAGGAATTGGTACTTTTTCCGGTTCTCAGCTCCACCACCCCTTTCCTGCTCAGCAGTTTTGCAGTTTTTGCAGAACTGATACTGTACGGTTGTGTTCAAATAGCACTATCGAATTTAATATTTGGAGTTAGACGGTGAGTAAGGTATCGATGAGATCCTACTGGTCATCAGAAGACCATTTATGCTTTGTTTGGCCCGTGAAGCCGTCTACTTGTGGTGTTATTAGCGTCCGTAGGGGGGCCTTTTCACCATGGTGGATGTCATTTTGGACGATCATTTTCTCGTAAAAAAATCAGTCTGTCATACGGTACTAAGATGTACGTAGGAATAGGTATAATATATTTGCCCGCCATCCATCCAAAAAACTAATTTTATAGAATGGGACTCCACACCAATGCTCCGAAACACTTTAGAACCACTTTTCGCATGCAGGGTTGATGAAATGTTTTTGTTTTAGATTACAGTGCAACAGAGCTAATTATGCCACGTTGTTTAAAAAAATTGGCGAGAAAAAATTCCTACTACAACATATTCAAAAGTGGTTCTAAACTTTGCAAAGTGCTAATTGAACACAACCGTACAGTACTCAGGGTACTCCGGCTTCTTTCGTAATAATGAGATGTCGGTACTCCGACGTAGGAACTCGTGGCTATGTACTAGTTACTAGTCGAGTCAAATCCACATAATTGTCCGTCCTTCTTTTGCTTCAACGTCCATATCAAGAGGGAGAACGAACAGCCACATTATTCTTTTCTACATGATATGAGTATGAGCATGACCGCCACCAACAGAGACAGAGGGTCAAGGTCAAGGCAACTGAGAGGCAGCAGCAGCAGCCTCAGCCTGCTGGTGACCTTTGTTCCATTGTTGCGTCGATGGAAATACATCATCGTTGCCCCAATAGCATTGATATATTTATTCAATTTATTCACGTTGGAAAATTTATTCCGTCAACAGCAACAGAATCTGGACAATACCATTAGAGCAAACAAAAGGGAGATTGTGAAGCATGTGTCATTGGGTGGGCGTCTCGGGAATCAGCTCTTTGAGCATGCTACTACATTAGCAATTGCTAAAGCGTCAGGAAAACGAGCTTGTGTTATTGGCAAGGAAGCAGACTTGATTGACAGATACTTCACTGGCACAAACCACTAGCACAGAATCAAAGCTAGATGCGTTTGTCATTGTAGTAGTGTTGTTGAAGTCTCGTTGTGCGTTTCTAATACTGACAAGCATACTAAATTGCTCATCAGAAAGGGGAGCAAACAAAGACGTATCATTCTTTGCTACAAATGGACTAACTACGTGAATGAGTCGGCGTCGCCTCTGCACTTTTCGGGTATTGCTATCATCTGCAGCATCGAGAGATATTAAACTCGATATTATGGTTGACTGCAAATACATCGAGGCCATTGAAAAGGCCAAGACTGCGAAGGCGATTAAGCTACGAAGTCTCGGCCTCCTCAGAGTAAGAGTGTTCATGATGATTCGCAAAAGAGCGTACACAAATCACTAATATCGCCAGTGCTATGAAGCAGCAGCTGTATCTCTCTCAATCGCAGCTTCTGCTCGCAACGTCTGCAGCGCTAGCGGTCGGAAATGCTAAAATGGGAAATGCGGCTTTGCTCATGCTTCGCGCCAAAAACTAGGCGCGCCCTTCTTCTTACTTCTTGGCGCCATCCGTCATCCGCATCAACTCAAAGCTTGAGATCGCGAAGATGGCCATCTATCATACAGCCGCCGATGGCAGCACTCATCAGTTATACTTAGGACGACATAATGACTAACCAACAGCAGCCTCTCCTCACCCATGAGTCCGTGGCGCTCTCACTTGCGCCACCACGAGCACCTCCACGTGATAGTATCATACGAAACTTGTACACAAATCCTCGATCAGCTGCGCGACTTTCCCATCTATTCACCTCCACCAGCAACAATGAAGACGAGGTAAACGATCCTGATCATAACAAAACCTCCTCTTATGAATCGCACAATCTTCAGTCACGATTCTTGCAGCTCCTACAAGACGGAAATCACCTTCTCCATCACAGCATCCATCCACATTTGCCATCATCACTCTCTCTACCAGATCAACTCATCCGATTTATAGGACGGACATTACCATTAGAATGGCAGCATCGGAATCGTGATAATGGTAACTTCCGAAGTGTTGCTGATGGTATGGTGAAATTGTCTTGCCCAATGATAGCACTCAGCAACTTGCGATTGACACATGAGTTTCTCAATTTGAGTAGTACAAAGAGGAGAAGAAGGATACGTTATGGAGACCATCATGCTATGCAATATATTGATTTGTTCCTACCTCAGCATGATGAAATACAACAACAAAGTCAACCATCGACTAGAAACAATAGCAGCAGTGATGGCAACGGAAACAAAGTACCTGTAAGAGGAACACTATTCTTCGTACACGGTGGAGCTTGGGGCGCAGGACATCCATGGATGTATCGACTCGTCGCTCCTGCATTCCTTGCACGAAATTTTGCTGTTGCCATTGTTGGATATCGAACATATCCTGATTCCGTAAATATTGATGTACAGGTGGATGATATAAGATTGGCATTTGATGAGTTGGAAGACGTGTTGAATGAGTGTGTTGTCCCTGTCGCTGATGATGCAATGGATAGAGAAGCAGCAGGGACAATTGATGATAATGACAATGGCTGGGTTGGAAACATCATGATGGGACACTCCTCTGGTGCACATATTGCGTTATTGTTATTCGTAAATATGCTCAGTGAGCGTATGAAGTCGTCATCATCGTCACATCTGTCTGGGAAAGAATGCAATCAATACCCGTGGTCTTTACCTCATTACTTTGTTGGATTATCTGGTCCTTATGACATATCTGATCACTTCGACTTTGAAGCGGGACGTGGCGTGGAACAAATATCACCCATGAAACCAATTTGTGGTTATACTCGTTTGAACTTTGATAGGGCTAGTCCTGCCAAGAGATTACTGACGAATTTGGCATCTTTTCGTGAACAGGTTGATTCAGCTGATTCGACAAACCAAACAATGCAACAAATTACACCACCGATGCTTCTTGTCCATGGAATTGAAGATCCGGTTGTTCCCTTCACAGCCACTTCCGATGCTGCACGCAAATTGAAAAGTTGTGGCTTGACAGACTGCCATGAAATCTATCTTGAAAAGACTGAGCATCAAGAAGTGATTATGCAATTTATGATGGGTGGACCTGCCATGGATGCAGTATTTGATTGGTTACGTGGACAGAGACGTCACCAGAATGCGATAGGTCGAGATGGTGGTAGAAAAGTGAAGCTACAAAGTCGGCTATGAGCGTTGCTTGTCGTTCCTTGTGCTCATGCACAAACGTCTTGTGTTTTGAGTTACAGAGTTAAATTTAAGGTCAAATATTTTCTTATATTTGGAGCAAGGCAATACGTTGGAATCAAGAGCTACTTAAGTCAAGGGTCAACCCATGTTTTATTACGTACATACCTCCACTCTTACGCAGACATACAATACCATGATCATGTCCATACATATGTACAATATGTCTCCTTCTGCTTCTGTGAAATTTTCACACGTCCTCTCTTGAAGTGTGCAAGTTTTATCTTGTTATTACAAAATACCAACAAAACCAACAGCACAATAGAAAATGAATAACCTATCACAACGTCTTCTGATTCCTGTTACTCTTAGATCTGCGTCTGCGTCGCTCATCCAGCGGTCATTTACAACGCCTCGGCCTCGCGCCTCCAGTCCTTGGATGCCGAAAAAGAAAGACGACGAGACAACTGACGCTCCAAAATCACTGCTAAAGGTTGATTCTTCCTATGAAAAGGATGTGCTTCTATGGAGAAAGGATCTTCTGAAGGCCGAACTGAGACTTGTCAAAGAATACTTGGAACGCTTCCCAGTTTGCAAGGCCGAGGCCGAGGCCGATGAACAGGTTAACAGTAACATCAACAACAAAGGTGAATCCTGACGATGTCGTTGATAAGGATAATGAAACAAGCACTAAACCCTTTTTCTGGTGATGACATTCATCTTAACACGACGAAGGATCACGCAGACGTGGAAATGAGATGGAGGGATGGAAAGTGGTTCTACAATTTTGGCAGTGAATAGAATAGGTTCGCAAGAGACGAAGAGAAGACATGGTTACAATGGACTTACAGAGTTAGATGCAGATAAAAGTCAAAATATTGTCTTGTATGTATTCTGTCATCTCCCCTGTCGTTGTTTTTCTGACAGAGCTTAGTTATGCACGATTTTATCTTCGGGCGGAAATCCCAGGGCGATATCATGAGTGATCGTTGGCGCCAAGTTGGGTATGAGTTCCTACGCACGTAGAATGGTCCTCACCCCTCACCTTCATATTCATCGCTATCGGTCAACTGCTACCTCAACATGACCACGCCGCCCATCATCTGTCGAAGTAGCGACATCCACGGCCATGAGAATTTTCCCATGGGCTGTGCCTTCTCTCCTGATGGAACATGCTTATTGACAGCAACAGCTTCCGACGGCAAGTTTAGATTGTATGATACTCCTTTTCAGCGTCTCGATAATTTACAAAAGATAGAGCAAGATATTGGTGATAATGATAGAGAGGATAAAGATGAGAATCATTCGATAGATAAATCTACCGCGGCTGGACCGCAGCACGATGCCATAAAAGATGAAACTACAACTACTTCTTGCTCTCACAATCAAAATCAAGATCATACACAACAAGATTATCCTTGGAAAGCATCTCTCACATCACATCAGGGAGGACCTCCTCCATCCGCCTCCTCTGCTTCATATGCATGGTATCCACTCATGACATCGTCTTCGCCATTGACATCACTATACGCTACCTGTCGAGGAAACAGCATGCCTATACACTTGATTGACGCATACACATCGCAGTTACGAGCATCGTATCGTCCATACAACGGTGTAGATGAATTGGAAGGACCAACAGTTGTAGAGTTTAGTCCAGATGGGAGTAGAATCTATGGGACAGGCTTCAAGACGGATAGAACCATTGCAGTATTTGATACAGCCATACCAGGAAGGGAGGGGCGGATAATGCGATTAGGTAAGACAAGAAGGAGTAGTGATGGACAGAAGGGCATTCCGTCAGCAATGGCATTTGCAAAGAGTTCTGGTGGGGATAATAATGGACCATCAAATATCTTTGCGTTAGGAACTTACTCACCGGGATCAATTTACATTTATGATGATCGCATGGCCACGGATACAAATCCTGCTGGAACAATTGTACTACACGGTGGATTGGCAGTAGTCGGCCATGGGAAGGCATTTGCACGCAAGAAACGAAGATTTGAACACACCGACAATGATAATGATGCGGAAGATGGTGGAGAGAATTTGTTTTCATCAGCACGAGTCAACTGGTTCCAATCTCGCGCTCGTGGTGGAATCACACAATTGACATGGGCTCCACCTACCTCGAATAACCCGTATGTGTTGTATAGTGCGTCAAGGCGGTCAAATGCAGTGTTGTCTTGGGATGTGCGAGCTCTTTCTGGATTAGATTTGGATGGTGATGCAGGCAATAGGCGCAAGAGAAGCGGCGGTGCTAGTCGAACAATATGCGGATTGCAATCATATGCACGTGATGGAGATACCAATCAACGCTTGGAATTTGATTTAGATACCAATGGGAATAGAATGTTTGTCGGGAGTGGCAGCAGCGAGGGTATGGTAAAAGTGTACGATGTAAATACTGGCAAATTGGATGATGAGTTCCAAGTAGTAGATGGAGGAGGTGACGCAGTGAATGGCGTATCATTTATTCCACATCCGTTTGGCAAGAATGATGGCGATGGTCTACTTGCAGTAGCAGTTGGCTCAAGACATTTCTATGAAGAAGAATTGAGTGACAATGAAAGTGAAGGAGAAGACCTTCCAAGGAATCCGGGATTCTTGCAGCTGTATGAAATCAAGCGTGAATAAACTGACGTCTAATACATATTCAGTTTTCTCTCTGTGATATTGATTCATCCCAAGTATATAAGGCCAATCTCATTCCTCCAACATAAAACATCTGTAACGAACATTCATGCCTAATGCATTGGCTTGGAAAAAGGATTGATTCTATGCCAAATACCATTCCCAAATACAGAGTGCTTCACTGCGCCACCCATGTGAATTGGAATAAGATACTTTCCGTATGTACCAAGTGTTTTGTGAATAGAGAAACTGTTCTTTGCAATAGATCCGTTAGGGGTGGCAGCTCCGGGGATTGTTGTCCAGAAGAATGGCAGCCCTTTCCCTCCGTAGTAGCCCACTGTAAGCGCAAGGTTCAATGTTAGAAGATTGCATATCTTGTGTATGAAGGATTTACTTATCAAATGAAATACTTACTTGCAATTCCTGATGCAGGCATGATCGTCATGAAAGCATAGAGAGCAGCATGGGAGAGATCTGCTACCTTACCCTCGATTGGTGAAGTCCCACTAGGATGGCCAATTTGATATCTTGCTGCGTTGAAGAGACTGTGAAATGGGTTAGTTATTTAAAGTTTCAGAGATCGATGTGTCCAAGATAAGACATCAATTGATGCAGGTCAGGTAGCGAGCTAGTGATCAAGGGTTATCATATGTCCTGCAGGAACAGCATTTGACTCCGGCCATTCCCGCTGGCACCTTATACAATGCGAGTAGACACCGGCTTAATGGTTGTCTTACTGCAGCTCTTATTTCCTCATTCCAGTTGCAACAAAGAAACCGTGTGTAACAACTTACCGATATCCTAACCTAGGTGCTACGATGATTCCGGTGAGCAATCCGAGCGACTTATGCCTGTACATCCATTTGCCCTTCTCCTCTTTTGGACTCTGTTGACACTTTAATACGCAGCCTGAGAATTGTTGCAGTATATATATGAGAATTGTTGCAGTAGAGTTTAATAAAAGTTAGTATCTTTTACGTCGCCACGTACAAAGAGTATTTTTTTCACCCCGCCACCTATACGCACCTATTGACCCAATCAATGGAGCTGCGACTAGCCAGTGGAAATAACTTGCTGCTTTGGGGTAGACGGAGGCCGACATTGTTGTTATGTTTGTTCTGGTTCTGTGTTTTTATGGCAAAAGACTTACAAAAGATCGCTGCAGATATTTTTCATCAACCTCCCGCAGAGAATTCTGCGTAGGAATTAGTACGACAATCTTGATGCCGCCGCACATCTCACTCGAGCAATCCAATCTACTGACAGTCTTGATCATAAAATCGACCGAACTCTATTCCCTACGTTTCCCTGTTGAGACGAGCAACAAGGTATACTCCTCACTAACAAGAACAATGTTTCAACAGCAGCGCGCCCTATGCTGCCTATTATGCGCTCTCATGGGCATCACAATCCACAGCACATTCGCTTTCACATCATCATTTGAACCGAGGAACAATATGCACATCACAAAATCAAATCATCCAACCAAATTTTATATGTCTTCCTTCTTTGCTGACGCCACTCCTCCCAAAGAAACAGCAGCAGCTGTACAAAGAGATGCCAATGGAAATGCCATCACTGTTGGTCAAAAAGTAGCCATAGTTCCAAACACCATCAAGGCATACCACGTAACAAAATCATCCTATGGATCATTTGACTCAACCACCAAACAATTTCTTCCGCAAGATGAAGCAAACAAGACACGAAAAACTAGTTGTCTTCTTCTACCAGAGGGACTTCGAGGAGAGGTTATAACTGTTCATGATACGAATTCAGCGGATAGGCCTCAACCAGTATTGGTCAAATTTGGAGCAGATGATGAAGAGAGAGGTGATGGATATTCCCTGCCAAGTGCATTTAGTATGCATTTGAGTGCTAATGAAATCATTGTGGTGGTATAAGAGGCTAGAAACAATTATAGGAAGACTAAGAGTGTACGAACAAGTGAGAACTGAAAGTCACTGTTCAATAGAATAGATAGACCTCACTAAACCTTGATTGTGGCAAAATAATCTCTTGAATTGATTGCATTAGCTGTAATCAAAACTTTAGGCACTCTTTTGATCTTGATCACTCTGCTCATTTCTTCGCGCCCACTCCACATCAATTGATTTTGTCAACTCTTTGAGATCAACTTTCGCCAAAGTGCCGCTATCATCATCTACTTCTCTACGTCGCTTCTTCTTCACCGGTGCATCCCTCAACGGAGCAGGATATCTCTTGGTCCCCACATCCGCACGCTTTATCCCCCTCTCTTCCCACCAACCCGAACCATACCAATGAAGCAATTGTGTATTTTTAGGAACGGGCACCAAAGTGACAAATTCAAGTCCACCAAGGTCACCATTCCTCAATCCAAAATATTGAAATGTCGAACGCATATTCTGCTTTTCATTGGGACCAGGACAAGCAGCATATTGAATTACATCTCCAGTACCACCAGGGTTGAGTACACCATTGTAATTATGCCGTTTGAGAGTCCGTCCACCGGGTATTTTTGGATCTATATTCGATCCAGTGACTGGGTTGGGCGGATAATAGGATATCGCACGATCTTCCACATCACATGCGGAACACCTTCCTCGTTTGCCCCAGTAGGCCATTCGGTATTTGGCGGGTAGATCGTACCGAGCGACCAGTGCCTTGCCGAAGAAGGGATGGTTGACTACTTTGAGTGCGCCATCACCGGAATTTAGATGTCGTTCGCAGTAGGGTATGGGGATTGGTTCTCCTTCTCGTGATGATACCTGAGCGGTGCAGCGTTTGCCTGTTTGACTGTGAGCCCAGCATTGGATGGATTGTTCGGAGACTTTGGGACGCTTTTGTGGTTGGATATCTGGTGATACTTTGTTTTTTTGTGTCATTTTTATTGTTGTTTCTCAGGTACAAAGTTGAATGCTTGACAGAAATAGTTTTGTGTTCAAGGCTGGATCCAGTATGTATTGTATTGATTTAGGCTAGTGCACAGAGTCTTTTGATTTGATAACAGCCGCGTTGTTACCACAGTACAATAGATAGATTGGATGGAGATAGAGCCGTTGTTTTCGTTTTATGTATTGTATTGTATAGTGATCCGTCACGTTGTGGAAAGTTGGAATGGAAACGTTATGGAATTGATGGAATTGATCACTCCATAACGCAAACCACATCACGTTATGAGTTGGAATTGGCGATTTTAGCGAATATGCCCCTTAAAGTAAATCTTATTGTACCGTATACTAGTAGTATAGTATATATGGTACTTATTTTGTCCTACATACGAGTGCTATGGAATCACGTGATTCCATCACGCATTCATCAATTCCATCATCAATACCATCACGCGCTAAAAGTGGACCGTGACGGATCTCTAGTATTGTATGGAAATGCATCGGTGATGAGTTCTCATTTTCATTTGTGTCAAATTCAAAAATGTCAATAGAAAATTAGGCCCAATCGGCTTCAATAGGATTGTGAGTACCCAATAACTCGTCGGGCACTATGTGCTAATAATGGGGGCTTACCCAAAACTCACATCGTTATCATACTGCTTTGTCTACCAACTATAAAGAGGGGAGCCCCTACAGCGCATTACTCCCAATAGGTTTGTACAAGACTGACTTTCGGGGCTCAGGTAAGGCCAACTCGGGGCTGGCTTTCACGATCACACAAAGATGGTCGGGTGTGATGCTCAACAAAAAGTCATCCCAGCAACGACGGCGACAAATTGAATGAGGAACAGCCACAGAAGAACAAGGCCGACGATGGAATCTTTAGGTGGTGATGATGGTAGGCGGCGAAGAGCCCAAGCAATTCTAGGGGCAAGGTGAGTTCATTCCGCTGTAAAGGTTCAACTTGATGCTCGGACACAATAGATAGTTCCTCATCATCAATTTCTGTTGCAACCATACTTATCGCCAGCGATGGAACGATGCAGTTCACAACGCTACAGTCTCCTCCAAAGCAGGAACAACAACAGCAACAAAGACAGCACGAAGAAGAGCTTCCACAAGCAGTAGCAGCAGAAACAAAGTCAGCTCCAGTGGACAACAATCAAGAAGATGAGGAGGAAGAAGCGATAACGACATTCTGGAATCTTCACGATGAGGTGGAAAGACTAAAGGAGGCACAAGACATTCAAGTCCGTGATGGTGTACAAACTAACATTGAAGACCAAGATGATGGTGATGGTGAAGCTGAGGAGCAGTATGACATACATTACGGAGAAAATACTGGATCCAGTTTAGGCATTTTCATTCTTCCCTCGGATGAAGATCATAGTAGTAGTGTTTCGGTGGATGAACTTCGAGGGGATGAAGAGAAGACTCCCTCTTCGCCGTATCACATTTTTCATGGGAAGCAATCTGAAGAGAATACTGCTACTGGAAACTATGGTAGTTATGGTGGTGGTGGCAGCAGCAGTAGCCCTCCAAAGGGAAGCGGTGGCTCAAGTGGTAGTTCTGGTGGGGCTGGTAGTAGTAGTAGTAATAACAGTGGCAGCATCAGCCCCGAAGAATCTCAATTAAGAGATGTCCTCACCAACGTCAAGGAACTTGGTGCCAATGTGAATATAGCCATTCACCAGAAAACATCAAGTGAAAAGAATGGAGTGAATGACCCATTGAGAGCACCAGGTAATTTTGATTTTTACAATCCAGGGGGAGGAGGTCCTCTTCCCGGCACCGGAACTTCCAATGGTGGTGAAACAATTGCACCTCCACGTGGGAATGATGGGCCTACCAGCCAGCCAACGTTTTTCGGGAAACGTAACTGTAAGGCTACCAATGGTTCCTTTGGGGACAATCGTCAAGAACGTTCTGGAGGGGGTGTCACACTCAAGTTCCGATATGAGTTGAATACGGATGCAACTCCTGGTGGACCTTATCAACGGGCAAGTCTGTATAATGAGATACTGCCAGCGTTGGAGGACTCCATGACTACTATGATGCTCCCGGCATTTTTTAGTGATGAGTGTATGAAGATTTCGGGGAGTGTCAGTCGAAGGAAGGTCATCAGGAGTCGGTTTCTTCGGGGCGGCGGAGGGGGGAACGACGAAGATCAAGTTCAGCTCTTTGAAGGGCTTTACCTTCTTGAAGAGGATCCTACCCTTGGCTATCAACATCAGCATCGTAGGTTGAATCGTGTGATTGGGATTGATTCCGATCCAATGGACTTTCCGTTGAACGGTGAACGTAAGTTACAAACATTGTGTTCTTGTTTGTCTTCCACTTTCATTGAATATGTAATGCATTGAGGTATCACTTCCTAACACATCTTCTTCTTGTCCGGTCTATCAACCTCATTCAGGATGTTTTGGGGGATATTCACCGCCAAATCCCACAATCGTTCCCAAGTGTTACGTCATGGAAGGGTCCATGACCGTTTACTTTCCCGAGAAATTTGATTTCAAGAACCTCGTCACTGGTGCTCAACTCACGGCCTTGAATACAATTAAAGAAGGCATGGAGTTTGGCACTATTGCTGAAATGGCCCATCCAGCAATATTGGACTTGACCTTCTTGGAAAGCAGTTATTCATTGCGACCTATCATTCCTGGTGAAAACGTTCCACAAGCAGTAGCTCCCGAAACAAAAGATGCTGGTGGTGGTGGCGGCGGCAATGTTGGGTTGATTGTTGGTATCATCTGTGTACTAGTAGTCTTTGTCATTATTGCTGGATGCTTCTTCCGCTATCGGCTGAAACAAGAGCAGGCCAAACTTGACGCGATGATGCGTAATGGTACCAAGAAAGAGAAGAAGAAGAAAAAGAAGAAGAAGAAGGGCAGTGACATCGATGATGAGGACGACGATGATTCAGATCGAAGCAGTGATGGTACACCTTCCGATCCTACTTCGCTTTATATTCTTAATAGATACGCTAACGAAATGGGTGATGCTGATGACGAAGACAACCTCACTGATAGGGAGAAAGAAATCCACCAGAGGCTCAAGAAACGACGAAAGGTGAAGAAGAAGATGCGCCGAGCTTCTTATGCTTCCAATCTATCTTCCAATCATGATGGCTCCTTCAGTACTCTCGATACTGATTCTGATCTCATGGGTTACTACGCTAGCATGGGTGCGAGTGGAACAACAGGGAGTAAAACAACAACGAGTAGCGACTCAACAACCGAAAACAGCGGAACCAGCGGTAGCGAATCGAGCACAACCTCGCACAGTCAAACTTTTCACACCACAAGTACTGGTACAAGTGAACAAACAACATCAGATAGCGGCACTACCTCAAGTGGTGGTACTACAAGTGACTCTGATGATGACTCTGAAGAAGAGGATGCCTTTGATATGAACAACGAACACTTCAACGTAGGAGCTGCTGGTATGAACACCTTTAGTAATGGTGCAATGAAAGGACAGAGTCGAAAAAAGAAGGGTCAAAAGAGCAACTTGATCATGACAGGCGATAATGACGATGGCAGTGTAGGAACAGAAGCCACTGGTGCAACAGAAGCGATAAGTAATGTGAATAGAGGCGGTAATCGCGGTCGAGGTTTTGGAGGCGCAAGCGCAGCTCCATCAGTTGATTTCTCAGCAGCGACTGAGGTGATGGGTAATGCAGGGAAAACAAATCCCTATGGTGCGTCAGAATATGGCGGCGGCGGCTTTTCTGGAGGCGCAAGCGCAGCTCCATCAGTTGATTTCTCAGCAGCGACTGAGGCGATGGGTAATGTAGGTAGGGGTAGGAACAATGGTGCGTCAGAATTTGGTGGCGGTGGCTTTTCTGGAGGCGCAAGCGCAGCTCCATCAGTTGATTTCTCAGCAGCGACTGAGGCGATGGGTAATGTAGGTAGGGGTAGGAACAATGGTGCGTCAGAATATGGCGGCGGTGGCTTTTCTGGAGGCGCAAGCGCAGCTCCGTCAGTTGATTTCTCGGCAGCCACTGAGGCGATGGGTAATGTAGGTAGGGGTAGGAACAATCTCGGTGGCGGTGGGGGTGGGGGTTACGGTGGTGGCTTTTCTGGAGGCGCAAGCGCAGCTCCATCAGTTGATTTCTCCGCGGCAACCGAGGCGATGGGTAATGTAGGTAGGAGCAAGAAGAAGAGTGGCGGTGGCCTTTCCGGTGGCGGAAGCGCAGGACCTGGAGCAAGTGTAGCAATGTCCGCAGCAACAGAGGCGATCAAAAACACTGGACGCGGTAGGAAGCCTCAGCAGATGGAAAGTATTGGCGAACTTACCTTTTCTGACTTTTAGCGGGTCCTCGCGTGTGGTGAGAGGGTGTACATTAGATTATTCAATTATATTAATAACAAGAGTTTTTCGTTTAGTCGATTTGGTAGATCTCATTGTTATTGCAGCCATGCAAACACGTGAGATGGTTGGAAGAGAGCAGTTTGTTTTGAAGATAGAAGGGACTTAATTTGGAATCTTTTCGACGAGTGCAATTCCAATTGGTACGCGCTCATAGATGCTTCTTCCTCCTCTACCTCTTTCTTTGTACTCATTCGAGCGGTTGCCTTTCTTCGTGCAAGAAGTGTACAAAATGACACTTGGCGTTTGATACTGCATCGCCGATTATCCATCGACACAGTATGTACCATCACCAACATTCAATATCATCGACATGACATTCTCACCTGTCTTCTTTGTAATAGCCTTCCCAACATGAGTACAATCGTCATCAGTATTGCAGGAAAGCACCCTTCTTCTAGACAAAAACTGATTGTGATATCCTCGTTGAGAGTTGCGCACTGAATCCCTGTCACCGCAGCAACTGCACTGCTGCTACAATAGCAAAACTATATATTGTCAACTCCGCCCTTCATCAATAGCCTTTGCGCGCCAAGAATCTGCAAGTGGGAAAGCTCAGCTCACCTGAATATTTTATTTTGTCTGCTTCCTGCTTCAGAATTACTTTGAACTCAGTATCAACGTCCTTCAGTCGAGGATAGCTTGGAAGTCTCAATCGCCAGGGGAGACATATCTCACAACTTGCAGATGCAGAGCTGGACCTCATAAATAAATATCTCACAACTTGCTGCTACAACCAAGACTTGACCGGCTCATGAGCTGGAACTCATTCTAATTGCAGAAAAGGGAGGACATTCCTGATCACTGCATCAGCACCAATGTGATGCGTTTCTCCTTTCTTGCATCAAGCTTGGTTTTTGTTCTCCCCCTCTCAACAGAATTTCCGTCTTTGTCAGCAAGTTTGGCCTTCCAGAGAGCAAGCTCCAGTAGAGTTACAGCCTCCTTGACATATCTGTGATGTTCAGCTTTGTAATTATCCATTTTGTCGATGACTGAGTCCATCCATTGTGTAATTGGTTCAGTCTTTTCATCGGCAGGTATATTGGGGAGATCTTGATTGATTCGATTGATTTCTATTTTCATTTCAGTTCTCCAACTCTCAATGTGTAACGAAGATATAGTTTTGTTGTGTCCCCCCCCAACAAGATCAACTGTTGTTAGTAGGTTACAGCAATGAAACTGGTTGTATTCCTGATGACGATGATGAAATGAGAAAAGATCTCTTTTCAGTGGGATGGCAATGCGTTGAAGGCCGTCACAACCATAGAATGCCCATGATTCAATTGTTTCAAGTCGCTCAGAGAATTCGATAGAAGTCAGGGCGTTGCAACGTTGGAAAGCTCCTAAGTTAACCGTAATGACAGATGGGAGCTTGAGACGCTCTAGAGAGGTGCATCCCTCAAATGCCCATTTTCCAATTGTTTCCAATTTGTCACCAAACTTTACATCCGTCAGATTTTCACATCCTTCAAATGCCCTACCACAGATTTCATCAACAGATCGGAGATCAATACTCCTTAATGATCTGCAATCATAGAATACCATCGACCCAACTTTTCTGATTCTATCGTGAGTATCCACCTGTGCTAAATATTCACAATGGTAGAATGCGTGGTCCTCGATCACCTCGACGGATTTATCGATGCGGACATGAGTGACATGCAGAGGTGCCAGCCCTCCCCTGTAGACAAAAATATCTCTATCGCCGTCCGCCATGATATCTTTGGATGGTAGCTGTTAACTCTGCTGCTTCGATGCATCGGCAATTATTTCATTTAGATAAACCTAACCGAACGAAACTATTCTCCTGTCACAACATTTCGGAGTTCCTCTGTAGAATTCTGGTACAAAATCTGTGTAGAAAGTCTCGGGATGAAACGCTAAACGCTTCTAACAAAAGACGAAATCGGAAGTCGCCATAAAAAATAACTGCATTTTCATTCATTCACCACCCCTCCTTCACCCTCAACCCACCTCACCAACCAACCATGCCTCGTCCAGCAACCAAGGCTGATCCGCAAAAGCAGCTCATGATCAAAGTGAAGGCTTGCCAAAGGTAGGACGACGCTGATTGTATCGAGAACAATGATGTTTTTCAACTGCAAATATAATCGATTGTCATTTTTTGTTTTGCGTAGTTGTCAATTGACTCTTATCTCACTCCTTCATCTATACCTGCATTTTATTCAAACCCAACTGCACTTCCCCGTCGTCATTAATGCTTTGCAACACAGGCTCATCAAAGAAGCTGCCTACTACGAAAAAGAAACAAAGGAAAATGAAGAACAACTCCAAAAAATGAAAGATGAACAAAAAGATCCCTATGACATTAAGAAATTCGAAGAGGTACTTGGTGAAAGTCAAATGATGATTCCTGAAAGTATCGGCCGTAGAGACAAGGCTTTGGATGATTTGCGTGACTTTGTTTCCGTTTTGGAGAAGGATGAAGCCGAGAACAATGATTTGATGACGTGTGAGTGGATGGTGGAGGCAAAGAAACTTGCTCCTAGTGAAAAGAAAACAGCTGATGAAGGAGAGGATGTTACAATCACAGCTGTTGAAGGATTGGCGGAGGGAGAGGCGTTTTGAATGCAATGGAATATCTTGAGAGATGGTGTTTCAAATAGAGCGAGAGCAAATACTTGGTTCTTCTTTTTGCATACTTTCATTGCTGAGACAAAGATTACAATATGAATTCATTCTTCACATTTATTTTAACAGACAATTTTACTGTTGAATAGTTGGTCATCATAAGCTATGGTACAACATGGTCTCTCAGTCTTCTTCCTATTCCATCTATTTGCATTTGCCACAAGTTGAAGTGTAAAACTTGGAACGGTCTTCCCCCGGCACACCTCTATCATCATCAGCCCACGCCATTGGAAAGAAGCTTGTTGCTTGTTTATCATATCTTGTTGCATATGTCTTTGTTGACCCATTGAATCGATCTGCCTTGCAAAACCAGCGTTGGCATGAGTCCCTATCGAGATTGTCTGCATTGGCAGTATCTTCGTTTCCCTCTGCGATGCCTGGAGTGGGCTCAAGAAACATCCATTTTCCATCTTTGCCAGACTCATTGCTTACAACATATACTTCAACCCAACTGAATGATAAATTAGTAATGATGCAAAGCAGAGTATCAATTCAAATAAGATACAAATCTTCCCTTACCTATGATCTCCTTTGCTTGGATCTCCATACCAGGCAGGTGTTCCTGCCATACGGGCCGGAATTCCAACAGATCGAAGTGATGATACCAACATTATCGCCAAACCTGTACAACTGGAATATCCATATGCAATCACAGAAAGAGGGTCATAAATCCGAGGTGTCTGCGAAGCCTTGAAGACAATGGGCTTTGAGTCACGGCCCATGAGAGCCCACAATTCAGTGTTGATGAGTTTAACTACCTCTTTTATCTGATCTTGCGTTGATTGGGTACTGTTTCCAATTGCTGCTCGCTCATATTGTTTTAGACTATCTTTCAGTGCATTAAACAATAGGGGACGATGATTTGTCCTGGGCTCGTTTGTCACTGCATACGGAACAACATATTCAAAGTAAACATCTTGAGGAATTGAATCAGTCCAAGGATACAACGTTTTGGCTTGTATTGAGTAGTATACCGTTTGATCGACTATTCCATCCGACATACCATCCGGCTTTGGTTGACCATTATTTTGAAAACCAAGCGATGCGATGTTGGGTACGTCGTAGGGCATTATGTGTCTTGCTAGATATTGCATCATGCTATCCCTGAGGGATGTGGCTTGCTTGCTGGAGTTGCTTGTAACGTCGGTGGGTATGAGTGCCGCCGATAAAAATACAACGATAATGAAGATGATCATTGGAGCCACAATGAAAAATAGCGTCGGCAGACTTCGTATCCGGGAGCAGCGTGTTGCCCGTGGTGGGGTGTTTCGGGAAATGTCTGCAGGATATGCGTCGTTGTCTCCGCCGACAAGAGATTCCGTCAAATCATAATTTTCTTCTGGATCCATGGTGTTCTTGGACTATGAGGTGGTCTGCTGTTAAATCAAGTTGAAACAAGTTAATACAACCGCTATTGCACCACCAGTTGCTGGCAACGAGAGTGTGGCTGAGTATTGTCCCTATGGCATGGGCGAACTGCTTTATGTCGAGCGGATCGTTCTTCTGGCGCGCTGGCTGTGTTTTTGCGCTTTGCGCCGCTTCAGTGCGTGGGCCCTCGCGAACGGAATGGCCCACGCCTCTCCTCCCAATTCCCAATTCCAAGCCAAGAAGCAGAAGAGCTTTGAGGAATTGGTTTCAATCATCGTATGTATCTGTGTGTTTAGTAGCTCTTTCGGAAAGAAGCACAGATGATCCCTCTCTCTCTCTTGCTGAGATCTGGTCAATTTGGAAGTATCTCTGCTTCCAGAGAGGTGCCTTCAGAAGGGTTTATGAGTGCATACTATGAGTTCATTAAGTACATAAATATTATATAATTGCTGAATGACTTTCACTTGAATATCTTGCCACTTATTCAGTGCATCATAGACGTCGTGAGAAGATGCCACACCACTTGCTTGCAATGTCATCACACTCAATTTTCCTGCCTCTCTATGAAGAAGGGGTTGCCCCAAAAGCACACAAGATGTTATGTTGTCTTTCTCCACCACTATCACTTCCACTCCATGGATTGCAAACGAATACCTCCCTCAAGGCATGAAAATATACCCGACTCATGTCATCTTATCCAAAGGTCTATTGAAACCACCCTTTCTATTCATATATTGTCGATATTTCCTTCCCTTATTTTTTGATGCAGCCCCTTTTGCTGCACTTGTTTGATTATCCCCCACAGATTTTCCCTTGGTTGTTCCAAAACCACCAAATCCCATCATTTGCATCATTTGTCTTTGCTCATCATCTAATTCTTCATCGTCATCGTCATTATTCTTGTTTTGATTTGACTTTTGATTTGATGTTTCCCCCGATTGATTATTCTGAGCTGTATCACCGCCCCCTGGAGCTATCCCCCTCTCTTCAGCGTCAATTTCCGCACGCATCCGAGCCATACGTTCCCTACGCTCTCTTTCTATACGATCACGGTCCATTTTGTCTTTATTATCTCTGGTGTCGCGGCGGAAATGATTGTTTCGATTGTCTGATCGGAAGTCGTCCCCACGGTGGTGAGAGGGTGGGCTACGGCTGCGGCTGCGGCTGCGGCTGCGGCTGCGGCTACGGCTACGGCTACGGCTGCGACTTCTGCGCCGATTATCCATGGTGTGATTGATATAAATTCTGATGGTACGATGCTTAGAAGATGAGACCACCACTATTATTGCCATACGCCGCCGTCTTCTTTTTTATGAATGAAGCAAGAGATGGAGGAAATGATAAGTATACCCCCAGATACTATACTTACTAGTACGAACTATGTTTGCCCCATGATAATAATCCTCTACGTACGTACCTACCAAAGCGTAAAATCCTCCTTTTTTACGACACCATTTTTTGTAAGGAGGTCCTTGTCTTCCGTCCATTGCATAGGCAAGAAAGAGATCGGCAAGAATGATGGCAGTACCAAACTCAGAGAAACCTGTGCACCAAGGCGGTCCAGAGGTTTTGGCCGCAGCAAAGAAAAAAGAGCGGGTCAAAGCAAGATGGTCCCTTCTGCGTGAGGCACTCATTGGTTCACAATCATCTGCAGCAGCGAAAAACAAACATTCAATGAATTCATTTGCTGGATTTCAGGTGTTGGATCGTACTGTTATTCAAGATACCGATGAATATTCTGATTTACTTGCCAAGTGCCACAATGCAGATGAAGGTCAAGATGGAGAAGTCTCGTGGGACTTTGTTCAAAATTCATACACATGCAAACAAGGAGGAAACATTCAATTTGTGACACGAGAAGTGAAGCAGCAACATCAACAATCACAGCAGCAGTGCACATCACAATCATCAATGAAAAGTCGTGTCGAAGCACTTTTATCTCACCGAAATCATGGTGTTGACAACACTGGCAACGTTAGGGTTTGGGATGCCGAGGCGACGTTGGCTGGATTTCTTTTGTCGGTGCTTTTATCTGAAGAATTTGATAATGACAGTGAAATTGATCACGAAAGTAGCGAGTTTGCAAAAGTATTCGATCTGAGAAGCAGGATGAAGACTGCTCTATTCGCAAATGAAGAAAGCATGTGTGCCAATGTTGGTCAAGAGACATGCAATATTCTTGAGTTGGGTGCAGGGCAAGCGGGCCTTGCAGGATTAGCAGTGGCATCTGCCACAGCCTCTCTTGATAACATGAAGTTATTGCAGCTTGTACTTACCGATGGCCATCCAAAGTGTGTCGAAAACAATAGAGCTTGTTCGACATTAATGCCAAGAAGAAAAGATGTCAATGTAGACTCGCAATTGCTTTTATGGGATTCAAGTGCAAAGGGGGCAGAGGAATGTCAACGCATCATCAAAGAATGTGACAAACCACCTTCGCTGGGTCATAGCTCAGATGAAGGACTGTTTCACATATGTTTGGCAAGCGATTGCATTCATTTCCAAGATTTTCACGATGCACTATTTTCCACAATTGCACGCACGCTGACAGTTGGTGGCGTAGCTCTACTTTGCCAGCCAAAACGAGGATCGTCGCTGGCCAATTTCATGACATTGATTGATGCAGTGAACAAAGCAAGCACATCCAACGGTCCACTGTTTCACGTTGAAATGTTTGAAGATTTCCATCCAAAAGTTTCCAAAATGCATCGTTCCTTAGAATCAACAAATACTACATCTACATCTTACAATCCTAATTGGCACCGACCATTATTACTGGTGATGACAAAACTACGCTCATTTGATGAAGATGTTGATGGAGAGCTTGCCCAGAAGGTTGTCAAAACGTATATCACTGCAAAATAGAACAAATACTATATAATACTATATTATTATCCTCATCTGACAGAGATGGTATGTCTTTGTGCATACCAATGATATTGCTCCTTTGATTCTAGACCATGCCAATCATTTGAGAAAACTACCACAATCCACTGTCATCAAGTGGCCAGTCACCAAGTGCCTTAGCTCCTTTGGACTCTGCCGCTAGGAATGCAGCTTCATTCCCACTCTTATCCAAGACCACCAACGCAGGAACTCCCGATCGCCTTCCCATACCTAGCTTCATGCTCTCTGCACCAGCCCAAATTTTGTATTTTCGTTTCATCGCATCAGCTTCCTCGCCTATCGGGACAGATAGCATATTCATGGAACTTGTACGCTTTACAACATCTGCGGCTTGCCTGTCGGATGGCACGTAAATAATCTCCACCTCTTTACCAGATGAATAGGCAGCCTCGCGAAACTGCATCAGTGAAGGTTCAAATGATGTACACATGGGACACCATCCTGCAGCAAAGTATAGGGCGACGTGCTTGCCTTTTACTTGTTCACTGATGTCATCAATTGAGGCTCCCGTCCCATCAGATTTGTTGAGATTAGGAAGGGCCGATAGAGACGAAATCATTCTGGCTCTTGATGCACAGCGTGTTAGTGGAGGAGAGTGGCGTGTGCTTATGAGGAAAGCGAAGCAGGCGGCAGGAACGATCATGCCGATTGAGTTGGATATTGATGGTGTATTATATCGATCCTCGTTCTTTTTCGAAAAAAAGTGATGCGATTTTGAAGAGCCCTTGTTTTCGGGCACGACTCGACTCTCGTCCTGTATCTTGAAAAGCTTACACGGCGGCGGCCCAACCTCTCTAATAGATACAATATGGAATGCACCGAGCCTCTAGTAAAGATTCGAGAAATACCACAGTAGCACTGCTGCTGCTGATGCAATTTTATGCTTCTACGGTGCAGGGAGACAATTCGAAGCAAGATTGTAATGTAGTCTTGATCTCTACTTATAGAAAATATCCTGTAAACAATTCAGTCTCCTTGTTAATCGAGCACATTAATCGAGAGGTGGTTGCACCCAAGCAGCCTCCTCCAAGTATTTTCCACTGTCGCCACAGCTAGCAGTGCACGTATACACCGCAATAGTACCCCAATCCAATCCATCTTTGGCTCCTTCCTCTTCAGACGTTCCGCTCTTGTCGCCACCTTTGCGAGAAATTCCAAGCAAAGCATCTCTGGCACTAGCAACTGCCAAATCATGCTGCTCTTGGAATCCTTCTGGAAGTTCCATTCCACTCTCAATCTTTGCTTTGGCTTCCAGTAACACTGCTCTTTCCGATTCAGTTAATACATGCCTGCCGTTGTCAGCAGCATCATTGTTGTCACCGCTAGAATCTGGATCATTTAAAAGATAATGAATCATCTGAGGTAGTATTTGGAATTCAAATGCTCTTTCAGCTCCACAATGTTGGCATTTTGGTGGGAACGATTCATCAGGGCGATTATCAGATGACAACCACAATGCACCCTCTTCTTCTTCCTCCTCTTCTCCTTCATCTTCGTCTGTTGCTGGTTTCTGAGCCGACGACCATCGTGAGTAACGTAAACATTGATCCCTTACATCGTTCTCCTCTCCACCAATGTTCATACGTGCATAAAATGCAAGTGTTGTAGGATCAGTTACCCCTGTAGCTGCCTCGGCTAGAGATTTGTTTCCAGTCAATTCATTGAGATCGCTCTGCTCTAAGTTTGCATCTGCGTCAGTAATATCATTTGATTGAAACAGGGATTTTGAGTTCATTGTATCTGTGTCGTTGCTATTTCCAGAATTGTTATAAGCTGCAGTAGGCACATGATCTGGTTCTTCCTCAACTACGAGTTCAGTTTCATAACAAACTGAAGGTAAATACGTCTGTGGCATCGTCTCATTGGGGTTAGTCTTTTGATATTGCTTCGATGCACGCAAACATTCCTTCTGGTGATGTGGTCCACAAAACCACTTGCCCTGCTTGGGACATTTTCCCTTGCTCTTTTGTCCACATACTGCACATAGATTCAACTGGTCATCTTTGTTTGCTTTGCTCCAATAAGTGCTAGTATGCTTCTCCCACTCGTCACCTTCTTCTCCATCTCCATTGATTGGATAGAAATCATTTTTCTTGGGAAGCTGGCATCGTAACACTCGAACACACTCTGATAGAAGTGCAGCTGGAATCTCTTTTGCATCATTTCCATCGTCAACTTCTTTGTGCTGAAATAATTTAGAAGATTCTGAACAACACTTTGGGCAGGCAAAGACATAAACCGACCGATGGAATGCTGCTGGATTGTTTGTTACATCATCTGCCGGACAATACAGTTGCGCAATAAATCTAAGCGGAGTTCCACCGTCTTTCTTTTCGATGTTTTTGCTGCAAGGTCCACGGCAGCAGAGAGGGCCATCAGGTAAATCTCGCGGATTCAACCAAGATGGTAGACCACCGATTTTACCACCATCCCAATCACACCAGTTGGGTGATGTGTGGCCTAATATGTTGTTGTGTTCCTGTTGAAATAATGCAGATGTGTCGGGTGCATCATCAACACCATCGTCACATTTGTGTAGTGGTAAAGAGAAGCCCAACTGGACTCGCGGCGGCTGTTCGTTGTTGTCGGATGACATGGTAGTAATAAGCTAGTGGAGGGGGTTGAGTGTGTCTAATGGAAGGGACGAACGAGACTGTTTGCATCTCTTGAGAGCAGCGGCAGCATGCATGCAGCCAACTTTTGAAAAAATTCGAAATGAAAAATGAAGGGCGAGGAGGGAGAGACTCTTTGCTCTTGCTCTTTGCTCTCCAGGGCGAAGCTGAGAGGGAGATGGGAGTTGGGAGAGAGGGAGCAGAGGATGCGAACCATGACTGTCACTCCGGTCAAATGACCTTCTCCTCCGATACTCACTCTGTCACTCGACACAAAGAGCCGCACTACGACACATGAAGAGCCGCATTACGACAGATGAACTCCTAATGTAGCTGGAAAAGTGCGAACTCTGGACAATGTTGGGTCGAACCAAGTGCGAACCATGACTGTCATTCCCTTCTCTCTTTCTCCTTATTGTCGACAAACCTGAATGACTTTAATGACCCCACACAAAAAAAGGATTCCCTTTTCTTGGAATCCACAACGACACACAGGGCGGACACAACACCGACATCGATCCTCGATGACCCTGTTGACATCTGCAAGCAAGGAACGCTGAAACAGCTGACACAAATATCTCCGATTCTCTCAGCGCTAATTACAAGGATGCTCAAGGGTAATAGAAGGACTGTGTCCCTCCTCCTCGCCACTGCTGTAGTAGCGCTGCTTGTAGGGGATGAACTTGCATCGCCTGTGATATCTCTTTACTTGCGGAGGGATTCTCCCTACGCCGAAGTAGAAGCTGTTCAAGAGGACGCAACGCCAATGCATGTTCCTGCCACACTTGATCTTCCGAGCCAGCGTACCTTGTCCTTAAATCTTGGTGGAGGGAATTGCAAGTGGCAGCCGCCTGTTTACGCCGTGCCTAATGATATAGATTTTTACAAGACAGTCATAGCTGGTTTCCCCTCTGGAGATAAGCGCATGATCTTCATTCAGATGGAAGCCCTCACTGGCTGGCCTGCAAAAGATGAATGGGATTTTGGTACGTCACCTATTGTATTATGTAGTTTGTATTACTTTTTACACGCACTCACATATCTTTTTTGTTTTAGAACACATTGGAATGAGTAACCACCCTTTCATCAAAGCCAATTACCCTCACCATGAGGGCATCTGGGGATGGGGGGATGCCGCCGATCAAGTTGTTATGATGGTCAGAAATATTAGACGTAGTATGGTGAGTGCGCATGTGTATGGATGGTATGTGTGCTGGTAGGTCTACTCTTTTCCGCGTGCTCACTCTCTTTCTATGATGTTTCGTCTACCTCTGCTTATGATAGGTCGAGTATCACGATATCCTTGTAAGTGCATAGGTTGGATCGAATGCATATATGTCATAGCTGATTACCCCGCTTACTAACCCTTATGCTTCGTCTCTATCTGCACAATGTACACTCAGTGGGACATTGGCTACGCCAAAACTTGGGAGGATGCCTCGCTCTTTCTGGACAACTTATATTCAGAGCGGCCGCCCATTTCCGATTTCTTAGCTTGGAGGGATGAGAGAGTGTTGGACGAAGCTCACTGGTATGGCGTAAGTATGCACATGAATGAATATTTGCCCTGTCACATGTTCTCTTGGAACTAACGAATAGTATCTTTCTTTCCTTGACCTTGAAGTGGTTCATTGATTACTACATGGAGGATGGTCTTTTGAGAGACATTTTCACGCACAAGACGACGACAAAAGAACATTGGGATATGCTCATGATGCCCACAGTGTACACTCGCGCAGAACTTGATTATGACCTTGTTGTAGGTGCAGATACTGTGGTCGAAGATGCTTATGACCCCCATTGTGCAACGGTCACTGAAGGGTGTGCACCTGTGGCAGTGATTTCTGCTGAGAACTTGAGAGATTACTCCAGAGGAAAAGCAGAGACAGCTTTGATTGGGAACGTGTTGAAAAGAAATTCTAAGATGGGTGATTATGTCATCGAGGATGAGGCTTGGGATTGTAGTAAGTTTTTTCTTCCTGTTCTTGACCTAAATAGTGCGCTCTTCCAATTCTAACTATTGTCGCTATGTATCCTCATTCTTCCAGTCTGGTCAGAGCTCATTGAACATGGCAAGGGTCTCAAGACGGTTTACGATCGTCCTGGTTTTGTCGAGAGTGATTACAAGTTCTCGGCAGAAATGCTGGAAGAAATGATTCACGAACTCGATAGGTTGATTACGAAGTATGGTGCGTCACCGTGGGACGCGATGACCACTGCTAACAAGTTAGTTGCCTTGCTCACTGAACATCGTGAATTAGTCCAAGATGAACTCGATGATGTCTTGGCTGGGAGACGAGTACTGACGGAGAAAGACTTCCTTGGTCCGAAGGAAAGAGAGAGGCGTCGGAAGCTGAACTCTGATACGGCAAATCAGGAAGGCGAGAAAGATTACTCGCAATACTTTTTTGACATGGATCAAAAGCTTCTTGAAATTAGGCGTGTAGAGATGAGGGAAAACTTGTTCCAGAAGAGAAAGGAAGCTGAGGAAGCAGCAAGGCAACGTGATCCACGTAGTGTACCGGAGGAGTATTAGTTAAGAAGTGTAGATAGATGTAGTATGAAGTAGTTATTGAATCACGCAAAGCTCCATCGCTGCAACGTTCCATCTCGGCATAGGCTTATCATACTTGCCTCTTTTCCACTTAAAATAATGTCAACAACACAGCTCTTCGCTAATAGTCTGCTACCTTCACGACGTTGCAGGGTTTCGCCTGTGTGACAATCGATACTTTGCAAAATTAAGCCAGTGTTCAAATCAACTCCAATAACTTGTCCGTCGTTGCCACCAGATGTAAGGAGGATATCTCCAATATTGTTTACGACCTCAACAGCCCCGTTGTGTAGGCTCATTTTATCATACTTCAGCTCCAATTGAGGTTTCGGTCCTTTCTCGCCACCACTATACCGACATGGCTTGTTGCAGCTCTGGAGCTTCCAGATACGCAAGTCGCCATTATTTGTACAAGTAACGAGAAGGTTATTGTGAACAAACTTCATCCTCGTGACAAGACCAGTACGTGTACCCGCCTGTTTCACTTGAATAGGGACAAACTTCGTTTCACTTTGGTTGAAAGAGACAGGTTCGGATAGAGATCGTACTAATATTCCTTCATCGGCTCTTGCCCACAACCTAATTTTACCCTCTCCGTCCCCGGTGCAAATGATTGAAGAGGAATGATCTCCTGTGTCAACAACTGTTGATGTCATGGAGAAAATTGCACCATTGCTAGAAAACGCTAAGATTGATTCATCCATACTGAAGTTGTGTTCAGGACTGAGGGCATTTGGATAGCAATACACGTGTCCTCCACCGCAAGCGGAATAGAGAAGTTTGCCACTTTTGCCACCAGATGCAATGTCATTGACAAAGACGAGAGATGTAACTTCATTCACGTGAGCATCACAGAAGCCAGAAATGTTGAAATTGTACTGTTGTCCACATTCAGCTATTGTCGCATTCACTGCAGCAACTCTCCCGCTTGCGAAGCCTATGAAGAAACTTGGTTGAGATCTGTTTGTCTGCTCGTTTGTCAATGGGCTCACATCACATTGAATCAGTGCTAGCACTTGCCCGCCTCCTTCATCATCCCCAAGTGATACAAATCGGCGCTGTGCATTTTGAAACATGGCATTGACTGAATTGAATATCTTGATTCCATTGAAATCTCCGTGGCAAACTACCGGAGGCTGCCAATCATTTGCCGCATCTGGAGGAGGAGGCAAATGAAGAATTTTCATTCCAAAGTACCCATTGCTTATATCATCAGTAACACTCCACTCAGGGTTGTCGTAAAACAACGCTGAGCTCTCTTCTGCGTGTGACAATACTCCTATCGTTTGCCTGGGAAGACGCAAATTTGCACCGATACCATTCAGTGGTAACATATTAGATGATTGATGATGTATTAGACCTCTTCGCAGACCATAGATCATCATCCAACGTTCTCTCCAGCTTAAATTCATTTCAAAATTGCCAACTGTGCCCCGTTTGCCGAAGGTTTGTAGAAATAGACCACGAAATAGCTTCTCGGAGTGAACTGATGTGTACAATAACTTCTGCATTCTCTTCGACGTTTTACAAAAGGATATCAAACCATTCAAATTTGGAATGAAGAGCGTGATCTGCAATAAGACTTCTTCGCTCATCAAGTCCATTGAGCTGATATTATCTTTTGATCCGTCTAAAACAGATGGAGAAGGTTCGATCGCTTTCCTCTTTCGACTTTCTTCTCCTCCATACAGTAACTCGTGTTGTCTTTCTACCAAATCATCCACACTGCACTTGAATAACCCTCTAAGACACTCATAGCTACTGCCTCCATCATAGTCAGGCACATCCAAATGTTCATGCGCAATTCTACAGTAAAATGGGCCTTGCACGCGTTGCTTGCATAATTCACACTGTTTGATACTAATATGCTTCCCAAATGCTGAACGTAGATCAGAATAGGTATTGCCATCGAATCCAAGGAACTGAGTATAAGGATCGTTGCGTTTCCGACAGAGGACTGCTGCAATTAGTATTGATTGTCTCATGTTTTGAGAGAGTTTGTTATCGACTTTCATAATTCTGTTGAGAGCATCGACAGATCCTTCGTATGATTGGTTATTATTGGTAGAGGAATTTTGCTGCTTGGTTCTTCTACGAGTCGAGGATCTCCTTGGTGAAGATTCTCCGTGTCTTTTACACAATTCTCCCCTTCCAATCACTTTGTTTGTACATCCATCACTGCAACTGATTTTGTCATCTTTTTTATGCTTATTTGCTTCCTCCTGTTGAATATACTTCTTCACTTCGGCAATTGTATAAAACACTTTTTGCTTTCTTTTGGCAATGCCGGCAAGGGAGGGGGGATGGAATTCTCGTATGTTATTTACATGCTCGACACTATTATTTGAAGGTGATGAACGATGCACTTCGACCCAGCCAGGAGGCCAATCAAAGTCGTCCTCGCCGTGGTGAGATGACGGAGGGCTACGCCAGATTTCGTCGTTGCTGATTCTTACGGTCACTGACTTCATCTGCAAGTCTTGGTACAGCACCAGGAGCAACAACCACTTCTTCTCTTCTTTCCCTGGCGCTCAACAATCAAATCTTCCTCCTACCTCTACCGCTATACAAACCGCTCCTTGACGTTGCTCGTTTAATTACTCAACAAAACGCGACCAGAAAAATTACAGTTTGCAACTTGAGAAACTAAACTTACGACGACCACTGCAGCGCAACAACAACCAACTACAATAACGCCTTTGCTATAAGTGCGAACAACACTGAAAGTAGATAGTAGTAGTTGCCTGTTGTTCCATGTTGCTTATCAACTTGCAAATTCTTTCAATAAGTGAAGTCTCTCTCATTCTTCTTCTCCCCTCTTCTTGTTGTTTTAAGGTTAATTAAGGTTAGGATCAAGAAGAAGGAATCTTCAACATCGTATGTAACATCTAACCCCGTGAATGGCAATCAACAGCTTCTAGTGACCCATTGTATTCTGTTACGGAAGTAAGGAAGGATGTTGGCCATAATCAGATCTTTGTAGTTGTAACAGCGCTAAGCATCGTAGGTGAATTAAGGTAAAATTTGAGGGATGGCCGTGACCGCCTGCACATTCATATCATATCTCACACTGTAAATATTACAACAATCAGCAGCTTCTTGTGGCCCACTTTATTCAGTTACCATAGAAAAAACGGAAATAAACATTTGTTACAAATCTTCATGGTTGTATCAGCAATGAAAAAGTATCATATGTGACATGATGAAGCATCTGATACGACCGCAAGCTCTACTAACTCTCTAGCACCATATCGTATCTCACGCTGTGAATATGACAATCCACAGCTTCTAGTGACCCATTCTAGTTGGCCATGATAGTATAGAAGCATCTTTTTCACGGCTCAAGCATTGATTCGTCGTATCGGCGTCGCTACAACGTCGTAGGTGACCTGATGAGGCATCTGAGGCGACCGCCAGCTCTACTCTCTAGCACCATATCGTATCTCACGCTGTGAATATGACAATCAACTGCTTCTAGTGACCCATTATAGTTGGCCATGATAGTATAGAAGCATCTTTTTCACGGCTCAAGCATTGATTGGTCGTATCGGCGTCGCTACAACGTCGTAGGTGACCTGATGAGGCATCTGAGGCGACCGCCAGCTCTACTCTCTAGCACCATATCGTATCTCACGCTGTGAATATGACAATCCACAGCTTCTAGTGACCCATTATAGTTGGCCATGATAGTATAGAAGCATCTTTTTCACGGCTCAAGCATTGATATGACGTATCGGCGTCGCTACAACGTCGTAGGTGACCTGATGACGCATCTGAGGCGACCGCCAGCTCTACTCTCTAGCACCATATGGTATCGTATCTCACGCTGTAAATATGACAATCCACAGCTTCTTGGGACCCATTATAGTTGGCCATGATAGTATAGAAGCATCTTTTTCACGGCTCAAGCATTGATTGGTCGTATCGGCGTCGCTACAACGTCGTAGGTGACCTGATGAGGCATCTGAGGCGACCGCCAGCTCTACTCTCTAGCACCATATCGTATCTCACGCTGTGAATATGACAATCAACTGCTTCTAGTGACCCATTATAGTTGGCCATGATAGTATAGAAGCATCTTTTTCACGGCTCAAGCATTGATTCGTCGTATCGGCGTCGCTACAACGTCGTAGGTGACATGATGAAGCACCCGAGACGACATCCAACTCTACTCTCTAGCACCATATCGTATCTCACGCTGTGAATACGACAATCAACTGCTTCTAGTGACCCATTATAGTTGGCCATGATAGTATGGAAGCATCTTTTTCACGGCTCAAGCATTGATTGGTCGTATCGGCGTCGCTACAACGTCGTAGGTGACATGATGAAGCACCCGAGACGACCGCCAGCTCTACTCTCTAGCACCATATCGTATCTCACGCTGTGAATATGACAATCCACAGCTTCTAGTGACCCATTATAGTTGGCCATGATAGTATAGAAGCATCTTTTTCACGGCTCAAGCATTGATTGGGCGTATCGGCGTCGCTACAACGTCGTAGGTGACCTGATGACGCATCTGCGACGACCGCCAGCTCTACTCTCTAGCACCATGTGGTATCGTATCTCACGCTGTGAATATGACAATCCACAGCTTCTTGGGACCCATTATAGTTGGCCATGATAGTATGGAAGCATCTTTTTCACGGCTCAAGCATTGATTGGTCGTATCGGCGTCGCTACAACGTCGTAGGTGACCTGATGAGGCATCTGAGGCGACCGCCAGCTCTACTCTCTAGCACCATATCGTATCTCACGCTGTGAATATGACAATCAACTGCTTCTAGTGACCCATTATAGTTGGCCATGATAGTATAGAAGCATCTTTTTCACGGCTCAAGCATTGATTCGTCGTATCGGCGTCGCTACAACGTCGTAGGTGACCTGATGAAGCACCCGAGACGACATCCAACTCTACTCTCTAGCACCATCGTATCTCACGCTGTGAATATGACAATCAACTGCTTCTAGTGACCCATTATAGTTGGCCATGATAGTATAGAAGCATCTTTTTCACGGCTCAAGCATTGATTGGTTGTATCGGCGTCGCTACAACGTCGTAGGTGACCTGATGAGGCATCTGAGGCGACCGCCAGCTCTACTCTCTAGCACCATATCGTATCTCACGCTGTGAATATGACAATCCACAGCTTCTAGTGACTCATTATAGTTGGTTATGATAGTATAGAAGCATCTTTATCACGGCTCAAGCATTGATTGGTCGTATCGGCGTCGCTACAACGTCGTAGGTGACCTGATGAAGCACCCGAGACGACCGCCAGCTCTACTCTCTAGCACCATATGGTATCGTATCTCACGCTGTGAATATGACAATCAACTGCTTCTAGTGACTCATTATAGTTGGCCATGATAGTATAGAAGCATCTTTTTCACGGCTCAAGCATTGATTGGTCGTATCGGCGTCGCTACAACGTCGTAGGTGACCTGATGAAGCACCCGAGACGACCGCCAGCTCTACTCTCTAGCACCATATGGTATCGTATCTCACGCTGTGAATATGACAATCAACTGCTTCTAGTGACCCATTATAGTTGGCCATGATAGTATGGAAGCATCTTTTTCACGGCTCAAGCATTGATTGGTCGTATCGGCGTCGCTACAACGTCGTAGGTGACATGATGAAGCACCCGAGACGACCGCCAGCTCTACTCTCTAGCACCATATCGTATCTCACGCTGTGAATATGACAATCCACAGCTTCTAGTGACCCATTATAGTTGGCCATGATAGTATAGAAGCATCTTTTTCACGGCTCAAGCATTGATTGGTTGTATCGGCGTCGCTACAACGTCGTAGGTGACCTGATGAGGCATCTGAGGCGACCGCCAGCTCTACTCTCTAGCACCACATCGTATCTCACGCTGTGAATATGACAATCCACAGCTTCTAGTGACTCATTATAGTTGGTTATGATAGTATAGAAGCATCTTTTTCACGGCTCAAGCATTGATTGGTTGTATCGGCGTCGCTACAACGTCGTAGGTGACCTGATGAGGCATCTGAGGCGACCGCCAGCTCTACTCTCTAGCACCATATGGTATCGTATCTCACGCTGTGAATATGACAATCAACTGCTTCTAGTGACTCATTATAGTTGGCCATGATAGTATAGAAGCATCTTTTTCACGGCTCAAGCATTGATTCGTCGTATCGGCGTCGCTACAACGTCGTAGGTGACCTGATGAAGCACCCGAGACGACCGCCAGCTCTACTCTCTAGCACCATATGGTATCGTATCTCACGCTGTGAATATGACAATCAACTGCTTCTAGTGACTCATTATAGTTGGCCATGATAGTATAGAAGCATCTTTTTCACGGCTCAAGCATTGATTCGTCGTATCGGCGTCGCTACAACGTCGTAGGTGACCTGATGAAGCACCCGAGACGACCGCCAGCTCTACTCTCTAGCACCATATGGTATCGTATCTCACGCTGTGAATATGACAATCAACTGCTTCTAGTGACCCATTATAGTTGGCCATGATAGTATAGAAGCATCTTTTTCACGGCTCAAGCATTGATATGACGTATCGGCGTCGCTACAACGTCGTAGGTGACCTGATGAAGCACCCGAGACGACCGCCAGCTCTACTCTCTAGCACCATATGGTATCGTATCTCACGCTGTGAATATGACAATCAACTGCTTCTAGTGACCCATTATAGTTGGCCATGATAGTATAGAAGCATCTTTTTCACGGCTCAAGCATTGATTGGTTGTATCGGCGTCGCTACAACGTCGTAGGTGACCTGATGAGGCATCTGAGGCGACCGCCAGCTCTACTCTCTAGCACCATATCGTATCTCACGCTGTGAATATGACAATCAACTGCAGTGACTCATTATAGTTGGCCATGATAGTATAGAAGCATCTTTTTCACGGTTCAAGCATTGATATGACGTATCGGCGTCGCTACAACGTCGTAGGTGACATGATGAAGCACCCGAGACGACCGCCAGCTCTACTCTCTAGCACCATCGTATCACACGCTGTGAATATGACAATCAACTGCTTCTAGTGACTCATTATAGTTGGCCATGATAGTATAGAAGCATCTTTTTCACGGCTCAAGCATTGATTGGTCGTATCGGCGTCGCTACAACGTCGTAGGTGACCTGATGAGGCATCTGAGGCGACCGCCAGCTCTACTCTCTAGCACCATATCGTATCTCACGCTGTGAATATGACAATCAACTGCTTCTAGTGACCCATTATAGTTGGCCATGATAGTATGGAAGCATCTTTTTCACGGCTCAAGCATTGATTGGTCGTATCGGCGTCGCTACAACGTCGTAGGTGACATGATGAAGCACCCGAGACGACCGCCAGCTCTACTCTCTAGCACCATATCGTATCGTATCTCACGCTGTGAATATGACAATCCACAGCTTCTAGTGACTCATTATAGTTGGCCATGATAGTATAGAAGCATCTTTTTCACGGCTCAAGCATTGATTGGTCGTATCGGCGTCGCTACAACGTCGTAGGTGACATGATGAAGCACCCGAGACGACCGCCAGCTCTGCTCTCTAGCACCATATCGTATCTCACGCTGTGAATATGACAATCCACAGCTTCTAGTGACCCATTATAGTTGGCCATGATAGTATGGAAGCATCTTTTTCACGGCTCAAGCATTGATTGGTCGTATCGGCGTCGCTACAACGTCGTAGGTGACATGATGAAGCACCCGAGACGACCGCCAGCTCTACTCTCTAGCACCATATCGTATCTCACGCTGTGAATATGACAATCCACAGCTTCTAGTGACCCATTATAGTTGGCCATGATAGTATAGAAGCATCTTTTTCACGGCTCAAGCATTGTTTGGGCGTATCGGCGTCGCTACAACGTCGTAGGTGACCTGATGAAGCACCCGAGACGACATCCAACTCTACTCTCTAGCACCATATCGTATCTCACGCTGTGAATATGACAATCAACTGCTTCTAGTGACACATTATAGTTGGCCATGATAGTATAGAAGCATCTTTTTTACGGCTCAAGCATTGATTCGTCGTATCGGCGTCGCTACAACGTCGAAGGTGACCTGATGAAGCACCCGAGACACATCCAACTCTACTCTCTTGCACCATATCGTATCTCACGCTGTGAATATGACAATCAACTGCTTCTAGTGACCCATTATAGTTGGTTATGATAGTATAGAAGCATCTTTATCACGGCTCAAGCATTGATTGGGCGTATCGGCGTCGCTACAACGTCGTAGGTGACCTGATGAAGCACCTGAGGCGACCGCCAGCTCTACTCTCTAGCACCATATGGTATCGTATCTCACGCTGTGAATATGACAATCAACTGCTTCTAGTGACCCATTATAGTTGGCCATGATAGTATAGAAGCATCTTTTTCACGGCTCAAGCATTGATTGGTTGTATCGGCGTCGCTACAACGTCGTAGGTGACCTGATGAGGCATCTGAGGCGACCGCCAGCTCTACTCTCTAGCACCATATCGTATCTCACGCTGTGAATATGACAATCAACTGCTTCTAGTGACTCATTATAGTTGGCCATGATAGTATAGAAGCATCTTTTTCACGGCTCAAGCATTGATATGACGTATCGGCGTCGGTACATCGTCGTAGGTGACCCGATGAGGCTTAATTTGATAGAACCACCAGCCCTACTCAATCAATGTTGTATCTCACGCTTCTTTTCTTGCCAATTTCGTCCTTATACAGTGCTTGTTGGAAAATCTTGTTTCTCCTCGTGTGGGATTCCGCTTGGAAACCTTCCGAAGTGTCAGCTATGCAATATGCAGGCTGACCCTCGGAGGGCTGCCAGTCATGAGAAAAGAAAGTTCTGTCGGGAGGGGAGGGAAAGGATTGTGCAAACTAATGCGGCCATTGCGAACCAACGGGCTCTCGAAGTAGGTGTTACAGCGTACGGAGAGGATCTGGAACGGGTGGAGGTGTTTAAGTATCTCGGTCGGCTCATGTCGATGGATGATACCGACACGCAGGCAATTCGGGATAATCTATCCAAAGCACGTAATGTGTGGAAGAGGTTACATCGGCTCTTGCGTGGGGAAAACATGAATCCCAGGGTTTGCGGTATGTTCTTTAAGGCGGTTGTACAGGCAGTGTTATTGTATGGGAATGAGACTTGGGTGTTGACTGAATCGGCGATGAGGTGTCTGGAAGGCTTCTATTATCGAGCTGCCTGCCGTATGGCTAGGGAGAATCGACCTAGGAAGAACAACCAGACTGGAGAGTGGACGTATCCAGCGCGGAAGGATGTTTTTGAAGAGGTTGGGTTGTACACTTTGACGGAATACATTGATAGGAGGAGGAAGACTATTGGGGCTTACATTAGCACGGATCGCTCGATCTTCGATCTTTGTAGGAATGGTGAGAGACGACGCGGTACCAATTCCCGCCGGTGGTGGTGGGATCAGCTGATTAATGCGGACTTGGAGAGTGAAGAGGATGCCTCTTCTGTTGTATCTGAGAACGCGTCTGAGGTGGGATCGCAGTCGTCTATTGAGGACAGTGCATAAAAGGGTTGGCTAGTTGGATCTTACGTGTGGGGTTTAGCATAGTCATTTATTTCTATAACAGCAAGCGCCTAGGGGTTGCACGAACACTGCCCGAGAACTCGAAAGTTCATTCGTTGGGAAAGACGTGTAATGCCCGGAGGCCAAGTTACACACTGTTCAAATACTCCAACTTCTGTTATCATCGGGATGTTACAATACTGTAGGACGAAGAATCGTACATTAGTACATCATTATGTAATGACGTAAATAATGCGTCAATATTACAGCCTCATTTGCATCCTGATGAGTTCTGATTTGGGCTGTTACTGTTATGTACAAATTATCTATCGCTGCCTACGACCAAGGGAATAACTACTACGTCTGTACGCGTGCTTGCATATAGCGCATTCTGTAGATTAATCAATGATAGTTTTTGTCGATGTTCCATTCTTCATCTCTTGAGAAATACTTTTGTCGATTAATTTCAAAAGACTGATAATGAATCCGAGCTGATTATCTTCTGGTATCTCGGCAAATGGAGTAACATGTAAAAAGAGTGAATGACAGCCGACCAACTGTTTTGTAGATTGCTGCATATTCTTCTCGAGAGAATCATTTACTGATTTGCATTGATCAAGACTCAGACAGTATGTATAATTGCAAACAAATCTTCCTGGGTCTTGACTAATACAGCAGGCGGATTGTCCTTGCTGTTGTAACTCTGTGCAAATCTCATTTAGATCAAGTGTCGTTCGTAGTTCGTAGACATTGTCCGAATGTTGAACTATTTCCTAGGATACATATCTGTTGTGGTTGGTAGCCATTGTTATCGGGCACACGGAATGTGGCATCATTGTATGCACATTGTTCTAGTTGCATTTTCTTCCCTCTATAATTCACACCCAAATGTAGCATCACGAATACATCCTTTGTAGAGCAATCATAACTTTCGTCATCACCATCTTTATTTAATTTGTCGCTGCACAGTCGAGAATAAATCCCTTGAATCTCAAATTTCGCTGCTTCGGCCGAGGTGTCTAAAATGTGAGTCTCCCGAATGTGCACGCCATCTTCAAGCAGCTTCACTTTGTTGTTGCGTAGGCATGAAATAAGAGTGGACGTAGGATTATTGGGCACTCCGGCGAATGGTCCGAAGCCAGTTATTACAAAGGAGCAGCGGCTGCCATTTCTTCCATGCTTTTCGTCTTCTTGCTCCTCAGTAGGTTTGGTTGCTTCCATTGTCGCCATCGTTTTGTATATATCTGCTGTTATATTTCCTGACTTACTCTTTACTAATAAATTGAAATTGATGTGGTTTTTGCCTCTCTTTCTTCGTTCATGCTTCTTTCTCACACCATAACCGATACGACTAAAAGCGGGTTCGACCGGCACACAACTTCCATCTCCTATCTTTATATTTGAGAGTCATTTCTGCAGTGATGTCGCCAGGCAAGGGTACTTGTCAAGACAATGGATTTAGGAATCCAATTCTGCGCCCTTCTGCGGCCCAGCTCTTTGCAGGTTCAATCATGGGAACCCCAAGCCCAATAGTCAAGAGCAAGTTCCTGTCGTTCCTTTCGGTTTCCGCTTCTGCAATTCCGCGACAAGATGCAAGATGTATCATATCGTACTTCAGCTTCAGTAATTACTTGCGGAACTTTGTCTTTTAGGGCTGAGAACACCATCAGAATACCTGTGTAGAGCTTCAGCTCTTTGCAAGTTCAATTCAATGTCAATGTTTCGCAGCTACAAATACGACAATGAAGAGTTTCTTGTGGCCAATTTACGTTTGTTATGATGTCATAAAAGAATATAATCTACTACGCATGCTCTTTGTAGTTTTGCTTTGCATCAGCCATGCTTTAACTACAACTCGTAGGTGACATCAGATAACAATAACAATAAGTAATCTTGATCTTGAGCACATTGATTGCAGACCTACTTTAGTTTTAATGCTTCGTTGTTTTGCGAAACATCGCATCCTCAACATACATGTATTGTATCGAAAGAGCACGTGCTGAGTGTGATTTTAGCGAAACAGCACGTGCCTCTTCCATTTTAACCTTATTTCAGTGTATTGTACCCTAACTGTGCTAATATCGAATGTTGATCATCGGATTATGGAGATTTTTAGTCGCTGACGGACAGGAAAGTTCGATCTGTGTCTTTTTTAGTTCTGTATTCTAGCATTTCGATCTTCAAGTTCTCCCTTTTTGATGTTCAAAATCAGGGGTTCTTCTTCTCTTTTTCATTTTTGGCAAACCGACACAACCACAACCAACCACAACCAACAGTGCACATAATATTACAATTGCGTAACGCCGTTGTAGTAGTTCATAGAGTGTTGCTTCGGTAAGAGCCCCAATATCCAATGTTGCGACGTATATAATGTGTATAGCTGCAAGAGACTTCTCTCGAAGTGTTTGTTTGGTTGCGCAGAGCAGCTTGAACAGAATTATTGATGCTATCGCGCCGCTTGTCTCATGTGCTAACTTCTCCTCGAATCACGTATTATTTCCTCAGTACAGCCATTCTTGCATAATAGTCTATCAAATCATATACAAATATGAATACGGCTGACCAATCCGCGAAGGCAGGGGTGGGTGAAGTGATCGAGGTGGTAGCTCGTGATAATCGAGCAGATCCCGAGACAGGCATTCAAGGTGATGGTGGTTTCGCAGAAGCAGCTAATCCACATCTAGGTGGCCATGGGCATTGGAACTGGAACTCAAAGTATGCAGGAGCTGTCGTAATATTGACGTCGCTTGTCGCTGGAACTGGAATCGGCATCTGGAGTAGTAGGAATCAAAAGATTGAGGAGAACCAATTTCAAAAGATTGAGGAGAACCAATTTATTGCTACTCCAGGAACGAAAGCAGTCAAATCCACAAAGACTCCAAAATCCAAATCATCAAAAGCCCCGTCCTCAGAGCCTTCCTTCGAGCCAACCAATGGACCATCCTTCACACCATCCGTGTCATTGGATCCATCAAATGGACCGTCATTCAAACCGTCCAATGAACCGTCCTTCGAACCATCCGTGTCTTTGGAGCCATCAACTGAACCGTCCTTCGAACCATCCGTGTCTTTGCAGCCATCAACTGAACCGTCCTTCGAACCATCCGTGTCTTTGGAGCCATCAACTGAACCGTCCTTCGAACCATCCGTGTCTTTGGAGCCATCAACTGAACCGTCCTTCGAACCATCCATGTCTTTGGAGCCATCAACTGAACCGTCCGTCGAACCATCATTGTCTTTGGAGCCATCAACTGGACCGTCATTCAAACCGTCCGTGTCTTTGGAGCCATCCAATGAGCCATCATTGAAGCCTTCAGTATCTTCTCAGCCGTCAGACGAGCCCTCATTAAAGCCCTCTGTATCTTCTCAGCCGTCATATCAAGGAATTCGCTTCGCATCTCCCTTTATGATGCCATTGGGTGATACTGGGCTCACCACTTCAGACGGCTACGTGTTGGAGTTTACGTCTGCTGGTAATCTGGAGTTACGTGATAACAATGGATCTCTTTTGTGGGAATCAGTCACAGCTGTGACTTCTGGTTTCGTTAACTTCCAAAGTGACGGAAACCTTGTTATTTATGATACCGCGACTGGTTCGCTCGATCCTACACCTTGGTATTCCAACACCTGCGAAGCCTGTAATAAGGTTGACCAAAGTGGACTTGTAGGGAAAGGGACTGTTTTGTATCTTCCCGGTATTGAATCTGAGTGTGAATGCACTGATTACATGTGCATCAAGGTTCAAGATCAAACTACGCTGGTTTTCACAGACTATTATGCCGTAACTGATGGAGAGTTCTTTGAAACAGTAGCGTCATGTCCAGCAGCATCAAATTAATGACGCAACCCTCCTAGGCATTGACATTGAGACTATACATGTTAGACGTTGACGGATTAGACTATCTCCATCTGTATAGGAGTAGAAGAAGTAGTAGTAGAAGATTATAGTTTGTGAAGAAAAGAGGAGAGGCCGACCTCTCCGCCAGCAAGAGGATGAACTTGTTGGAATCTATGTGGCTGTAACCTATAAGACAGGGTTTGCAGCAACTTGCTTGTATTATACTTGTTTCTCAGTCTCTTTCTGCATGTATCTCCTTATGGGCACATGCATATTGATGCTGGCTCCATCCATAGCAATAGCAGGTAAGTTGGGGCGCTTTGACTTGATTATCTAGTTTACTTACATCCCTCCCTCATATTTTGGGTCAAATCCAAGAAATTGTAGAACCCTTTGAATGCAGTACATACTTCGTTTAAGTAGGATTGTTAGTCAGCCTCTGCGCCCTCTCCTACGACTGCTTCTACCGCAACATCCCTTTGTCCCTTCTTGCGTTGTTTCGCTTGATTCTTAGCTTGTCTCACGTTCTTGCGGCGGCCACTTGCTCATCAAAACAACCTCGACAGATTGGCAGCGGAGTCTTGCCGCCCAGATCAAGTTCCATTATCATTTCGTCAGGAGAAACAATATCATCCTGAACATAGCAAATTGCACAGACATCATCGGACACTACAATTCTACCACCTTTAGTACCAGTCTTTGGATTGTAATATTGTGATTCGACGTAGTTGCCGCACCTCATTGCTCGTTTGCTGTAAAACTTACTTCGGCATCTTTTGATCTTATCGCCACAAACATATCCATTATTTTCAATCCATAGTTGCAGTCTTTTCAGCTCCTCCTTTGTAGGACCATTCTGTCATTGAATTGCCGTCCGGAAACCATCCCCTCCTCCTCATTGGCAGCCGTATCACATGATGTGGCGATGAGAAAGCAGTTATTGCTGCCTACGACCAAGGGAATAACTACTACGTCTGTACGCGTGCTTGCATATAGCGCATTCTGTAGATTAATCAATGATAGTTTTTGTCGATGTTCCATTCTTCATCTCTTGAGAAATACTTTTGTCGATTAATTTCAAAAGACTGATAATGAATCCGAGCTGATTATCTTCTGGTATCTCGGCAAATGGAGTAACATGTAAAAAGAGTGAATGACAGCCGACCAACTGTTTTGTAGATTGCTGCATATTCTTCTCGAGAGAATCATTTACTGATTTGCATTGATCAAGACTCAGACAGTATGTATAATTGCAAACAAATCTTCCTGGGTCTTGACTAATACAGCAGGCGGATTGTCCTTGCTGTTGTAACTCTGTGCAAATCTCATTTAGATCAAGTGTCGTTCGTAGACATTGTCCGAATGTTGAACTATTTCCTAGGATACATATCTGTTGTGGTAGGTAGCCATTGTTATCGGGCACACGGAATGTGGCATCATTGTATGCACATTGTTCTAGTTGCATTTTCTTCCCTCTATAATTCACACCCAAATGTAGCATCACGATTACATCCTTTGTAGAGCAATCATAACTTTTGTCATCACCATCTTTATTTAATTTGTCGCTGCACAGTCGAGAATAAATCCCTTGAATCTCGAATTTCGCTGCTTCGACCGAGGTGTCTAAAATGTGAGTCTCCCGAATGTGCACGCCATCTTCAAGCAGCTTCACTTTGTTGTTGCGTAGGCATGAAATAAGAGTGGACGTAGGATTATTGGGCACTCCGGCGAATGGTCCGAAGCCAGTTATTACAAAGGAGCAGCGGCTGCCATTTCTTCCATGCTTTTCGTCTTCTTGCTCCTCAGTAGGTTTGGTTGCTTCCATTGTCGCCATCGTTTTGTATATATCTGCTGTATATTGCTTCATGATACTACTTTACTTGGCGTTGCAGGTGGGTGTTCATTCCTCTCTTTCTTTGTTCATGCTTCTTTCTCACACCATAACCGATACGACTAAAAGCGGGTTCGACCGGCACACAACTTCCATCTCCTATCTTATATTTGAGAGTCATTTCTGTCAGTGATGTCGCCAGACAATGGATTTAGGAATCCAATTCTTCGCCCTTTCTGCGGCCCAGCTCTTTGCAGGTTCAATCATGGGAACCCCCAGCCCAATAGTCAAGAGCAAGTTCCTGTCGTTCCTTTCGGTTTCCGCTTCTGCAATTTGTCGGGTTTCTCTGCCTCTGCAATTCCGCGACAAGATGCAAGATGTATCATATCGTACTTCAGCTTCAGTAATTACTTGCGGAACTTTGTCTTTTAGGGCTGAGAACACCATCAGAATATACCTGTGTAAAGCTTCAGCTTCAGCTTCAGCTCTTTGCAAGTTCAATTCAATGTCAATGTTTCGCTTTCGCCGTTGACCACGTTAACGTTACCGAATAAATACATTAACATAGCCCAAGGAGTAGCAAGCAATCAGGACGGACCCTCCAGCAGCAGCGACTACCTCTCCATCTCCAAACTTGGGAGGAGAAGCAAAGACGCCCCAGCGCCAGCGCCAAACACACCGAATAGCTTTCCTCTTGCTCTTGGGTTTCGCTTGTCAAGGTCAAGGCCTACTTTCGCTTTCTCTACACATCAAAGCACTAACTCCTAGAGAGGTAAAACCGAAGCAAAAGCCTCAATGGCAGCAACAAAAGGAGGACGCTCAAGGAGGCTTGAAAGGACATTTCATTTCATTATCATCTACACCATTCTGTCGTTCTTCGTCGTGGTATACCTTGGTGGTGGTGGCCATAAAAGGGTGCACAATCACAATCGCAACAGCAACAACAAAAATCTACCGCATGTAGAGGATTCGAGCAAGTTGTCCTGTTGGATTCAGGATCCATCCATAACGTTTCTAAAGCTGTGAATATGACAATCAACATCAACAGCTTCTAGTGGGCCATGACCATGATAGTTGGCCATGATAGTATAGAATGATCTTGTTTACAATTCAAGCTCTTTTGATCGTATCGGCGTCGCTACAACGTCGTAGGTGACCTGATGAGGCATCTGAGACGACCGCCAGCTCTACTCTCTAGCACCATATCGTTATCGTAACTCACGCTGTGAATATGACAATCCACAGTGTTAGTGACCCATTATAGTTGGCCATGATAGTATAGAAGCATCTTCTTCTTCTTCACGGCTCAAGCATTGATTGGTCATATCGGCGTTGCTACAACGTCGTAGGTGACCTGATGAAGCATCTGAGGCGACCGCCAGCTCTATAACTCTCTAGCTCTAGCACCATATCGTATCTCACGCTGTGAATATGGCAATCTACTGCTTCTGATTACCCATCATAGTTGGCCATGATAGTAGAATGATCTTGTTTACGACTCAAGCTCTTTTTAATCGTATCGGCGTCGCTACTATATCGTAGGTGACCTGATTAGGATTAGGTCTACTTTCGGATGGCCGCAAGCGCAATCACAACTTAAGCTACAAATACGACAATGAAGAGTTTTTGTGGCCAATTTACGTTTGTTATGATGTCATAGAAGAATATAATCTACTACTCATGCTCTTTGTAGTTTTGCTTCGCATCAGCCATGCTTCAACTACAACATCGTAGGTGACCTGATACTGATAACAATACAATAAGTAACACTTGAGAGCAGCCTATTTTAGTTTTAATGCTTCGATGTTTTGCGAAACATCGCATCCTCAACATACATGTATCGAAAGAGCACGTGCTGAGTGTGATTTTAGCGAAACAGCAGTGCCTCTTCCATTTTAACCTTATTTCAGTGTATTGTACCCTAACTGTGCTAAAATCGAATGTTGATCATGGATAATTGAGATTTTGAGTCGCTGACGGACAGGAAAGTTCGATCTGTGTCTTTTTTAGTTCTGTATTCTAGCATTTCGATCTTCAAGTTCTCCCTTTTTTATGTTCAAATTCGTCTATTCTTTTTCATTTGTGGCAAATCGACACAAAACAACCAACATCGTCAACGAGCAGTCTTTTTATCGATTCATGCAATCCAAATTAACATCATGACTGAAGAACCTCAAACTCAAATCAATCAAGGAGAAATTGAAGTCGCGGACGACCTCGAAGACTTCAGCTTGAATGCTGAATCTGAATCTGATGCCGCTCCAACGAAGTGCTCTTTCATGTGGATGTGGTGGGTGATGGCAGCTGTTCTATTCACTACATTTGCGGTTTTTCTAAGCAGCGCTTCTGTAGGAATTGTTGCGCATAATCAAGCTCAAGCTCAAGCTCAAGATCAAGCTCAAGCTCAAGCAGCAATCAAGGAGAGCAGTGGTAGCAAAAGCGGCAAGAGCAAATGCAGCAAACGCAGTTCTGCGAGACGTCTCAAAGACGCCGACTTTGAAGATGACGAAGTCGTCTCCAACACTGACATTGTGGACCGTGAGCTCGATTCTTTTAATGATGATGATGATTGTGAAGATTCGGATTCGGATTCGGATTCGGATTCGAATGCAGATGCAGAGGAGCCCGATGGTGATGCTGTACGGGCAAAATATGAAGGCACCATAGCATTGGGAAACTTGGACTGCGGAAGTGAGGATGAGGAGGAGGAGGAGGAATGCGTGCAAAGTGTCCAAAATGCGTTGAATGCTGCCTTAGAGGAAGTAATTTGCAGGGACCTCACTCAACCTCTCGTTCCCCCTTGCTGGGTGGTTGTGGATCCGACGCCAGAAGAAGTTGAAGTTGAAGTTGAAGGAGTGACTGATGAAGCAGGCCGCCGCCATTTAGATCTGCAAAGCCTATGGACATTCATTGCCAGTATTACCATCGCAGGTCCTTCTGATACTGAAGCAAACGTGGACAGCACCATTGACAGCGCTTCTGCAGCAATATCGGATGTAGCGGTGGCTCTGGCAGAGGCATTGAGGGAAAGAAATATCGAAGTTATTCTGGAGGCAGTGACACAAGTTTTCGAAGTCCTCGTCGTGGAATTGAGTCCTGACCCATATGATTGGGCTGCCGTTATTCCCAATGTTACTGGGTATCAATTGGTGGGAGAGGGATATTGTACATCTAGCCGTGGAGAGTACTACGGTGGTATTTTTTACGACGCTGACTCCGTTCTTGATTGTGTCACAAAGTGCAAAGATTCAGTCTGCTATGCCGAGAATAATTGGACCATGCCGGGAGTTGAATTGGAAGGAAGTGATTGCTTTTGCCTCGTAAATGAAGCGTATGAGTCTGGTGATAGTTGTACTGATCCCAAATCTGACTTAGGCGATTTAGACTATGGCCCAGGAACAGGTCAGCCATGGTTCTCTGGACCAGACGGTCAAGATGATGATGTCCTCTGTTTCCGCTTTATTTAATGATTGGAAATGGGAAACAAGTTGCGAAGGCGAAGTTGAAGTTATTATTTGTCTGTGTTTGTAAGAAGATTGATCTGTCACACTGTCAAGCTCAAGCATCTCAATGGCGGTATTTTTTCTTGAGAGTGAATGTGTAGACATGAAATAGTTCACTTTAGTAGTTAAAATTATTCCTCGTATAGCGTAGTTTGTAGAAGCTGTGTTACCATCTAACACGTGGTGAGTGAACTGTACGGTATCGACCGTTACATCGTAGTGTTGGTGTTGCCTACACCTACATGCGGCGTGAATCCATACATTCACATAGACGGATTCCATAGACGTATATCACATTTTTATTCTCTGGTGCTGGTAAGCAGCAGTTAAATCTTCTATCGACGAGAAACATCCTATCTTTTATGGAAATTCACTAAATGTAGCTAATGCTAATGAGATGACTGCAAAGAAAAGGCCAATGTTGTTCTGTCTGCCTTTTGCATTTTTCGTTCTAGATCTATGCCTTCCCTGAGCCTGAGTGCAGTTGAGCTTCACATAATTGGTGTCTTCCTCATGCCACTGCTTCCCTCCGTTGGAGGTGGAGGATGGAGATAACTTCATCTCAGCTCATCCCTGAAATCGACTTTTCACTTTTCATAGAGAATGAAAGAAAAACACTCGCCTCACTGACGGTAGCGGTAGCTTTTTCTACTTTTGCAAGACCGAAATATAACCAACGCTACCCCAAACACTTGGATTGTCAACATCCATTCTATCCACCAATTTCCATCCATGGTCAGGGTTCAATACTCGATCAGTCGTCACGGCCACAACGCCATTTTGACACGTAGATGCCAGTGTTTGTGACCATTTCGATGAGAGGACCATTGCACCTAGCTCTGGATTAAATGATTGTGAAGAGTCTGTCTCAAATACGGTTGAGTATGCAAAGAGCAAGTTGGCTTCCGACAAAATAGACTGAACGGTATCATTGTCACATAGTGTGTTTTGGAAGTAAGGATCTATTCCAGGTAAAACATTGCCATTGTAAAATGATATCTGTGTCTCTTCTCCCGATGTATTCTTATCGTCAATTGGCCTGAACAAATCTTCGCTGATCCCTCGTTGAAGAGAGCCCACTGCCAATGAATGCAGCTGGTGACCTATTTCAATTCCTGTTACATCCCAATCACTCCGTGTCAAACCTGCATACAAAGGCAGCCGGCCAGAGCCAGATCCTACGTCAATCATCTTCTTTCGCTTGCCACCCGTTTCCTCTTGCGTTGTTGTCTCATCTAAATAGCCAGCAGCGAGATCCACCAACAAGTCGAAGCTATCAAATGGAAATTCACCATAGGTATATTCATTCCGTGGATCATCTTTTGTTATGACTTTGGCGTGTGTATCTTGACCGAATGCTTCCGTACCGGCATTAGTGCGAGATCGTTCTTCGTTTGGAGGACAGAGTATATTAGTGACTAGTTGTTGTGCTGCTGGGCGATCAATGATGTCGTCTTTGTTTGCAAGTGTTGCTTGATGTATTTGGTGGGTGATGGTGGATGACATGCACAATGATGACGTTTGTGTTCTGGGATGTTTGTGTTGCGGCTGCACGAACGCATAGCTAGAGAAGGTGACCAGACTAAGCAGCGCGATTGATAAGGCTACTGCCCGTCGGCAGTGATGAGCATATGAAGTTGGTGTTATCGTCATGATAATTCGAACAGTATCACAGAAGTGCAGATTGTTGATTGAATTGATTGATGCCGTGCGTGACTGTGATTTGAGGTGTGACTCCACGTTGAAGTGTCACCAAGAATTCAAATCAAGATCTTTATGTAGCTTGTTCTCATGGATAATGTTGTTCAATATCATGGTACTTAGGCGTTGGCGTTAGCGTTGGCATTGGTGTCAATGTGAATAGCAAGAGCTGCCGCGGTCAGTACAATAGGAGACGCAGGCAGATAGCTCTAGTGCACAAATTCTGCTGTCGATAAAAGAATTCATCTTTGCCCGGCGAAGAACACGTATTGTAACATCATAATGAAAGTCTATCAGACATCATCAGAGGAGGCATCTGCAACAACAAATTCGTTTCACTACAAGTATCGCAGACGAAAGATAATGACAACCCAAGTCACTTCTCTTTCGCTATTATCATTGCTATTCATAACATCCCATGTCAGATTAACTCTTGGGTTTGCTCCGTCTCATAATTCGTTAGTATCGGTATCAGCACAAAAAAAACGACATCAGTTTGCATCACAAAGATCGGATGATGACAGACAATCACGCCCTGCTCCATTCTTCATGGAGAATGTTGATGAGCAACAACAACAGCAGCAGCAGCAGCAAGAATCAGCGAACACCTCGTGGAATACTATACAACAATCTAATGGCTACACGCAGCAACAAATGGAAGAGCAATACAGCGAGACAACAGCAGTAAATGGACAATATCAAAGTCAGCAAGATTATTACTATCAAGAATCATCACAACCACAAGCAGCTCCAGAACAACAACAACAACAATCATCAGCAGGTCCATATTCATCATCTCAGGATGATGGTGGAATCAGTAATGTAGATGCAAGAGTTCTGGAATCAATCCTTGCAGATGGGAAACTTGATTTGAATTCAGAGGAAGAAGTCAAGAAATTGCTGGAAGGTCCACGAAGGACGGAAGTTTTTCGTGTTGATTTTAACAACGGTGAAGAAGATGAGAGTGGCAAGTATAGCTCGAAGGTTATCAGTGTAAGTTTGATCATTTTTGTGTGCAGTGTTCTTTTGTTTGATTTACATGTCATCTCATTCTTGAAATGATTGAATTCATTCTTTCACTTCCAGTCCGTCTCAGACAATAAATTCTGGAACAGCGTACGTGCCAAGGGATTTGAACTTATCGACACTGTAGGTATCATCATTGCCAATCGTATTGAACGTGACACAAAGACTTTAGCTGCAATTGGAATATTCGGACTGGATCGTATTCGCCAGGATATTGGAAGGGCACTCCCGGCAGCTGGTAGACAAGTGAAGAAGTTATTATTATCATCGAACAGTACCTATGTGGAGCAATTGTTGGACGCTACAGAAAATACACCGTTTGCGTTACCATCGGAACGATCCATGACGGAACGTGAGATGTTAACCACTCCCGCAGATGAAATTAAATCAGTGACTGGTGCGATTCTGGAAATTTTGGCTGGGAATCAGTTGCCGGAATCATCGTCGTTTTCTAGTCCTCGTCGTAATCTTGGCTCCTTTGCTCCTGCGGGTACGTCTAAATTGGCTGAAAGGCAAAAGAGAGCCTATCAGGCAAGGAAGAAGACTGTATTGAAGAGGGAGAGAGAGGGGATTGATCGATCTTTTGGGCGGACAATCGGGTCGCTGACCGATGCTACATGGGAATTGAGGAGAGAGATGCAAACAGGTGCGGGAAGAGAGGCTGGCTATCGAACAAAAGGGGTGAGGAGAGCACTAGCTGCAGGTGCAACAAAGCTGCTACAATCAGGGCGTGACGAAAGCAGGAAATTGATTAGTGGGAGCCGCAACAGATATGAGAGAATGATTGGCGGGTCAAGCGAACCGACACCTGACGCAAACCAAAATATCATGGATGTATCGGCGGTGGAAGAAGCTGAAATTATACAAGAAGTCATGGAAGAAACAAACTATGAATACGCAGAAGATGGGTTGCTCAGTCCTTCAAGCTTCCTCGAGGAGAAGCGTCGCCTCATCGCCACACTTGATTCCTGCCTCTCACAGCCAGGAAACACCTGGCTCACAAAAGAGGTTGTTACCCAGGCTACAAATACTGGTATCAACCTAGACAATGATGTGCTGAAGGAAGTCATTACGACCATGGTCACACTCCGAGATCAGTTGCAGAGAGAAGTCGACGAGGCAGAAGAGCGACAATGGATGGATTTAAGAATCGAGTACGTCCAAACAGAGCTTCGCCGGTTGAAAGAAATGGTGGATTCTATTTCTTCCTTGGCATTTTCTGCCGCAGGTGAGAATGCTGCAACTTTATTGAGAAACGAGTTGCAAGGCTTTGTTCTCAGTGACAATCTGGATGAGATTATTGATACCGAATTGGGACGGATGGAACAAGTTCTTGCCGAGAGAGTTGCTGCTCGTACAGAGGAAGTTCAATCCCAGAGGAGACAAGCAATGGAAGCAAGAGGTCAACAGGTGGTAGCTGAAGTGGTAGACGCAACAGTAGAATGGAGTCAGTCGTCACAGCAACAGGTCGGAAATTCTGGTTATTCTGAAGTAGAAGTGGTTCAGTCTCAAAATACAGGCTGGGATGCTGATTCATCTCAATCCTATTCGGATCAAGGTGGATATTCAGATCAAATGCGAAGTTCAGTGGAAGTTGTCTCAGATAATGAATACTCGGATTACGAGCAAAGCTTTAGGTATGCAGAAAGCGGCTCCATGGAGGAGGAAGAGGATGCTACAGAAGAGGAAAATCCTGCTACAGAATTTGTCTTACGTGTCTTGGATGCCCTCTTCTTTGTTGGTGAAAAGTTATTCTTTGTGGTGCTGCCTGAATTGATAACAGGCGGAGCCAATATATCAGCAAGGTATTCACAAGCCCAAAATAGAGGAACGGGTTCAGTTGGTTGGAAAGCGGTCAAGAATATGAAAACAAAGAAGAATCAGTATTGAGTAAAGTCGTTGGAATGATCATAATGGTGTAATCTCATTGAAACTACCGTATAACATATATATTCTATCTGTCCTGGATTAAGAATTATTACATGTCTTTTGCTGACTTCATTTGCAGTCTTCTTTTGCATGGAACAGGATCATCATTTCTTTACATTGATTCTGAATGGACGATCGACAAGCGAATCCAAGCGAGGGTATCATCAGATCAGTTGGTATACATTCAAAACGCAGGAGTAAATTGCAGCTTCTTCAGTGCAGCAGCTTCAGGAAGAACAGGCTCCTCAGTATGTACATACCTCGTAAGCTGGTTACATCATACTCCTCTCCGTGAACTCTCTTCTTCTGTTCTTTCTCAGAAGGAACCTTGTTATTTAGGGTTATTGTTATCTGAGCTTCTTCTTGCATTGCATTCTTAACCCTTTCTACACAGTCATATTTACTTGTGACAATTTCATCCGTATTTCAACGAAGCTTAGAGAATCTCGGCAATCTGTTGGCGGGCGGGGAACACTATCGCAGTCAGGTAAGCAGCAAGCAAGACTCCGCCACGCTGGAAGATTTTTTACTCGACGTGAGGAGGCTACAAACCCTCTCTCTAGCTGTGCAACTGCCTGGCAGCCAAGGCATTACTGACAGCGTATTATATCTCTCCTTCCATGTAATGCAATTAGAAATGAGTGATGTGGATTCAAAAAGCAGCTCTGGCAGCGAGACGAATTCCTCTGCAAATGCGGGTGAGGACTCTCTCGACTTTATGCAACGGATGATAGTAGATCAACAGCAGCATCTCATATCTCAATATCAATGCGAAAAGAGCAACACTAGCGGAGTAAATGGTAAGTGCTATGCGCCCTACCCAGCATGGCATTGGGAGGTATGATTCCTTTCTGATGTAAAGTAGATCGAGCAATTCACTTTGGTCTTCTCTTTCAAAGCCTTTGCAATTGCTTGCTGTGTGCTGTGTGCTGTGACGTTTGTTGTTCGTGATATATGATGAACCTCAACCTCAATTGATCCTCTGTAATGCAACCGTGCAGAAGTCAAAGGCAGTGATGACCTTATTACAAGAATAGAGAGGGAACAATCCGAGCTGAGAATTATCAACCAGCAAAATTCAATCTTGAAACAGATTGAGAAGGATAATTACTCAACATCTCATGGCAAGGTTGCAGAAACGACCGTCCAATCAAAAGAGAAATCTCCGGACTCACAGCAGGTCCCAAAAGCCCTGAAAGATGAACCTTCTCTTGCCCATCATGACCATGAGATGACTCTCAGCAGTAGTAGAGAAATTCCTAAGCAAAAGCATCTCGAAGACACGCTTATAGGAAGAGAAATATCCTGCCGAGGCGACAAATCAAGTCAAGAACAAGCCGATGGCAATGATCAATCTGAAAGCAGGCCCTCAGCATCCTTATCAGCAATAGAAATTCCTTATTCGTCACGAGATGCTTGGCGAAGGCTGGAAAGTGAGTTGGAGGAGTACTTCTCAAACTTTGAATTACACGATGAGAGCATACCGCATGAAGCCACTGCTGATGAATTCAAATTACCACCAAATACATTGGACGGAGTCTCTGCCGACGCCGAACCCGTCTACGATAGGCTATGGCGAGGAAGTTCTCCAGGGCAAGTGCCACTTCCTCCTGTGCAATCTCGGAGTCAGGTGTTGCCTCATATATTGGACAGAGAACGAGATCATGTCGATGAAGATGATATGGACGATAGGAAGCCCCCCGCAAGTCAAGATGACGAAGGTGCATGACGTGATGGCATCGCCGTGCCGTCTGTCTCCTTTGTGTATTTCCGTGGCCTCAAACCCAAAAGACTCTTGTGAATTCTAGGGTAGTTTCATCCAACATGATACACTTTTATAGTTTGATAAGGATAGGCTAAGCTTTCATATTTTGAAACTGATAGCAGTCCGATCTCCTCCCCCCACTCCCTTGTGCAGTCAATACATAGCAATGCATGAGCTCCCAATCCTCGGGATAAGAGACATTGCCAGGAGAAAGTTAAACCCAAGGATGATGACTGCCAATGCATAGCCAGGGGAGTCCCTCTATTATACTAAGCAGTCATATAAGCATTTCAGTTTCTACCTCCACTTCTATTGTCGAGATGTAACATGCTTGCTTTGATGAGAGTGGGTGAATGAATGGAATGGAAGTTCACAATCGCAAAAGATCCTCCGCTCCGCTCAAATTATGTAGCTCAAATCCTCTCTGACTTGATGTCGTAACGGTTCTCAGTGCGTGGACTTCTAAATTTTTTAGTACCGTTATTACTTAATTTGTCCGTAACGGGTCTCCGTACTGCGAACCCCGAAGAGCCTGCTCTCGCTCGCTCGCTCCTCGCTCGGCTCTCTTTGATTGTACGATTGGGCATCATCTGTGTACAATAACAAGAGAGAGAGTCTTGCAATCGAATAATCCTGCTAACCAGCAATTTCGCTCTAGTAAATAACAACAACAGCAGCTGAAAAAATTCTGCTCTTGGCCTGAACCAATCTAAGCCTACCTGAGTAGATTTTGCATCAAAGAAAAAGCAAAATGATGAAGTCTTCATCAGAAGGATCTTCTTTCTGCACAATGGGAGGTATGATGATGACTGCAAATTTCCATGCCATCAATATGCCTGTCGTAAATCCCACTGAACAAGCATCTGAAGAGAACAAAATAATTGGTGCATCTGCTAATAATACACATCATAATGTTACAGGCAACACGACGAGTAATGATACTACTATCGATGATCACAACCAAAGCAGCAGCATGAATCACGATGATCACAGTTCAATGCATAATCACGATCACTCATCTCATAGCATGCCCATGATGAGTCAAGGGACAGTGATGTATATGGATGGTTTTCAATCTGCGCTGTTTCACAATTCACAAAATCCTCCACCGTGTCTGAACTTTTTGCATCCTTCGGTAAGATCTTTTTGTATATATATGATTCAATCGATATAGCTTTGCAACGATTTACTTAAACCTGCTAACAACAATACCAACTCAATAAAATCGTCACTTCTCTGTACACATAAACAGTGGACACTGCACACACCATCAAAATTCATACTTGCAATGCTCTGCGTAACAATCATGGGTATGTTTGTAGAAGCATGTGGCGTATGGAGAGTGCGATGCTTACGCAAAGGACGGTCACATCGACAAAAACAACGACTCAAACGTATACGACAATGGGAACAACGTCAACTACCAAATATGCAAGGGCGGGAATTGGAATATGGACGGAGTAGGATGTTCCAGCGTGAGGTTAGTGAACTAAGTGTTGTTTCTGAGAACGGTGGAGGAGAAGAAGAAGTAGTACCGATGATTGTAGATGAGGATTGTCCGAGGCCTATTCGAAGGATATGGAAACTCATTCCTTCTTGCATACGGAATGTTTGTGACAAGCAAGTTTCTGGATTAGACAAGCAAGGTAATCCGAAATGGATACGAATATATGATATTGGTGCAGCAAGTCTACATGCATTTAGAGCATGGCTTGGGTATCTCCTCATGCTTGCAGTCATGACGTATTGTGTTGAGTTCATGTTTTCTGCCATTTTTGGTATGGTGTTTGGTCGATATTGGTTTGTTGATATGGATGTCAGAGGTGATGGCGGAGGAGTCATGGGTGGTGCAGTTGGTGTCGGTGGAGGCATCGGTGGCGCTGGGCTTGGTGAAGGAGGTGGTGCAGGTGCTGCTGTGCATGACCAAGGAGTGACAATGAATACGCATGCACATGATGGTACCTGGGGAGGAGGAGATCCTTGTTGTGGTATTGACGAACACGATGAGGACGATCACAATATGAATGAACAACCACTACGAGAACCTTTATTGGGGACTGGCAATAGTGCTAATGCAGGAGTCAAACGTCGTAATGCATTCGACCCGTAAAGAGAATTTGAGTACAATTGCCTTCTTAGGCCATCATGAATCAGTACAGTACCATAAAGAACCAAGAGCAGAGGAATGTGTAACAAAGAAGTTAGTAACACTCATCTTAATTAAGTACGAAGCACTGGCTATACAAGAGATGAACCATACATTTGTACAAAGGAGTAACATTTCTTCTCTCCTTTCTAAAAGTTTACAAAAAGCAACACTGTGCATTTTAATACACCGAGCTCTATTCGGAGTCAGAGCCAGCCAAGTCAATCACACCCGAGTCACGTCTAGACGCTGGACGAGCCGCACTCGATGAACGAGCCGCACCACTAGCACTACTACGAGACCTCCTTGAAGATGGTGAGTTGCCAAAATAATTGAAAAGAGTCGATCGTTGTTGACGACTTGCCCTACTTTCGCCGTTGGAAGAAGCACGCGATGAGCCACGACTACTACGTGGACTGCTGCTCGCTCTGGATGCAGCACCACCACTTGCCCTTGCCGCCGCAGGAGGTGCAGCAGCACTTGCAGCTGCCCCCGCTCCTCCACCATCACCCGCAGCATTTGCTGGTCCAGTAGTTCTCCTAACCTGAACAGTAAAACGTGCAGAAGGACCACCAATAGTCGCATCCTGCAAAATCATACGCAACATTCCAGCCATTTCATCCAAATCACCATCCCCAGCCATAGAGGGAGGCACTGGGAATCGAAAGGTAGTACGTCCTCTTTCCCCTCCAGCTTGCATGCTACCCAATCCTCCTGGTCCCATGAATGCTGAATTGAAAATTGACTCCAACAAGGCAAAACTCAACCCCGCAGGCATGTGTTGTTGATTTCTATCTTCCACTGTGCGTGAATTGACTCTGGGTGTAGATGCCGCCGCCGCAGAAGCAGCTGATGCTGCTCCCCCAGCAGCTTCACCAGCAGCTTCACCAGTTCTCCTCCTCGTATTCGATCCAGAATTATTCGTGTTATCACTTCTCTTTCTCTTTCCCCTCCTCGAAGAAGTTGTTGGTGGAGTTGCCGGTGGCAATTTTTTGACACGGTCAATACGATTAAAACGTTGCTTACAGCAGGGGCATTTGTTCTCAGTCTCCGCCCACTACGAATAATGTTGTAGATTATAACAAAAAGAGAGGAAAGAATCATTAGCCTTGCAGGACTTTGCACTAAGCAGTATCGCAATAATAATAAACATCCGCAACGATTAAAAAAACTCACCTTGTCAATACAATCAAAACAAAATTTATGAGTGCACCCCGAAATAGTGGCGAGATCCACAAGTGTATCAGGCTTATCCAAGCAAATGGCACACGTAAACTCCTCCAATTGGGATAAATCATCATCAGCGTTCTCTTCGGACTTGAATGATTGCGCTGCGAGTTTTTTGGCACCATTGGGAAGTGCCGCTGGTTTGAGATCTAGCGAGTTTGCCAGAGGCGAACGCTGTTGTTGTTGTTGAGTCGCAACATCTTCTTCCGTGTTGTCGACATTTCGACGACTCCTCCTCTTTCGTTCAATTCGAGCTTTTGTCTCTTCGGCAATTTTTGCTTTGGCATCGATTGCCGCTCGACGAGTGGAACGACGAATGGCGATTGGTGCTGCGTCTTCTTCTTCATTGTCGTTGTTGGTGGTGGTTGCTTGAGAGCGCGTTGTTCGTGCCGAGGTGGAGGAGGGGGCCGTTAGTTCGGTGGTTGTTGCCGTCGTGGAGCCGTTAATATTTGCGTTGGCAAGACGGGCGGAGTTGCGGGTGACGCGAGGCATGATTTCGTTGTTATTTTTTAATTGATTTCGATTGAAATGATTGTGAGGCTCTTGACTCTTGGGATCAAGAGAATGAAGAGCGTTGGGTAGTGTGGAGATGATTGTTGTGAGTAACTCTATTCAAAGCGCTTCATGGTTGTTGAAATAACGTCTTTTGACAGAGAGAATGAATGCATCATTCAGCCTGCATCAGCTCAGTCGAGTCAAAAAGAGAATAAAATGAAAATGAGAATTTCGATAGCCCACGCGGAGAAATTTATGCCCACGGCTAATTACCCACGGCACGGCAAGGAGGGCAATGCAAGGAGACACAAGAGGGTCATTAGATAATGACCCCATGCGTGAAGGACATCTCCGGAAGATCGCCGGCATTTGTAAAGGGGGCATTGGGGCAGATTCTCTTTTTAATTACTGTAAACAACAATTGATAAACGTAACGAAGTGCGTCATCAGGAAGCCCCCCTAAAACTTGGGCCCTCTTCGTTCAGGCAGTACCTCACGGTCATTCACGTTCGTTGTTCAAATCCGCGAGAATTGCCTTCTCTCCCACACCCACACACAAAGCCACCACCACAAAGCCACGCAGCAATTCCATTGAAGACCAAGCCGCAGCAGCAACCAAGCAGAAGTGATCCTACTACTGCACCGGAGCTAACCAAACCCACCATAAGCATTTTAAACAACCATGTCATCAATATCATCTTCCGCCCACCAAACGCAATCGGAACCACACGTTCCCTGCCACCACAACAACGACAGGGAAGTCCGGTCATCGGTTCCCCCCGCAGACTGGGTCAACCACACCACCACCGAGAGTTCTGCCCAATCTCACTTTGAATTCTTCTATCAAGTCATCTTTACATTTGTCCACTCTGCCTTGACATTATTGCTGGCACCAGTGCTCAAGAATACTCGACCAAGGAGTAGTAGTAGACGGTCATCATCCTCCCAACGTTCGAGGACACAAAGGAGAGACACACCACAGTCATTTCATCGAGAGGTTGACCCTGAATTAGCCATGCCTCCACACATGACTCCCGAGAACACTAGAGTAGCCTCTAATTCGTCCTCTATATTGAAGAGTCAACGACGAAGACGTCCATCGGGAGAACAGCCTCCCCACCAGGCTGCAATGACCGCCCAGGCCGCTGCAGCCACAGCAAAAAGTGTCCGATTCCCTGAACCAAAACGGTCACGACCTCCACTTGGACGTATCTCCTCTACCATTGGTGGTGTTGCCAGCAGTGCTAACATTAGCGTTGGCGAATCATCCTCAACCGGCAGCAGCTCTTCTGCTTCTTCCCGTAATGGTAGAGGGAGAATGGCACCGAGGTACACTCAGCGTGCTCATCACACCACTTACTTTTTAAGTGATTAGAGAGAGAGAGTAGGCATTGCAGTGGATGCGTTAGAATATTAGGGTTAATTGAATTAGTCTTACTATTTACAATCAAACGAAACTTAGGCTTAGTATGTCAACGACACTTAGTATGTTCATGTCAGTTAACCTTTAAGTCATTCTCAGTTCAGTTGGTCATTATTTTCAATCTCTTGTGATGTGATCTGATATTTAACAGATTCTTATCCTCATCCATCCTGGACGCATTATTGTTATTATTCAATCATGTAATATGTTAGGTCATCTTATAGTTGTTCTTCATATTAAATCCTCTTGCGCTGTGTATGTTGGCTGGGTGTAGAGGCAGGATGCCTCATCGTTTGGGAAAGTCTAATCTTCTGTTGCTCAGCAGAATCTTATCCTCATCCGCCCTGGTCACATGATTGTTTCTATTATCAAGTGCCTGCAAGGAATTTTCACTGTAGCTCAAGGAATAATCTCCATTCTTCCTGTTGTTGTTGTCCATTAAGGTTGGAAACAGAGGACCAGTAGTCTGAGTTGTTTGCGACTGGGATTCATCGTGAAGACCGAAATGAACAGATCGATTCTTCCTTGATGGAGAGTATTGCAACGAAGGTGTAGCAGGTCCAGGTGCAGGCGGTGGCGGTTGTGTCGGAACAGCAACAAGCTCAGTAGAATTCTTCCTGGAAGGCGACTGCATTGGAATAACTGCTGTAAACGATCCAGAACTTTCTGTGGATGTCATGCTCTGGATACCACTATCATCAAATAACGACAGTCCCACCTGGCTTGTGCTATAGGAGTCGCTGCGTAGACGATGGAAATGGCGTTTACTACTCCCCATACGTCCAAAGGATGCTTCCGAAAAGTGTCCACTTCTCCTCTCAGGAGATATCATTCCCATACTTTCAGCGTAGTGTATAAAGAAATCCTCTTCATCCGCTTTAATGTGTTCAAAGAAGAATCCAATCATTGGGTCCACCATGACTATTTTCATTGCTGGCATGAGAGCAAGAATCCACCGTATGCACCTTGAGTAACCAATTGAGGAGGAAAGTTGGATCGTACTCTTTAACAGTCCCGGGAGCAAATCTGGCAGTGTCGGATGATCTAAAATTTGAACCAGCGTGCCTGGGATAATACATCTAGTGAAGAACGGCTTCGGTATGATGGCATGTGTGTCCACATCAATGTCACCAGTAAAGAACCAAACAAAGATATCCAAGAATACAACCCCATCAACGAATATTTCCAGCATCCTTCCAACGTATAGTATGAAGAGCGCTTGAGGTCCTGAGGGTATGCACACTGCAATATCGAGAGGTGGTGTGCCAAGTATCGGTATGGTATCATAGATATGTCTCCGAAACTGATTGATTTGGTCCATGATGAAGGCAAGATGATTATTTGTTTGCTCAGGTGCTTTGCATTCCACAAGCAACCGTCCAACAATCTGAGATAGAGGAATGGAAAAACTCTCAGATAGATGCCATGATGCACACAGGCGAAAGATCTCCAACATGAGACAATTGGTTACCGTGATCCGCCATGCAATGCTAAATCTCGTTCTTGGTGATATGAGATACTCGGTAGACTGAAGAAGAGATCGTGGAGATGCCAAGTACCGATGATACCGACGTCCCTTTTCCGATTTTAACTTGTCGGTAATATCTTGTGTCACTTTTGTTATACGGTCGCACAATTCCGTTGTCGCTCCGAAATTGAGGTAGTCCTTTTGCAGCTTGGCAAGCTGCTTTGATATCTTCTTTCCAAACAGGCGCTTTTCATTGTACTGTTCTACGACTGTGTTTGTAAACGTTCTCATTGGCGAGTTTTGACCCAGGGTAAAGGTCGATGGAATTCTAGCCAGTGCAGTTTGCACCTTGGCAAGACTTTGCAACTTTTGTATATCCGAGAAAATCATGGAAGGCCTGTCAAGTCGGAGTTGTCTTGCCATGTCACTCGTCCATCTCTGACGACGAGTCTTGAACACTGAGCGTACTTGGTCTTGTAGCTTGATACCCATTCGAAAGAGTGGGAATGCAAAACGTAGGAATCTAATCCACCGTAGTATGACTTGGACACGTTGAATAAATCTTTGCGGCTCCTTGTGTATTCTGTATGGTAAAATTTGTGTCCAAAATACAGACCCAAGAAATTCATGAAACGCATTCACCATTTCCTTGACTTGCATAGTGGTCTTTTGGATCCAACTTGTTACCATTGCAGAGTCATGAAAGTAGGAACTGCCACATCTATACTGAAAATCGGCAATATCTGTAGGCAAAATGAAGATCCAAAATGCAATGGTCGCGATAGCAGGGACCCATGAACGTAACACTTTTGCAATCTTGGTAACTTTTCGTTCCTCCGCACCAAACACTCCTCTCATGCTGCCCCATGTCCCCATCATGGATAATCGTTGTGTGCTTTGTCTGGCTGCATTCAGTAGTTTATTCTCAAGATCATCTAGAGCGCGGTTATGAAGTGCCATTTTTCGTGCCTCAAACGCTCTAATCACAGCCTCCACTAAGCACAGCACAACAAAGCAGGGACCTATCCAGAAAAATAACGTCAAGTCTGCCATTCTTCCTGATCTGACTATTGTTGTTTTGACTATTGAGTCAAATGCCCAGTCTACAAAGGTATAGTTGACGGAGAACTCTTCCTCCTCTTCGATTATCAGTGATGGACAAACTTCGTCGTATTTAGATTCTTTGATGGTTCCAGACTTCTGTCGCATCAACATTGTCACGTAGAGGACTTCAACAAATGCCGCCACGGCAAAGAACACCTTCCAACACACTCGCAGGGATGGTATTCTATTGGTTATATTCATTGTGATGTGGGTTGTTGGTCAATGCAGTAGTAAGAATGCACGGAATAATGCAATCACACCTATTTGCATTCGGCGACTGCAAAGATGCCGTGATGCAAGCAGTAACCGATGATGAGATGATGCGGAGGAAAGGATAGACAGTACTGTTCGGCCGTGACAACAGAATAGGAGGCAGCAACACAGCTGTCAGGCAAAGAGATGATGGAGAGGCAGCTTATCCACGTCGTAGCGAGAGCAGCTGCGGGGCAGCTGTCGAATGGGACAAAAATCGTTGCCGGCCTTGCGCCGCGCTTCGTTAGCTGTTTTTGACACTTTTTCGTGCGAGTGCGTGCGAGGATCTTGTGCATGGGCTCACCAAGAGTAGGTACCACTGCCCACGACTACAAAAGAGAATAGGGGAAGAGAGAAGAGAATGTTCCTCTGTTGCGATTTGCGATAAGTTGTGGGTTGTGGGGGAGATCTACATCCTACTTATTGGATGCCAATGACCTAGAAGTAAGTGCTTGGCTTGCAGTGCTTCCACCAGCTAGATCTATGTGCATTCGTTCGTTTTTACTAATGTTGGAATGGTACTATCACCAGTTGTAAAAGTGTGGAAGATGGAAAGAAGTATGAAGAGAGATGAAGAGTCTCCCCGTAGTACTGTCAAGATGAAGCAAATATTCCCCAGGAAATGTCTTTACATGTGAGACCCTTCACTATAACCTTTCTTTCGATAGGGCCAATGGCATAAACAGGAAGTTGTTGATAAAGATAAACAAGCACTGAGAATCCCCAACTTTACGCCTGAAAAAATAAGTATGTGACCTGTTTCCACTGCTGCATCTTATTGAGTGAATGCACCATTTGTATTCAATCATTCCTATTTATTAAGCACATACATCGTCATCACACCATAAGAGCGTGCGCAGTGAATCGTTTTCAGATGATGTGAAGAGAGAATTAGCCCTCTCCCTGGATATATATATATACACAGCCTCTTTTTCTCATTTACTTTGGATCTAGTCATACCGAGATGCAGCATAGTCTCCAGCACTCCTTGAGCTAACCGAAGTAACAGAACCCAGTTGAAACCCTTCACCCTCAAGATCGTCCGACTTATCGTCCGAGGTTCTCATAATTCCAAATAATGATATTCCGAACGTTGCAATGAACATACCCATGGCGCCGAACGCATTTGACTTTGCTGTACTAATATCGTCTATTCCAGTGATAAAAAATGGTTGTGTTTGTAACAATACTCCCACAAATAGCTGCGACAAAGAGAGAGGTGAGATATACGAGTGTTAAGAATAAAGAAGTGGAAAAATGACAACTGCACAAGACGATTTTTGCCGCCCGCCCCGACGCCCGACGCCAAGTCTCAAGCGCCGACAGAAACCATCAATAGAACAGCCAGCACGTTACAAAGAAACCTCCGCCTCACTCTTCAATTCCCAATGAAACTTACTGTGAAAATAATTCCTGTAAATGAATACATGGCACATACGCGCGATGTTGTCCCTATATCTGAGCACATGTTATATTTTAATGTTCTGTGTTTTGTCGTCTAATATTTTTGACCATTCACCGCTGCCAATGCAATGGTGATGAAGATAAGAGTAATAATTGTCGTCTTATTGTTCCTTCTTGAGGGAGAGGATAGAGCAAAAACAATGATGCTGGCTTGAATGGGGTGGTGTTGTGGCAAGCGCTGTGGAGGGGGGTCTGTCGTTCTTGTTAGCATTGGTTTTTGGCTTTTTTGGGGCGGTTCGCTTCGTGGGCGGCTTCTCTCAACGGACGCCGTTTCGCGCACAACAACTTCTCCACCAGAGAGATTGCAAGAAACTCCTTCGGTACCTAGTCATATTTCGATACTCCAACTGTCCTACTGAGAATAATATGTCTTACTGTACGTAGGAATTACTTCATGTGTGCCAGAAACGACCTGAAACGGCATCGAAATCAAAAACCAACCATTCTGTGATCGCAGCCCACGGCCACGTCATCCGATCGACATCAACAAATAATACTTATCAACATCACTTCATCTCGAGCTCAAAGCAAAGAGCCTATGAGGTAAGGCCAAAGGTCACGCCATCAAGAAGTACAATATGAATAAAATCAGAACGGCTATTGCACCATGCTATCGGCGCTTCGCTCGCCCATCTGCAGCTGTAGCATCAAATGCGCCTAGTTCAATCAAAAGAGATTCAAAATTTGTCGCTCGAACATTTGCAACAAGAGATAACGATGACAATTATGATTTCGGTGAACCATCATCCTCATCTAACTCAACAGCAGATGGAAAACGCGGCAGAAGAGTATGGCGTGCCATCCAAGACACAGACGATGAATGGACAAATATATTAAACAGTAAGAATGATTCCATCGCCTATCTGACTGCTGATGGGACATCATCAGCTGTGGAGATTCAACATTGGAATATGGCGGTGGATGATGTAGATGATAGACGGTTGGTGAATGAATCGTTGTCGAGAATATGCGAGCAGGTTCGTATAATTTGTTTGATCTATTCATTATTAATCATATCATGTGTAATCTTCAAACGATGCTCATCCAAATAATCATCACATGTGCTTATTTAGCAGGAACGAGAAGGAGGTCGGATGAAACAAAGCCAGCTAGGAGTACTGCGAGAGGACCCGCACGAGGATATGCGTCTGCTAATGGAGAATTTTACAGTGTCATCACTAGCATCTGCAGTTAGGGATAGAGAAGATACATTGCAACACTGTGCAACACTCCTATCTCAAAATCGTATTGAGGAGCTAACAAAGATTCTTAATCCATACGAGAGACAGTTTATTTTGTCGCGTAGAAGGAGCAAAGAAAAGATTTTAGATTTCCGAGGAGGATTTAACAACCAGAACATTGAATTATTGAGGAAGGGCTTGAACAGAATGCCTCGGACTGTATCAACAGCTTATTCGAAGAGGGCAGGCGTGGTACTACCTCTTTGTAATGTTGATGGAATTCCTTGCATATTATTTGAGAAGAGGAGTCGTCGGTTACGAGCTCATCCTGATGAAGTGTGTTTGCCTGGCGGTATGGTGAGCGAAGGTGATGATAGTACAATCATACAGACATGCCTTCGCGAGATGGATGAAGAAATTGGCGTTGGTTCTGAGAGTGCAACGGTTTTGGGTGTCTTACGATGTAATTGGGGGGAGGTTCATCACTTGGTTGGCGTTGCTGTGACACCAGTCGTATGCTATTTAGGTGATCTTGACAAATTTCAGCTTCATCCAAATCCGGATGAGTGTGCAGAGTGCTTTACGGTGCCATTAGAATTGTTCCTTGATCATGATAGATGGGTTCACAAACAACATTATGCTCCATTCTTCACAGGAGGTCCTCACATCATATGGGGCTTAACAGGCTATATCATTCATCGCCTTGTAATCGATTTGATGGAGCAATATAAGGTACTGTTCGATACTCGATAAATGACGACGCACTCATAATTTTTATCCGAATATTAATTTAGTAGCCAGAAGTAAATACTAAGCGTGTTGCGTTGGCCAAGAAAATCGATCGATATCATTCTGAAGTAGCTAGGTGAATGATTCAATCTTACACAAACCCCTATTTTCGACCCAAAGGAACCGATGAGAAAATGCTCCTCACCCGATTTAGTTGTTCCATTTCATGTAAATTGTTTTTTATTTTGCATCAATGTCAGTCTCAGATTTATTGGTAGTTCTTAAGGAAACTCAATGTCTCTGCGCTGACAGTCTCTGCCTCCAATTTCTTTCCACCGGCGGCTTCTCCCTTAACGCTTCCAAGAGCGCCACCTGATGGTGCGGCAGCTACTGGGGCAGGCTTTGGTGCAGGTGCTGGGGCGGGTTCAGCCTTCTTCTCTTCAACAACAGGAGCGGGTACTGGTGCAGGTGCTGGGGCGGGCTCGGCCTTCTTCTCTTCAACAACAGGTTCGGGCGCTGGTGCAGGTGCTGGAGCGGGCTCAGCCTTCTTCTCTTCAACAACAGGAGCTGGAGCAGGTGCTGCGGCCTTCTCGGCAGCCTTAGCCTCGGCTTCGGCCTTCTTGGCGGCGGCGGCTGTGTATTAGAGTTCATAAAAAGATGATGCAGGATGAGTTTACTGGGAGAGCTGTTAGAACGGTTGAATCAAGATAATTCATTACTTACCTTCAGCGGCAGCAGCCTTCTTGGCCTCAGCATCAGCGGCCTTCTTGGCGGCAGCTTCCTCAGCAGCAGCCTTCTTGGCTTCAGCGGCCTTGGCAGCTTCTTCCTTCTTGGCGGCGGCAGCAGCGGCGGCCTCCTCCTTCTTAGCAGCAGCAGCCTTGGCAGCTTCTTCCTTCTTAGCGGCGGCGGCAGCAGCGGCCTCCTCCTTCTTAGCAGCGGCAGCAGCAGCCTTGTCTTCAGTAGGAGCAGACTTGGCGGCCTCGGCAGCAGCCTTCCTCTCAGCAGCAGCTAATTTGGGTTGTGAAATAGTAAAACTCGTGAGCAAATGAAGCGAACAAAAAGAAGAAACATCCAGAAGAAGAATTGCAACACTCCACATTAACGATAAAGATTGTACTGTTCTCATTGGATTGGTGGTCAACGTCAATATCGTGTACTGTCTTTCGAAACGTGAAGATCATTCTCCCTCATCCCACGTGTTGTTGTTTTTCAACGAATGCCCAGTAAATTGTTTTTTTGTTTCGTGATAGTCTCCAGACCAATCTTTAGTTGCAAATGTAGAGTGCGTTTCTTCTTCCTTTTAGACAAACTTTCAAACATACAACTTACCAGCAGCGGCGGCCTCCTTCTTAGCGGCGGCAGCAGCAGCAGCCTCTTCCTTCTTAGCGGCGGCGGCAGCAGCAGCCTCTTCCTTCTTAGCAGCGGCATTGGCCTTAGCTTCTTCGGCAGCCTTGGCAGCAGCCTCCTTCTTAGCAGCAGCCTCTTCCTTCTTAGCGGCGGTGGCAGCAGCAATTTCAGCCTTCTTGGCTTCAGCAGCTTCGGCCTTTGCTGCCTTATCAGCGGCAATCTTGGCAGCCTTCTCCTCGGGAGATTCCTTAACAGCAGCGGCGGCGGCCTTAGCGGCAGCCTCTTCCTTACGCTTAGCAATAGCTTCCAAACGAGCCTTTTGTGCTTCCTCTCCGGCCTTTTGCTTGGCTTCGAAATCAGCCTTCTTCTTTGCCTCGGCATCTGCCTTCTTCTTCTTGAGTGCCTCCAACTTGGTCTCAGCCTTGTCGGCATCGAGGTTGTATCCTACAGCAAAATATACATGAAAAAGTCAATACATGCATTCCTTTCAAGAACATTTAATAGCAAACAGGTAATACAACATAATAATCTTACCCTTGGGTGCGCTGGTGAAGGCAATCTTGGATTTGGGAGCAGATTCAGTCTTGGCAGCAGGTGCAGAAGCCTTCATCTCAATCTTTGGTACTGGAAGGTTGGGAGAAGGAAGTCCTGATCCAGAGATAGAAGAAGTTACGGCAATACCGGCACTGGCAGCAGCAGCTCCGAGGAATCCCTTTGATATGAAAAAGGAGGAAGAACGAAAGTACAAAGAATTGTGTGAGTAACACAAGATGTGTTGTTCATAATCATACAAACTTTTCCAGTGTGCACGCAATTAAGATGCATACACGCCACATTTGACCAGACGATTATTTTCCTTCACAAATCAGTGTTTGCATGACCAACAGAAACATATCGCATCTACTTACAAGAGCTCCAATAACTCCACCACCATCAGTGGATGATTCTTTAGCAGCGGCCTTCTTGGCCTCAGCAGCCTTCTTTTCAGCAATTTCATTCTGAATCTCCTCACGCCTGGCAGCAGTAGCCGAAAGAGATGAACGAGCAGCAGTCAACGCCAAAAAGGGGGCGGCAATAAGAGGAGCAGCTCCAAGTGCAACACCGACAGGTCCAGCGTTGGGATCTTTCTCGGCGGTAGAGACGGCCTTCTCTGCCTTAATCTTGGGAGCAGGCTTTTCCTTGGGAGCAGGCTTTACCTTAGGCACGGGCTTAGGCTTCTCATACCCAATCTTTTGCTTTGGTGCTGGTGCAGGCTTTGGTGCCGGAGCTGGCTTAGCTTCTTCGACTCCACTAAGATCATACTTTTCGGCCTTGACCTTCTTTCCCTTCTTTGCCGCAGGTGCAGGAGCAGGTGTGGGTTCCGGAACTGGCTCAGGTTCAGGCTCAGGTGCCTTCTTCTTTCCCTTCTTTGGTTGCTTCTTTGGTGCTGCTTCTGCTGGCTTATCAGTAAGGAGTTTTGATTCCAAATCATCCAAACTCATTTGAAGTGGGGAGGCGGTGGCAACTTGACGACGGATGGCAAGGTTGGAATGAACACCGAAAGCCGACACATCGGTGAGTGATGATGCCGCACATACGGCAGCGACGATTGTAGCGGAGAACTTCATGGTTAGTTTGATGAAGAGTGTTGTTTTAAGAAGCCTTTTGGAATGAGCGAGGTTGGGTGAGTTGGAGAGTTGAAGAGACAGGGAAATCGATCCTGCGGCCCATGATGATGGCGCCGTCGGGGGGTGAAAAGTCGATGACGTTGAAGCAAACGCACAAACATACTTCCCGAAGATCGTTAGCGATTTGGCGATATCGGGATGTAGGGCCGGGGTCTTGCTAAGTGCAAATCAAAATTCAAAATTCTCCTACCATACCAAGATGGCAAGCCGCTCTGCTAGTAGGAGCGGCATCACCCTACACCGCATACTCATCTCTACACTCTTCCTATCGTTTCTTTCAGGCGCCTGGTTCTTTCTGATCTTTCATCAGAAATATTCCAAATTGGTGACACAAGATGTGTCATCGATGAACGGCTGGTTGCCTGAATATGATTCTGACACTGAAATTGCAAAAAGTGATAAGGACAATGCATTCGATTTGGTAGAGGAACCAGCCGATCATTCGTTTATTCGTGGGTCATCAATTAATCGCATTGAAGATGTAGAGCGGTCTGATTATGAGGATGAATCATCAGAGAAAGTTGACAGTGATGTTGGTCAAGAAATCAAAGATTTACAAAATAGTTTTGAAATAGAAACAACCACCACCACTACCACCACTACCACCACTTCAACAACTACATCAGAGGCACCACAACTTTTACAACCCAACACGACAATAGCAAAGAATAGACTGTACTGCATGGTACCATACATATGGTCACCACGATTCCTTCACAGCTATCATGCCATCCACGCAAGTTGGGGGCAAAGATGTGATATAATTCGGTTTTTTATAGATCCCATTATTGGTAATAGTCAAGTAGGATACTACAACATGACTCTTGCATCTGATACACTTGCAGCAGCCAAAAATGCCAATTTGACACTACCAAATGATGTTGTTGTGTTGCATGATATGCAACGACCATGGCATTCTTGTGAGGAAAGTGATGACGAAGACAAGACATGTAGGAATATCTGGGAAAAGGTTTGGCGTGCATGGGTCTATGTTGTGACTGGTAAAGGGGGCAGCACACCCGCTGGCAGTGATGTTATGGTAGGTGCAAATATTAGTGAGTGGTTTGTCAAAGTTGACGCTGATACATTTCTATTCCCAGAGAATTTGAGTCGATACGTGAAGGCAAGGAATTGGTCCTATAATGATCATCACTACTTTGGCCATGTGTTGCATCATAGAGTGAAAGATCGAGGTGTACCCATTGTTGCTGGTGCTGCTGTATTTTTCAGCAGAGCAACACTGCTGGCAGCAGCAGACTCATTCCAGAAGATGCCAATGGAGAATGGAAACGAAGAGGACGATGGAACTTGCGGAGATGCGTTTACTAGTACAGAAGAGGTCGTTACTGCAATCTGTCTTAAGGAGCACTCCAATATTATTGCCGAGCCTACCATTGATTCTCAGGGCAGAGAAGAGATCTCACTAATTGAGGTTGATGACATCATTGTATACAACCGTACAGCCATGGGCGAGTGGTGGTACTGGGAGGGGAAGAAACGATACCCGTGTCACGATACTGGAGATTGTTTGAGTGATCTTCCACTGGCATTCCATGGCTATAAAGATAGTCAGCTTCTTCTTGATTTGGAGAAGGAGTTTTACGGCAGTGTAATGAAAGGAGAGAAGGATGATTCTTTGGCCAAACGGAATGATAACAAGCTCGCAGCTTACAATTGGTTGAATTTTGATCGAACGTATAATTACTTTGAAAAAGTACGTGCAGCCATGCGAGTTGCGGCAAAGGAAGAAGAATCAGGATCGAATATCGAGATTGCAAAGAAGTTACCGGTACAAGGGAAGAATAGATTGTACTGTATGGTGCCCTTCATATTGGCTCCCAAATCTATGCCAAGCTATGAAGCAATTCGCAACACGTGGGGGAAGAAATGCGACACGTTGAAATTCTATGTTGACCCTATCGTCAAAGATGATGAAGGGAGATTTATCGACTTGCGACGAAGTCAAAACGGAACGAAAATGACATTACCCCCAGATGTAGTTGTCGTGTATCACATCCATCGTCCTTGGCACACCTGCGAGTCAAGAAAAGAAGGAAATTGCCGGAACGTCTGGGAGAAAGTATGGAGGAGTTGGCTTTTGATTGACGATAACGGAGAGAGTGATTCAAGTGAGTGGTTTGTAAAGATTGATGCCGATTCTTATTTGTTTCCAGAAAATGTTAAGAAGTACGTGGAGGACAACAACATGTCTCCAGATGATCATCATTACTTTGGGCACAAATTGAGACACACTGAAGATCGGAATCTACCGCCAATAGTTGCTGGGTCAGCTGTTTTCTTCAGTAGAGCTACTGTGAAGGGAGCAGCATCGATTTTTCGAGAGTTTAAGTACGAGGAACAAAATACGTCAGTAAGAAAATGCATGGACGCACACACTTCATCCGAGGAAACTTTGACAGCATTGTGCCTCAAGCAGCACCTTGGTATTGATGCAGCACATGCTTTAGATGATTTGGGAGACGAATTAATTGCTGTTTCTCCAATTGAAGACTCGCTCTTGTGGAACAGAACTGTGGATGGTGAATGGTGGTATTGGAAGAACAAACCCAAAACAGACCCTACGACAGGAAGAGAGGTGCACAACTGCTGTGGAGACTTTCCGATTGCTTTTCATGGGTACAAAGATCCGATGTGGTTCTATAAACTCGAAGATGAACTGTACGGGATGGATGATCTACCAGGAGTTAGTGACAACTGGAAAAAGTACAAGTGGCACAATCTCAATGAGACAAATAAATACTTCGATCGAATAAGAAGAGCGAGGAATGCTAGAGTGTAGAGACGAAATGATGTCCGCGTTGATCTTGGTCGGTAGAGGGACTTGAGAGTGTTGAAACATGCTGTTTAGACATCTTACACTATCAACCAAAGCTTACAGCACTCGATCAATCGAAAAGGCTTGGCAAAGAATACCATTGTGCAAGTCCAACGACTCCATTCACAACATCATCAGTTGAATTTCTATCAGCTTCAGTAGGTAGACCATCTGTAATGTTTTGCACTTCAACTAAACTGCAGTCACACTCAGATTCGTACACGTGGATCTGAGGCTGGCCACCATCAGTGGTGTGTCCACTCGCGAGAGCGTACAAATATTTGTAATCATGAGAAAGTGCCATGTCAAGCGGGTTGTTCAATGTGGCAGCGACCGCGTCAATCAGTTCCAGCTTGACCTTCTTCTTCTTCTCCTTCAAAAGGAATGCAGAGATTGAACTGCCACCATTGTTTGTTGTGTACACACACGAATTCTTGGGGTTGTATACAATCCAGCAGCTGGTTGTCTGGGTCGTATTATCTGCAGCTACATTCAAAGGAGCACCATCTATGTCTGCGTAAACTCTAACTGCCCCAGCGTTGGGACCTGGTCCACCTCCGAAAGCTCCAAAAGGCTCGACCAACAGCAGATTACCTTTAACATCAAAATCAAAGCTGAAAGGAACTAAACTTCCTGCTGTCCCGTTAACATTAGTTTGAGTGAGAAAGTCATTTGTTGTTGTACCATTTTCTGGATTGATGGAGTACACATTCAAAGACCCTTCACCGCTTGGAAAGTTTTGTCCACCACCATTGACTTTGATCGTTACAAGATGTTACCCTCTGGAGTAAAACCAATCTGAGCAGGGCTCGCTGGAAAGAATGCTGGATCACTTGGTGTGACGTTGCCCTGGTTCAATTCAATGGGATCTTGTTCAATAGGCGTCAGCTCACAGGTTTCCGGTGTGAGATGGAATCCCTGCATAGATCCATTTCCACCGGCATTCAAGACGTACACGAGTCCTATTGGGTAACATGGCACACATACGATGGGTGAGTTAGGCACATGAACACGATAACAGACAAGTGAATACATTCCAAACTCATACGACATACCTTCTCGCTCAGCAAGTGAGACTGGAAAGTCTCCATCAGATGGATATCTAGCCACAAGCTGAATTTCCGCAGGAGATACAATATGAAAGATACTGATATCATCCGATCCAGCATTCACTGCCAACAAGCAATCAGCTGCAGTGATGATCGATCCAGTGCTTGCAAGTGGATCATCAACAGGTGCAGGTAAGACAGCGCCACCTCCGTTGGAACCAGAAAGGATGGAACCTGTTCCGTTGGTAGCAACTGCCGTTTCAAATGACAAGGTGCCATTGCACGTATTGCGTGAATACACAAGGATTTCATTCATGGGTTGATTTGTCATGGTGTAGACGGAGGAATAGTCGGCGGCGTCACATTTGTCCTTGTCACTACCCTTGCGACACTTTTTGGCTTTCCCGTTTCGGATCGACTCCGTTAGCACGGCGCTGGAAGCAAGAAGAGCTGCTGCAATGGCAAACTTCATGATTTCAAGTTGTTTGAAGTATGTATGGGGTTAGTGGACAGTGCCAATTCGTACTGGTGGCAAAGATGTGTTGTTTGAAATTCGACGCGAATGGCGAATGGCGAACCATGTCGCTTTACACGCTTACGAGACATATCAATAGGCCTTTGGATAGGGGGCAGCGAATATGAAGCACCCCGCTGACGAGAGGCATCATGTATTACACACGGGAAATGCATGATATGTTCAAAATCTCCACTGGCGCCCCCGAAAGTAACAAGCCGCCCCCTATTATCACACAAGGCCTATCATGTTGAGCTACGACACTGATTTGAATTTGTTTGTTATTTGCGTGGCCTTCTAGATGTACAAAGTCTCTACTACCCGAAGTAGTCAACCTCACCAAAATAGTCCTTTCTTCTGTTACGTCTGAGTACTTGAGCACGTGAACTCTTTCAAAGCAAAGGTAAGTATGGCGGCCGTATTCTATGATAGTATGCTAAGAAGAGATCTAAGATTACTTCATCTCGCAAACATCTTGTTTGGATACTTGTTTGGATAGACAGATATCAATATGTGATCTAGATGGAATCGCGCCTGGCGAGACCCACCGGACTTGCTATAAAATTTCTTGTTACATTATTAAACAATATCACAAACATTCAGTCAATCAAAAAAGTCAAGCTACTTGGCAAACATCTACCATAATGCAAGTCCTACGACTCCATTCGGTTGTCTTCCCCTTTCATATTCAGGAGGTAGCCCATCTGTAATGTTTTGCACTTCAACCAAACTACAGTCACATTGGTTTTCATAGACGTGGATCCTTGGCTGGCCTGGCTGGTCAACATCAGTGTGCCCACTCGCGAGAGCGTACAAATATTTGTAATCAGGAGAAAGTACCATGTCCAGCGGGTTGTTCAATGTGGCAGCGACCGCGTCAATCAGTTCCAACTCGTCATCCTTCCAACTAAGTGCAGAGATTGAACTACCACCATTGTTTGTTGTGTACACGCACGAATTCTTGGGGTTGTATACAATCCAGCAGCTGGTTGTCTGGTTCGTGATATCTGCAGTAACATTCACGGCAATACCATCAATATCTGCATAAACTCTAACTGCCCCAGCGTTCTCCCCAGCGTTCTCAACTGGCCCACCTGCTCCAAAAGCTTCGACCAACAGCAGATTGCCTTTATCGTCAAAATCAAAGCTGAAAGGAACTGAACTTTCTGCTGCCCCGGTAACATTAGTTTGAGTGAGAAAGTCATTTGTTGTTGTACCATTTTCTGGATTGATGGAGTACACATTCAAAGAACCTTCGCCACTTGGAAAGTTTTGTCCGCCACCATTGACCTTGATTGTTACAATGATGTTACCCTCTGGAGTAAAACCGATCTGAGCAGGGCTCGCTGGAAAGAATGCTGGATCACTTGGTGTGACGTTGCCCTGGTTCAATTCAATGGGATCTTGTTCAATAGGCGTCAGCTCACAGGTTTCCGGTGTGAGATGGAATCCCTGCATAGATCCATTTCCACTGGCATTCAAGACGTACACGAGTCCTAATGGGTAAGATGGTACGCATACGATGGTGAGTTAGGCACATGAACATGAGAACAAGACAAGTAACTGCATTCCAAACTCAGATCAAAAACATACCTTCTCGCTCCGCAAGTGAGACTGGAAAGTCTCCATCAGATGAGTACGTATCCACAAGCTCAATTATCGCAGGAGATACAATACGAAAGGTACTTATATCATCCGATCCAGCATTCACTGCCAACAAGCAATCAGCTGCAGTGATGATCGATCCAGTGCTTGCAAGCGGATCATCAACAGGTCTTTCTAAGTCAACGCCACCTCCATTTGAACCAGAAAGGATGGAACCTGTTCCGTTGGTAGCAACTGCCGTTTCATATGTCAAGGTGCCATCGCACGTATTGCGTGAATACACAAGGATTTCATTCATGGGTTGATTTGTCATGGTGTAGACGGAGGAATAGTCGGCGTCGTCACATGAAGATTGGAAGACCTTTCCACTCTTGCCGCACTTGCCACTTTTTCCTTTACTGCAATGGTATAGAATTGATGTAGAATTTGAAATCACATGCAAGCAGTTAGGTTGAGATAAGATGAAAGAGACAAGCTACACATTGATCAGACCAGAGATGATGATTATGATGATGACATACTTACCTTCTTTTCGATGATTTCGGTGTCTTCGTCCCAACTGATTGCATAGATAGAGATTGATCTTTCGATGATTTCGGTGTCTTCGTCCCGACTGATTGCATAGACAGCCGCGCCTCTGTTAGAACGGCAGAAGCGGTAACCGCTGCTGCAATGGCAAACTTCATGATTTCAAGATAGGGCGTGAGAAGTGAGACATCTTATTGCGGAGTCAAATCGCACTGGGGAAAAACCGACACACATAGGTGTATCAGCGATTAAAGTGTTGTGTATGTGGGAAATATAGATCACTTTTATGGCCTTTTCGATCTTGAAAGTAATCAACTACGCGAAGTTGGCTCCCACTCCCTTTTGCCCACGCCCACGCCCACCTCTGCCACGATTTTCAAAAAGAGAGAAGAAAGGGAAAGGATGAAGTCAATCATGGAACAGAAGATGAACGTTATCTTCGTTCTGATAGTTAGCAGATAGGCCACTGATAGACCTTTAGCAGCCGCCTACTAGCGCCCCTAAAATTGTCTCCTTTCTACCTAGTTGGTTTCAAAATGCAGAAGCGATCAGATAATAACGCAGATGATAGTGAGGACATCACTTCTCTAAGGGCGACAAGATCTCAAAACATTCAATATCAATATCCTCCTGGCCTGCCAACATTCGATCAACAATTCACAGGACAATATCCACCTGTGCAAAATGGTCAAAATACTAATTTTTCTACGGGAATAATAAATCCGGGTCATCCAGCTGGTGCGCCGGTTCATGTTTACTCGTCATATCCAGAGAATCCGACACAACAACAACATTACGCCCTACAACATCAGCACCCCATGCAGCAACCGCCGCCACAGCAGATGTATTATCCACCACAATTTCCACAGCAGCAGCAACAACAACAACATCACTCCCTAAGTGATGTAAACGCGGCAATACAACTCACATCTGCTCTCATTAATCAGATCACTGCAACTAATAACGCGTCTTATGTGCCTCAGATTATGGTTCAACCTAATACAGCAGCACAGAATCAGAATACTGCAAACTTGATTAATAATCAAGCACCACAGAGGAGGACGGTGGATTTTAATGGTATCCATGCACCACCATACAGTCAGTTGACACCGGCGGGAAGCAATGGTCCATTTAGATCGAGAGAAGTAATATCACTGATTGATTGTGAAGACACTAGTCAGATGGAGGAAGAAAAAGTTGCTGCTGCTGCTGCTTCGCAACAAAAAGTGAAGCGGCGACAAAGTAATAATCCCAAACGGCAGAAACAACCAAAGATTGAAAGCAGTGTTCATAATCAGGCTGTTCCAGTGTTTAAGCGAAAGGAGCCACCAGAGATGTTAGATGCAGAGCTGAAGTTGCCTTCAAAGCCAACAAAGAAGCGGCGACAGAGTAATGGCAAACAGCAGAAGCAGAAGACGGTACAAATAACCATGAATGTAAACAATCATATGATGCAGCAGCCGATGATACAGAATCAGTCGAGTATGCAAATGCCTCTGATAAATAATATGATGCAGCAGCCAAAGACACGAAATCATCCGAGTATGCAAACGCACATGAACAATCAGATGATGCGGCAGCCGATAGTACATCATCCACAGAAGATGGGTCAGTCGATGGATCAGCAGACTATGCAACTAGGTCAACGACAAGGAATGGACGGAACCTGCGGTATACAGCCGACTAGTGCAGAACAGAGGGTGCATATTGATAGCATTCATCCGAATGATCCGGGATTTTATGATCAGGGATTTGGTAGTAAAACAGAGCTGGAGCACGATTCACTACCCACCAAAGGACAACCTAGCAAGGGCAAACAACAGAAGCAGCAGAAGACGATTGATAGCATTCATCCGAATGATTCGAGATTTTTTGACCAGGGATTTGGTAGTAAAACGGAGCCGGAGTATGATTCGCTACCTGCCAAAGGACAACCTAGCAAGCCTGCGGCGGAGACGAGATCGAAACCAGATTGTGTAGACTTAGACTCTACCACCGACAAAAGCCTTAATGTGTCAGTGGTGATTCCTGAAGACGAGCACCTCGTCACTCCCTACATTGTCACCCTGATGAGGCAGTACAAACGTTGCACTCTGACCAACAGAACGAGATATAACACAAGTACCCGTCTTGGCTATCCTGGGTTTGAATGCATTCATTGTACCGGACCAGACTCTCAACAATTCTTCTACAGCAATTTCAAGAGCATTAGCGCAAACTTGGGACGATTCGGTGATCATCTCTTGACGTGCAGCGGCGCTCCAGATGCGTTGAAGAAAAGTATTGAAGAATTGAAGGAAGAGCACAAAACACTATCGTGTGAGAGTCGCAAATCTTTCTTCGAGGGTATCTTTAATCGTCTTTTTATAGATAAGGATGATGTTGGCGATGATAGCAAAAAGAAGCTTCTTGAAAAGGATGGTAACAAAAATGGTGTTTGTGGTGATAATAAAAATGGCAAGAAACAGGCCAAGCCTGCAAGGACATCCGCTGCACAAAAGGCTTCAGTTGACAAGAAAGATAAACCACTGGCGCCGGCCAAAGATGAGCACATGGTAAATCCCTTCGTTTTTTTCGTGGTGAATCAGTATAAACGATGTACTGTGGACGCTAAGCAGCGATCTAAATACGATGTTGGCTTTCCTGGGTTGGAATGTATTCACTGCATGGGACATCGACGATTCTTTTATAGAGATGCGCAGAGTACCAGAAAGAATTGCAGCCAACTCTCCAACCACCTCTCGGAATGCAGCGGTGCATCGGACACGATAAAGGAAACCCTTTCAAAATTGCAAGATACAAGACACAAAAAGTCACCAAATGCTGAATCATTCTTCAACAATATATGGATACGTCTTCAAGGGGATAGTTGTTTCAACGAGCAGAACGCAAATGTCAAGAAACAGAAGCCTGCTCAAAAGGCTACAGCTGACCCGAGTAAAATATCTGTAGTGATCGCTGAAGATAGGCAGCTGATCAATGAATTTACTTTTGTCTTGATGAGTCAGTATAGACGTTGTAAGCTCGACCTCCTCACCAAGGGTGTTTGCGGCACTCAAACGAGATTTGATCATGGACATCCTGGGCTGGAATGTATTCACTGTGCTGGCCCAAAGTCTCGGAAGTTCTTTTATGGCGGCTCCCATCTCCTCCAAAAGAATTTTGCCCACCTTTACAAACATTTCTCGGAATGTAAGAGTGCCCCAGCCACATTAAAGAAAAGTCTCGCAAAACTTAAGATTGAAAACAATAGATCAAATGAGCAAGATCGTGTATCTTTCTTCAATGCAGTATGGGCGCGCCTTCAACATGAGTGTGATGCTGAATCTGATACGAAGAAAAGCTCAATCAAACCAATCAAACCTAAAGCCAATAAGAAGACTGGCGAGCCACAAAACTCAAAACGTGCCACAAATGGAAAGTCATGTCATGTATGCCGAAGTAGAAAAGTCAAATGCGATGGTAAACAATGGTGCTGTTTGTACAATGTGGATTCGATGGCGACTGAAAAGGGTGCTGATTGGCATGAGGCAGTGTCGAAACGGCAGCCGAAAGAGAAGAAACCTCGCAAGGTTCGTTTATCGGAAATCCCAGCAGCAGAAGATTCTTTGCTTTGCAAAGTTATATCACAGGATTCTACGCAGATTGACTACCCACATGCACCAATGGGACAGCTGTGGTTGGATAAATCATTCGCTGGCAACAGGTCACATAGTGATCTATCCGACGAAGCTAGTATAGATATTCATGCTGGTGGAACATTGATCGGACGTCGGTATGTGTGGGATGAAGGATATTTTGTTGATCAGCATCATGATGTTGATAATAAGCCTTCCAGAAAGATTGGTCCAATTCTTCGCGGCTGTACGTGTGGGGCTGATCATTCTTACACAATGGGAGCCAGTATGGAGAGCAATAGTGAGGGGATGAAAGGTCGTCGTAGCGAGAGATCGGGTGGAAGCATGCGCACATCTACGGTCCTCTCGAAACTCGCTGATGGAACGCTCAGTCCTCACACATTGATTTATCCTGACGAGTACACAATGGGACCAGAACTCCGGTTCCAGAAAAACTTACTTGCAGAAAAGAATGTGCAGCCGTTTTCCATTAGAGTCAGTCCCGACGCTTTATTTCTAGGTGACCTTCATGCTCACCTGTCAGATAGTGAAATCATTGGGTTCTTGGGTGGACATTATTCCCCTTCTGAGAAATGCATTTACATACAAGCAGCGTTCCCGTGCAAAGCAACAGACAGAATTGATGCTGGGGATACTGACGTTGAAATGGACCCAGTGAGTCAGATTTACGCGAGGGAGGCTATCAGTAACCACGGTCTTTCTGTTGTTGGATGGTATCATTCTCATCCTACTTTTCAGCCTAACCCAAGTGTAACTGATATCGAGAATCAGGCAAGCTATCAGCAACTATTTCAGGGTGACAACGAGGCAGACAATAATGAAGAGGACGATGATGATGCCAGTACTAGTACTACTGCGAGCCCATTTGTAGGTCTCATCATTGGCACATATGATGGTCAAAATCCTACATCTGAATCTGTGATGCGATGGTTCCATGTGATATCAAAAAAGACTGATGGCAAGGACGTAAACTATCCCATGCAATTAAAGACTACGCATAGGCACTTTCGAGTTCTCGATGACGAGTTGCGTCCTGCGATGACGAGTCAAGGTGCAATTATAAGACAGGGCCTAGAGTCGAAGTATCTATCGTGTCCCATTACAAAACGTTCTCAACCATCACAAATTGAAGTCAGTGGATTAGGTGGCAACACGCATTCTGCTACTCCAAGTGATAAAGTTGCAGAGCAACAAACCCAGAAAAAGCAATCTGATAATGGCCAACATGTAAGAACTCAACGCAGCAACAGCAGCAGCGCAAAAAATGATAAAGATCACAATGTGTCTATCACGGGGAGTGACCGGCCTGCCCTTCTGCTTTCAGAATCACTGTTTGAACAGCCCTGGCGAGGCAACGAAACAATCAGGTGGAAATTCAAATCAGCTATTCCGCTTTACTTTACAACAACGGAAAGGGAAATCCTTCAGATGGATACTGATATTATTCCCAACGATGTCCTCGCAGGCATCATTTGGTTTGCTGTGGAAAGGGAGCAGTCGAATCCAGCAACACAAGCTGGTAGTTTACTGCCTGCTTCGGTCTCCCCATCTTCAAGAGCCATACTTGAATTACTCCTTCGGCTTTCGTTTACTGGATCTGATGACATGCAACGTAAACTTTACGAAATCATACACTCTCTGGAGTCTGAATCAGAAATTGATAATTCTAGCGACGAGATGAGGTTCAACGATATTGACGCAGTCATTACTCACAAAGTCGATGCGGTTCTGAGCCATTATTACTCTTCCAAGCAGAAGAAAATTAATCCATTCAAGTCGTGGAGTGGCGCAGGTGACAAAGGAAAAAACATTGACACCGGAATAGATGAAGCAGGCAATTCGTCTTCAACAACTAGCCCCGATGCACAATTTTCATGGGCGCATTACTATATGACGGAAGTATTGCATATGAGTCATGATGTTGTAGGTAATCGAAAAGTATACAGAGGTGGTTCTAAAATGAAGCGAGGCCAAAAGATCGCTGCTTGCCTGTTAAAATGGGCCCGGCATATGCAGCTACGGCCAGATTTCGAATCCATAATGAGACATAACTCATGCAACGAAGGTGACTTGCAGTTTGACAGCGAGACTAGTATTCAGCAAGTCGAACCGATAAAGAATGGGTACATTTTCGTTGTTGCAGAGGTCATGAGATTGTTAGCTGCTCGATGGAGTGAGGCGTCAGAGAATCCAAGGCGGAGAAGTCGAAGGTAGCCAAAAAGGAGCACAAAAGAAATATATAGTAAATACAGATGAAGAGCTTCATTTACAGCTTAAGAGAATATTACTAAAGTAGATCACAGTCATTTAGACCACGTCCTTGTTTTCGGTTTGTTGACATCAAGCATGGTCATTATTGATTCACTGTGCAACGATCTGACTACCGCCTCGGAGAGAAGAGGGGCAATACTCAATGTGCGAATCTTTGGTGGCAAATCTCGGTTGTTCGTAACTGAGTTACTGATGAGCATGTACTTGAGACCCTCGATCTCTTGAAACATCTCAGGAGCATTGTTTTCAGGATTATGAAAGACTCCGTGTGTTGCCCAAGCGTATACTTCCGACGCTCCCGATTTATGAACAGCTTCGATTGCACCCTTCAGAGTGCTTCCAGTGTTTATGATGTCATCAACGATAATGCATTGTCGCCCCTCTACGTCTCCAACAACAGTCGACGTCTTCGTCTTGTTGTGTACATTCACGTCGGTGGAAGTACTGACGAGAGCAACTCTGATGTCAGATGACCCGGAGAGCTTTTGAAGTGCGCTTCGGAAACCATTAGCTCTAAAGACTTGGTTTTCGTGTGCAGCAACTATTGTAATCTGTACTCGAAATGGCAAAGGTACAATGTTAGACGATGACTTTAAAGATCTCAAAGAAACTGATGAAGTAAAAAATGACTCACTTTTGGATCTTCTTTTGGTTGCTCCGGCTTTTCCATACCGGTGACTTCATTGGGATCTTCCTTATCCCCAGTGAACAGCTCTTCGTAAAAGTAAGCAGCAGCTACAGGCCCGGGCATCAAATGATCAACAGGCACAATAGGGCTGAAGAAACCCTTGACCAACGGGTTGTGTAAATCAACGCAAATGACAGAATCAACACCCATCTCTTCCAACATCTTCGCCATATCTGCCGCAGCAATAGGTTCTCTTTTGTCCATGGTACGACGATCTTGCCTCGAGTAGCCATAGTAAGGGATCACTACACAGATTCGTTTCGCCGAACTTCTCTGAAGAGCACTAACAGTGAGTAGCAACTCCATCACCGCATCTGTCGATATCGTACTGCAAACCAAAAACACATCTTTCCCTCGCACCCGATCTTCAACTTTCACACTTGTCTCACCATCTGTAAATGCACCAACATTAATGGCATTCAAACTTGTATCGAGTAGCAACGCCATTTCTTTACCGAGAGTTTCACTAGACGGCAATGCAAAGAGTCGGAATCTATCACGCATAAAGTCTTTCACCTGAGCAGCCTGATAAAAGTACATCTTCTTGGTATAAACTTGATTTTGACCCAGACCTTCGCGTCGGACAGTGTTGATTCTTTGTACGATGACATCTTTCTTCTCTTCATCAGTTCTACCATCATTAGCATCGTCCGGAAATGTATCCTTCCACCTAGACGTTGCAAGTACGTTCTCCTCTTCGTTTGACTTGCGGTTGGTGTGGCGGATGCTCATGCGAGGTTGAATATTAACTGCACTTGCTGGGGAGAATGAAACAAACTTTTCCACAACCGCATTCGAATCTGGGCCATCCCCACCTCCGTTACTAGTTTGTACTTCTTCTTCATCGGCATCTATATCATATTCGTAGTTATCCGCACCATCTTCATACGCATTAAAGAGACCATTTGCCATCGCGAACGCAAAAGCTCTTTCGGACTTGTTCATGTCGCAACCCGGAGCTTTAATGTTGCTTGCACTGGTTGTCCGAAATGAGTTGCCACTTTCTTCCTGTGTCATCTCGCTTTTAGGTTGGTCACAGTTAGCAGTGCGCTCATTTGCACACGCAAAGCCAATCCCAAGGAAAGTTAGCCCAGCGGCAACTCCAATGGCACATTCTGTGTCCCGTGATGTCACTGCCGCAGCAGACATAAATGAAACAGATCGACCATTTGCTCGTCTGGCATGTGACGCCAGCTTGGTCAATCCTGCACGAATCATCATCGTGGAGGATGAAGAGTATATTCTGAGATTAGTGAGCTCCTTTACCGGCAATGGGACCCTCGGTCATAGATGCTGCTTGGACGCTGCCAGTTTGTTACTAAGTATGATGTGATGGAAGTTTTGATTTGCGATTTGCGGGAGATGGGAGATGAGGTGTCAAATAATGCATCGACGGACGTACCGACAGCCCAAGCTAGGTTTTGAAAAGTAAGTAGAGTAGAGGCCGTGTCTGTGAATAGAAACTTAGCTTGCTCACCTGGCCAAGCGTAACCTGTTAGAACAGATAGAAACATCAGATACATTATAGATAGAGTGATGGGTAAGATCAGGAGTGTCTCTTCAAGTTTCGTATGTAGAGATAAAGTGTGGCAGATCTATCGACTCAATTGTTATTCCTTTTCAATCATTCAAACTACCATCTGACCTCAAAGTAATACGCAACCTGTTTAATAGTTCCGCCCAATAGTATCCTCCTAAATAAGTATGCATCCACAAAAGAACATGAATTGTGCTGCCTTTTGTGGCAAAATGTTTTCTTTCACCCTCAAAGAAATCCCAGTTTGTATAAGTATTCAATCGCACTAGCTAATGATCCAGAAGTCCATCATTTCACCTCTACATCTATCTCTTTGTCTCCATCTATCACATTTGCTCAATTGTCAACTGCACGAATTATTTGATCAACATCCCCCGGAGCAAAGATATTTCGCCCATCATCCAATTCAATTTTGTATGGAGCCCAACTATTCGCTGGCCACGACGGTTCCCGATACCAAAGCATAATAACCCTTCCAGGCGCCCATCCCGTCACTGGATCAGGGCCCACCCGACAAGCAACACGTTGTCCAACCTCAAAGCGCAATCGTGGTCTTTCAAAATCTTGATCATCATCGAAGTCGTCCATTGGTGGCCATTCGGCTTCCTCGCCTCGTGCCCAAGCATGTAGAACATCTTCTGTTGGGAATACTTCTAAAAGAGCTTCTTTTGTTACTTCCTTGGATTCCATTGGGATTCCCAACATGCCTCTTCCTCCGCTGTGAGTTTGTATGTTTGAGTAGGATTCACGCATGTGAAATTTTATCATCGGCACAAGATATGAGAAAAGTTTTTTGATAGTGATATCAAGGCATCAGAACAATAAAAATATCTCACCTTGGAAACATAATTGCAACAGCAGTATCAATAGGGGCACAATCAGGATCACCACACTGAACTTCCTGCACCGTGATGGTCACTCCTTGCCGGATTTCGCCAGGGATGGCTTCATTGGCCCACTGTTCAACTCTCGAGTAGCCTTCGCGCCGGGCCCTTTCGGCCTCTTGCGTCTCGGCGGCAGTGGCATCGGTTTGAGGAAGGAACATGGCTGAGATGTGCTGGGTGTTTCTATGCAGTGATCTAGTAAGAGGCGGGTTCTAGCTCGTGCCAACGGCAACCAACAGATGGTGAATTTGACATGGGATTCAGCGAAGACAGTTTTAGGTTTCACTTCGCCGGTCTCCAGTCATACTAAGTGGGATCTACTGTCCTAAGACACCCATCTGGATATTCCAGCAAGCAAGGTGCGCATCAGGGCACTGTAAATACTCACTCTAGAGGTGACACAGCTGTGAATGACGATACGTGTAGAGTGATTGTGACACAGCGAGTGAGAGTTGTGTCCAAGCGCAGCGAGGACACAACTCTCACAAGCTGTGTCACAAATCACGACACGAGTATCCGTCATACACAGCTTTGACATCTCGTGAGTGTGTAATTCTGTGTCACCCTACTTTCCAGTAAGACACTCACATGATGTGACTAATTGAACCGAGTAATCACATGTGTCACAAGTGCTTCTATTCTGACACAAAGACACAAAATCACACTCAAGGCTCCAACAAATCACGGACACAAGCTGACACTGACTGTGTCCAGAGAGCTCACACTTCGTGCTACGACACAGCATGTGACTTTGTGTCAGAGGCACGTGTGCCACCTGTGATTACTCGGTGTAATCAGTCCCTGTCATCTGAGTGTCGTCTGGAAAGGTGACACATAAAAGTATGGGCTGCCGCACGAAACGATCAGGTTATCCCCAATTCAATTTTGTTAACAAAATCTCTAGATGAAATTGCGAGAAAGCCTGGTTTAGGTGATCCCCTATGGGACACGTTGATCATCATTCACTTTTTCAACAAACGATGCAAAAGCGTTCCACCATGGTGGACACTAGTAAAAATGAGGTCAATAACTAAGGCCCATATTTTGTGCAGAGCGATAGTCCCCCCCCCTACCATAGCATTGGATCACGAAACCGCCGTGCCGCGCAAAAACACGGCCTTAGTTATTGTGTATTCGACCATGATCATAGCACATTTTCCGGACGATGACATGTGCCGACGAAACAATGGTGGTATATGGCAACGGCTGTGTGATATCACCACCGCCTCCGCCCTCCCGTCTTCGTTTATGATATGAGCAAAGGATTCGGCCGCTCGTTAGAGTTGTCAACCCCCTCGTACGCCTTCCTATCACAGTCAAACATACGATCACGAAATTGAGCAAAAATTCATACGCATAACAACATATCATATGGGCTGTATATTATATATTTGTTCCGTTAAGCCGGCCTATCGCTTCTATACTATCTTATATTAACAGATTGGGTAGTTCATATCCGCAAATAATGCAATTGGTTACGATAAATAGAAATATTCTTTGTAGGAATGTAGCAGAAGCTGCCTTTATCAATTTGTAGTATTTTGAAGCAAATATGGAATTATTAACTAAACCCTGCGACGAACTTCATTAATGAAGTATTATAAATAGACAGATATGTTTGTATCAGATGTAACTTATGTGTGGATGACATTATGTGCAATGATAGTAGCGGCTACCATGGTGGGTGTGTTTCATTTTTTGCAAAAAGGCAAAAGTTGGCTGGAGAAGAGTCAAATAGGTAAAAAGAGATGAAAAATGATGATCAACATGTCCCATTTGGTCTGTCCGAGTGCGGCAGCCCATACTTTTATGTGCCCTGGTGCGCATCGCATGGAGCATGTTCATGTACTCTCTCATAGTTGGCAAATATGTATGGTGTATTGTAAGTATTGTAGCACTCATCTCCAACTTTGATTGTTTATTAGGCTTGTTCTTAGCTCCTTACCTCGATATGATCAGTAGTATTATGTAAATGGTATCATGTGTATTCATCATCATTTAAACACCACTCTGCAATGCTATCCAACGAAATATTCACCACTTCTAAATCCTCTGTGAATTGAATGACTCCAGCCCCATCACGACTCCTTTCCAACAACCGTCCCTTCTTCCAGTGGTGCTTCCCTTCCAACACAATAACCTTCCCTCCAGTCTTTGGAAGAGCTGTCTCAAGGTATCGTTCTGGTACCTTGTCAATGACTTGACCATTGTCCATTAGGAGGACTGCTTTGGGTGATGATTGAGAAGTGCGAGTAACATCCTGAACTACACCCTTTTGGAGGTAATAGGCTGGAATTTTCTTTGAAATTAACCGTACGCGGATATTGGGAATGAGCCAGTTGAGATGCTGCTGATTCTGACTATCGGATGATTGAGATTTCTGTGATGAACTCTTATGATGTGATTCATGCTTGTGTCGCTTTTTGTGGTCTGGGCTGCGGCTACGACTGCGACTTCTGCTGCGGCTATAACTTCGGTCACGATGACGTTTCTTTCGTTTGTGCTTCTTGGCTCGACGCTTTCTATCTCTCGATTCATCGTCATCTGACGAATCTTTGCCGTGATGTCTGTCGTTGTATCTATCTCTATCCGAACGTTTGCTGTGTCTTGATGACTCTTTTCGAGATCTCCGGTCGTCTTCACTGTCATAGCTCCTACTCCTTTTTCGCCGGCTAGAAGATCCATTTTGATGTGGCTCTGTATCAATTGATTTGCTTGTACGCTGTCTGTCTGTTGATTTGCTGGATTGTGTCACCTGAAACGGCATCCGTTCCAATTCATCCCATGAGCATAATTTGACACTATTCTTTGCAACTGAGATATCTTCCGTCGACCCCTCCATCTGCACTAGAATCCGATTCAGACCTGGAACGCCAGCAATTTTCACTACCCTCGCTCGTTGCCTTGCATTGTTGCTATCATCATCACGAACACGAACAACACTCCCCGGTTGCAAAGTCATTTGAACATCCAACCGTTTCTTCTCTGCAGCTCTCCGCTCTGCCTCTTCTTGTTGCTTTTGACGTTCTTCATCTCGTCTCACTTCCTCAGGCCTCCTCGCCCGACGATGAATCCCCCCTTTTGATGAGCCTGACGATTTTGTTGTTGGAAGAGGTAATGGAGCAGCACCAAGTCCTAACCTATGCGGACGTGCTTTGATCGTTTCTTCTTCTTTCTTGTTCCCTTTATTGTTATTGTTGTTGTCACCACCCTTCCAACCCATCCCACGCAATAAGGCAGTGCCAAAATCTCCAATTGAAACATTGGCATATACGGATGATGTAGGATCAACATCTGATGCATGATGTGCGAGCTCTTGATGGAACTGTTCATCTTCATTTATTGCAGTGGTTTGTTGAGTAATGAGGTTATTTTTTGTGGGTGCGGCGATGACTAGTCCACGACCACTTGGTGTTGTTCTATCGCCATCATACTCTCTGTCATTTTGTGTTTCATTTGCTGATTGGATGAGTTGTTTGACCACCTCGTCTTCTAAATCATTGTTTGCTGCATCATTAGTTTGCTCCTCTCCTCCGCTCAATTTTGTAGCATCTGGAGAATCATTTATATCCTTTGCATTTCCATCATTGTTTTTATCATTAGCTGTATTATCATCAGTACCCTTTTGTAACAGCGCCAACCTACTAGCAAGAAGTGGATGTTTCCGCTTCTCTTCTTCCTCATTAACACCCTGCGCACATGGGATAACTAATATCGTCCCTTCCTCTTTACGTTTCTGTGAGATTATTTCAGCCTCTTCTGCAATTGTCGAGTATTCCTCTGCCAATAGTGATGATTTTCCATCTTTGAGCAAATTATTGTTGCTGTTTGTTGATTTGTTGGATGTGCTTTTCTTCTTCTTTTTTCCTCCAAGGGAAATGTTTATTTTGGCTCGAGGTTGTGGAGTGTTGGTGGATTCTAGTGTCGTCGATGATGCAGCAGGGGTTGCGTCTGTAGCTCCACCACCGGCATCGTCGACATTGGGATGGCTCGAAGAGCTGTTATCAGCAGACATGGCTGCTCCGTTTGCTTGGTGCTTGGTGCTATCGACTATCGAGCTTGAGTTCATGGTCTCTTGCCTCTTGCCTCTTGGACTCGCAAAAGAACCCCCTATTGGCTTGCTTTGGCCGGCTTATTGTACTTACTTATGGCTTCTCTCTGCTCCTTGCCTTTGATTTCACTCAAAAAGTAAGTGCAAGACTGAACACGGACAACGCGCTGCGACAAAGATGAGTCACATGTTACACGTTTCAATAAAAGACAACCCACCACCTTCTCCAGTGATTTTGCCAACTGACATTGACATTCCAGGTGGTGTATTGGGTGACAGGGGACTCCATCATCGGCTTCACTGCCTGTAGCTGTTGTCGGTACGACCACTGTTCTAGCTGTATCTGCTTTTATCTTTGTTCCGTCTGACTATAGCAGGACCCGGCATGACGAGGGCAAATGCATAGCATATACTAGTATGTAATGGAGAGAAGGAGAAGGAGTGATCTGCAACTCTTGGATCAGTCTCTAAGTCAAGTTTCAACCAAACAATGCTATCACTATTATGGATTACTCAATATCTTGCATTCAGCAGAAACGCAACACCAACCAGAAGGAAGTTGGATATGCCAAATACAACGCATCCAATTGGATTCGGATATTGACTTGCTGCCGGGTGCGCTCTGTTTATATATACTGCATTCGAGTATGACATTTCTGCCAGCTTATCACCAGCCATTGAATAAGCGTAGACAATGAAATTCGCATATGCAAGCAGAAGCATTCCAACAAACCAATCAAATAACTCGTCATGCCATGTATCACTCTGGACCAAGTAGCGAAGCCAAACTGCTGCGCCACCAACAAGAATAACAGGGTTGCCTAGTTTGAAGAAACATTCCGATGATTCGCAGAAGATAAAGTCGGGCAATTTCATCATGAGCTTGAGGAGACGCATACAAATGACCACGCCAAAGAAACAAGTCACTGGGCTTTCCACTTGAAAGTCACAATAGCTCGTGATCAGCCCATACCGCAGGCCAAAAACAATTACCGACCATGTACGTGGCTGTGGACTCGCCGAGCCACTAACCTTGTCTGTCATACGCATAACGAAGGATGTATATAGTAATGTCGAAAACGCCAAGGCATGCCACATTATCACACCCCTTATGAACTCGAAATGTTCAAATGCAAGAAAGTAGATCATTGTGATGCAAACTGCAGCAACGTCTCGAATCAATGGTTGTGCTGTACACAAGTTCTTCACCGAAAAAAGTGACCACTCGTATGGACTCTTCATGTCAATGTAGAAACAGGATATGTAGAGGATACCAAGTATTAGCATCATCGACGACATGAGTACCGTGTCGGCAATATGCCAAAAGGTTTCTGTGCCAAATGCATATGCTTCTGGGTGTTGTAGGAGGCAAAAGCCTTGAATGGAAACCTATCAGAAGAAAGCAAAGAGGTTGGTTAGCAAAACACATTGATGCAACAAACTACAACATTCCTTCTCGCACAAAAATCAACTTACACTAGCAACCAACACCATCGTAGGAAACGACAACAACATATTCCCCAAAGTAGCCCTACACCCCTGCTTCATCAAAATCGTACTCCATAAATCTCTTGACAACACAAACCGTCCGGTAAAACAACACGCATGATACGACAATGCCATCACATCCACAATCTCCGACGCATTCCGACTTTTGATCATCATAACTTGACGAGATTGCATGCTTAACATTTGATTCATGCCCTGTAGTTGAGAGCGATGTTGGTCGATTTGATGCCGGTGGTCATGTTCGACTGTTTTACGATACCGTTCAATGAATGTGGTCAATCCTGGACCAGAGGATCCAAAGTCGCATTCGGCAAGGTAATGGGATGGAAGGTCCATTTTTCGTCCGGTCCATTTGCATCCCCATTCGGCATAGCGGCATTTCATTCGAATGTATGGGCAGGACTCTTCGTGTTGTTTGAGTTGACCTATTGGTACTTCGGTGTTGCATCCTTTGAAGGGACATGTGATTGTGTTGGTGCTATCATTGATTTGCTTTTGTAGCAACAGATCGACTTGTATGTTATTTTTGGTAAAGTTGGTTCGACAGTGTGGACACTTGGCCGATTGATCATTATTATTTGATGCCGACGACGAGTCTTCGGTATTATTGTTGTTATTCGTATTGTTTCTATTGTTCCGATTGATAATTTCTTCACGCAACACACGTGAAAGACACGGAGCACAAAATCGTGACGAACACGTCTCACCTCCACATCGCACGGGTACTTCCATGTATTCAAAGCATATACTACATTCAAACTTTTTGAGATCAATAGGTTCTTGTAGATTGTTTTGATTTGATATGACATCATCGTAATTGGATTGGTTGGGGAGTGGTTGTGCTGCCAATGGTTGATATGGTGGTATTGATGAAGACGATTGTCGAATGTGAATTGCTTGTGGCTGATTATTATTAGTTGGTCCTCCTCCTCCAGCTTGTTGGAACATAACTCGTGGCGGCATGTTTACGCCTGGAGGCAATGGGATATTGACCCCTCGAACTCCATCTGGGGTATTTAAATGCACATGAATATGAGAAAGTGTTCGAGGAGATGGATGAGGTGGAGAATTTACAGTATTTGTTGTATTGGCTTGTATATTGTTGTTTCCTGATGATGTTGGAGGTGTTGCTGCGGATTCATTATTTTCATTTTCTTCACCGTTGCTGCCGTCAGCTGCTGAGGCGTTGTTAATGGCGGCAATTGCCTCCTCGCCGATGGCGATTGCAGCTGCACGAGCATCACCGTCAGCCGACGGCAAGGAGGCAGGGGTTACTGTTGATGAATTATCCATGGTATGCAGGCGAAGATGCTAACGCGACCTTATATATTTTTCATGGTTATGCTCTCTATTTTTGATTTTTGCTGATCATGAGTTGGCTCCGCTGCCTGTTTACCTCAGTCTCCTTTCATTTCGTTTCTTGCTTCATTTCCGACTTGTATTTGCTTTCCTGTCGCAGTCATTCTGTCTCGCATGTCGCATGTGGAGCGAGGCCTTTTTGCACGCGATTTTTTCCAGGTACTTACCATGCATAAGAGCTCAGTCGACGGCGGCTCGCTGCCGCGCTGATGAATTCTCCCAGAATTCGCCCCTGGTGCAAGTTGTTTTGGATGGTAGGCCAAGGCGCTGATTGTGTGTTGCTGATCTGATCAGACAACACTGGAATTGAATTTGAATGCATTAATTAACATTCGATGTATAAGATATGTCGACCTCCAATACAAATGTAACAGAAGTCGACATCCTTATTGTCGGATTCGGATTCTCCGTCATCACACTGCTACGCGAGTTGGATAAATCCGGTCACAAGTACACTCTCGTCTCGGAGGGCAAAACAATATGGGAGCACCTACACGACAATGACAAGCTTCACTTTGACCTCGTCTCGAGCTATGTTGCATCCGTCCTCACGGAGGATCAGGTAGCCGCCCCCGCCATTGAAGATTACTTTCCCACCGCGCGGTGGTTCTACGAGTACCAAATGAGGATCATGGAGCCGTTTAGGGAGAATGTAGTGAATGGTCGGATTTGTCGAGTGGAGAACTATCCATCGTATTCTATGGCGTACACCGAGGACGGAAGGGTGTACAAAGCGACAAATATTGTCTTCGGGACGGGGTTTCATCGTCCTCACAATGATATCCTCAAGACTATGGACGTACGAGGCATTCAGGACAAGACGGTGGTGTTCAACATGATTGGGGATAGCACCAACATGATGCTTAGTTGGCTGGTGCCACAGAACAATAAAATCTTTTTGTTAAACAATGGCATGGCAACTCTCGACAAGGTAATTTTCAATTCGTGGTATTTTATTTTCATATAAATATGACTACCAGCTTTGACTATCATCTCACGAACATTAATCCCCTTTCCTGTATGGTTCCAAAAGTTTGTAGCCTTTGACATACCTGGGCCAAAGACAAATTGGTACATACCCACTGCGGGTGTTCGCACCGGGAAATCTTATCGTCTCGACACAGCTCAATTGGAATCCCATCCCATTGGTGTATATTTCCCATTTTTCTACAGTAGCTGGATAAGGAATCCTTGGGTACAAGATGACATCATCACTCGGTGGACCATGAACAAGTTGTTTCATCTCCGATTCCCACAAACCTATCGCAAGAAAGAATTCATGCAAAACTTCAAAGCCAAGGCAGGTGTTGGCAATGGCATTGTTGCCATTAAATACTATCCAATTGACATGTATCATCTTCGTTACGGCAGCGATGGCGCAAAAGAATTGGAAAATCGAATCCGGGAAGGGACATTGCTAAACGACATCGCCTTTTGGCACACAGAAGGTTTGGTCGAGAGTTGGTCGGTATTGGATGGAAGCTTAATCCTTATTCCAGCTTTATCAACTCTACATCCCTATATATTGTATTACCCTCCTTTGTATACTTGCAACATTTATCTGCAATACGCCAACGATATTCTTCCAGTGATTTCGGGTCCACATCTGTCTCCGCTGTGCTAATGTCAATTCCGCATTTCATACATTCCAAGAAGAGGCACGTTAATACACCACACGATTTATCGTCGGTTTGGCTGACAAAGCTGCGGAGAACTTTCCAACTCCTATCTTTAAAACGACTGATTCCCGGTCTTCCCTCTACTATTTCATCTGCTCTTGTTGCCACTCTACCCATAAAATCAATTAATCCAGCAAGACTCTTCTGTTCTCTTAACTGAACTTGTTGTTTCCATCCGTCATTATTTAAATCGGTGCACGCTTTCCCCGATAGATCGGTGCGTGATGAATGTGAATAGACCCTCCTAGAATCATAACCAATGATTGGCTCTCTCGTTTTTCCTGGTTGAATGAAGACACTGTGGTAATGAGTGTTTTTAATGCACTCGATGACAGCCAATCCTCCCAACTTAGACCACCGAGTTGCTACATAATCACGGTTCTGAAACTCTTCCATTGTAACGGCCAAGAATGTTCTTGTTCGTCCATCTTTACTCTCTGAGTAATTAGAGCTGTTGATGATGTGATTCATCATTAATTTTCTATTGTCAAGAATGTTTGCCAACCTGTGTCCTTTCTCATCGAGGTCATGTACATCGCATCGAATGGAAGATTTTACATCCTCGCCTATCTTATTAGATAGTAGATGGTCCCATGTCTGTTTCAAGAACCGCCCATGTTTATTACGAGGTTGCTTCTGCTGATGATGAGATTCTTTCTTCCTTTTGAGCATGATAATGATAGAAGAATACTTATTAGCAGTACTTTGCTGCACGCTCTGGCGGCTGGCGGCAGGTGCTGGGTGCTGGTGGAGTGTACTGGTCGGTGCTGGGAACTCACTGTGTTGTGGCTAAAATCGAAAAATGAATCAATTGAGCAACGCTAGGGGTCGGTATGTATTATACTTTAACAATAAATATTTTGTACAAAACCCATTTTTAGAGAAGTTTACGCCGAAATATAAATCATTTTTCAAAGGTAAAGACAGAAGACAGAGTCAATTCGGCAAAATATGTACAGTATAACTATACAAAAATAAAATGAAACATGAAGTATTTGAGTCTCGAATAGCCGGTTTGAATTATAGTTTACAAGAATATATAACAGTAAAAAGGTCAATTTTAGATTAATATTGCTTTCATATATAAACCACTTAGCTTTCTCGCAATTGGCGATCAAGCACTCATTCCAACATTCTTTTCTTGTCCTTGACTGTTTCTCATATTCAAATTCAAAAATGAGAACACAACGGAATTTTGACCAGCCACTGACTTACTTACTGCAGCAAAACAAACAGTGCCGACCAATCAACAGCATTAAACAGTCGACGATGTTTAAGTATGTTCATGAGTAGTGCCCCGAAATAACAAACACAATCTACAACTACTGGAGAAGTGACTATACATCACAACACAATCCACTGGTTCTTTGTTGTCGATCAACTGCGGTGTGTCTCATAGTTTTTCTGCCAATAAGTGCAATTAATCTTTTTCCACAGCTCAACGACCTCAACGACGCAGCATCTATTCGTCAGTCTTCGACGCCAGCATTCTTCGACACCAGCATTCTTCGACGACATCCATCTATTTGTCAGCCTTACACAACGACGATTATCTACGACATCATCTATTCGTCAGCCTTATACAACCGACGATTATCTACGACATCATCTATTCGTCAGCCTTATACAACCGACGATTATCTACGACATCATCTATTCGCCAGCACAGCATCAACGACATCATCTATTCGCCAGCCTTCGACGACGATCTTACAGAGAGCAACTTATCTACACATCGTAACACCAACACAACATCACGTAACACCAACACAACATCAACGACTTCATCTATTGATCAGCCATCCACAACCGACGATCTCTGATAGCTCACCGCTATTTGTAACACGAATCTTTACAACATAGCAGAGGGCATCTTTTTACGTGGACGACTCTTTACCAAGTGTCACATTGATTACAACAACCTAAGTGGAAGTTGAGGTAGTCTCGGCATCTGTACCCAAGTACTAAATTACCCCAGTGCTGGAGGGGTTGCCATGCAATCTGCAAAGACTACTTCGACTAAGTCGGAAGAATATGGGACTGGATACGTTTTCTGCCAGCGAAAGAAATCGGGAGGGGCACTACAAATGAACATTCTCAAAACCAGGTCAAAATCTTATAAAGATTATGCAGATAATGCGTCGTTCATAGATTGCTCTAATGTTAGGCATGCTTTTTCGAGAAGGAATGCCGATAAAGTCAGCTTATCTACCAATCACAAGAATGCAGACCAAGTCTCCTCTTCCTCTTCTAACAAGAAACGAGATCACAGCAATGCATTTGCAAGCAACAGAGCAAGAGCAATAGAATATTATCCACTGATTGCCTTCACACTAGAGAGAGGGAAACGATTAATGAGTGAAGATTGGTTCCTCGGCATTGTGTTCTCACTCTATCCAAAAAATATGATAGTGGCAAAAGCAGAGTTGAATGACGGTAAATTAACATTGAGTAAAGATCTTCTCAGAATTGATCACTGCTCTTCTACGTATAGGTTCAAATCAAGTGAAAGTAGTACTGCAGGCACCTTCACATGCAAATATCTTAACGTCGTTTCAAGCGAACGTGCATGCCCAGTTGATGGCAAATTGGAATGTTCAATATATGGCCCTCACCGTATTCACTCAAGTCAAGTTGAAAATGATTTACTTGAACAAGTCCGACAAATGAAGAAGGATGACAATGTGCTTGTCAATATACCTCCGCAATTTGATCCAAACCCAAACAAGAAATCAACTGAGAATATTCCTAGCACAGATCCAAGCACTGCATCGAAGATATTCAGGACAGTGTACAATAGTAAAAGCACAGTCACTGTTCCTGTCGTCGAAGATAAAGCCTCCAGTGAAGAGAAAATGTATGCTATTGTATACTCAGATAAGAATGCAGGAGTTGTCGAAGGCTCTCCAAGTAAAATGAGAGTTGTGAAAGTTGCACAATTGACTTGTTCAAAGATGAAAGAGATGATAGCTCAAATCCACAAAGAGGAAGAGTTCAAGTCTGAAGGTGGAGAGGTTAGGATTCCTCACGATGACTTCAATCGGATGCTAGATGTTTACTCTTGTGGCAAGTCGACAACAATACAGAGTCATATGATTCCTGACAATGGAATTGCGTTTGAAATAAAGGATAAGGGTGATGAGGTGAAAGAGAAGTTGCTACCCCACGAGCGAGAGGGGCTGCTTACTACATTTTGCGGGCAAATTAGAAATGCGAGAGACTTTCAATTGGATTTGCAATTGATACAATACATGTTTCGAGTGTCATATCCAACGAAGACAAGCTTTACATACAATAGATCTGTTGCAAAGTGCCTTGGTATGAACATATACAGTGGAATTAATGATTCGTTCCGTGTGAGAGAAACTCCAAAGAAGGGTAAATCTGCCATCATGCACAGTGAAAGATTTACTGAGGCAGAGAATGCAACTTTTCTCCCTTTTTTGCGATATATTATGGACAAACTTGCAGCACATTCAAATGCAATATCAAAGGCTATTGATCCAGTCTTCGATGACTTCCAAAGGAAAGTGTTTAGTATTGCAGATGGTGGAAGGAAGATTGATTACAACACTGATCCAGGTCTCCGATTCAATCAGCTACAGATTATGACAGGACCCGATGACAAGTCTCGAGGTTTTTGCAATGAATCCCATGAAGATGTAAATGATCGCCTTAAATCAAGGTTTAATGAGAGAACCTCCCAAAGTGGTGACAAAGAAGAATTTAATGATTTTGATAAAATTGGAAGGGACATCGTGAAAAAGGATTTGGCTAAATGCAATGAGATTCTCAAAGACAGAAACTCGAGCAAAGCTCGTCGAAAGTCAGCTTGGAAATCTTTTCGTGTGATACATCATTTGATGAAACTCGGAGGAGGTGAGGTATTAGAAGATCTATCTTGGAATTTTCGAGCCTGTTGTGGCTATCTAGCACAATATTCTGGACCCAAGGATAGAAAATTGTGTGCCCATTTCATTTACAATGATCTAGGCAAAGCTGTATCATTTCCTTTCCAAAGATTGTGTTACAACTACTGGAATAGCCTCAAAAGGCATCAGACTGCATTTCCTTACACATACGACGATAAGTTTGTGTATGTATATGATAAAGCACTATCATTGTTTGCCTGGGGGTGCGGTAAATCAACAAATCGACTTTGGCTCGAAGACTTCAGGCCAGACATTGAAGTTGTCGGTAGATTACACATCGGCAACTTAATTCAGTTGGTCGTGCAGCATGGCATTGTGGAAGAGGCAATTGCTAATACAACTCTCACCCAGCAGAGAATCACGACTTGGTTGAATGCTAATGCAATTTAATTCACTATAAAGTTACAACAGCAATTATCGGGTCTTCTCTGCTCTTCGCTTTTGAAGCACAGCTCCAGCCTCCCTCTGGAGATGAATATTGAACTCAGCTGTTGCTGTGATGTATCTACTGTCTTCTTTGGGGAGAGAAAGCAAATACTGCACATACTGGTACAAAGAAGGTGCTTTAGTCTTCTGTACGTACAATACATGTTTCACTCCCTGATCTACTTCCACCGCAACTTTGACGCTGGGATCAGATTCTGTCCACATGCTATTCATCTCTTCGTAGTGACGAGCCCAAGTGCTGTCTTGTATAGTTATGACTGCCTTTCGACGACTTTCTGGATCAAGCAATGGCTGGTATCTACGAGCGATAGAGGATGCTTTCTCCCTCGTAAAGTCCCCTTGGTCGACGAGTGCTTGAATCATCTCTTTCGATTTTGAAGCTTCATGCTTGGAGCTGAACTTGTTAGAATTCACGAGAGAAGAAGCAATTTCACTGGCAAGGGCTAGTCCAGGTTCAAAACTAGACTCATATCTACGAGCGATCGATGATGCTTTCTCCCTTGTAAAGTCTCCTAGCTCGATGAGGGTCTCGATCATTTCTTCCGACTTTGATGCGTCGTGCTTGGATGTGCATAACTCTGTACTTTCAAGGGTGTAAGCAATTTCACTGGCAAGGTTAAGCTCGCAACAGGAAGAGTATTTCTTCTGGATGTTACTTGCTTTATTCTCCTTCACTTCGTCAGTGATATATTTTTGTAGAATTTTGGAAGCTTCCCACTTGTTCTTAGCAAGACCTCGTGCAATTAAGTCCTCAGCCACTTGCTTTCCTTTGGAATGCATTCTCCCACATTCCTTCCCTCCATTGAGACATGCCTGGATGGCAGCAGCTTGAAGCAGCTTGAAGTGTACGGAGTTCTCGTCAAAGAATGACAACAACATATTGCATGGATCCGCAGAGGGGTTTCGGAGGTGGCGTAGCAATGTACCATACTCATCAGCTTTTCTTGCTTTCGCTTCGAAATGAGCCGCCTTATTCTTGTGTAGGAGGCTGCAAGGATGTCCCATGCATTCGTAGGATGTACCTGAGATGCTTAAAACTTTTTGGCGAAGTAATTTGGAACGTGGATCTTTGCAATCTTCGAAGATTTTAACAAGACTCGTTTCATTTCCATACATGGACAGTGAGAAAGCTTTTGAGGCGCTTTGAGCACAAATGGCAAGCTTCTCAACATTTTCGAAGATGGCATCAATCACTTGCTTGAAGGCATTCATCACTTCACGAGCCATTTCGATCCCAATGTATTCTTCTAACGTGGATTCGTGTGGGATCGCAAGTGGATTTTGATCCCAAATTACAGCCTGGAAGTATGATTCATCTGTGGCGAGCAAGCGAATTAATTCAAGGCATTTGCATCTCAACGATCCGTCACTTCTTTCTGCGGTGAAACAAGAAAGTCCTTTCAATCCACGGCCTTCCTCTGATGTGAGATAATTCAAAGATATTGACGAACTAGATTTGTCAGGCGGAAGCCCCCATGGGATTGAGGGGAGGTTTAGAATGACTTCTTTACCATCATTTGTTTTGATATGAGGCAACAAGTCATTGATGTAATGCTCCTGAAATTTGATGATAGCTATGCCAATTTTAACCATTGCTGGGTGATAGGATTCGTTCGTGCGGATGTCAGAGGGGGGCTGATTGGAATGACCCATTTTATCACGCAGGGAGCGATCAACTGTTGCAGCAATATCAGTTTGAATAGGGGGGAGAGTATTTTTGACAGATTTAGCAACCGCGGGTGCAGAAGATGCAGCTTTTGGTGGTGCCTTTGTGGCTGTATTATTTTTTGATTCGGCGTCATTGGTGTTTCTTGTTCTCCGTGTTGTTCTCCGTGTTGTGCGTCGTGAATTGTCTTTCGTAGGACTGAGTGGATCACGCTTTCTCTTATTTTTATTTGTGGCAGCCATCCTTCATGCTAATAATGTATTTGATGATAGTAGTGGTGAGAATTTAGCTTGCAGCGTTCGAAGGAATGATGTCGTGCAGATATAACGGCTACTTTTCGGAGTAAATTTTGTAAAGCGAAGAGGTATTTGCTGACAGTTCAATGGAGTAGGTGAAGATTATCTTCGACGATTTATTTATAGAGCAGGTGTAATAGAGTTTGGTGTTTGTTATGTTGTTCCGGAGCAGCGGCGTTGGTTGTATCGATGGAATGAAAGCAAAGAATGAAAGCAAAGAAAAAGAGCAAGTGCGAGTTGCTCTTTTGCTCTTGGATGGAAGTTGAGATGACCATCTTTTTTTTGAGATGTATCCAGACAGACCAGACAGACCGATCAAATCAGAGACGTGGTCGAAGTATCCACATACTAAGCAGCAGCCTGCTGCATTGGCTTCATATCTTTGTGTATTGCCATTCACAACCAGATGCTACCACTCCACACTCTACGCTCTGCTCTCCGATCTCCGCTCTACGCTCTATACTCTACGCTCTGCTTATATTATTATAAATATGAAGATCGACCTTCTCGAATTAATTTCTTCTTTGACTGGCACTGGTGTGCGGGTGCGGCTAACAAGGCAACTCCATCAATGGTACACGGAATTACTTGCTCGATACCGTATCGTTCCCTCCAGGCCGGACGGTAATTGTTTTTACTCATCTGTTTTGGGAGCTACAGATAATCAAGTAGAGATCTCTTCCCTTCGTCGTAACATCGTGGCACACATGAATAGCAATGCTTCTTTGTATTTAGAAAGCGCAACCGATGAGGAGTTAGAACAGGGTGATGTTTTCGCCAGGCACTTGATTTCTGGGGAATGGTGTGACAATTCAACAATGCAAGCATTCGCTAATCTGACTGGTAAATCGCTTGTTGTACATGATCAAATTCGGATGAGAATTGAGACGATTACTCCCACTCAGGATCATGATTTTCATGTAGCCGGTAATGCTCCAGAAGAAATCCATTTGCTGTATACAAATGGAAACCACTATGATTTGTTAGTTCCACATGTGTCTGATGCAGTGGATATCGGTGAAGATGAGGGTGAGGGGAATGACGATGAAGATGAGGGGACGGAGGTGATTGGGGATGAGATTGGCGAAGATGATTATGGGAGCGAGAATGATGAGGTGAGTTAAATACCCTGTTGTCTATCAATTTATTTCATCCATGAATCTTTATTAATGTAATTGTAATATTCTTGTTCTATCACTATCATGTTCATTTCAATACCAGCATGCTCTAAATGACTACGAAAAAATGAGGGAAATGAAAGTTAAGCGTAATAATTCCCGACTTCAACTATTGGGCTTGTTGCCACCAGTTCCAGTTCCTCCACAGAAGACCATTCCGAAGAAGAACCCTGTCAAGAAGGCCCCCACAGAGCCCACAAGGAGATCAACTAGACAAGTATCTAATAAATTGAAATCTTTCGCAGGTTTAGAGGACAGTTCTATTAATGATGACTCCTCTGCCTCTGATGGCTCGACGGACGGCCCGGGATCTGAACCTATCAAACTCACCCCAAAGGCTTCAAAGGCCAAGCGGTCGACCCAAAAGGGGAAGCCAAAAAAGAAAGCAACTCTGTCGAAGTCGAAGGCTGGAAGCAAAGGCAATAAAGATACGCTCAAGACAAAGCCAAAGCGGGCCTATATGCAATCGAAATGGGATGGCTATGTTATTACTAAAATGACTTCAAACCAAATCAAAGACAAATTGCAGAAAGCAGAAAAGATCGATCTTGAGAAATTGACAAAAAAGGAATTGCAAGCGATTCTTGCGACATTGCATTTCGCAATCGGGGGCGGGGCAAGAAAGACTCAATTGTTTGATAGATTGATGCTTGTCAAAGAAGGAAAAGAAACAGAAGGCAAGTATTTTGTATAATGTATATGTCTCTTTCTGTTCACACAATGAGCTCATGTCTTACAGTGATGTTTACTCTACCTATCCACAATTTTTCTTTTCAATACATCAGTTCCAAGAGGATATGCCCTTGATCCTAACGCAAGTAAGTCATCCTTCGCGAAGAATAAATACGTCAATAATAAAGATCATAGTCTCAGGCTTGAAGTTGAAGATGTGATTTGTGGAGACAAAGGCACCAAAGCCTACCAATTTTTTAGTCTTCTCCGCGACAAGGATCGCACCAAGGGTCTTCTCACAACACACGATGGATACATTCATATCTTTCCAACACCCAGTGATGCGGAAGAGCTCAACTTACGCCGATTGGCAAGGCAAATAGGATTCGCTGGATCAAGAGCTCTAAATGAGCAAAGAAGTCAGGGACACTTGCTAGATGAATTGCATAGAGCAATAGGTTTCAGACGCAAGCTATTGCGCCGTGGCGCCCACGGGACACACGAGATTAAAACTGAGGGATTGAACCTATTCCATCCCAGAATCCGTGCTGATATATCTCAAATCGAGGTACCAGACAAATACCTTAGAACTATTAGAGATGCCAAGCTTCTTGACAATAAGATTATTCCTTATGAGGAAATGAATTCAATTCTTCAGGATAACGGTGTTCGTGTTCGAGACAATCCTCTCAATGATCTAGTCCTAAACGATCAAGGTCCAAAAGGGAAATGCAGAGTTGTCGGGTGCACTGCTAGGCCAAGAGATTTGAAAAAGTGTAATCATGGTTTTTGCATTGATCATTACGAGATGCATCAATACTATGACAAGGATAACGAGAGAGTTTGGATGCGTGAGGATGGTGATGATGATGAGGATGGTGATGATGATGAGGAAGGTGGGATGTAAGATGGGGTTAATGCTAATGCTGAAGGAAATAAAGTCAATGATGCCACAAGAAAAAGAAAGGGAAGTAAAATGGCAAGAGAAAGAAATAAACAAACTGATGGGGGTAATAAAATAATCAGGGTCGTTCAACATTGATGAAATATATAATCGAACAAGAGTTTCAACATTTACACTACTAGCCACATCATCTATGGCACTTTGCTTGACAATTTCATTGGTCTAGAAGGAGGTGGGATGTCTATTGAAGGATCTGTTGGAGCCGCAGCCGCAGCCGCAGCCGCAGTCAATGCTTTCGCATATGGATTTCTAAGCACAGTTTTTGTTGTCGACTGCACTGTTTTGGCGTAGGGGTTGAACACCAACTTGCGAGGCACCAGTGTACGCTCTAGTGGAGTTACCCGTTCACTCCATTCAGCTGGGATGTTCTTGCGCCAAGGGACAAGTACATTGCTGGGTGTTGTATGATCATTGGAAGAGGGCGATTGGAGAGAAATGGCTATCGACTGGTTTTGGATGTAAGAAGATTCTGCTTTAAAGAATGATTCAGCTGACATGGAGTTAGAACAAGAGATGTCGATATAGGTACAACACACATGGGCAAATGATGACTTACACAATACAGAGGATACCTTGTCATCAGACTCAGATGAGGCAAAACTAAATTGCCTTGGAATAACGGGTAGTGAATGACATGACACACTCTCCAAAGTGTTATCCGCTGTAAACAAGTCAAAGAAGAAGTTCTTGTGGGCTGCCGCAGCGGCTGCTCCGGTTGCAGAGCTTCCACAATAGAACTCTGATGACATATATGATACAGCCTTCCAATCACAGAGGGATATATTGCCATCATCACTTGGACTTGGATCTTGTGAATGCAGCTTCCTTCCACAGGATTCCACTATCATCGACCGAGAGAAGAAAACAATCACAGACGGTCCCAATGGAACAAAGGTCGTTTCCTACGATGTATTGATCGAGGGTGGTATTCCCGAATCTCCAAACCTCCCTCCTATTCGCATCATGGAGAACGATGAAGGTGGGAAGGCGCAGGACTATGTTTATAGATACAAAGATTCGTTATTGGGCGTCGTGCCTCGGAATTTGCACAAAAATATCTTCCTGTTGGGTTTCACACGACCAACTACGGGAGGACTTGCCAACATGGTCGAGATGCAGGGGCTAATGGTGCATAAACTCTTGACACAACCGAAATTCATGTCTGAGATGCGTCACACTATTGATGAACGCATCGACAACTACAACAATTACTATTATCCAGAAGGCCAAAAGGATACCCCTACGGATCACTTGTCCTTTTATGGATTTTACACACACGAAGTTGCCAAATTTATGGGCATCGATCGTTTGCAGAACTTATGGGACAATGTCAAAAGTTGGAACCCAAGAAGCTTCATTTTGAACTTGAGGTTTGAACTCTGGACCACCAACAGCGCGTTCAAATTTCGGATGGACGGGGAATATTGTGTCGAAGGGGCAAAAGAGATGGCTTGGAACATGTTTGAACACTTTGAGCACCAGGCTGTTGTGTTTTACCTCAATGCCAATATCTTTTGGGATTTGTTGTCGGGATATGCCTTTCTGTACATGGCAATCATCAAACAGAACACTGCCATCCAGAAAGCCACGTGTGTGCTAATGCTTACTGGACTTGATTGCTTTAGCTCCTCATTGGAGCACTGCAACTATGATGAACCTACTGTTGCAGCAACCTTAATTAGCTTCACAGAGATGGTAGTCAGTATGGCTTGCTTTTTTTGTGGATGCTATTGGTGGTACTCGCAAGCACCAATCATTGCAAACCTTACATTCAGTATGCCAGTCCCTATGTTTGGCTTGAAAGCTGCGAGCCAGCCGTTCTTCATGGCATACACGGTTTTATACGGGAAAATGCATTGGCTACCATTGTGGTCCTTAGGGATAGCCTTTATCAGCTTCCTGGCACGCCAGGTGCATTTCCCCCCTCTATCAGGCAGGTATTTGTTCAACGACACGAGACACAAATACCGTTACCGCGAATTTTATCAGCAGTACAAGACGCTGTATCAAAGTGTTCGTCGTCGTCAACAACAGGGAAGGTGTGATCTGTAGGCGAAGATACTACGACCTTTTCATGGTGATGACAAGGGTAACCTAAATCTTTTTTGCTCGCGCTGCTGGTTTACCTCGTCTCCAAATCGTTTCTCGCTTCCTTTCCGCCGTTGTATTTGCTTTCCTGTCGCAGTCATTCTGTCTCAGTTGGAGGCACTTTTTTTTTTGACGCGACCGTTGCTCTGCTCCTCGCTGTCAGGTTGCTTTAGGTTGCGTTGTTTGCATTCAAGTTGTTCAAAGTACGTGGCCTATCAACTACGGCAGTATTGTAGGCATCATTAAGATCCTCGAGGCAATCTCGGTCTCATAGTGCAAATCAAAAGGCGTTTCTTCATCGTTGCTCAGCTTGAGTACAAGTTGTGCAAAGAGTACATTTCTGGAATTCAAACTTTCTTCAGTCATTCTCTCCTGAACAAAAACAATACATGATGGGCTCAGACGAATCCCCCGATGTTGCATCGAATTCGCCGATTCCTGAATCCTAGGATTCCCCCGCCGAATCCTAGGATTCGGTGAAAATGATTTTCAGAATCCTAGGATTCTTGACCCCCTGCTCCCCCCGCCAGCGAGCCGGCCACCGATCACAAAAGAGAAGACCCAAGATGACGACGTCTCGGCCTACGCAGCAACAAGGTGTCAGATAATCATAAAACAAACCCACAACATGTTCAATACACCTATTTTTCACGCTGAATCGAATGGTGCAGTCGGCGGTCCGCTATCTCCAACGCCCACAGACGTATTCACAGCGACAGCAGCTGCAGCGATTTTTCCACAATCGACGCAACAACATAGTTTGGGCATCGAGGAGAGGTACTGATCAAGATGTGACGCTCCTGTGATAATAACATATCATCATATGTATCATTTATCGATTGATCATCGCAGTTGGTGATGGAGATGGGTAATACACCGGCAAGAAGGATGTTCTCGTGATGAGATAATAATATGTGGCGGTCGATAATGGTGGAGGAATCGATAACATGGTCATACCTACAATCTTTGATGTTAGGTGTCAAGATAAGGAAGGATCGATGATGCAATGTAATCATCAATACGCAATATAACACCCAGCTGTATGTAATATGAAGCGACCAAGAGTGTAGTATCGGTCCTTCTGAGACGACAAAGAAGAAAAGCGGCTGCCTCGTAGAGAATGCAAACAGTGGCTGCCTCGTAGAGCATGTTTGTATTAAAGGATAAACAAGGCAGGAGGCAATAATAACTTGTGACTTTAGGGTTGCTCAGTGAATCAGTGGAAAGGTATTCAGAATAAGAATAGGTGAGAAGAACTCATTTGATCTTCTGTATATCCGACACGAACTGTCTGCAGTTAACATTGCAAGAAGATCAATAACAGCACATAGTAATTGCATCGTTTCCGCAATAATTGTTTTGTGAGCAACGTCTTGTCAATTCAGCGTTATAAGATATTTTCAAGGACTGCTCAACAGTACATAATATGTGCTCAAAAAGATTACCAATCAAACACTCAAATTGATGAAATGTAAGAGCAACATGTTGAATATACAAACGAGGAGGATTAAGGGTATTGTCAGAGTATCTTGGAGTCATGGCAAGGCAATGAAGTACATGGTTTAAATGCTTTGTGTACGTTTGCCTCATCGCTATTGCTACACGCATCTTGTAACAGCTTGTAACGCATCCAACATAAGTAGGGAAAATGACACCAATCTTATTTTTGTACTCAATTCCTACGTATCCACTAAGGCCTTATTCCTAGGATTCTGAAATCGGAGGATTCGATGCGCACCCCTCACAAAAATCCTAGGATTCTGAAATCCGAGGATTCGCCGCCATCGAATCCTAGGATTCTAAAAATCCTAGGATTCGATGCAACAGACCGTTGCTCTGCTCCTCGCTGTCAGGTTGCTTTAGGTTGCGTTGTTTGCATTCAAGTTGTTCAAAGTACGTGGCCTATCAACTACGGCAGTATTGTAGGCATCATTAAGATCCTCGAGGCAATCTCGGTCTCATAGTGCAAATCAAAAGGCGTTTCTTCATCGTTGCTCAGCTTGAGTACAAGTTGTGCAAAGAGTACATTTCTGGAATTCAAACTTTCTTCAGTCATTCTCTCCTGAACAAAAACAATACATGATGGGCTCAGACGAATCCCCCAAACATGTCACCCCCGCCCTCGTCCAACGCGCCTACGTTGCCTTCCTCACCAACCGAAAGTGCACCTTTCTCGTCTCCTTCATCCTCGCCACAATCTTTTACTCACCCATCTACATCTCCTCCTCCAATAACAACTCTAACCAAAAACGCTACGGACTCGGAGGACCATCCGCCTCAGCCTCGGAACTAACCTCGGCACTCCGTCGTAAATCGGATGGACGGGCGGCCGTGGCAATCATTCGAGTGGTTGGCCTACAGACCGAGCATGGGATCAAGTCAAATCCCAAAAATGAAGTGCAATATCTAGTTCAATACAAGAGTCATGATTATCCCATCAAGGCATTTCGAGGTGCGGTATGTCTACTTGGTGGGAATGCCAGTGGTGAAAACACAAAGAAAAAGTTGGGAAAGAAAGGGAAGGTTGTTGGAGATGTAACACCGTTGGATACACTCAAGAGAGAGTTGAATGAAGAGTTGATGAGTCCAGATTGGGCCAATGTGATAGAAGAGAAAAATGTGATTGATGATTCCAAGTTGGGTAAGACAATGTATAATACTACGTCATTGCCTGCCGTAACGAGCAATAATGAAGAGAGTGACAACATCACCAATAACATGTTTCAAGATGGTAGAATCCCAGGAACTGTGCGCTACCTCGGCACAACACTCCACTCTCATACCGCCGAACTCATTGACAGACCAAAACCATATGCATTCCTATGTGCCCTCTACGAAATCACCATTGGCATTGATCAATTACCCCATGCAATCTTGCATCCAGTGGGAGCTACAGTCCAAGAGGGACGATTGGCATTATTGACACAGGAACAGTTGTTGCAACACGCGAAGTATTCGTGGGGGTATGAGTATACGATGGAGGCGTATTTTGGGAGAAAGAGTTGGAATAAGCAGGAGGGGGCGAGTGTGAGTGAGGTGGATGAGAATATATGGGAGACTACTAGTTGGACGCCTCTGAAGTGATGATAATGTTAACATGTTGAAGCAGGCAGATGATTGAGTGGAAATAGTGTGTGTGGCCGGGCAGAAACGATGATAGGAATAATATGTGATGTTTTGGTCGGTTAAACAGAGTATAATTGGATGTTAAATGTATGTAACGGAAATGCATTAGATGTGCATAAGATGAAATGCCTTCCACAAATACAAACAGACAGATACGAACACATTCTGTCTTGCTCTACTCTTCTTTGAGAGCGTCCAAGTCGATCCCCCTTGAAGAACCTAAACTGGAACTTATCTCTCCAAAATCAATAGACTCAAAGATGGAAGAACGCCGACCAGCGCTCGATGTTACATCAAACACACTCGTTCGACGCTGCTTCCTTGCAAATGATTCCCTCTTATCACTACTCTCCTTCTTTGAGCGCACTGTCTCAACTACAGTTGTAATTATTCCCCTGATCATCTTTTTTAGAAAGAGGAATACAAGGATGCATTCCAAGAATATTGCCCACGAGACTGACATTGGAAGTCGACTCCAGAATTTCTCTTTCAACATATTAACGATAAACACGAAGATCATAAGAGGATGATAGCGTTTGCAAGCGTCTCGCACAAATTGCACCGACACGATCCTTCGTGATTCGCAATAGTATAATAGAAATCCGAACTCGACACAACATGAAATCAACAGCGCCTCCTCCTCAAAAAAGTTGACAATGTGAGGATAAGATTCTCTGAGGGAGTACAGTGATCCAGCGAACAATACTTGTAAGGAGAATCCAAACTTCGTCCCTGCATACAGAATAAAGAGACCTTTCCCATAAACTTTGAGGATGTTATACATATGAATAGTCACTGCCACCATCGCCGCTGCCACAGCTCTACACAATACAGTGTCTCGAAGAGTTTCATCAGGTAGATAACGATACATGAGCGGGTAGACTGCGCACAAAATCAAGGCATAACAACCGCGGGCTCTGTTGACATTTTGCATCTGTTTTGGTGTCATACCCTTTGTTTTTAAACTGGTTGTAGCGTGCTGATAGGATTGAATCTTGTTCCAGAAGAAGACGAGCAAAATCCCTGTAAATAAAAGTTTGGATGGGTGCGACATGGGTTAGCGTTCAATACAATATACTTCGTATACTACCCAGAATAATTGCCATACATCTTATGCAGATAGCTGCTCTTTCATTTAGCAACTAAGTGCACACAACTCATACACTCACCAGATACAGCGGTAGTCACATGAAAGATCGTTGGAAGAAGAGAGCTGTCATCGACTTCAGAGGATGCGAGGACATCGTTGCCGAGTAGAAGACATTGAATGAACAAGTAATTCCCAACCACAAGCGCGATGACCGAACAGGCTGCGTGGAGCAATCCTACAAAGGAGCTAAGATAGCGCCTGTTGAGTCCAGGTAGGAAGGTCTCTTTGCTGCTGCTGGACGAAGGAGCCATGGTGGTTGGTGGTATCTAGTGAGCTGTGCCTGCTGAAGGCCTGCGACTCTGCGACAAGGAATGCTGTAAGATATTCTTCGCAAGTTTTAGTGTCTCATCGTTCCAACAATGTGACAGCGTTCGTGACTCGCCCCGTAAGCACTGCTAAGTATGATGTACTTAGCTGATACACTACCATCAAGGGCTTGAGAAGTGGCAGATATCCTTCCAAACTATCGGAGAAACTATAATGGTCAAAAGAAGCGGTTCATTGCTCCAGTCACAGCGTTAGATACGTGGAGATAGCCATGGAAATTGGACCTCATCAGGTCACCTACGACGTTGTAGCGACGCCAATACACTTAAAATGAGCTTCAGTAGTGGCAGATTATATACTATCAGAGAAACTATAATGATGGGCAACTAGATGATGTTCAATGCTACACATACAACGTGAGATACGATATGGTGCTAGAGAGTAGAGCTGGCGGCCGTCTCAGATGCCTCATCAGGACACCTGCGACGTTGTAGCGACGCCGATACGACCAATCAATGCTTGAGCCGTGAAAAAGATGCTTCTATACTATCATGGCCAACTATATTGGGTCACTAGAAGCAGTAGATTGTCGTATATACAGCGTGAGATACGATATGGTGCTAGAGAGTAGAGCTGGCGGCCGTCTCAGATGCCTCATCAGGTCACCTACGACGTTGTAGCGACGCCGATACGACCAATCAATGCTTGAGCCGTGTAAACGATGCTTCTATACTATCATAACCAACTATCATGGGTCACTAGAAGCAGTGGATTGTCGTATTCACAGCGTGAGCTACGATATGGTGCTAGAGAGTAGAGCTGGCGGCCGTCTCAGATGCCTCATCAGGTCACCTATGACGTTGTAGCGACGCCGATACGGCCAATCAATGCTTGAGCTGTGAAAAAGATGCTTCTATACTATCATAACCAACTATCATGGGTCACTAGAAGCAGTCGATTGTCGTATTCACAGCGTGAGATACGATATGGTGCTAGAGAGTAGAGCTGGCGGCCGTCTCAGATGCCTCATCAGGTCACCTATGACGTTGTAGCGACGCCGATACGACCAATCAATGCTTGAGCCGTGTAAACGATGCTTCTATACTATCATAACCAACTATCATGGGTCACTAGAAGCAGTGGATTGTCGTATTCACAGCGTGAGATACGATATGGTGCTAGAGAGTAGAGCTGGCGGCCGTCTCAGATGCCTCATCAGGTCACCTATGACGTTGTAGCGACGCCGATACGACCAAACAATGCTTGAGCTGTGAAAACGATGCTTCTATACTATCATAACCAACTATCATGGGTCACTAGAAGCAGTCGATTGTCGTATATACAGCGTGAGATACGATATGGTGCTAGAGAGTAGAGCTGGCGGCCGTCTCAGATGCCTCATCAGGTCACCTATGACGTTGTATCGACGCCGATACGACCAAACAATGCTTGAGCCGTGAAAACGATGCTTCTATACTATCATAACCAACTATCATGGGTCACTAGAAGCAGTCGATTGTCGTATATACAGCGTGAGATACGATATGGTGCTAGAGAGTAGAGCTGGCGGCCGTCTCAGATGCCTCATCAGGTCACCTATGACGTTGTAGCGACGCCGATACGACCAATCAATGCTTGAGCCGTGTAAACGATGCTTCTATACTATCATAACCAACTGTCATGGGTCACTAGAAGCAGTCGATTGTCGTATTCACAGCGTGAGATACGATATGGTGCTGGAGAGTAGAGCTGGCGGCCGTCTCAGATGCCTCATCAGGTCACCTACGACGTTGTAGCGACGCCGATACGACCAATCAATGCTTGAGCCGTGTAAACGATGCTTCTATACTATCATAACCAACTATCATGGGTCACTAGAAGCAGTGGATTGTCGTATTCACAGCGTGAGATACGATATGGTGCTAGAGAGTAGAGCTGGCGGCCGTCTCAGATGCCTCATCAGGTCACCTACGACGTTGTAGCGACGCCGATACGACCAATCAATGCTTGAGCCGTGTAAACGATGCTTCTATACTATCATAACCAACTATCATGGGTCACTAGAAGCAGTCGATTGTCGTATTCACAGCGTGAGATACGATATGGTGCTAGAGAGTAGAGCTGGCGGCCGTCTCAGATGCCTCATCAGGTCACCTATGACGTTGTAGCGACGCCGATACGACCAAACAATGCTTGAGCCGTGAAAACGATGCTTCTATACTATCATAACCAACTATATTGGGTCACTAGAAGCAGTCGATTGTCGTATATACAGCGTGAGATACGATATGGTGCTAGAGAGTAGAGCTGGCGGCCGTCTCAGATGCCTCATCAGGTCACCTATGACGTTGTAGCGACGCCGATACGACCAAACAATGCTTGAGCCGTGAAAACGATGCTTCTATACTATCATAACCAACTATCATGGGTCACTAGAAGCAGTCGATTGTCGTATATACAGCGTGAGATACGATATGGTGCTAGAGAGTAGAGCTGGCGGCCGTCTCAGATGCCTCATCAGGTCACCTATGACGTTGTAGCGACGCCGATACGACCAATCAATGCTTGAGCCGTGTAAACGATGCTTCTATACTATCATAACCAACTATCATGGGTCACTAGAAGCAGTCGATTGTCGTATTCACAGCGTGAGATGCGATATGGTGCTAGAGAGTAGAGCTGGCGGCCGTCTCAGATGCCTCATCAGGCCACCTACGACGTTGTAGCGACGCCGATACGACCAATCAATGCTTGAGCCGTGTAAACGATGCTTCTATACTATCATGGCCAACTATATTGGGTCACTAGAAGCAGTGGATTGTCGTATTCACAGCGTGAGATACGATATGGTGCTAGAGAGTAGAGCTGGCGGCCGTCTCAGATGCCTCATCAGGTCACCTACGACGTTGTAGCGACGTCAATACGACCAAACAATGCTTGAGCCGTGTAAACGATGCTTCTATACTATCATAACCAACTATCATGGGTCACTAGAAGCAGTCGATTGTCGTATATACAGCGTGAGATACGATATGGTGCTAGAGAGTAGAGCTGGCGGCCGTCTCAGATGCCTCATCAGGTCACCTACGACGTTGTAGCGACGCCGATACGACCAATCAATGCTTGAGCCGTGAAAACGATGCTTCTATACTAACATAACCAACTATCATGGGTCACTAGAAGCAGTCGATTGTCGTATATACAGCGTGAGATACGATATGGTGCTAGAGAGTAGAGCTGGCGGCCGTCTCAGATGCCTCATCAGGTCACCTATGACGTTGTAGCGACGCCGATACGACCAATCAATGCTAACTTGTCTTCTTTACTATCATAACCAACTATAATGAGCCACTAGAAGCTGTTCATTGCATCATTTGCAGCGTTCGATTGCATATGGTTGTAGGACTCATGCCATGCCTTACTTACACTTCTCAACTACAAATACTCTTGATCGAGCATTTTATTGCTCTGCTCTCTTTTGAGATTGCTAGATGTTCTCGTAAGATGAAATACTTTCCATAGATACAAACAGACAGAGACGAACACATTCTATCTTGCTTTACTCTTCTTTGGGATCGGCCAAACTTGAACTCAGTTCTCTGATATTAATTGACTCGAAGATGGATGAGCGCCGACCAGTACTTGATGTTACGTCAAACACACTCTTCGTACGCTGCTTCTTTGCAAATGCTTCTCTTCTGTCACTACTCTCTTTCTTTGGGCGCACTGTCTCAACCACAGCTGCAATTATACCCTTGATCATCTTGTAAAGAAACAAGGAAACAAGGAAAGTTTCCACGACCATGACCCACGAGACTGACATTGGAAGACGACCCCACCACTTCTCCGTCATCATTTTACCAGCAAACACGTACATCACAATAGGATGATAACGTTTGCAAGCGTCTCGAAGAAATGGCACCGACACGATCCTACGTGATTCACAGTAGTACAGTAGGAATCCAAACTCCACGCAACATGAAATGAGTAGCGCCTCCTTCTCAAAAAAGTTGACAATGTACGGATAGGACTCTCTTAGCGAGTACAATGATCCAGCGAACAATACCTGCAAGGAGAATCCAATTTTACTTCCGGCATACACTGTGAAGAGAGCTCGTCCATAGTCTTTAATGAGTGTATACATATGAAGAGTCACTGCCACCATCGCCGCTGCCACAGCTCTACAAAATACAGTATCTTGCAGAGTATCATCAGGTAAATAACGATACAAGAGCGGATAGACAGCACAAAGAATCAAGGCAAAACAGCCACGGGCCTTATGGAAATTTTGCATCTGTTTTGGTGTAAGTCCTTTCTCCTTCAAAGTGCTTGTAGAGTGCTGATAGGATTGGATTTTGTTCCAAAAGAAGGTGAGCAAAACCCCTGCGATTATAGAATTGTTCGTGGGTGAGTAAGTATTGGATATTCGACTTCATGAATTACTCATACATAGGAGCATCGGAGCATCCGACAGGGTCTTCTCTCAGTGTGCAACTATGCACACAACTTATACACTCACCAGATACAGCCGTAGTCACATGGAACATCGTCGGAAGAAGAGAGCTGCCGTCGACTTCAGAGGATGCGAAGATATCGTTGCCGAGTAGAAAACATTGAATGAACAAGTAATTCCCGACGACAAGGGCGTTGACTGAGCATAATGCGTGGAACAATCCTACAAAGGATTTGAGATAGCGCTTGCTGATTCCAGGTAGGAAGGTCTCTTTGCTGCTGCTGGATGAATCCGTCATGGTGGTTTTGTTGGTGACAGGGAACTATTATGTCAGTAGAGCTTCTTCTGCGGTTGGGTGCTGCTGCTGCATCAATCGGTGAGGAGCGGAGAGCGGAGAGAGAAGGTTCGCGGTTTGCTGATGGGATGGCCGGCTGGTAGGTAAAGTGGTGGTGTGTGGTTTTGATGACGTGTCATTCACGAATACTGACATGCGCGACTCGTCTGGCCGTCATCGCAGGCAGTCAAAAGTCAAAATCTTTCCTTCCACCAAAAAACCAAAAAATGACAAGATGATGGCTTCATTTCATTCACCCCATCATATAACACACAGAGCAAAGGCACCATGTCCTTCTTTGATCAAATCCAATCTCGCTCCGAATCCATAAACTCCCTCCTCTGCGTGGGCCTCGACCCCCACCAAAAAGAATTACCCGCAGATCAATGGTCGGCCTCCGAAGAATCTAGATGTGAAGCTGCCTATCAATTTTGCAAACACATTATTGATGCTACTGCAGAGCATACAGTCTGTTACAAACCTAATGCAGCATTCTTTGAGGCGTTGGGTACCAAGCTGGGGAATGTTACGCTGAGAAGAGTGATTGATGCTATTCCGAATGATATTCCGGTGCTGTTAGATGTGAAGCGGGGGGATATTGGAAGCACTGCAGCTGCGTATGCTGAGGCTTGTTATGAGGAGAAGGATGGTTTGAATGCTGGTGGTGTGACGCTCAGTCCTTTGATGGGTTGGGATTCCGTTAGTCCATTTATCACTGGTGAGTAAGATGACAATTTGCTACTGTGTTGTGTATGTGCATGCCAATTTGATGGCTATTCTGTGGGAAAACTACATCGTCAATGATTAAGACAATATATTTGCTACTCTTGATTAAGCTGGCCGCTTATGACGACATTATATATCACCAAGATCGATGAGACGTTTGTTTTCTTTCCTTCCACAAGCTTCTTGGAAATATTCTGTATACAATCAACTCTAACATATGTTCAATTCCATCTATATCCATCATGCAGGAAAGTATGCCGACAAGGGTGCCTTTGTCCTATGCAAAACATCCAATCCTGGATCAAATGATATCCTAGCTCTTAGCTTGCAACAACAAACTGTCTTTGAAAAGATTGCTGGCCTGGCCAATGAATGGTCAAGCTCTGCCGCGTCAGACTCACCGACATCTTCAACGACACCTCGACTAGGACTTGTTGTTGGTGCTACAGATCCATCGGCACTCTCTAAAGCACGAAAGGCTGCTGGCTCCAAACTATGGATATTAGCACCCGGTGTTGGTGCACAAGGTGGAGATTTGGATGCAGCATGTCGAGCTGGACTTAACGATGAGGGAACTGGAATGTTGATTCCAGTATCACGAGGCATTAGCCGCGCCACTGATCCTGCAGCCGAGGCAATGAAATTGAAAGAGGGAATTAATGCGGCAAGAAAAGCTGTGTTGGATGAAAGAGGTGAAAAGAGAGATCAACCTGGTGATTCCATTGCTCCTTACCAAAAAGAGTTTTTGGAATTCAGTTTGAAGGAAGGAGTCTTGAAGTTTGGTTCGTTTGTACTGAAGAGTGGAAGAACCTCACCTTACTTTTTCAATGCTGGTTTGTTTTCAAGCGGCAGTGCATTGCACAAACTTGGAAAGGCGTATGCAGCAGCAATCATGTCTTCAAAAGATCTGTGAGTACATGTGTGTTACCAGGACAAATCTTTGCGGCCTCTGGTGCTTGTGATCAGTCTCTCATCCTTTCTTCTCTTCTTGTATCTATAGAGTCGATAAGGATGGCAAGGTTACATTCGATGTTGTGTTTGGACCTGCTTACAAAGGAATATCTTTAGGAGCCGTTGTATGCTCCGCTCTGTACAGTGATTTCGGCGTAGAGACTGGCTTTGCATACAACCGAAAAGAAGCAAAAGACCACGGTGAGGGAGGTATCCTTGTAGGATCATCCATGGCCAATAAGCGTGTGTTGGTTGTTGATGATGTCATTACAGCTGGTACAGCCATTCGAGAATCACACACTTTGTTGCAGAAGATTGAGGCTACCCCCGTAGGAGTAGCAATTGCATTAGATCGCGCAGAGAAGAGATCGCTGGAGGATCCTCTTTCAGCTGTACAGGCAGTCGCCAGAGATTTGGAAATACCAGTTGTCTCGATTGTTGCCCTACCCCAGCTTCAGGAATACCTGAAATTGAGTTCAGAATATGATGAAGATGTTTTGAAACTTGTAACAGAGTACCGATCTCAGTATGGTGTGTAGGTCGGTTGTAACCTTAACTTTTATAACATGTATTTAACATTTGTCCATGATGGAGCTGTGACTAAGCAAACGTGGTGACTATGAATCCCTTACCTTCAATGCAATCTGATCAATACAATACAACATGTATTTAACATTTGTCCATGATGGAGCTGTGACTAAGCAAACGTGGTGACTATGAATCCCTCACCCAATGCTATCGTCTTATCATGAAGCGGCCTTGCTTGACAGCCCCTCAATCAAACTGCGACATAAGACATCGCCAATCTCCAATCTTGCAAAATTTGATCTGTGGGCGGTGGGCGTCCGATGACCAATGAGATTGAGAAGGGGGAAGGGGGAACAAACTGCTGGTAATAATTACTAGCCTCGCTTGACGCTCGTCTAGCCGCTACGCGGGGTTTCTAAATAAGAGAGGAGCTTTTTAGGAATCATATTTTCATCATTTACATACGCCAATATATCGCTGGAGCTTGACTCCAAGCCGCATTCGCTTCTTTATGCATGCCTTTCTTAAGATAGTATTCTTTTTTCTTCCATAGTACCTCACGCTTCAGTTTGTCATGAGCCGTCTGTTCCTTCCTCTTACGCAGCCACTCTCTATAATCCCTTTCTTCTTCAGCAGTCTTCTGATTTGCCTGGGCCTTCTCTTCTGGAGACATTAAGGGCCAACGATGTCTTAATTCTTCTTGTTTTTTCCATTCTTCAATAATTTTCTGTTTGGCTTGAGCCTTCTCTTCTGGAGACCGATTCATTTCCTCTTCCTCACGCTTCTTTTTTTCTTCTTCATACTTCTCTACAGTCTCCTCTCGGGCCTTCTCTTCCGGAGACATGGTTGCCCACCGCTTCCTTTCTTCTTCAGCACGCTTCTCATCGGCTTGTCTCCGTTCTTCTTCACGACGTTTATACTCTTCCTCCCGGAGTTTTTTGGCCATCTTGTCTCGCCACTCTCTATTTTTACATGCTTGAATTAGTTTGTGTAGAGCGTACTTGCGACTGATTGTTTCGTCTGCGGAATCCTCGAGCTGTGGAGCGATGTACCTGACAGAATGCTTCTTGCACCCGTCCGCCAGCTTTTTTTCGTTGAGTCGGAATCGAGCCGGGGTGACATGGAAGGATTGGAGGAATCTCTCTTTCCATGCTGACTCCTCAACAGAATCTCTTGGGATGCAAAAGACGGGCGTCAGTGGGTGGTAGATACTCATGGCCTCGCTGGGGTCCTCTGGTGGAAGTAGAGAGAGAGGAGGGGGCTTCTCGTGGGTCCGCCCTGCCTTGTAGTCAAGCTCCAGTATTTTTCTTCGAGCTATGTGATGTGCAGTGCTGCCAGCTCTCACAATAGACACGTCAAAATATACATCTTCGAATCTCACCTGAGTAATCCCCTGGTCATTGAGATATTCATAAAGTTCTAGCCCATTCCAATACGTACCTTCTTTCGCTTCAGCCATACGCTTTGCCTCTTGAATGATATCTTCTCTCCCTGTCGGTATATCAGCGGCAACCTGCACTGATATACCCTTGCTGTCACCCCGGAAAGCGAAGTGGTGCATTTGAAGGACGTCACAGTAATTTCCTTCATTGCCTAGCGTCACACGGGTGCTGTCCTGAAGCTGATTGAAGAATCCAGCACTCGGTAGGCAGCCAACACTTGCCCCTATTTTTGTACAGTTATCATTCACATAGATTTCTGCTAATAACACATCTTTTGTATTGCACATCACGACGCGCCAACCGTCCATGAACACTTTCTTTCTCTTCTTCACACGAACATTTTCGTAACAACTCAAAAAATACATAGGTTTTTTGAATTCCACTTGTTCCTGTTCACCCAGTGTCAGTTGTTCTAAATAACAGGGTGCCAGTTGCTCCAAATAACTTCGAGCAGTTGAGCATTCCTCTTCGAACATGACACAGCAAGTACTATGGGGTGTGACCGGTAGATATGAGTAATTTGGAGCTCCTCCACGTCCTGTGACGCGGAAGTGGCGCATCTCTGATGAATTCGTGTCGTTAATGGCATTCCCCTTTCTGTTCCTGCTCCGTTTCCGTGCTCTTTCCTTCTCTTCGTCTGATGGTTGACTTCGGCGTATTTTATCGGTAGCTGCTTTGCATTTCTTTTGTAGGAGAGCTTTACGTTCTTGTATTGTTTCAACCGAATCTGTGTGCTGTGGAGCCACGTATTCAACGGAGTACTCCTTACATCTCTTCTCCAACCTGGTTTCATTTTGTTTGAACCGATTGGGAGTGACACCGAAGGTTTGTCGGAACCTCGTTATCCAAAACCTCTTTTCAGCATCATTCTTCGGTTTACAAAATATGGGAGTAAGGGGATAATACATGATGCCCTATCTTCTTTCCTTTGTGTATTGGTACTGTCTCGGGATCGTTGGTGAATAGTATGTAAGAATGGTATGGTGATAGTGACACACAAATCATGGAGATGATGTTCATTTGCGTTTGGCGCAGTTTGGCGTGATGGATCTGCTGTACCGGGCGGGCGGTCTGGCTGAACCGGTCGAAACTCACGGACGGAATAATAATAGGCTCAGAACAAATTACACTTTTTTAAGGGCTAAGTGCAAAACACACGCGAGACCGCCTCATGCGGTAGAAGCGCCGCAGCTCCTCAGCAAGAGGGGCGAACGATTTCAACAAAAAGTACAGAGGCTCGAAACAAATTACACTTTTAAGGGCTAACTGCAAAAAACACGCGAGACCGCCTCATGCGGTCGAAGCGCCGCAGCTCCTCTGCAAGAGGGGCCAACAAATTCAACAAAAAGTCCTCCTCTCATTATTTAGATAGCATCATTCACAGCAGCGGTTCTACTCGTTCAGATATCAGTCATCAATCATTTGTCTAAGGAGGATAGCGATTCCGAGACATTAGACATGCCTCTCACAGCAGCAGGTCAGAATAGCTGGGCAGAAGAGCAACGGTCAAAAACAATGGAGAAACAGTGTTCAGCGGCTGTTGATAAATTGATCGAATGTGGAATAAACTTTCTAGCCATAGACTTCGATCAAACCATGATTGATGTCCACACCGGTGGTCGATGGCAAGGCACAGCACTAGAATTGACCGAGCATATGCGGCCAGTATTTCTTCATTTAGTGCCTGAGGCAACAAACCGCAATATCCGCATTGCAATTTGTACATTCTCAGGGCAAACAAAGCACATCCGTGAAGTTATGGAGTATGCGTTTCCAAATATTGCCGAGTTGATTGTCATAAGAGGAAATGATAAAACGTGGGAATATCATGGAAATGGGTTCAAGAGGGGAAAGCAGCAACATATGGCAAGTGCAGCGGAAGAGCTGCTTGCAGAACAAGCGTTGGGAGTGACTGATGTGACAAAAGCTACAACACTGCTGATTGACGATGATCCTAAGAATATCCGAATGAGCTTGAAGGACAGGACAAGGGCAATATGGTTCAATCCTAAAGAGCCAAACGAATTGCTTGATAATATTCTAATGTTGAAATAATGATTTGTGGTGATCACTTCTAATTATTTCTTATCGTTTAATAGCATTTGTTGGTAAAGATGATCGTCTATGGTTGCATTGGTTGCCCATATGCATCAGATGATTCATAGGAGGCAAATATTTCTTGCTCGTCATACATATCTCTATCAGAGATCATATTGTTCCTGCCTATTAACTCTTCAGAACGAATCCTCAGCGTCTCTGATCTGGAAACCAATTTGCTCGTTAGTTCAACGAGCCTCAAGAAGTCTCCTTCTACTTGACTCTCTACATTTTTTAGAGTTGCAATTTTCTCAAGGTTTCGTTGCTCAAAACCTAACTCACTCATGCTAGATCTACGGAAGGCAGAACCGAAGGGACGTTCCCTTCGACTGTTTTCATTTGATGCCATACCATCTTTCTCTCCCTTTCTTTTTAATGCCTTCCTCACCACATCTCTCTTGCGTTTCACTATGCTTTTGGCTTTGGCTAGATTTTGTTCTGCAATTCTCACAGATGGTTTGAGACTATTAATAGAGAGTTGAAATTCAGCAACCATTTGTTGCGTATCGGCAACGTTTTGTCGTGCGGCCTCTAACATTTGAAGAATCCTTTTTTCTTCCATGAGTGCAAACTGCGCTTGATGCTCCGCCTCTTCGAGTGCATCTTTCCTTGCCTCCACCTCTCTATCCAATTCAAGTTTTTCGTTTTCCTTCTGTCCTAAATCAAGTTCTGCAGCACTGAAAGCTTCAATATCATTTGTAATTGGATGCCTAAAGGTCATTCTTTCAAGTAGCGTTTGCTCATCAAGCTCATTGAATCCATCCAAGAACTGCAGTGCTTCAGTACTTGTAAACTCTGCACTCGAAGTGTGAAATGTGAGTTGCAGTCTTTCTGCCTTGACTGCAGAGAGGCGTTCTAGAACCTCTAAAGATTCAGCCCTCGCTGCATCTGCCCTTAGACGGAGTTCTTCACTCTTTTCTTCCAATTCGACAGCATCAATCTGCCTTGTTGCATTTCTCGACGCTTCAATCACCCGTTGAAATGTCTGCCCCAAATCGGCCGGTGGCGGCGGAGATGGTGCAACATTATTTGAGTCTGTGTTTGCGTTATTTCTTGGCCTCTCACCTTCATCAGCAATAACAGACCAACCTGCCATGGTCGTCGTGGCCGTTCTTCTTAGAAATGGCAATGCAAAGTCTTCGTAGAATGCCCTAGCTGTAGGCCCATACTCATTAGCCACTGCACTTGCTCGTTGGACAATATCATCTTTAAACTTCTCGGCTGCCAATTCCCTATCATAGGCACGCCTTGCGGTGCTATCCGATAACACATCCCATGCACGAGCAATTTCATCAAATCGATCCACATATTCAGGTCCAGCCGAGTCTGGATGGTATTCCTTAGCAAGTGTGATGTATTGTCGTTTGATATCTTGTCTTGACATGCTTTGTTTGGCTCCGAGAATATCATATAAATTCTTTTCTGGTAGGCGTGGCCTCTTCTTCCTTCTTTTAGTGGAAGTTGTTGTCGATTGGTTACCTTCATTGTTGTTGATTGGTTCATCATCAGTTACTGATGAATATATTTGAATGTTTTTATATGCTCGTATTTTGCTCCTCTCCGTTGTGGGTGAGGAAAACGAAGACACATTTGATATCGTCGCCAGTAGAAAGCAGACGAAAAGGGCAAGAGAGGGCCTCTCCCGAGCACACACCAGCACTGCCATCTTCAATTTGTGCCTAACTGCTTGCGTTTCCACGGCACCAGACGTTGATGTTGGTTGATGATGATGACTGTGAAGATCTTAGAGGCGACGACGGTTGATGAAGAATTCAAATTTTTGATTTTTCTTTTGTAGTACCTACTGTTTTCGTACTGTTATTTGAAGGATAGATAGAGGAGGTAAAATTAGTTAGGCAAAAACAAGGGGCAAAAGGCAAAAGCTTACGCTACCATCATGATAGATGTTGTTGTGTTGTAGCATGCAATCTAACGCAGAAAACCAGCGAGCTGCTGTGAACGATACAGACTGAGAAAATCCTCTTCCAATTCTCAGATTATTCGCTTCCGATCTACCGGCTATTGCTATGGATATTAGAGCCAGCCATCAGGTGATGTGATCGAATACAAATGCAGAAGTTACACAAGAAAGACTACGACTAGACTATAGGCAATTGCTGCAAAACATGTCTTTAGTTTCTGCAGCCACATAGATTCCAAGAGTTCATCCCCTTGGCTGAGAGGTCGGCCTCTCCTCTTTTGAAACACAAACATATATATCTTCATTTCTATACATAGGTTGTCTAACCCACCATCGTTAATCGTTAACTAGTTGATGTCGGTTAGATCAGCCACAACAAACAAAAGAGTTCGGGCTATAGGCTAGGTTGTTTTCATCGATTCCCCATGCAGGGCATTGTGAAGTTGGGGCGACCTCACAGTGTGTATTACATCTTGCAGCATATGATCCACCCCAGGTTCCAATCTGTACCCAGCTATTGTCATCGCATCCTCCTCCAATGGAACAATTATCTTCATCTTGATTGGTTGCTTCGTATGCCACCCATGAATCAGCGGAGGCGACTACTGGAGGTACAGTAAAGTCTGGAGCAAAATCTTGATTAAACGGAGAAGTGTAAGTTCCCCGATAAGGGCAGAGTTCCGAAAGCGTGCAGAGTCTTTGACCTTTGTCCACACATGCTTGTTTCTGTTGAGCATAGGAATATGTGTTGGGAGTCGTGAAGACAGTGGCAACAGCAGGCCCATAGGATGGCTCCAAGGACACTGATGGTGTGACGGACGGTTCATTTGATGGGCGGTCACAACAAACAAAAGAGTTTGGGCGATAGGCTAGGTTGTTTTCATCGATTCCCCATCCAGGGCATTGTGGAGCGCCCACTTGGGGGGCAACCTCACAGTGTGTATTACATCTTGCAGCATATGATCCACCGGTACCCCAAATTCCAATCTGCACCCAGCTATTGTCATCGCATCCTCCTCCAATGGAACAATTATCTTCATCTTGATTGGTTGTTTCGTATGCCACCCATGAATCAGTGGAGGCGACTACTGGAGGTACAGTAAAGTCTGGAGCAAAATCTTGATTAAACGGAGAAGTGTAAGTTCCCCGATAAGGGCAGAGTTCCGAAAGCGTGCAGAGTCTTTGACCTTTGTCCACACATGCTTGTTTCTGTTGAGCATAGGAATATGTGGTGGGATTCGTGAAGACAGTGAAGACAGCAGGCCCGTAAGATGGCTCCAAGGACACGGATGGTGTGACGGACGGTTCATTTGATGCGCGGTCACAACAAACAAAAGAGTTCGGGCTATAGGTTGTGACGCCTGCATTGTCTCCCCATGCAGGGCATTGTGGAGCGCCCACTTGGGGGGCGACCTCACAGTGTGTATTACATGTTGCATCATATGATCCAACCCAGGTTCCAATCTGTACCCAGCTATTGTCGTCGCATCCTCCTCCAATGGAACAATTATCTTCATCTTGATTGGTTGCTTCGTATGCCACCCATGAATCAGCGGAGTCGACATCTGGAGGTACAATAAAGCCTGGATCGAATGCTTGATTAAACGGAGAAGTGTAAGTTCCCCGAGAAGGGCAGAGTTCCGAAAGCGTGCAGAGTCTTTGACCTTTGTCCACACATGCTTGTTTCTGTTGAGCATAGGAAAATGTGGTGGGATTCGTGAAGACAGTGGCAACAGCAGGCCCATATGATGGCTCCAAGGACACGGATGGTGTGATGGACGGTTCATGTGATGGCTCCAAAGACACGGATGGTTTGACGGACGGTTCAGTTGATGGCTTCAAAGACATGGATGGTTCGAAGGACGGTTCAGTTGATGGCTCCAAAGACACGGATGGTTTGCTGGACGGTTCAGTTGATGGCTGCAAAGACACGGATGGTTCGACGGACGGTTCAGTTGATGGCTGCAAAGACACGGATGGTTCGACGGACGGTTCATTTGATGGCTGCAAAGACACGGATGGTTCGAAGGACGGTTCAGTTGATGGCTGCAAAGACACGGATGGTTCGACGGACGGTTCAGTTGATGGCTGCAAAGACACGGATGGTTTGCTGGACGGTTCAGTTGATGGCTCCAAAGACACGGATGGTTTGCTGGACGGTTCAGTTGATGGCTTCAAAGACAATGATGGTGTGAAGGACGGTTCATTGGATGGTTTGCCAGACGGTTCATTTGATGGATCCAATGACATGGATGGTGTGAAGGACGGTTCATTGGATGGCTCAAAGGAAGGCTCTGAGGACGGGGCTTTTGATGACTTTGATTTTGGATTCTTTGTGGACTTGACTGCTTCCGTTCCTGTAGTAGCAATAAATTGGTTCTCCTCAATCTTTTGAAATTGGTTCTCCTCAATCTTTTGATTCCTACTACTCCAGATGCCGATTCCAGTTCCAGCGACAAGCGACGTCAATATTACGACAGCTCCTGCATACTTTGATTTCCAGTTCCAATGTCCATGGCCTAGATGTGGATTAGCTGCTTCTGCAAAACCACCATCACCTTGAATGCCTGTCTCGGGATCTGCTCGATTATCACGAGCTACCACCTCGATCACTTCACCTTCATGGAGGAAGGCAGGGGCGGCGGATTGGTCAGCCGTATTCATATTTGTATATGATTTGATAGACTATTATGCAAGAATGGCTGTACTGAGGAAATAATACGTGATCCGAGGAGAAGTTAGCACATGAGACAATGCGGCGCGATAGCATCAAATAGTTCTGTTCAAGCTGCTCTGCGCAACCAAACAAACACTTCGAGAGAAGTCTCTTGCAGCTATACACATTATATACGTCGCAACATTGGATATTGGGGCTCTTACCGAAGCAACACTCTATGAACTACTACAACGGCGTTACGCAATTGTAATATTATGTGCACAACTCAAGGCCCGTTCCGAGGTCTTAAAAATCGCTGTAAAAATCGTTGTAAACTGTCGCTGTAAAAAATCTGTAAATTGGGGGGAGCGGGCAAAAACGCTGGTAATGTGTAACTTTACAGCGACCAAAAAAATTTGACAGCGACATAATAGGGGGCAGATGGGTGCCTATTAGGTCGCTGTCAAATTTTTTTGGTCGCTGTAATTGGCGATATTTTAGCGTTTACAGCGACAATTACAACGATTTTTACAGCGATTTTTAAGACCTCGGAACGGGCCTCATCATGGAAGCGTCCGTGATTTTTTGGTGAGGGGTAGGTAAAACGGAGCTTTTGGACACCATCGCCAGAATTTATGTTGAGCTTCCTGTCAAATAAAACTGAATATATATTTTTTATGTTGAATTTCTATTTCTTTATGACATTGTCCCTTTCAGACGAAGTCCACTACAGTATTTTTGATGAATGAGACATGAAGTAAATTGGAAGTAAATGGTCGTTAGTATGGTAGAAGAGAAGAAAGGTGGAAAGAAAGAGAATGTCGCAAAGTACATTTTCCCTCTGCTCTGCACAACATACTTAAAACACATGCTCTAAATGCATGTAGATTGCTGCACCAATATGTAGTTAGTTAGTAGTTTAGCAATACCATCTCATTACTTATGCTTAGATTATGTTGGAGGAGGTTGATATTATCCACTGCTTTCATAAAGGTTGCTTATTGCTAGTAAGTAGAGTTTCAGACTCGGTACGCATTGACAGAAACGTATCAAATGAGCTGAAGAGATAGGGATCCATTCTTCACTTCCCTCCAACCTGTTCCTCTATGCAAATTAACTAGTGATGCAAAGTAACTAGTAGATTACTTAATAACTATGATCTCATGCTACTCTCTACGGCTTGATCATTGCTACTCTGCGTCAAAACTTCAGCGCGCTTAGCCCTTCTATCTTGTCTTCGTTGCAATTCTGAAACACCTTTATCAGCTGACCACAAGAGTTTACTATCATCCTCATTTTCTTCGTCATCTTTTTGTTTGTTTTCATCGTTTTGACAAGCCCTGTTCAATAGATTTCCAAACTCAGTATAGTATGCAATCCAAGCATCCTTCTCAATCCCTTGTGGAGGTGCCATTGCAGGTAATAACTCGGTTGAATAGGAACGGAGTAAAGCATCAGCGTTTCTGGAGGCATCATCTGTGCACTCCTCGTTACTGTCTACACCACGACGGAAGCGTTCTTGAATGTATGGCCACGCAACTATCAATGATTTCCTTCCAAGCACTTTACTTGGTTTCATATCTTTGTTTTCAACCAATCTATTCCATACAATATGTGTAGCAGTATCCATCATTTTGTGTGTTTCATCATTGGTTTCGTTATCGCTGTCATCTTTCTCCTCCTCTTTATCATTCCTTTTCGGAATCAAAGTTGTATTGATACCATTCAACAGTTTTCTAGCACAAGTCAATGCTGATTTCATGTCCATTGAATTCAATTTCACTTGTTCATCAAACGACTTCACATTCTCGGACAGTACATCAATTTCACTAGCCACAACCGATCGTGCCGCCACCAAACTCAGATAAGATTTGACAGCCGAGTCAATCTTTGGTGTGTCGTCATCGACAAGTGACTTGGCGTGGGCTTGGATGGATTTGTCGAGTGAACTATTCTTGTCATCAGCTACATTGCCGCCGTCGCCACCTGCTGCGTTGGCAAGGGCCATTTGCTGAGACAGCGAAGAGAGAGCTCGTGCGATGAAGTCTTGATCTGCCATTGTATTGATAGTGTTGAGGTGGGCGTGGTTGTATGGTTGTATGGGGTGGTGTTTGTGGCATTTTGCATTTTGGAAGCGGAAAGATTTTTGTGGAACAAATTTTTGAGTCGAGTCTTGAAGCTGAGCAGGTGAGTCTTCGTACTTACGTGCATCTGATGCGATGCAGACGAGCATGAATGAATGCGAATGAAGAGATGTTAATATTCTCATACTCGTATCCTCTATAATAATTCTATCACTACATTAAAAGTTCTAACAAATAATATACCTCGACCAGTGTATCTCCCGCCTCACACAGCCACCATGAAGATCGTATAGAATAAGGCAAGAGCGAAAGTTACGACACCAGTATAGACAGGTCGTTGACTTGGCAACAGATTGTATGTCTGAAGTCTTTCGTTACTGTGATTCCTCAAGTTCGTACCTTCGAAATAGATTGCGTCTCCAGTCCCTTGGCCACACAAGAAAAGTGTGTGAGTAAAGACATTGAGGAAGGCAAGAATTGCAGCACCAGTACCCCACGCGTAGAAAGCAGCACTCCAATCCTTCACCACGCCATTTCCGATCGCTACATGGTCCAATGCCGTCACTGCCGCTCCAAGAGCGACAAGAATACTGGGAGGAATGACGGAAAGGAAACATTCTGTTTCTTCCACAGTGAAGTTGAGTTTGAAGTGCTTCTTCAAGCTTAAATGCTTGACTAAACGTAGGACGATGACACCCTTCACAGCTTCAAAACGTACCCAGCATATCTGGAATAGGCATGCATACCTCAACGCAAAGACAACTGACGGCCACATTCTGCTTCTCTTCAAGGTGCCCTCCTCAGACCCGTTTACTTTCTCGAGGACTGATGCCACACACGATGAGTATGTCACCGTAAATGAAAAGGTACACACCAGTAACACGATGCCTGGCCAATAATCCATGAAGTCAACAAAGAGAAAGTAACACCCATAGAAGCCTAAGGCCACGACGTCTCGCAAGAAAGGGTAACTTATGCCAGTCCCCTGCACATGCATTTCGGTCCAGTGCGTTGCATCCCCTCCATCGGCAATCATACAAAATACTGCGAGCCCAGCTACGGATGACGCTACGATATTGACGTGAAAATGTTGAATCATCCCGTAGAGTCCAACTCGGTAAATGTGTTTGGGCGCCATATTTGATAGATCAATTGCCATCCAAAAGGAACACTTCGAGATACAAACGAATAGAGGCAACACCAACAGTACATTGTACGCCAAAGCTCGGGGATGATCATGTCCAATCATGTTCCCCCACATTTCCTTGGCAGCAGCCAACCGTCCCGGGAAGCAAGTTGCCTCATATGACATGGCAAGTACATCAAACACATTTCCTGCATTCCTCCCCCTGATCATCAACAATTGTCTCGTGTGAGTATTAACCATCTGGTTCACCCTTGTGCCCTGCAATCTTGCAATAGTCTCAGTTTGATTTAACGTCTTCTCCCGAATAGTATTGACAAGTCTTCCCATCTCATTGCGGAACTCACACTCATGATTGTCATGATGTTCCAAATCCAACTTTTTGCCGATCCATTCACATCCCCACTCGTTGAACTTGCATTTCATTTTGATGTGATCACACTGCGCTTCATGTAGCTTGATTGCGTGGATAGGAACCCTTTTGCCACATCCGCGAAAGGGGCAGAGGACGGTTTCCATACAATTGTTCATCTCCTCTTGCAACGCCTCATCTACTTGGATAGACTCAAGAGTGAATGGCGCTCGACAGTGAGAACACTTGGGCCTTGTACCGCCCTGACTGGCGACGCGTTCCAAGCATGGACGGCAGAAACGGGTTTGGCAGGAGCCGCATCCGACGGGAGTATCCATAAATTCAAAGCAGACGGCGCACTCATATTTCTTTGCTTCTTCGTCGTCAATATCTGTGCATGTACCACACTGCATAGGGGAGTCGCTGTTTGTGTTTTCCGCGGTGGCTTCTTCGGTTGGAACGTCAACCCCGGGGGTTTCTCCCGGGTCCCCCCAATAAGAGTAATAAGGTGCCGGTGTTGCCTCCAAGGGCGGCGGGATGTTGGTCGCCGTGGTTGAAGTCATGGTGTGTGATATCTTGTATTTGTTCCGTGTGGGAGTTGATGTGTAGATTGATAGGGTTCTTTCTCCGGCAGCGCACAGCAGCAGCGACTAATTAAAATGTGTAGGCAGCTAGCGCATTGGTGATGGCACGACCACGTTGAATCCACTTCTCAGCACATGTCCCTTGTCTCGCTCACAGAGATGGTTGCACAAAGGGTTGCCCTAAGTAACGCACCAAACTGCTTGAGCGATAATTTTTATGAGAAAAGGAATGGTGAGAACGCGCTTTGACTGAGGTACGGCAATAGAAGCCGAGGCGTTTGCAAAATTATTAGACCAAGTATTATCGAATTCCTACATAGCTCATTCTTGAGGCCTCGAAACTGAAAATCTGTAAACGATAAACGAGAAAGACGTTATTTTACTTTGCTCCAGTTGGCGGAATTTTGCACGCGCATGATTGCAAAAGCTCTGGCGGATTTTTTTGTCACATCACTTTCTCGTTCGCAGCGAGCGCGCGGGAAGCCCACTCTTTTTTATGAGAACTCCTAGAGAGGGGTCATAGATTTCTATCTTGTGTAGTGTTCTCTGCGAGAGGGGGTATCTACTTGAAAGACAAAAGTGAGAGCCCCATCGTCGACCACAGAATTAAAATTGGATCCTTTCCATCACTTTTTTGCGGGAGCGGTGACGGGGAAGGGGATCGGATCGGATGGAAGGTTTGTTCCTCGCGGCTCGCGGTAGCCTCCGCAAAAAGCATTCTTCACGCACTCCAACAGAACACTCCATTAGTGTTCTAATCATCTTCTACAACTAGCAGCATCTAGAGGGGAAGTGAAAGATGATATTTCGCAATCAAGCTTTGTGCCTGGCATGTGCTGCGGCCACCGCCACGGCCTTTGTACCAATCAACACCATAGGCATGAAGCTCTCACCTCGAGATTTGATCTCACCTCGTCGACAAAGGCAAAGTATCACCATATCTCCTACATCACGCTATCTCAATACACTAAGCGACAATAAGAACATCAACAATAAAATATCACTTCAAAGCACACTCACATCCGACGAAGAGGCATCCACAACAGCTCAAGGCGACCCTAAAAAAAGCAAACCAGAAGACGACGAAATCCCCGCATTCCCCTCAAAGAACGATCACGGAATCTACGACATCATCAACGCCGACCAACACAACGCCTGGCTCAAAGCCAACCCCGACAAACTAATGGTAATCAAATTCTACGCCCCATGGTGCCGCGCATGCAAATCAGTCGAACCAAAGTACATTCAAATCAGCAAGGATGACAAATACAAAGATATACCCATCATCTTTGGTCAACTCAGCGTGCAGCACAACAAGGCCTATGTCAAAAGTCTCGGCATCATGGCCCTACCCTCCATGCAAATATATGCGGGGAGTGAGGGACTAGTGGAGAACTTTCCGTGTGGTCCCTCCAAAATCCCAATGTTGAAACGGAAACTTACCGACACAATTAATGCCAAGGTGGATCCGGTCAGTCTTACGTTGAAATTGGATTGTGCGGATGAACGGAATAAGGAGGCGGAGCCGTGTCGAACACGAACTTTGACTGTGTTGGATGAGGCGAATGCGACGAATGAGATTGATGAGGTTATTAGTGATCAGAGGAAGGAGGAGAATTTGAGGTATTTGAGGACTGGTGTGCCGTACTTTAAGGATTTTGAAGATGATGATTTTTATGATTTGATGGATAAGGTGAGTGTTGTTATATTGTATGTTGTTGGGAAAAGGTTATTTTCTTAGTTATTTCTGTGCCCTGATGCTTACACCCTCATTTCCATCGTTGCAATATTAATTATTCAGGCAAAACTAGTGACATTTGAGCAAGGCGATGTCATCATGAGACAAGGAATGGAAGGCACCATGTTTTACGTAATTGAAACAGGAGAGGTGGAAATCACAGTCCGAACAGCATTCGAAGATCCTCTAACCACACCATCCGACTATCTCGGTGCAGTCATTAATATTTTGGGACCACACAATTACTTTGGTGAACGTGCACTCATCACCCATGAACCTCGTGCGGCAAGTGTCCGTGCCACCCAAAAAACTCGTTGCTTTGCATTTGAAGTGAATGACATTCCTTCCTCATCGGTACTAAGTGGTAAGAAGGAAGCTACAATGGAACGTATGCAGGAGATTAATAACAAGTATGGTACAGATGTGTATGATATTGATCTAATTGAAAGCCAATTCAAGAGTGCCAACACAGCAAATCAACAGCGCGGAAGTGTGAATACTCCGGATGTAATTGTTGGGGTGGATACAGATGATGCTATTCCAGATCAGTCGTCGACGTCGACTACCATGGAACTTGACGATGTGGCCGGTGCACAGGCCAATGAACGTGTCATTTCACTACTCGTAAGATTCAAGCAGATCCGTCGTGCGGCCAGATGTTTCGAATACATTATGAAAACGAAGCCAAAGTTTGGGGATGTTGGGGAAGCACGTCGTCGTGCACTACTTGTATCAAAATTGACAAAGTATCAAAGGTCAGAGTTTACGGATTTGTTCAAGCTGATTGATCAATCGGGAGATGGGTTCATTTCATTACTGGAATTGCGTCGTGCAATGGAAAGTGTTGGCCAAAACAGAAGTGACGATGAACTCCTCGAGATGATAAATAATGCAAACCCCGAAGTTGATGGTAATACGGAGATCAACTTTTCGGAATTCATGGGAATGATGGCAGAAGCAGAATTCTATTACCTATTCATTGAGACCTTTGAGGCATTGGATAGCAACAAGTCTGGTTTCGTTTCCGCTGGTGCTCTGAACAGTGTTCTATGCGGAGTACGAGATCTTGTGAGTGATGATAGAATGAGTATCATTGATACATCCGATATGGATATGCAGATTGACTATGAAACGTTTGCCGATATGTTACTGGGCAAGCCTTTGTAGTTGAAAGGCACAACAAGACCACACATTTTGTAGAACATAATCATTCAGAGAGAATAAGAAATGAACTGAGATAGTAGAAATTCGACATTTAAGCTGTATCAGAATTCCCTTTTCGATTTGTATCTTTCCCACCACACATGCGGCTACCATTGGCATGACTAAATATAGGTACCATCCTCTTCTTTCTCTCAAACCCATCCACCAAAGTTTTCGGTGGGGCCACCACCATCATTTGACATGCTCGTCGTTTCCCCCATCTATCCCTATGAATCTCCGGAAACTCCTCTGCACTATATCGTACCTCCTGCCACAACTCAGTCTTTTGATCCTGATCTTCTTCACTAACAACCTCATCATAGGCCATACGTAAAAAGTACACACCCAGTGGACCCTTCACTTGAACCTTTCCCTCATAATACTCCACAAACAATTCCAAATATCGTTTCATCATTGGATGCTTTGGCACCACTCCAATAAACGCTTGGAAGAAACCACCTAAATGATTGGAATCCTTGTGTACCAATGTAGTTACAAATTCGGTTGTAGGGGCAATCACCTCCCATAACGGTATAGACCGAGTTTCTACATCAATATCAAAGTACAATCCACCAGTTTCATACAATGCTGCTCCGCGACATATGTCTGCTTTGTACATTCCATGTTTTTCACTTGCAAAGTATTTGGTGAGGTTGGTATCCATACCTAATGTCGCTTGGATGGATTTGAGACAGTCGTCATCATTGAGGAATCGTACCTTGGATTCTGGATGGAGAGCAGTGATTTCTTGTACGTTTTGTGAGAGTGCGACGTCTTCGGAATCGGTGAGTTGGGAGTGTGGTGTGGTGAGTAGGTTGGTGTGGTAGGTGAATGTTAGGATTGGTGGTATGACGTGTTGATGTTGCTGTTGCACGTTGTTTGTTGTTACTGCTGCATTTGACAATGATTCCTTATTATTGGCATTGTGATTGTCGTTATTGGCAACTGATCTCACTCTTGGAGGTTGTTTATTTTCAGAATGCTTTTTATGACCGCGAAAATTGGATAACTGTTCTTGATGACCACTACCCTTTCTGTTCGGCGGCAGTGGTACACTCAGCTTTGGACTATTTCTGTTTGCATCATTAGTGATGCTGCTGCCTTGTTGCTTCTCATAATGGTTCAAATTACGTTGATCCTGACTTGAATAATTTTGTTTTTCAGCACCCCCTTTTCCAATCCATAACAATCCAATGACAAAGATCACACCAAAACATATCAACTTTAATTTAAACCACCGCTCCTCTCTATCTTGATAATTATTCCGCTGCATCAATCTCGCTCGTGAGGCACGCAAGTTTTGTATCACAGTGGACGATGATAGTTTTGGTACAGCAGTAGCAGCATTGGTATTTTTTGAAGTGTCGGATACGATGGATGATGCTGCTAGTTCGGCTGCGGCGACGGCACTGCTGGAGTAGATTGGGGTGTGTTCGGGTGATGATGATGAGGGAGGGACTATTCTACGGCGGTACCGGCTGCTGCGGCCGCTTGAGGGGGAGAGAAACGGCGGCATGGTCGTTATCTACTTATCGCAAAATGTCTTCTTCATTTTGAAGTGGAAAGTCGAATGTGGGCGTTGTGCGTGGGCTTCCACTTGATGGTGACCGGAAAATTCAGTACCAATTCCTACCGACGTGCTTATAGGTCCTCTTCACCTTGCGTTGACCATGCCGCAAGGTGAACCAGCTTGTGCCACGGCTCCACCCAGTTACCAGCATACCTCAGACACCCCAACGCTAATAGTATCAGCCAAACGTTAGATACAGATATCTTTCACGGGCGGCGCCATTGCTGAGAAATATCAATCATCAAATACATACCAAGCTACACGAGCCATCAACCATGATGGCAAGATGGTGCTACCTACTCGTTATTGCCCTCCTCTTGCCAGGGGCAAGTGCTTTTTCTACACCTCCTAAATCTGATATCGTAAGAAGATTCCACAAAAAGACATCCACAACATCTCAAGTGCACGATACCCTACGATCACTTGCACCTCATCATGAAGAAGCACTATGCGACAATGTCCAAAAAGAAGAGGAGGATCAGATTCGACAAATACTTGTTGGAAAACACAAATGGCTTGGTGGAGCTATTTCCGATAGTGGTACCATCTATGGAATTCCTTCTCATTCCAACTATGTCATTTGCCTCTCTCCTTCAACTACGCAAGATGTTGACACGGAGAGTGATTCAGATTTATACTATCAAATCAACATGCTACGCCTTCCATCCTACATCACAAACAACGCCAAAAGAGATGGTGGTAAACACAAAGATCATCATTTCAAATGGCTGCGTGGAATTATATGCAACGAATCTCTATATGGAATACCAGCATGGTCAAAGGATGGAGTACTAAAAGTCAATATTCAAGAATGGTCGAAGTGGAGAGAGGCCAATCCATCTCGTAGAATCATTGACGGTGATGATGACCTATCCAATAAGTTGGTTACCACCATTCCATTTCCAGATGCAGATGATGAACAAAAACAACACTATCGATGGGCTTGGCATGGTGCTGCTTTGAATACAAACTCAACTGCAATCTATTGCATTCCTTCGAATGCGCAGCATGTGTTGAAAGTGGACTTGGAAACTTCGACTACATCCTATTTATCCATACCACCTTTACCTCAAATGGAACCAACACATCATGCTGAACTCTTGTCTGGTTCCAACAAGTGGTATGGAGGGATATTAGGGAATGACAATTGTGTCTATGGAATACCATATGCAGCAGGGAGTGTACTCTGCATTGATGCAAATACGGATGAAGTATCACTACTTGGTGATTTTGGTTGGAACAAATACAACTTTCATGGAGGCATTAAATCAAGTAAGGGGGCAATCTATGCATTTCCTGCACATGCAGATAAAGTTTTGAAGATTGATACTACAATTACCAATGGAGATGATGATGATGAGAAGCTATCACTCTTGTCAATTCAGCGTGCACCTTACGACAATGATCCTGTAACACGGTACAAGTGGCTTGGTGGTTCCATTGGCAAGGATGGCAACATATTTGGAATGCCATCTGATGCTTCGTCAGTACTGCACATCAATGTAATGAATGATGTCGTCACAACATTCGGTTGTATAGAAGACAGTGACCCAGATAGAGTGAATGCAGATGGCTCAAAATACATTGAAAAGAACAAGTTTCAAGGAGGTGTGTTGGGTCGAGATGGATTTATTTATGCACTTCCTTCTAATGCAAAAGGGATACTGAGGATTGACACTCGCCCTGTTTCCGACAAGGAAGGTGGTAGCATCTTTCTTGACAAGAATCGTGTCAGTTGCATAGGTTCGCTGGAACAAAAGACAGATAAGTGGCAAGGTGGCTTTGCGGTCAAATCTGGTGAAATCATTGCCATTCCGGAGAATTGCAACAGTGTCTTGAAGGTACTGCCACCATGTCTTGATGATGCAGATACGTGTATCGAGGAAGGACTAGCTGACGGCGGTGTAGAAATAAGTACGCTTTAACTATTACAAGCTATAACATCTGCCTCTTGCTTAATAGACAAGCTCTTCCTTTGAACTGAGAATTGTCTCGATCGTAACTTCCTTCGTCGTAAAGTTGCTTTCGTCCTCACTATCGTATCCATTGAGCAATGCCATACGTTCTTGCTTCATATTTGACCTAATCTCCTTCAGACGCGCCAGAGTAGCCCTGAACGCAGAACGGTTCTTTCTCTTTCCTCTGGTCTCTTCGAGACGAAGCTTTCTCTTCTTGGCTTCATCAAAGGCGTTGAATTGCTTCTCGTACTTTTTGAGATTCTTGGATACTTCGGCAGTCTCCTTCTTATTGAAGAGCTTCTCGCGTGGTCGCCATTGGAATTGGTAAAAGGTTTCAAAACTTTGTTGAGAAATCTGTTTACCCTGGAAAGACCAGATGATGTATCCGTTGTCCATGGCAAATTTGAAGTGACCACCTCCGATCGGCTGAGAAACAGTTGTGGCAAGCGTTCTTCCACTGGGGTCCCATAGAACTTGGTTGGCACGGTAATGCTCCTTGATGACCAACGACTTGTTGTCGCAATCGTAGAATTCAAGAGTTCCAGAGGCAGAATCTCCGAGTGCCGCGAGGATGATGGTACGTCCAGCTGGACTCCAGAAGATGCAGTTGCATTGCTTTCCTTCCAATGTCTCAACTTTGTTAACTTCTGCAATAAGTTCTTTTCCGGTGCTCTTCTTCTTACCCTTCTTCTTCTCTGGTTCACTCATTCGGAACATATCATAAAATGTGACGTTAACCTTGGTGCTAGTTGGGTTTTCAGCGTGAATACTGTTGTTTGTATAGAATGAGGTGGTTAGAACACTTGACAAAACTAAAGAGCACATTTACCATCCACACTTTCAACACTTACATTGCAAATCGTGATCCTTGAGGCTCCCACGAAAATGCCATGACAGCATCCTTAACATCAAGCATTTCTACAGGAATTCCAGGTTCATTTACTCGGAAGAGTTCCAAGTTGTTATACAGCGTCTTCTTTGATTTGGTATGACGCGTAACCTTGACCCCAAGATATTCTCCATTTTCTTGCCAGACCAAAGAACACTTGGTGACATTGAACAAGTTCTTTTGACGGAGACTCTTTCTACTGGGCAATTCGATAACATTGACGTTTGCCGGCTGATTCTTGTGCTCAGGAGCCCAATAGGCAATGATGTTAGCCTTGGGACTGAATTGGAACTCGCAAATACCATCACAAGCCAAGGAACGTTTGTCAAGAAGCTTCATTGTAGGAACGTCAAATACAGAGATGAGATCCTTGCCCATACGTGCCAAATACTTATCATCATGACTCCATTGGAATGGTGGAGGAGGAATGTTGGACTTCTCTTGCTCAGAGAGTTTCTCATCCAAAAAGTTGTTAGGGTAGAGAGGGAATGCACGGAGGCATTTACCAGTCTGGATGGAGAAGACCTTGATTGCATGAGGATCATTCCTGTTGTTATTGTTGGTCATCATGTAATTCTCCTGGGGAGAAAAGACCACAAAGTCCACACCGGGTGCAGCAAACCTTTGCAACTTCTGAAAGTTATCTCCCCCCCAGAGGATAACTCCTCTATTGGGCACAAGCGTAGCAAAATAACTTCCCTTGGGACTCCATTGGACATAGTATTCGCACCATGCAACACCCGCCTCCTTCTCTCGGGCACCATCATAGTCCAACACAGGCTCCTCCCGTCCATCGTTCCAGAACACAGCAGTTTCCTTCCCATGACGGATGGCAAACTGATCACGCTGACAAGAATCCTCCAACCAACTCATAGTATTGGGGCGTTCCTTAAACGGTTCTGGTTCAGGCTGCTTGAATTCTTCCTCTTCCACATCAGCCAAGTGAGACGCACGCTCATGGGGCAACACATGAAGGGCGTGGTTCTTATCAAACTTGTACTCTTCCAGTACCTCAATGGCCTTCTTGGCATCACCGGCAGTTTCATATTCGATAAAGGCACATCCGACAGTGGCACCGGCCTCTTTGTCAAATGGCATGAAGAACCCACTAAAGTCGGAACCCTCATAGTTGGCAAGGGGACCAATACGGCTGACGAGTTTGAGTACCACCTTTCCTAGTTTTTCGTACTTTGCCTCTGGGACTTTGGGGAGGTTGGTGATTATGACGCATCGGTCGAAGCTCTCGTTTAGGGGTGGGTATTTTGGTTCCGGCTCGAGAGGAGCGTCGGAGAAGTATCCGTCGAGGGAGGCGGCTTCGTCGGCTAGGTCGGCCATGGTTGTTTGGTGTGGTTGTGAGATAAAAGAGAGGAAGGGAGGAAAAATCACGGACAGACGAAAGAGAAGAGAAAAGAGAGAAAAGAGGAGGCTGGAGGAGGCGACTCAAAGCATTGGATCCGCAGATAGAGTGCTGCAATGAATCCTCTTCAATGTTTGCTGACTTGCTCCTTGCTTGCTTGTGAGGTTTGCGTCTGTAGATGCATCTCGATGATGGGCGCAAGTGCGGCTTAAATAGATAATAGCAGTTTGGTACATCTTATGAACAACTTGTGTAATGGTATGATTTGCTCTGCTCGTCCTCTCAGGCTCGGCTCAAGTATCGAGCTCTAGAGAGTCGCATATCTAAATATTCACATTCTATACTCATTCAATAGCTACATTTATTCATTATGAAGACAATACTGTAATATACACGCGAACCCCCTAATTCGACACATCAAGTGCATGTTGCTTACATAGCAACGAAAACAGATACTCCTGCCAAAGCGAGACAAGCAAATGAAAGCCACGTGCTAGTGTTGCTTGATGCATTCATCTGCTGCCCTTCCCAAGCAACATACCAATCGGGAAGCTCTTCTTCCTTGACAAGATCTTGTTTCGTATCATCCTTGGCCAAAGCGTCCATATCCAAAAGATCAGGACCCCACGCATTATTTGAAGCCATGAACGTGTAACTCTCCGCCATCGATTGTGCAGCATCAGAATTAGCACATGCAGTAACAAAGGCGTAACAACTCTGGCCATTATCACATTCGTTAGAAGATCGGCTCGGGCAGGCCTTTCCGCACGTTTCCCCAGCATGTTCAAAGCTATCCCCACAAAAGAAGAGGTCACTTTGGCACTCAGTATGAGCATAGCAACTCTCTCCTTCACCGCATTCGTCACTTGATCCACTACTGCAAGGCTGGCCGCAAGTCCGAGAAGCACTTAACCAATTAGAGCCGCACCAGAACTGTTCCCTATCACTGCATCCAGTAGCATCGAAGCATTTCAAGTCTCCTGGGCACTCATCATCGGAACCTGACTGGCAAGCGATGGAGCAGGTAGAAGATGCAGCCTCCTTCGTATCACCACAAAAGAAGTCATTCATGGGCTCAGGTCCACTCTCATGTGGGCCCTCCTTCTGAGCGTCACAAGTAGTGTAAGCCCAACATCCCATGTCATCTGGACACTCCATTGAAGACCTAGATGTGCAAGGAATCTTACATTCTCGGCTTGCATTATCGAAGCTGTATCCACAGTAGAAACTATCCGTGTTGGAGCAGCTAGTCCAAGCAAAACATTTCTCGCCCTCACCGCAAACACTTGCATCACCTTCTGGACAGGGCTGGGAGCACTTGTCGGATGCATCGAACCAAGAACTTCCACAGAAGAATGATCCGCGAAGGTCACATTGGGTGTTGCCATGGCACGTCTCACCCAAACCAAGACATTCGTTATCCTTGCCGCTCGGACATGCCTTGGAGCATGTAGTCGATGCATCTTGGAAGCTTGTGCCGCAAAAGTATGTATTGCTAGGGTAGAGAAGCTCGGGTTCGTCCATTTCCACAGTTTGTGCTATCGTTTCTGTAGTTGTCGTGGTAGTAGTCTCAGTAACGGTGACGGTACCAGTGATAGACTCTGAGGCTGCTACAGCTTCGGCTACAGGTGCAGCTTCAGGTACAGGCTCACTCGATGAAGGGTCTCTGCAACAGGTACTTGAGAGAGCATCTTGGGCAGCGATACAAGTAGTAGATCCTTCCTTGTAATTCACGACCATGTGATCGTATGCCTCAGCACAGCGAGTTTGCTTCTCGTTGAACATTATTGCAGCATCAACTCCGATCTGTCCTGGCTTACACAGATTGCAAGGTAAGCTGCTTTCGGAGATCACTGAAGTAGAGACTGTTTGCTCGACGAGAGGTTCGCTAGCAACAGCAAGGCATTGCTCAGCAACAAAACAACCATACCCAGTGGGACAATCATCTGCATTGTTGCAAGGCCTGGTGTTGGTACAATCTACTGGATACTCAATTCCACAGAAGAAAGTGTCTTTGAAGTCAGAAGCAGCAACGGGTTCTACATCGGCTGTGACGCTTGGCACCACATTAGTCACAAGCTTGAAGGTTCCTGGAAGGTAGTTCTGGAGATGCTCAACATATGCCTGACGGTATGCCTCAGTCATGAAAGGCTGATTCACAACAGTCATGACATCAATGCTTTCATCATTAGAATCCCACTCGGTAGTTTGAACAAAAGTGATGTGAGTGCTTGGATCTAAAGTTGTTCCATAGTCGACTGCTACAATCTCAAACCTCGCCTGGACATTGTAAACTTTATTCTGCACGTAGTCAGGAGAATTAGACTCATTGTTGAAGAAGTCTTGCACATGCACGGCAGTTTGGTAGCTCCATTCCATGAGATGTTCTGAATTGACCAAGTTGACTCCACTGAGAAGCATCTTCCCGTTTACATCACTGGGTCCGAAGGCAGCACTTGCACTAGAAGTCATACTATCGGTAGCGACGGCTGGGATCTCTCCATTCAAGATAGAGCTGAGTATACTCGATGCGGATTCCTCAGTCGGTACTTGAACAGGAGTAGAGTAAGGCGCAATGTCGGTGCTTGTTTTGGCGAAGAACATGCAGTGGTCACCATCGGCGCATGTACCAGATTCGCATGGTACGCCCGAGTTGTGACACTGGAAGTCCTTGAACTTGCCGCTTTCGACGACGCTGTTAGTATTGCTAGTCGAAGGAGAAAGAATTGCGCTGGCCTCAATAATAACGACGGGTTTGGACATCTCAACAGGAAGGAAGACCGCTGATACTTCCGACAGCTCCGCAAAGAGGACAGGTTCTTTCAACTTGAGGTATGAGACATACTCCTCTCTAAAGGTTGCAGTACTGAAAGGATGTTGAACCACGTCTCCGAGTTGAACATCTGAGCTAGACTCAAATTGAATCTTCTGGTGATAGGTAATGAGAAAAGCTGATGCAAGGTTCCTTTGAACACGCAAGTTGCGTCTCCCAGAGGACATCCCAAATTCGACACCTTCAAAAGATGAGACAACACTGTTTACACTATCTCTGATGGGATTGTTAGTTGTTCCTGTATTGTAGAACTCTTCGACGAAAGTTCCAGTGTGTTCTTCCCATGCATTTACATGATTGGAGGTCAACTGTTGCATTCCATACAGTGCCATTCGTAGATTCTCCACCTTCATCATTGGCTGGTTGGAGATGGTAGTAGTCATAGCGACGACTGCCTCTGACTGAGTAGTAGTAATAGCTTGAGCTGGTTCAGCTACAGGTGCAGCAGGCTCGGAAGCAGCAGCGGGTTCGGAAGCAGCAGGTTCGGATGCAGCAGCGGGCTCAGATGCTGGTTCGGAAGCAGCGGGTTCAGATGCAGGCTCAGATGCAGGCTCTGAAGCAGCAGGCTCGGCTGGAGCAGTTTCAACAGGAGCGGGTTCAGATGCAGGCTCTGGAGCAGCAGGCTCAGCTGGAGCACTTTCAACAGGAGCGGGCTCGGAAACAGCCGGCTCTGGAGCAGGCTCGGAGGCAGGCACAGGTCGAGGAGCAGGAACAGATTCTGGCTCAGCGGCTGGTTCTTCTTCAGGCTCTTCGAATTCAACTGAGACATCGACTGGTTCAGATTGAGGTACAGGTTCTGGCTCGGCGGCAGGCTCTTTCTCTTCAGCAGCAGCAGATTCTTCTTTATCCGTATCTTCAAATTCTACGGACACATCAAGTGTAGTTTCTGACACAGTCGTCTCCGTCTCAGTGGTGGTTTGAGTAGCAACATTGCCCTGGCATGCCCATTGCATATCCTTCCAACAGGCTTCTCCGGGTCCACATTCACTACCTCCAGTGGGACATGGTACACACGTGGATGCTAGGGTGGATGAATTGACACAAAACATACCATCCGGATCCGCCAACTCCATTCCAGCTACTCCCTGTCCTTCAATCTCGCAGAGAGAATCTTCGTAACAAGTCATACCGTTAGGGCAATCGTCACTTGTTCCAGATGGACATCTCTTCGGGCATTCTGCGTGCATTTGTGCAAAAGAGGTACCGCAGAATCTCTTCATTGGATCGCCCTTCTCCTTGACTCCAAACCCTTCAGTCTTACAGATGAGGTCACTGCCTGTCATGTCATAGCATGTTGTGCCCATGAAGCCGCACTCTTCATCAGTGCCTTCAGGGCATTTCTTTGGACAGTTCTCAACCAAGTGAATCCAATCATTGCCACACCAGAGCATGTCAGGATCGACAGGATCCTTGATGCCAACGCCTTCCTCGGCACAAGATACTTCCTCTTCACTCATGTTGAAGCAAGTCATGTCTACGCCATTTTCGTCTTGACCGCATTCATCATTGGTACCGCCCGGACATTGCTTGGGGCAGTGTTCCACCAAGTGCTTGTATGACCTTCCGCACCACAACATTCCTTCAGATTCAGCCAATTCCTCCTTCCTAAGACATGCGTCGGAGAGGAAGCACTTCTCGCCACTATCGCAATCTTCATCAGTGCCACTTCTGCACTCTTTTGCGTCATCGGTGCCGCATCTTTCAACCATATCATCCATATTTTTCCCGCACCACTTCATTTTTTTCATGCTTTGCCTCTTGCAAGTGGAGGACTGGTAGCAATACTGTCCATCGGGACACTCATTGCGGCTGAAGAAAGTTAAAATGAACGAAGAGGCAAGGTTAGAGGACAAGTCTATGAAGCGAAACATGAGTTAAGAACTCCATCAAATAGTACTCACTTTGGACAAGGGGTGCCACAAGGACCATCGTAGGAATTTGGAAGCCAAGTCTCACTGCAATAAAGATCCTCTGGATTGTCATCCACAGTAGGAGTACCAGTCGTCGCATAAGGCGTCGGAGTTTCAGAGGGTGACTCCGTCACATCAAGAACATCCCAATCAATAGTGAAATTCAAAGCAGTTGCATTACAAGTAGACTCCAAATGACAAATTTGACCTTCAGGACACTCTTCATCAGTACCATATCTACACCACGTGCCACAGTTATCGTTAGCATCTTCAATGTCACTTCCACAGAAATAAAAGTTGACTGGATCCGCAGCAGAGATTGGACTGCTACTTGGAGCTTCGGTAGTGGGCGCATAGGTAGTGGGAGTCTGTGTCGGCTCATCCGTTGTTGGTGTGGGACGAATACAGTCTGCAATTCCGTAGCAGTAGGTTCCTGCTGGGCAGGACATAAAAGCACCATTCTCACCAGGCGGACATGGAGTTGCATCAACGTTGGTTTCACATTCGATGGTAGCTTCATTCCATCCGATAGCACAGAAATGATTGCCAGGGTTTGGCATATTCTTGCGATTGTCGTATTCAGTAGTAGGATCTTCTGCAGCAACTCGTTCTGGCAGTGCATCTTCTGTAGAAGATTCAAGGATTTCAGGCTCATCTTCAAGCACAATGGAGGTAATGGCTAAATCCATGTATAGCATCTCATCATTAGTCTCCTCATTTGTTGCAACTGCGTCGGTAGTGTTGCTCTCCTCCTCAGCCACATCCGCAATTTTTTCTTCACTAGATGCAACATCAGGGCAGTTGGTCGTCTTGTAGCAGTAAGGCTTGTGTTCGGGACATTCATTCACTACTGCATCAACTGAGTAGCCAAGCATGGAAGGGCAGGGCATGTCGCAGTTACCGATAGCATCCAAGTAGTCTTCTCCACAGTTGTAGCCAGCCGATGTGCCCAGGGGAGAGGTCAAGGCAAGAGATAGACTGACGAAGTAGCTCGATTTCATGATCATAGTATTGTATTCTTCTACGCAATAAGTTAGATCGGTAGGTTGGAGAGTAGTTTGGTGGCTCGTTCTAAATTGATTGACCTAATGGATTGTTCGTCACAAAGATAGATGTATGTGTGTGGCATGCACAGAGTGTGAGAGACAAAGTGAGATTGGCAGGTCGACCGCCCCGAACGAATGCATCGGGTCTGAGATAGTGAAAGGTAGTCGTTTGTAACATTCCAGAACCACTTGAGATATGCCCTGCGACATTTCTATCACGACAATGTCATGGGGGGCCAGTCAACTTTCAAAGAAGTGGGATAGATGTGGCCGGTTTGATTGTCAATTAATTCCTACGTAGATAATAACGGTAACACGTTAAAAGGGGCCGGTACTGGTAACGGTCGTAAATGTGGGGAGAAGAGGGGGGAGAAGAGGAGGAAGCTTTTCTTCATTTTTGGCGCGCTGCACAGTCAGCGACTTGCCACTTTTCACTTTTGCACTCCTCCTGCTTGCTTGCAATGCTCTCAGAAAGAGTATGCTGTTGACTTGTAAATACTGCCGAACACTGAGCATCTCCATCACCAGCAATATGATCTCCAGTTCAATAATACACCAGTCTAATCAACTGGGCGCCAGGATGATACACAGTTCAACAAGGCTACGACATTGTGGTGGAATCACCAAAAGCAGCGGCATCAGACAAATCAGACATCAAAATTGCATGAACAACAAACACTCATCATCGCCAAACAATACAATCAATTCAACATACCTGAGGAGAAAATTCAGCAGCACGACAGAACAACAAGCCGAAAAAGTAACTCTTACAGAATCACAAGCAGCAGCCTTGGCTCAACGTCGTGCATATGAATTCTATCGTATAAAATCTGGTGCTCCCAAAAACTCAAAAGGCAGCAACCAAAGCAATGAATCTATCGATGATCGCAATGCGAAACTAGCTTCCTATGCTGCAGCTGCAGTTATCGGGGCATTGGGTGCCACCTACGCTGCTGTTCCATTGTACAAGATCTTTTGTCAAACGACAGGCTTTGGTGGGACGACTCAACGAGTGAATCTCTCCGAGTGGGCTGAAAATCAAGAGGCACGAGAAGAAAGTGGACGTGGTAAGGTATCACAGGCACTATGGGATAAATTGATTGCAATGAGTAATGTCCCTAGTGAAATGTTACCTGGATCATCTCCTGGGAGTAGTAGTCATGGGAGGGGAGCACGAACATGGACAGATGAGGAGGCTGCGGCAAAACTGGCATCACTCCGACCAGTAAAGGATGGAAGATTGATCACTGTTCGATTTGATTCCACTGTGGGGGATGTGTTGCCATGGAGCTTCATCCCTGCCCAACTGGATGTAAAGGTGGTACCCGGTGAAACTGCACTCTCCTTCTTTACAGCCACGAACAAATCTGACAAGGCCATTACAGGTGTGGCCACATACAATGTTCATCCACCCAAGGTTGGTTTGTACTTTAACAAAATTCAATGCTTTTGCTTTGAAGAGCAGCGATTATTGCCTGGTGAAACTGTGGATATGCCAGTGTTTTTCTTTATTGATCCTGAAATTATGGATGATCCGCAATTGAAGCATGTGAATAATGTTACCTTGAGTTATACTTTCTTTCAAACTGACATGGATGATGAAGAAGATGACGACGATGACGAGGAGGATGAGGACGAAGCAGCATGAAGAGAGTAGTTTAAAGTTGTCATTAATATGTCAAGTTCTTGGAAGTCACTTATGAATGTATGTACATCATATAATAATGCTTGACATGTGCTCAGCTCTACCTAATCGCTTTGATCATGTAAGAAGGGAGGGTAAATAGATACAATCAATAGCCAGCAAGACACACTTTTGGAGTGCATGCACGGAAGTATTTTTACCGTATTTGCTGTATTTCCGGAAATACGGGAAAACGTGCTTCCGTCAAATCCGTCATTTCGATGACGGAAATCCGTCACTTTTGACGGATTTCCGTCATCAAACCCGTCACTTCCGTCACCTCTTCGCTGAAAAAAATCTCCAACCAGTTGAATTGAGGAAGTATCAAGAGAAGGAAGTTGGGTGTGACCAAACACTAAGTATGCTATGCGATAGGCAAGATGATATTGTAAGGAAAGCTCACGGGCAGAAGGCAGCCGGTCCTCATCTCCTCCTCCCCGCCGGCATCCTCATCTGAGCCCAAAAGTACCAGGCGGACGGACTGCGATGATTGTGAAGAGGCGGTAGGGTTTCGTGTTGCGACGGATTATGATGATGAAGAAGAATAGACGGAGCTGCAAAAATTATCTGTGGATAATTTGAAGAATAAGTTAAAGGAACGGGGCCTGAACGCACTGGGAGGAAGCAGGAGCTGATTGGAAGGCTTCTCGGCCGTCGAACTCTTCAAACGGAGAACGGAAAATCAGACACAGAACACAACAATAAGCTTTTATCTAGACGAATCAAGCTCAAGAATATGAAACAATCAATCTCATACTCCTACACAACAAATAAGTGCTATATTAAACGTTCTCATTATGTTGATACATGCGACAAATGAGTTGACGAAAGACAGCGATAGGGTAGAGCGATAGAATAATTGTCCTCTAAACCTACAAGTTATGTATGTATATAGTTATGTTTGTATATAGTTATGTTGTATTATATTCGGAGATTTAATTTCATAATACTGCCGTTAAGTTTAACATAATATCATTGTATTTGATTTAATTCGGTCGTTCATTTTGTTCGATGGAATGGAATGTAGAAGATTGTGTTCTCCCGTTCTCAGCGGGAAAGAGCAGAGCTCGTGAGGTTGACGTATACATTTCTTTCTCCGAGGTATTGTATTGTGACCGCAGAGATTTCTTATCTTGGATGATCTGCCACCTACAGTGTACCTTCTTCTTCCATCGAGAAGTTTTGATCAAGAAGGCAAAGAAGAATCACTCAGCACCTTTTTCTTCCCTTCAAAAGATATGAAATGGTCCAATTGTCAATGTATTTCGTCTCCCTCAGATCACTATAACTCCTCACCTGACCCCTCTTCTTCATTATCCCAATGGATAGTGAACATTGAGCGTCCCGAAATTTTTACTACAATAATAAGTATCGAACTGTTATCATCTCCCCCCCCAGGAGAAAGCTTGTGAAAAATATCATTCATCCTCATCAGTCGTAACTACGGAGGGAATCAAATTCTATTCTTCCTCACCAAAGAGGGAAGACAACGCTGTTATATATATGAAGTATATGGATCACGGCGGTGACATAGATGGAAATCAAAGTAGAGTTATCGATATGCACAAAGGGGGTCCGGCCAAATCGCCAAAACTGTAACCCTCCAAGAAACGTCCTCAGACCGCAATCCTGTAAGCAGCGAGTCAACCAGCATTGGTCCTTAGACTGTAGAAGATGCCCGGAGTGTTTCTGCCGCTCTATTTCGAATCTATTGGCATTATCTAACACATATCAGCAGGATGGAGACACGCCCGTCAAATCCGTCATTTCCATGACGGACATCCGTCACTTTTGACGGATTTCCGTCACGGGAGCCGTCACTTTTGACGGATATCCGTCACGGAAACCGTCATATCCGTCATTTTGTTACAGTACGGAGAAATACAGAATTTGAACAGGGAAAATACAGGAAAAGTACGGAACTTTGTACAGAAAAAGTGTTTCTTGCAGGCTTTCCCACTGCGTCTCCATCTATATTCTATGTAAGAATCAGCAGGTTTGATGACCAAGAATCTGACACTCATTTCGCTGAATTGTCAGTTTAGCGCACCTCTTTCGTCATCAGAGCAGTGTCACCTTTCCAGACGACACTCAGATGACAGGGACTGATTACACCGAGTAATCACAGGTGGCACACGTGCCTCTGACACAAAGTCACATGCTGTGTCAGAGCACGAAGTGTGAGCTCTCTGGACACAGTCAGTGTCAGCTTGTGTCCGTGATTTGTTGGAGCGTTGAGTGTGATTTTGTGTCTTTGGTCAGAAGCACTTGTGACACATGTGATTACTCGGTTCAATTAGTCACATCATGTGAGTGTCTTACTGGAAAGTAGGGTGACACAGAATTACACACTCACGAGATGTCAAAGCTGTGTATGACGGATACTTGTGTCGTGATTTGTGACACAGCTTGTGAGAGTTGTGTCCTCGCTGCGCTTGGACACAACTCTCACTCGCTGTGTCACAATCACTCCACACGTATCGTCATTCAAAGCTGTGTCAACTCTAGAGTGACGCCACTGTGTTGATCACAAGCGCCAGCGTGCGGTTACAAAATGCTTTATTTGTGACCACTCACGATTTGGTCACATCATGCAAAAAAAACCGTCACAGCCTTGCAGTGTTGGTCACACAACGGTTAATTTGTGACCACACTGGAGTGTTTTGTTCGCCATGAATGCAGAGTGTAACGAAGCATGAATGGCAGAAAACGTCTACAACCAAAGTGTTCGTGGTCCATGTAAAGCAATTTTAGACCGCAAGCCGTTGCTTGAGATAACACTCGTACGCTTCACAAACATAACCACCGTCGTGCTCGTGGTGTAATCAAACTCTCAGATGTTGAAGAGTGGCGTGACCAAAACTCGTGGCGCGCCACTCGTTTGTGTCCACCCCTCTTCACATCTGATGGTTGACACACACCACTCGCACCAACGACAACGAAGGTCTCTGTTAGAGTGATCCAAGTTGACACGAAAGGAACTGTACGATTACAAAACGAGCCTCTTTAGCTGTAGAGTTATCGAGTGCGACAGATAAGAAAGACCCCATACTTGAGGATGAGTAAAGGGGATGTGTATAGAGAAATTACTTGAAATGGAAATGGAAAAGAAAGCGTTGAACAATGACGCCTTGGCCAATCCTATGCACACAACCGATGTATATTGGTTGCCTAATATCACAAAAGAACTTACGTCCTTGAATTCGTCGCATCAATAAGAAGTGTTGATGGTGACATGCCTGGAGGTCCTTTTTCCCCACGACCACGATGGGTTTTGGGTCTCTACTGCGAATACTGGTTTTTTAGCCGCACTCTTGGGTTTTCCAGTCTTCAATGCCCGTTTTTGATCACACAGTTCGGGGGTGAATGTCACAGGGGATGACTCTCTCGTGGTATTACAATACCGCTACGACAGTCATTCTGCCTTGTCACGTGTCAAGTAGCAACTACAGGTCTGGCCTTAGTTGATCCTCTCACAGAGATGACGTGGATACTTGTAGAAGTTCCATCGTCTCGTAGAATAGCCCACTCTTAGCATGTAAGCTTAGTAGTCACCATGATATCCAATAGCTCCTAGTGGTCTCTTCTGGCTCTAGTTGCACAATCAAATTGCAGGCGCTTTGCTTGTGACATTCTGGGCTGTCGTCCCCCCGGCAGCTGCTGCAGCGGCAGCTGCAGCCGCAGCTTGTTGCTGTTGTTGCTGTTGTTGAGCCGCGGCAGGGCCGGCCAATTCATCCAATCTGATTCGCAATTGCGCCCTCCTCATTCCATAGCCTGTTTCTCCGTGTGGACGCAGTGCTGTCTTCAGTTGCTTGACCGTCATGGCCTGGATCTCCGCATCTGTGTACATATGTTGACTCATCGTTCCTCCCACTCTTTATTATTATTATAGTGGGTCCAATTCAATTGTGGCTACTGCTAGCTGTTCTTTTTCATGGTACGGCTCATCAGTACATATCTCATCACTCATTGGCTCAGTATTTTCACCACGTCACAGACAACTCATTAAAGTGTCCACATCATTCCCAATTCCAAGACCCCGTCTTGGCGGGCTCGCTGAATCTGTCTTGGCTGCTGGATTTTCCTGCCATCCTGGTAGGTGGCGAACATAAAAGAAAACAATTATCAGTGTATTGTACCAGGCTGTCTGCCAGCAAAAGCGCCATGATGATCTTCATCATGACGGATGTTACATTTCTATCTACTCCAACGGCAGTTATTAGTTGTCCTCTGCCATTCTCCTTTCTTCCTAAGTATTGAAACTCATTGCGTGATTTTTCACAAGTTGATTATCATGTTCATCAGGTATCTGCCTGCCTAGTATTTCCTTGGTTATCTTCTTTCAACAGTGTCTCTATCTGAGTGCACCGGCTGATGTTATATCAGCTTTCCTTCTTTTACGTTTCGACAGTGCCTCTATCTGAGTGCACCGGCTGATGTTAGCTCAGCTTTCCTTCTTACTCTCTTCGTTCTTTCCTTCTTACTCTCTTCGTTATTTAATTAGCTTTCCTTCTTATTCTCTTCATTATGTGGTGTGACCGTGTCTATCTGTGTTTGTAGTGGAGGTTCCCCTCGCACTTCGATCCCCAGTTCCTTGGTGGATCTAATTCGTTCTGTGTATAGTAGAGGTTCCTCTCGCACTGTTCTATTCAGTATTTAAAGTGCAGTTCCTTACACTTGGTCTTTATAGTGGAGTTTCTCACACTTTTCTATTCAGTATTTATAGTGCAGTTCCTTACACTTTCGTTATAGTGGAGTTTCTCACACTTTTCTATTCAGTATTTATAGTGCAGTTCCTTACACTTTCTTTATAGTGGAATGTCTCACACTGTTCTATTGAGTATTTATAGTGCAGTTCCTTACACTGTTCGATTTATAGTGGAATGTCTCACACTTTTCAATTTAGTATTTATAGTGCAGTTCCTTACACTGTTCGATTTATAGTGGAATGTCTCACACTTTTCTATTGAGTATTTATAGTGCAGTTCCTTACACTGTTCGTATTTATAGTGCCTACAGGTATCAGCCTGTTCTCCTCACACTGTTTGTATTTATAGTGCCTACAGGTATCAGCCTGTTCTCCTCACACTTCCTTACACTCATCTCTTCATGTTGGTCAAATTCGCGCCTGCTCCGCCGAATGTCGTCTCCTTTTCTGGTCGCTGCCTTCGTAGATGCAGCGGCAAAGAATGGTGTCTTATAAACCGTTTCAAATAGCACGCTACGTGATACTGGCAAGGTTGTAAAGGCTGCTAGGATATATGAATAGTGCACCGATGAAGCTGATAGTAATAGTAAAATATTAATTGTAAGGACATTCATGGTAGAGGCAGAGACGCATTGATGAAAGTGTCGCGTGAAGATGTGACAGGCATGCGTGCTGTCCCATATAAAACGCACCTCTTTCGTCGAAGATCAGATCAGAACTCGCTTGCACTTCCACATTCGTTCTTTCCCGCCGCTCATCTCACATTCCACTTGTTCCGCGCTGAATGAAACAACATCGACCTCGTTCGTCATCCGCACAATGGAGGACGGTGATTTGTGGCAGGCGTATGTCGACGCCGACCCTGTAGAGGAAGAAGTAGTTACAGGTGATGATGAGATAGTAGTAACAACAATGGATTCTGATAACGCAACAACCGCCGGACCGCTAGATGTTGATGTCTCCACGATGACGGTAAGCGCTAATAATGTTGATGTCGGTCCTCCAGTCAATATATACGCCGAGGCACATCGCCATGCGCAGATAAAGGCAAAGGATGCATCAAATGATGCAATCAATGATAGTGATGTTGAGGAGGAGGAAAGTGACAATAGTAGCAGGGAAGGGCCACATGCCTCGTTGCATCTCAGTAGCGAACTCAAGCAGAACCAAAAGAAGCTGAGCAGTGATGATAGCAACGCCCAAGTTTCTGACACCTCGGATGAAAACAATAGCGACGGGGCGGCTTCAACAGCTGACACTGCAGCGTCTGATCAAGATGCTGCAGTTGACGCTTCTGCCGAAACTGCACCTAAAGATAACTATGCAGCGAAAGAATCAACAAAGGCCATCGATGATGACAGCACTGCTTCCACAACTGAAAATACTTCAGAATCAGACACAGCTGCTACAAAAGAGGAGAACACTACCACCAAAGAACCTAACAGAACAAGAACTGTTTCTGAAGACGAAGAAGACGACGAAGGACCAGCAAAAATAATCCTCGTCGACTACGCCAGTAAACTCGCTGGTGCACAAGTACTTGAAAAGTCACCCTCCTTCAAGGGGGCATCCAACCTACTCACTGGCGACAGTGACAAATACGCCATTGCACCCTGCGAGGATAAAAAATATGTCGTCATAGGTCTATCAGAGGACATATTGGTAAAACAAATCAAACTATCCAACTTCGAACGATATTCAAGTCATGTTCGTGAGTTCCAAGTCTTGGCGAGTCAAGATTACCCCGCCCCATCTGCCGAGTATTGGACACTCATTGGTACATTCGAGGCGAATACACGGAATGGTGAACAGACATTTGATTTGGAAGAGCCGGCGTGGGCACGATATCTCAAGTTCAAATTCAAGACACACTTTGGTGCGGAGCATTATTGTACACTTAGTCAGATTAAGGTGCATGGGAGTACGATGTTGCAGGGATTTCATGAGCAGTGGATTGAGAGTGAGAAGGAGTTGGAACAGGAGAAGGAGAATCAACAGCAGCATCAGCAGCAGCAGCAGGGAGAGGTTGATGATGGGGATGCACTGCAACAACAGAAGGAAAATGGTGTCGTAGACGACAAGATGGGAGAAGAATCTAGGGGTTTGGAGAAGAAGAGTGGTGCTAATAGTGCAGGTGCAGATGATGTATCACAGCAGGCTCAGCCTGAGCCTATTGTCGACAGTGTTGATAATGGCAGTGATAAAAAAGAAGAGATCGTTACTGGCGATGCCTCCCCAGACAAAGAGATTTCGGAAGGAGAGAGCCAACCTATTCATGATGAAGTGATCGAGTCGGATCATTCGTCGTCGGGTGACGCAAACGAAGAACCCACGGGGAAGGGTGATGAAACCTTAGTATCCAGCGACGATGATGCATCTATTTCCCACGAAGAAATTGCACTCGATCAAGAAGTTGTCACAGAGGTGGTGCCTCCTGAGACAACTGTTGACGATGAAACGCTAGAGGAAGAAGAGCACGATAAGAATCTTGATCAAGACCCAGCAAAGAATGATGGTAAGGCTGAGCAGCTCAGTGAGACAAACGTGGTTAATGAAGCAAACCAGGCTGATTCAGATGAAAAGGTTGTCCGTGATGAGATTGTCGCTGATGCGGTGGAAGAAGAAGAAAGTGTTGATGCAACACCAAATGCGCCTGATATTGCCAAAACTGATGGAGAAGCAACATCATCTGGTGCTACTGCTACTGCTACCGCAAATGAAGACAATGGCAAAGATGATACTGAATCATCCAAGGTCATCAACGAGGGACACAATAATGATGTTAAGAACTCCAACGAGCCTCCGGATACAACAAACAAGACAAATGACGTGACCGCTGCAACTTCCAACCCCAACCCCGCTTCAACAGAAAAGAAGACTGATGATGCTAAATCAGTGTCCCCTGACTCCGGTGTCTCCAACGTTCAAGAGTCCTCAAAAGGTGATGCCGCCAACTCAAACATAAAAGAGCCTCCATCCAAGTCCACTGAAAAGGATGTTGTTGCTAATACCTCATCGCCGGTTGCTGAAAAAAATGATGGGAAAGTTGCGGCTGCAACCAGTGCTGAACTCGTAGCAAAATTATCAAAGCGGTTTCCTCATGCATCTTGTATAAAGGATCTCGACTTTTATGCATTCAAGAAGAGAACAATTCTTTCTAATGCAGGTCAGATTGGACAAGTGCCTGGTCCAAAAGGCTCGGGGCAAGTACCAGGTCCAAAGATGGAGCCTATCTTTGCCAAGATTACAAACGAAATCAAATCTGTACAAATGACACAGCATCAATACGAGCAATACATATCTGCAGTAAAATCTTGCTACGAAAAGCTATTTTTAGACATGGCTAATGATCTTGATTCGATTCAAAGAGATTACGATAGCCGTCTATCCCAACTGGAAGATGTAATGTCAAACATTGTTCCGGGTGCTCTTTCGAAACCACGTGATTACAGATTGATGGCAATAACCTCATTAGCGGCTTTGTCCGATGCGGAGTATGCACAGCTTGCACTTTTTGTCGGGTTTGCAATGTTGATGATGTTCTTTCGAATGCGACGAAAGAAGACAAATCTTAAGCAGCCTTCAAACCCAATACCAAAGAGCTCGGCACAACCACTTCCAGCCAAAAACGGTTCAACACCGCCTGTAACTCCATCGTCATCGGCCGAAGTTTCGCCATCGTCAATCAATAATAAAAACGAAGAGGAACCTTCACTTCAACATGAAATTTTAGAAAATGGTCGTGCCACCGGTAACCAACCTGCGTTAGTGCGTATTATCTCTGAAGAGAAGGAGAACACAAGAGCTGCCGCCAACCGTCAGGGATAGTGAATTCTTAGGGGTCGTTTCAGTCAGAACAAACTGGGCTAATTGCAAAGAAGGATTGCAGAGTGATGTACTAATGACGCTCACGTTTACATTTTAGACTCTTTCTCTATTTCTATTAGCAAAAGATTCTGTTTTCTACTCATTGCTTCAACAAATATGTCTGAATCGCGGATGCCTTGGCTGCACACTCTGTTGGACAGACTCTTGTTGCGTTCCTGAGAGCATTCCTTATACGAGGTAATTCCGATTTAGTATGATCCCGTAACTCTTTTCTTTCCACCATCTTTTCAAGTGCATGTGTGCCCTTCGCTTGAACTTGTTGAGATCCAGGGAAGTTATCCATAGCTGACAAAATTGCTTCTAATATATTCGGTCCGAGATTTGAGCCAGGCGAGCCGCCATCAAGGCATGCCAGATCTGGAGAAAGATGACAGAATAAGGTGCATGCGACTGTTTGGATATCTTCTGATATACTATGTGCCATCATAGCACACAGCGAAGCCTTGACTCCGCCTGCTTCGACGATGCGGCTGTTGTCTATTATTTTGCACATTTCAAAGAGAAGTTGGCAACCATCCAATTGTATTTTGTAGCATTCTATATGAAGCATCATTGAAAAAATGGTGGCTTCCAGCATTTCAGGCGTGGAGATCATTTGACGGCACACCTCGCTATCAATCATGAGCTTGATCAATATTTCAAATGCATTCGCGACGACTCTTGCAGGGTATTCTTTCGTCATGACTGCTTCTATGACGCAGTTGATGCACCCAGAGGAGATGATTTTATTTCTAATGGCGTCGCATTTCAGACTGAGCATTTCTAGGAGCGCAAATCCATGTTGATGTACGTTGGCATTACCTTGATGATGAATCAGTGCGTTATGAACTGTTGTGAAAAAAGAGGATGCTTCCAGAAAGCTATCATCGACTTCTGCAGCGAGAAAACACAACGTAGCGAGACCTGTCTCTTGTACTTGTGCGCTGTCAGTAAACTCACTCATTGCCTCGGAGATCACTGAGATACCACCTTCTTGTTCGACAACCAATCTTGATTCTTGTCCTAAACTGAGCGATAAAATCGCTCGCATTGCTGCCGCAATCACTCCCAAGTCTGTATCTGGAGTCGTCACAATGTCGAGAAGTAAATCAACGCCATCAGCTTCGACCACATTCATCGTAGACACATTATCAATTTCTGACAAAGATCGAAGTATTATGCAACCACTTGTTTGTATTGCTACATCTTCCGAATTAGTCATCATCGCGTCAACTACGGCAACTATACCTCCATGCTTGATTATAAGGCCGCAGTAATTATGGTCGTCGCAGAGGCTTTGCAACAGTTGGAATCCGAACTTGAAAATTGATGGGAAGTTGCCATGCTTGTCAAGACAAGAGAAAAATATCGCGAGGACCAGTTCTACTACCTTTTCTACTGTCTCCAGCTCCAGCACATCTTTCTTTCTTTTCACAATTTTTGGCTCTGAAAATATAAAGGACAGTACAGCCAAACTGGCATGCACAACACTCTCAAGAAATTGATGACCATACATGCCCATACTTCCCTGTATGCAATCGATCATGGATAGCGTCACATCTCTCGCTATTTCTGATCCAAGACTTGCATGATCCACTCCCAACATCGCCCAGATAGCATCGATAGGAGCATGGAGACCTTTAAGATTTGCAAGCGCTTTTTGCACTACCGATATGGGCCTCTCGACCTCCAACTTCAATTTTGCTCGCTGTGCTGTTAGAGCAATATGTTTAATTGCCAAACAAGCACACTTCATGAAATTTCGATTATTGCCAAATACTTCTGACACCTCTACAACGAAATCGAAGAACATGAAAGTCTCTGCAACAGGATAAAGAATGCCTTTGCTGTCGTTTCTCGTCAATCGCCTTACCGACTTTCTCCTTCCCTTGATTTCTTCCTCAAACGCGTCACTGCTAACAGTCACTGCCTTGGTTAAACAATAAACCATTTCAGCAGCCAGCAGAACATTGTGTTTGGCTAAGTCACGCACATTCAAGATGGCGTGATATTTATCCAGGGTCAAAATGCTCGACCCAGCAAAGAGTACAAATTTGTACACAAGATGTACAGCTTCCCTTCCTTGTGATTTCTCTTCATCATTCAAAAGTATTGTCGCCAGCTCAAGGCCGCCAGCAGACAGAACGTAATCAACATCTTGCTTTGACTCGCAACAGTTACTCAGAAATCGACATGCTTCTTTCAACAGCGATTTTTCGTCCGGAAACTTAGATTTTAAGCCGAGAACCATGTCGACTAAGGCTTTGACGTGTGTTATCCCTATACCAGCTGCCGACAAGGCTGCAAACCCAATCGTCAATAGATGAGGCGAGCTTTGGTGCTTTATCATAGCTGATTGGATTGATCCTGCGGCTTGCCTTGTGAATGTTGTGTTTTTGATTGTATCAGATCCCCTGAACACTCCAAAAATAATCCAGCAACAAGATATCTTTGAAAACATCGGAGCTTCATCAGCACCGAGAATATGTATTGCACTCTTCAAGGCAGATTTGCTCTCCGTAAATCCAAGGACTATGTCACTGTATGTCAGTGCGTGAGACAATGTGTATATCATAATATCCGCAATAATATGGTCGGGTGGTCGATCCGAATTCATGTAGGAATTTTGCGTAGCAAAGGAAGCTCTCCTGCCTCCGAAGGAACTTCTCCTGCTTCCCGAGGAAGATTTGCTGGAATCGCTGTCTACTGAGGAATTTCTTCCTAACATGGAAGGTCTGATACCTGTATTTCTTCGAGGTGTCAGTTTACCTAGAGCTTCGCGAACTGCATCACTCGTTCCGCTCAACGACGATGGAAACGATGGATCTTTCTTCATCAACTCACACTGAATTGAAAATGCAAGCAATTTCATCACAGGAAATGATGCATATGCCTTTTCCTGAATCACTGGCGGCACTACTTTTGAGAGCGACTCCCATTCATCGTCTATGTAGCACTCATTCGGAACATGACAAAGAAAAGTGAATGCCGTCGATAGAGTCTGTGCATCCATCGAACTAGAAGCCATCGCAGACACAACCAAGTGAATAATGTTGTGTTTGGATAAAGTCTTGATGAACACTTCCAACTCATCCCTATCATTCGCCACGTCACTCATTGCCAAACCAGCATTTACGCTGTTCATGAAACTCATAAAATTGTCATCATAAGAAATGACCATCAACAGCAAGCATCTAAAGACCCAATAGCAAATCGCACACGCCACCTTGGATTCTGCCTTGTAATATTTCTCTAACACACTCTCCAATGTGTCGATAACCCCACTATTAATCAGGCTACCTCGCCCAGTGATCCCTTCCGCGAAGCTACTTAACGCTCCAATCCCCCAACAGACTAAATTGACATCACCAGGAAAGATTTTAAGCGCATTAATAATCACAGTTGCAGCACCTGCATCAATCGCTTCCGCTTTGGAGTCATCATCCCCATCGGCACTGACACTCCACAGTGCACCAATGGCGGCAAATTGCAGATTACGCTCTCCAGGATGTCGATTCATGACTTCAATAATTTCATACAGCGCACCTGCCGAGTTTGTCCCGATAGATCGCAACTCGTGACATTTTCGAATCAACAATTCAATATCAAGAGGGTTGCCTCTCATTTCCTTCACAATATCCCATGCATCTTCGTTGTTTTTTGGTGCCGAAAAATCGTGCTTTATTTTCAACATCGATTTATTGAGATCTCTGCGTGAACCTGACATTTTTCGCTGCCCACCCATTTTTATTAGCATATGCTTCTGCCGTAGGGGGTCCATGCTAAGAGACCCAGTGAGTGGGACGACTCCCCCATGAGAAAAGGCTGATGCCGCCGACAGATTATTCGCCGTTGACGTTGCATGATTGACATGACCAATTGTTGGCGCCCGTTTGAAGATCGGTTTACGTCCAGTTAATGATGATCTTATCCCATTGGAACCAGAACCATCTGCGTCAGATTGAAACGAATGTTGCGAGTGGTTCTGTTTGAACTCCTTGAATCTAGTCCGACGGGACTTTCTCGATGCTTTCTTGGGCATGGGAGGAAGAGCAACATCACCCAATAATTTGGAAGCCTTGCTCCCCGCACCCCGTACAAAGCTAAGACGATTGCCATTACTTGTTTTCTCTCTACCATTACTTTTTTTCTCTTCAACCGCTCCCCTTTGTTCTGGATGACATATCAGACAAATGCCATTTTCGACATCGTCATTATTTAATGGTACCGATCGTAACGCCGTGACTTTATGAGTGACCTTGCCGCATTTATTACACAGCCCTTTTGATTTGGCGACACTATCACGCTCTTGAGGGGAGAGGACACCACCATATTTGTTGAAGCGGAGGACCTCGGGAAGTTCGTGGTAGTCGGCATCAGCTACGATGCTTCCTCGGATGGACTGGTTGTAGTAGTGCGAGGCCATTGTATGATGTTTTGCGGTTCACGCAGCCCCTGCCCTCTTCGCACGCCTATGGGTCGCTGCCTTCACAACTCACTCTGACTCTCCCGAAGAAGGTAATGGAATTTTAATGACCTCGAGCTGAGAGCGAGAAGGAATTGATTGGATGGACGGTGGGCGGACACTTGCGGACACTGTCTCGATCGTGGCCGCCAGATCGCAACACGCACGCTTTTATGATTTGCGTCGTTTTTTTATCAATTCAGGACACAAATGCACACGTCTGGAGCGCTCATCAACGTATGGCGGAGTCAATCTTGTGTTGCAATGCGGAAAAAGGAGTGGAGAGTGGAATGGAAGTGAGCTGAGAGCTGAATTTTCAAATAGAGTATGTTGGATGTTGGGGCGGCTCTTGGCTCGCTTGCGATGCGGCAGTGTCATTCTGACCCACGATTCCCAGGTACCAGTGAGTACCTTTAGCCACTGAATACATGACCCTATGCTTAGGAATTAGTACGTATTGTGGAAAATATCTCAATCAATACCTTTTTCCCTGAAGGTTTCCTTTTTCCTTTACTCCTTCTACCTAAACTTACTCCTTCTACCTAAACGCGACTCACAGCATTAACTTGTTAGGGTTATCCCCTTTTTAGCTTTAGTGTTATAATTATAGATGAACGTTTTCGACTTAAATAAGTAAATAATGATGATCATATGAGGACTTTATTGTAGAATGTGTGTCACTTTTGAGTCATAGAGCCAAGTTATCAAAGCATCTATAAATAGTCTAAAGTTTTGCATTGAACTTCAACTTCAGAATCCAATTTTTTGAATAAAACGACACAACCACAACAAGCAACAAGCGCCAAATTCAAACAACTTGCGCCTACGATTGATCATATCTCTGACTATTTACACAGCGTCTCATTGATTGCATCTATCCGTTAGTCAAAAGAAGAATCAGTTATCGACGGCATGCCTACCCAAATTATCAGCGTCAAATTCTTTGCCGCTGCACTTGTGGCCGCATCAATAGCGAAGCAGTCGCGCAATCTACAGGGAGCAGCACAATACTATTATTTTGCAGCAGCATTAGACGCACCAGTGTCGCCATCGTCGGCCCCAAAAGATGGTGCAGAGTCGTCGTCATCATCCGATAAGATGAGGCCAATTCAGAGGCAAAAGAGTCGACCGTCAAAACGGCAGACATCACAAAAACAACAACAGCAGCAGCAGCAGCAAAATCAGCAGTTAGATAATAATGAACAACAAATCCATCCACAAGAGAAACAACAAATGAAGCATATATCGCAACACACTGCCAAATCTGAATACGACGCATACATGCACTGGTGTGAAGCTGTCCTAGGCATACGATCTGTGGTGGAAATTAGAGAAATCGAATATGTGGATCATTTACGAATTCTTTATCAAGAGAATGAATACCAAGCATTACATAATACGGATCCCAATGAGTTTGAGTGGCTGAAAGAGTATTCAACGACTTCTGGATCAGTAGATGAAGATATCAATAAAGAAAAGAGTGCAAAATCACAAACACAAACTGAACTACCAACGAAACTGGTTCGAGGTCTAGTAGCAAAGCATGACATCTCAGTTGGAGACATTGTTATTTCCATACCACTCTACTCTCTCCTTTCGGTACCCTCCACAATAGATCATGATCCTGTCCTATCGCGTATACTTGGACCCAAAGCCAGAGAAAAATACGGATGGACAGATACATTAGAATATGAAGTTCCATTATTGGTGATTGCAGTGCTATATCATCGATCGCTAGGAATGGAATCACCATTGTCGCATTACATTGACGTGCTTTTGGGTACACCCACGGACTTTCCGTTTTTGTGGAGTAATCAAGAGTTACGAGATAATACCGATAAAATTGGAGAAGGGGTGAAGAAATTGGCAAAGGGGATCCAGAAAGACTTGCGGGATATGTACGATAGAATCATGGGCAAGCTTGTGACAGAGCACTCTGCTTTGTTTTCTCCCCCAAATGGGGAGTTGGAAGGGTGGATGTATTCGTACCAAAATTTTCAATGGGCGTTTGCACTAGTGATATCGAGACATCATTATCTCCCCATACAAGATCTCGATTATAGAAATGCTCAATCGGAACTGGCATCGGAAAAAATCAAAAAAGCAGTACAAAGCACCCCACAGCATACAATTGAAACAACTCTGTCGGATTCTACTGTATTAGAAGTGGTCCCTCCAGCGAATCAACCTACTGATAGTTGGGTGGATCTCGCAATGAATGAAGAAAAGGTGATAGATGATGCAGTGGTTGAAAATCCAGCAGCAGCTGATGATGACGATATCATAACAGCATCTGGATTTTTCAAGCATTCCTTTCTTGCACCTCTTGCAGACATGATCAACTTTGGGCCGCCATGTCTTACAGGTTCGTATAATCCTGATGAGCATGTCTTTGAACTGATAGCAACATGCCCATTCCAGGCTGGGCAGGAAGTAACATTTTACTACTCAAGTGAATGCGCTGATGTAATAATTGCCAACTACGCATTCCTCCATCCTCTCGTTCCGCCCTGCGCAACACTCGATGAGGTGAAAGAAAAGAGCGAAGAGTGGAAGAATCAAGCGATGGATGCCGAGGAGAAGTTGTGGAAGGCACTTCGTCAAGTAGATGTATTGATAGGTGAAGTATTAGAACTGGAGTCTCAATTACAAAGTTGCGAAAGTGGAGAAGATAAGGTGATTGAAGAGCAGTTGCATTCAATACCATCTCCAAATGGAAGTAAGACTGTAGGTGACGAAACATCAAGCGACAGTGAAACAGCACCAAGCCACCAAAAGCTGCGTAAAGATTCCTCCTCAAGGAACGAAGTTGGAGTTAGAGGAAGAATGAATGAACCTTCTCATCAAGAGTTTGATGAACAGATAATGGAGGAGCTTGGATAATTTATATATTGTACAAGTTAACACTGAAATCATAACTAATTTACAGAGTCTAATATCCCTATTCCCCATGTACATCCCCCTTTTTCAATAAGTTAACAAAAATGGTCGACAAAAGATTCTCTCTCAACATGCCAATCAAGAAGCGACACGTTGCTCATACTCCATCGAAGCCCTGGCAGTTTCATCTTCTATTCTTTCCCCTGGCGTACTCTTCCGAATCTCGGTGTATCGCGGCAGCCTCAAATACTCAGGTCCAGTCTCCCAAACTGGTCTATCCCACGACCTAGAACCCTGTGGTGGTGGCGTTGGCGACGGATCTCCTCCATTGAGAAATGTTTGAAAGCTTCGTTTGAAGTGTCCCCCGATGGAACCTCGTTGAGGCGATGATGAGTTGTTGTTGTTTCCACCACCACTATTGATCCATGCACGCTCTTCTGGCGACAATGAATCTCTCATACTACTTCGATTATCAAAGAAGCTACCACCTGACCTGGCATCTCGATTAATCCACTCATCACGACTTTCAAATGATGATGACTGTGACAATCTCCTCCTCTCCTCCACAACGACATCATCATAACCATCATCATCCCCATTATCACCACCAACAAACAACAAATCCTTCTTCATAAAATACGCATCCTCTCCATCCCCATAATAAAATGGAATAATATCCGCAACATCATACCCCAACCGTTCACAATACAACTTGACCGCGGCTTGATTGCTAATACGTACATGCAACCCTACCGATTTGGCATTATAGCATTGTCCTAAATGGTAATGCAATTGATCTAATAGAGAGGATGCAATACCCAAACGACGTGCGTGTGAGTGGACAGCAATGGAGGTGACGTGTCCAAGTGTTTCGGTTCGACGACGCTGTTGTTGTTGTTGATTTTGATTGGCTTGACGGAATACTCTTGCTCCATTCATATTGGCCCCATCCATATACTGTAATAAGGTATCTTCCTCATCGTAAAGTGGTGGAACACGTGATTGTGGAAAGATTTGTCGTATAGGATTGACAGGACGTTCTTCTACCTTGCCTAGAATATACCCCACAATTTCCTTCCTTGGCAGTTGATTACTACTATTACCTCGTCGCTTCTTGGTAATGTATTCTCTCAACGGAGTCACCCTATCTTCCTCCTCGACATTATGACTCTCCATATCACGCTGTATATCATACCCCTCAGGAATATGTTCCGCCACCAACGCCAAATCCGGCCATTGTCTCATGTGATTCACATAGAAATTAGCATTATAGTTCTCGGGTAAGGTTGCCAGGTTGCAATTTTGAATTTGGGGAACGTCTGATTTACGTGCGAGGCGGACACAAATGTGTCCTCCTTTGTAGATGAGTGGTGTGTTGGGATTGTGTTGTGGGTGTTGTTCATAGGACGATGTTTGCTTTAGTGCTGTCGAGGATGAGCTACTACTGCTGCTATCATCACTGCCATTGTAAAGATGAATAATTCTAGAAATTGCACGCCTTCCACTGCTAGTCGCACCCTTCTTACCCCCAATAGCAAACGCGTTGGATCCAACGCATCCGAGAAGATATAACATCAGCAGCTTCTGTAGCCAGCAGTGTTTCATTGCGTGCATATAGAATGGTGGCGTTTGGTAGGTTTGCTGCCCCCTGCTAAGCTTTTACAGCAGTGCAATTATTTGTTGTGGAGAGCTATCGTGATGAAATGATGGAGGTGGTGGAGCTTTGTTCCGAAGAATGGTCATGAAAGCTGCCGCTGCTGCCGAGCGACATCATGGTATGATGTGTCGTTGGCGGTTCAAGATTGAAGGAAGTGATGTGGCGTGAAGAAAACACAGCCAAGACGGGCAAAATCGGCAAGGGAGGCAAGGAAAGGGCGTCTTTGGGGCAGTCAGTAGGCTTTCTTGGAAAGGAACCTTTTTAGTGGCTGTTTCTTGCCCCCCTTCGGCCCCCTCCCCCTCCCTCACAAATCACAAAATCAAAAATCATTGTCCTCAAAAGTCAAAATCCGACGCCGAGGCCGACCATGATAACCTTCGCCGCGTAGCAGTGCAAAGATAGAGACAACGTAATCAAGCATGCCACCACCACCACCCCCATCCGCCTCCTACAATCTCAACCTAGACGATTTCTCCGATTCCGACGAGGAAGACAATGACTACTACAATAACAGCCACCATCATCGCAATACCAACAATTTGATGGATCAAAATGCATCTACAGTTGCTGCAGTTCATCAAACTGACGGGTACGTAGTCGAAGATGCCACTGTGGTCTCACTCTCAGATCTTAGGCAGCAGTATAGTGATGGGAAGGTTAGCAAGGAAGAGTTTGCGGCGGCTCTTCGTGCTCATCAGGCTAACAGTGTTGCTGCTGCTGCGAAAAGTGATAATGATGGTTCAAATACCGCCAATGATAACCAGCGCAGGATGATGGATGGTAATTCTAAACGAGGGCCTGAGGTAGTGGAGGCGTTTAATGTGACTGCATTCCCAGATGACAGTGATGACGATGACGAAGGTGATGATCACGATAATGATGATGCAAGTGGCAAGATGGATATTGATGGACAAACTACCGCAGATGATGGGGAGATATCCTCTCCTGTTAGAAAGAAGAAAAAGAAGAAGAAAAAGGTGGGTGCATCATTTCAATTTGCTTGCTTTCGACTTACGATGTTCTTATAACTCATTGCTTCACTCTTTGATTCCACTGATTGCAATGATAATGTGACTACAGAAGAAGAAAAAGAAATCGAATGCCAACTCAAATGATGATGCTGCATTGACAAACAACAGCAATGAAAGTTGCAAAAGTGATCAAAATGATGCAGAAATAGCAAGTGACAACAATGATTACAACAATGACAGCAATTCAAATGTTGCAGAAGAAGTATCAATACAAACTTTACCAACCAAATCATCATCAACCAAATCAATCACCTTTGGCACAATCTCAGTTCGAGAGTACGCTCGAACCATTGGAACTCACGTTGTTCCAGCCGACGGAGGCTATCCTCTCGGTCTATCCACAACAATCGTAATTGAACATAACAATACCATGGATGACAGTGGTCATGTCATTTCAACAACGAGTAGTCCCCTGAAAGAAGCAACAGAAGCTCCATCATCGTCATCACCAAGCAACAACAACAACAAACATCATCATCATCATCATCACAAGCATCAAGACTACCACGGATGGAAAATTGACGACTTTGAATCACGCAAACAACTCGAACTCCAACAACGATATACACAACTAATACACGATCAACGCAAACGTAACTTTGAAAAGAAGTGGGAGAAGAAGCATCATTCTCATTTGAATTCGAAACAACATTCGTATAATACACGAAAGGGTGGTGGACAAAGGCAACGGAGTGGAAGTTTTAGTGGATCACCGTCCAAGGGGGGTGGGGGACGACAGCGTAGTGGAAGTTTTAGTGGTGGTGGTGGTGGTGGTGGACAGGGTGGGAAGAATAGGAGAGGTAGTAGTGGATATTGCAAGATGGAAATGAGTGAGGAGGAGAAACAAGAGTTGGAACGGTTATTGGCGGAACCGGTCAATGTGCCGGCTGGAGTTTTGGAAACGAGACCGTATGATTACAAGAAGAAGCTTCCTCCACATGCAAAAGGGGGTAAGGCCAAAAGGGATGATCTTACGGAGGAGGAGGAACTGTTTCATAATCATCGGGGGCGCAATCCACTGTTTGGCATTATCAAGGAAGAGGAGCGTCGAAAGGTATTGCAGAGGGATGATCATCTCTTAAAATTGGCAGAAGAGGTTGCTGCCACTTCGCCAAAACAAAGTGCAAGGAAAATGTCATTAGATGGAGATGACGACGACGTCCCAGATCACTTGGACCCAGTCTTTACACAACATGTCCAACATGATCTTGAATCATTACGGATAGAACGATCTGACCCTACAAATCTCGGTTGCTCTTGTCGGAAGCTCCACGTCTTTCTTCCCGGAGAAGCTGATAAATCACACCATAAAAAGAAGGGAAGTAATCGTCGCATGAATGAGCGAAAAGTTCGTGAGGAGCTTCGCAAACGTGGATTGCTACACAAGGGCAATAGTGACATGTCTCGTGAAAAGATGGAGAGGATGCTTCATGATGCTATTGAAAGCCAACCATGTTGTTGGGGTATAGATTGCCCCTGTGTGAGGAGTGGAGTTGGATGTCAGGCGGATACGTGTTCGTGCTGGCACGCAAGTCATGATGTTCCACACACTCCTGCAAAGAAAGGGACGGATTCAGATCCTAAAAAAGTTGGTGAATCAGATGTCGAGGCGATTGAGAGGAAGTGCGGTAATGAGAATGGAATGTATGTTGTTAATATGAAGAAGATCAAGGAATACAGACAACAATATATCCCCACGCAAGCTGATGTTGAGATGTAATTACTGTGTTATGTGCAATATGCAGTAGTTTCGAAGCTATAACTCATTATCTAGATCAATCTCGTTGAAAAGAACTTTCACAGCGACATACAAAGCAAAGAATGCAACGCAAAACAGAATCAAACCAATCTCATTTCCGGATACTGAGCCTTGCTTCTCTTCTTCGAATGCCTCATTATCAATCAAACCTTTACTCTCTAGATACCTGCGTCCTTTCTCACGATGTTCTGGATCCAGCTCGTCGAAAATGGACACGATGAATTGTCCACTTTCTTTGAGAACCATACCAACTTCGACTTTTCTTGTGTTGCCACAATCTTCTAGGTGGTGAAGTAGAAAGTTGAAGACGCCCATACATTGGTATTGGTCTTGCCCAATATTTTCTACTGCTATAATGCTGACTCCATTTTGACCTGCATTTGCTAGCTCAAAGGTCGTGGTCCCTTTCGCTGGTAAGGTTGTATCTTTGTCGAGGATTGGTACAAAATGTCCAGACGCCACATCTCCGGCATGTATGAAATCACCCTTCTCATAGGGAGCTTCTTTTTTAGACTTGGAGCCACAAACCCAAACGCCGATAGAGTGTGGCATTGTATCTAGCATCATTGCATTCCTCAGCTCAAATAAAGGTACCAGTCCTGACACTAGTGCTGCCTGGATTGCTAATCCTTGTGACACTGCAGTTTCTGCTGATATTGAAGTACACAGTTCTGGAACAAAAGGAGGCGGAAACTTTCGAGAAAGCATTGTTCGAATAGTAGGAATATGCGTTGATCCTCCTACTAGAACGACTTCGTGTACCTTGGATGAAGGTTCTTGGGCTTCCAATGCCAATAATGCTTCTTCTACTACGTGTTCGGCTCTGTCAACAAGTTGCTCGATGGCCTCTTCAAATTCTGTTCTTGTAATGTTCAATTTTTTGCCGTCATAAGCTATGATTGAACTGTGAACCGGCACGGAATCAATATCACCATCACCACATAGTTCTTCCTTGACGCGTCGGCATTGTCTGACCAGTTCTTGATAATCCGACGCTTTCCATGGTGGATGAGCTTCCGTTGACGAAACAAGGCGCATCCAAACATAACGAGCCAATAACTCATCCACATTGTCTCCTCCAAGACATTTATCACCAGCGGTAGCAAGAACACGAAATTGAACTGCATCGCTTTTAGTTCCAGAATTCATGTTGGCAATTGTTACATCAGTCGTACCACCTCCCATGTCAAAAACTAATATTATTTTTCCATTGTCATCAGATGAAGTAGTCGGGGTAACAAATAATCCATAAGACATGGCAGCAGCTGTTGATTCTGTCATGACGCCGACATATCCACTAAAGCCAGCTTCTTTTGCGGCAATTTGGATGGATGTCCTTTGAGCAAGGCTGTAATGAGCTGGCACGCCAATGACGCAATTTTCTATCAGTGGTTGTGTATTGTCAGTTTCACTCGGTGACATGCCAGGGGCAACAATTTTGGATCTGTTCTTGCCCACGAGGTATTCATTTGCAGCTATGCGGATTGATTGCAGTAAAGTGGAAGTGACATCTAAAGGTGTGATTAAGCGTTCAGTTGCGGAATTGATTGGGCGTATACGAATAGCAACCCCTTCTTTCTTGTTTGTCTTTGATGAGGATTCATTTGTCGACAGAGATTGTTCATGAGTTCCATCAGCGGTATCACCCAACACATCATAGGCTGCATCGGCCGCACTATCCTTCGACTGATTTGATTGTTTCGGTGTCGGCTCTTTATTAGATTCATCCTCGTTCATTATCACTGCTTGGAAGGGTAATGAATCCCAAAACTCTCCATCAGATGATTGCAACTCTCTTGCTTGGTTTGCTGTCATTCCCACTATACGCTTGAATGACGTTACCAGAGCTGAAGATGTATCACTATTAGCTGTTTCATCATTATCATTATTTTCCAGCTGAGATATTGCTTCATATCCAACTTTGTCATCGCCATCACCAACAAAGAGAACGGCAGACGGTACAATCTTTCCGCCCTTGCCACTACTGCTCCCATCAGGTGGCGGTCGAGCCAGATTTTTGTAGCCCAGTCGTAAAACTTTGCATCGTGATCGTTCTATATCCCATACGGCAGCAGTGCAGTTACTTGTGCCAAGATCTATGCCTATCCAGCCGCCCTTCCGATTGCTTGGTGGTGGTTGCTCCATGGTTCGTTTGATCAATGAAAATGGAGGACTGGAGATGGCGGGAATTTTGATATCAATTCCGACGTATGTAGAAACTGCTCTTTCAATAATTCATCACATTTTCGCTGCTTTTCTCAAACTCACTCAGGTAAGCTAACAATGGACGTCAATACTGGCGGTGGCAGCGGTGGTGCCAGAGGACAAGAGGCTCACGATGACTATCATTCTACTACGATCATGCATCTGGTAGGCACATCCTTCATCGCTCTGATCAGCGTCCAAGACCTCCTCGCTACTCGTTCAAGTGCATATTCTGCAATCTCATTGATGTAATGATAGTAATTGGATGTATTGCCTTCTTGTATTTTGCAATAACATATGCACTTGACTTGCTGGATGAGGAAGGGTGATACCAAGACATACATATATTTACATCTTGCATCACTTGCACTCATTACAAAACACATCAATCCAATCATCTTCTAGAGAACACATCAATATGACAACCAAATGCCCTATTTGCGGAGCAAGCCCAGTTCTAGAAGAGACTTGCCCAGCTGCATGTGGAAGCTTGGAAGGCTTGCTACAATCAGATGTTGACAGAGCAAGTAGAACTTTTGGATTTGACTGGGGCGAGGGGTTTGTCGCTCCATTCTTGGGCATTGATCATCAGACAGCAAAGGATGCACTACTGCACAAGTTTCAGAGGGTGACACAGTTGTTGATTTAGGTTGTGGTGATGGACGAGTTTGTATCGCAGCCTGCTTGCTAGGTGCCGACGCGACAGGCTATGATTTGGATAAGAATCTGATAACACAGGCTAAATCGCTTGCAGATGAAATGGATATATCTACCACTGGAAAGAGACCAAAGTTTGATGTGAAAGACTTGTTTGAAGTTGAATTGAATCAATTTAGTGTAATATGTACTTTTCTTCTGCCAGAAACAATGGATCGGTTAGTTCCAACGCTGCTTGCAGAATTGACAAAAGGAAGCAGAATAATATCATTTGGATGGAATGTTCAAGGGTTAGGAGAGCCATCGGCTTGTTGTCGAGGGAAGGCTGATAGTACGGCTACAGAACGATGGTTTTTGTACACAAGAGAAGAGTAACGCAAGAGTAGAGTAGAGTAGAGTAGTTGCAGATTGTCACAAGTTATTTAAACAAATAGATTACTCAGCTGGATAAACAATGTTGTAGTTTTGCGCCGTCTTGATAAACATTAAGATATTGCATGTGATAGACAGAAGCTTATACTATCCATCCCTATCTCCCCTCTGCAGATGTAGATTGTAAGGTCATCACATTCATGATTCATGTCCAAATTTATGATCCAATCCACTTGTTTCCTTCCTCCACAGTGAAATCAAAATCAACACCACCTCCATTAGCATAATGATCAATAATACCACTTTTCCAATTTTCAAACGTGATGCAGTGACTATCAGGGTTTAAACGAACTTGTTCTTCGGTACAGAATTGTGCCCTTCGAAACTCCACTGGAATACTAAAGGCCCAAACATTCACAAGCATCACGAGGAAGAGGAGGTATTTTCCTGCACCGATTCCGTCAGTGTCGACGTCGGGGTTGGAACCACCACTCATTTGGAGTGATGTGGTTGTTGTTGCGTCGGCAGGGTGGGATAGGAATGTTTGTTGCGTGCTGATGAACTTCCATGGCTGATTATTTGATACAACTGCTTGAGATGTAGCTCTCGAGGGAGTAGTGGTGGTAAATGAAGAGACGACGCCAACTGATGCAAAGAATGCCAGTAAGAGGGTAGCTGCTGCGTATGGAATACGGTGACTAATCATTTTCATGGTGCAAAGAAGAAAGAAAGTAGTAGAGGGATACGCTGCTGCTTGGCTACTTATTATGCTATGGTTGCACTTGCTTGCTATTGCTGACGACGTGAAGGAAGTAGTAGAAGGATACGCTCTTCGGCAATTGTTATATTATGTTGCTTGTTTTGCTTGTTGCTTGTGTGCTGGTGCTGACGACGTGTAAAAATATCCAAAAAGATTCTCAGATTTCAAGTCGAGTCACGCACACCTCACGTTCTATCGATAGCATTGATCACCGCTACCAGGCCGCTACCCCTTCTATGGCTATGCAACAACTAAACAATGCCTTCCCAGCCATCATCCCCGACGGAGATGTCCTACACTCAGCTGTTCAAACGTGCTCCGCTGACAGCAACGCCAGCCGCTAATCAAGCAAAGCCTACAATGCCGAAAACAGCTCCTCCGACAACAATCAATGTCTACGATCGAGGAAGAAGCTCTGCGACTCCGTCTACGCTTCCGTCATCGGCGCTATTTTCCAATCCAGTGACTATGTCAGTACCACGCGCTGGCTCTGCTCACTCCAACCTAGCAGACGCGTCGTCGATAGAAGATCGGCTGTCAAATCTATCATTGAAATTGGGTCAGTCCAAGTCCAAGTCGAGCATTGATCCATCCAACCCTCAACCCCACCCTTCAAATAGCAATATAGGAGAAATAAATCAATTTATTGACATACTCAAGAATATGCAAAATGTAGTATCAAGAACAGTTGATGAACAGCAGCGGACAAAGAAGGCAAGAGCATTGAACACGCTGCTAACCATGTTTGAGAGTATCATTGATGAACGCAGCAATATACAACAAACTGCGAAGGAACCTTCTACGCAACACTTGGAATGGAGAATACAATGCCTTGAGACTGAAAATCAGCGTCTGCAATCACGTGGCACAGATAGCGAGGCAACATTGCAGCATCGAAATCAAGAAATAACGCTACTGCAACAAGATGTCCAGCGCATTGCCGCTGAAAATGACAGACTCAGAAATGAACTTGCACACGCACAAGACCAATGTCAACAAGAATACATACGCGCCCAAGAAGCGGAGCAAGTAGCATCCGAGTCGGAGAAGGTGGCAAATGGATTACTCTCAAGTTATGGACGCTTGACCGAAGAGAATGTAGACTTGCTTCGAGCGATGGAAGATGTCGAGTCGGAGAAGAAGTTATTGTCGAAAGCTTTGACATCTGTTCGTGAGGAGGTTGATGCACTGAGAAATCAATCGAATCAACTCCACAAACAATTACGGGATTCCAACAAACAAAAGAAGGAGCTGGAGAGCTTCTTGGATATAGCGAATATGGAGTTAGAAAAACAAAGAAATGCCATCTCCACTGCCAATGAAGATCGACAACGCATTCAAGATGAGCTGCATCGGTCTCAACGCAACTCAACCGCAACGTCAGAGCAACTATTGAAACTTCGAGATGAGTTCATAAAGAAGTTACAAGTTGATAGAAATTCCAAAGCGCATGAATCATTAGCGACCAAGCTTGAAGAAGAGCAGAAGCGCCGAAGGGAGTTGGAGGAGCTAGTGTCTACAGCGAAGGGGAAAGAAGATAGTGCTGGAGAGTTGATGAGAAAGTTAGCGAGGAGTAATGCTGAGTTGAGATCTCAAGTTAATCAGATGGTTGCGAGGATGAATCACTCTCCAGGCACATATGAGCCTCTTGTAGCTGTCGAGGAATGCTCAAAAGAGGCACAAGGTTTACTCGATGAAACAAAAGAGAACGACAATTTATCTTGTTATTTTTGAATGTATAGTTTAGATGCGCCGATCACAGTCTTGTGCAGCTGGAGTTATAGTATTTACAAATGATTAGTACCCAGCTCTCTTGTCTACTGGATTGAGCAGTTCAATTCCTCGGACAAATCTCGGAAGATTTTCGTTGATGAAAAACTCAGTAGACTCTTGCATGAATGAAAGCGTCATGTCCATATTGTGGGGGCTTAGCAGCACATTGTCCAACTTCCACAATTGACTGTCCTTCGGAAGTGGCTCAACTGTCATCACATCCAATCCAGCTCCCTTGATGTCACCATTTACAAGTGCTTCAATTAACGCCTCTTCATCAATGATTGGCCCTCTTCCTACATTGATAATTACTGCCGTCTTCTTACAATGCTGCAGAACTTCCTTTGAGATTAATCCCCGTGTTTGCTCCGTCAATGGTGTTGCAATAAGAATGTAGTCACTCTTCTGCACCAATTCCACAAGACCATTCATATCATAAATCTCATCACAATACGGATCACTAAACGACTCTGGGATACTTCGCTTCAATCCCAATACTTTCATACCATAAGCCTTGGCTAGTTTGGCACTGCTTCTTCCAATGTCTCCAAACCCAACCACTCCTAAAGTGGCTCCACGTATTTCGAGCACTGGATACTGTTCCCAATTAACATCATTCTTCTGCCGCATTAAACGAGGCAAATCTTTGGCAAAATAAGCACATGCCATCATACAGTACTCAGCAAGTGTACTAGAGAACATCCCCTTGGCATTTGTAAGTTGGACGGGTGATGAGAATAGTCCTTCAGACGCAATGAAATCTACCCCAGCCGATCGGGTATGAACCCACTCCACAGAGGGAAATTTGTTGAGTAGCTCAACGAGTGGTCCTCGTGCATTTGGATGCGATACAAAGATTACGTTGGGGTCTTGATTAATGATGGATTCATTGTCAAAGTCGGCAAGAGTCGATCCGACAGCGAGTAGTTTGGATCCTTCGGGAAGTGGTCCATTGTAGAGAGGTTTATTGTACGCATCGCTAGGGTCACATAGTGCCAATATACGTGCCTCTTTAGTAATTTCCCCCTCGTACTGTGAAGTTGGTTGACATGTTTCTCTATTCCAGTAGGACATCATGCGCAGTGATGTTGTTGGTGAGTTATTGGAGATGAGCGAGTTATTATTGCCTACACAAACTGATGGCCGTAGGGAGGTTGGAACAACTCTTGGTGAAGGATATGATACTGAGCGAAACGCAGTTGCAGCTGATCGCAAATGCAGTGGAGCAAGTGAAGCGATGGCGAAGGAGTAGCAAGCGGGAATATTCATGTGCATTTCAGAGCTTTTCTATGCAACATGGTACAATACAACGTACTCCTAATCATCGTTGAGTGCGTTGTTTTGTGATTTTTGTCACCTCCTCCCGAACAAATGAAGCGTCACACCCTTCTGAGAGAGTTTATGTGAGCTGGGCACAATACGGTAAACTAGAGGAACTAATTGGGAAGAAGATAATGGGGATTGAATACAACTCTATTTTTTTTAAAGTTGCGGACTGGCTGCTGAAGGAGGAAGACAACGGCTCCACCGTCCTGCCATTTGAATTTGGCTTAGTCTTCTGTTTATGAAGTCCTGATACCTCCCTCACGTCCACCCCGCTGTGCGGCGTGGCCGTGAGGTCGTTCTTGCGCTCAGCCGGTTGCGTCAGGTGGAGCAGGTAGGGGCTTTATTGGGGTGATGGGTGTCTGTGTGCTTTCTCTCCTACAATCTTTATATCAAGAATGCCATCTTCATGTGTATACTAAAATAGACTGAAATAGCCTTAAAAGCGTCTTAATTTACCATTAAGGTTAAGGTACTTTTCATCCACATAGCTCGTCCTTTCTCCCTAATCAGCGTAGGAATCAGTATTTACTGGAATAACCATAATGGTGTCTGATTTTAGGGTTGCGTAAACTTTGGCCTCATCTCCATCCAGTGATAGGGGGGTTGTTCTTCTCTGCGCGCGGAGCCTCCTTCTCCTCCACGCGCCATTTTTTGAAGGGCTGATTTAGCGGGGGGGCGATGGCCATCTAACGAGAAAGCTTGTAGGCGTTTTCGTAGGAGTTGTAAATTTCGGCAGTCCATCGGCTGTGGCGCTGCCAGCAGTGCGAGAAAACCTTTCATAAGCATTTTTTCAAAAGATGGTGCATGCCGATGCACTCAAAAGTGTTACCATAACAACCATGAAGCAAGTTGTTGCCAAGGCCGCCGTCGCTGCTGCCGCTGCCACCGGTGATGGAGGCACGCAAAGGAGAATGGCAGTAGTAAACCATGAGCCACAGCCACAACACAAACTTTTCAATGGTCGTCATCTACAAGACGCAGTTGACACGAGCACCGTCTCCATTGGTGGGACCGCCTTCTTCGACGTTAATGGCAATGGACAGCTTAATCTAGATCAAGGAGATGGTAGTATTAATCCAATTTCCAATACTGTGATTAGCGTATTAGCGGAGCTTTGGTCATGTGATAATGGTCAGAATTTAGGCTATCAACTCACCGATGCAAGTGGAAATTATTTGTTCACCGTACCCGCAGAGCCGGGTAGGGCATGTTACTATGTCAGATTTGATACTAGTTCCATGGAAGGCACCTTTTCTTGCAGTGGTCAACCAAAGTGCGCAACTGATAATTTAATGTTGAGTGCTGGACAAGAGGCATTAGACATTGATGTAGGAATCCAATCAAGCGACTTTGATACACTTGTCGCTGCATTAGAAGAGGATATTGTAGATGAAGACCCAGTTACAGATGATGGAGATGGTTGGAGCATTTCCGGTGGTTTGGTATTTGAACCGATGACCTATCAGCCAACATACGTGATTCCTTCTCGTCCATCACCAGCAGTATCAACACCTCCTCCTACGTTCGCTACATTTGTTCCTGTCACTCCTAGTCCATCTGTGAAAGAAGCGACACTTATTCCAACAAATAGTCCTAGTGCCGGTAGCATTACAGAGGAACCTCCTGAAGATAATGATGATACTGAACAACAAGCAACTTCATCATCTGGTCTCATTCAATTGAACTCTCAAGTTCGTGTCATGTTAAGCAACATCGAATCTCCAATGGAAGATAACTCCCAAGAGCTATTCGAAGATGTTTGTGATACTTTTTTAAATGAGCAGCTTGCCATTGCTGTTCCGCCAGTTTCTTACATCAAATGTACAGTGGTAGATCAATCCGTTGAGAGTGGACGACGTAGGCGCTTGCGTAATTTGGAACAGGTAAAGAGATTGCTGGGTTCCACCTTGGCTGTTGAAGTTGTTGTGACTGGAGTAGCACTACCAACTAACACTATCAAAACACAAGAGCAAGTCAAATTTCAAGATAAGATTGCTGGTACTTTTACAGCGCAAGGAGATCAATTTGTGAGGTTGTTAAAGAAAGAAGAGGCAAAAGTCGTGACTGATTTCAACGACGCAACGTTTCCAACTTTGGACAGAGTGTGGGTAGTCAAAATCATGGACCCTGCGGGTGATGTGATGACAAGCAATGAAAACGATGGCTCATCTATTGGTTTGATTGCTGCTATCGCTGCTGGTGGAGCTGTTTTGCTCTTACTGGCGATCTTTCTTATTGTGAGGTTTAGAAGTAATAAGAGAAAGCAGCAAGACCTCAAGGATATTGGCTCGAATGAAACGGAATCTTCGTTATCACCAAATAACGGTTCAAGATTGCCAAATAATACTATTGGATATTTTTCTACACCGGTGCTGTCAAGCTCTGGAATCGAAGTAGATCATCGTGATGTCTCCCCGACTGATATGTCCTCACGTGTTCAACGTGATGTCATGTGTCCTCCTGGAAAGCTACGAATCTTAATTGCCAACACGCAAGGATATGGTCCAGCTATCCACACAATAAAACCAAACTCGCCAGTGGAGGGATTACTGTTCGTGGGAGATATCATTGTTGCTGTGAATGATGCGAATACGCGCAATTCAAGAGCTGACGAGATAACACGGCTTTTGAAAGTTACTGTGAGAGAGGAAAGAAAAATTACAGTTCTCAGTCTGAGGCGATAAGAGTATTTGGGAAGAAATATTTGTTGAGATATGATGTGTGTACAAAGGGAATCTATCTATAAACTGATTTGATTACTACCTCTATTTCTACTCTACACAAAAATGTTTACGATCTAAGATATAAGATGTAACTCGTCCATACTAATTCATGTCTCCAGAGACGAGGCAGACACGTCTGCAGCATCTCTGACGTAAAGAATTACGTCCAGCCGGTCACCAGCCTTTTCCACCCCAGCACTTTTGATAAGAGTATCAAGTAGTACTTCATTGTTTACCTTTTGCATCTTCTCAAGTGTAAGCCCTGCATCAGACAAAAGAGTTGCAACCGCTGGCATATCGAGCCCTGCCAACCCAGCTGCGTGTACATCGGGTATTTCAAAGTCTGGTTCATTCTCTTTGTCGTTGGCAATGTTCCCATAATCATAATTGTCATAGAAGTCGTCGATTGAAACTCCAGTGTCAGAGCATCTACGCTTTGCCTTCATCAAGTGATCATTTGCAATCTTCCAAGGCCTAATAGTCTTGGCAATCAAACTCCCACTACACAAAACAAATGCAAAAGCAACACAGACTCCCACACCTAATCCCAACAGTGCCGCAATCCAATCTCTCCGTTGGTATCCTTCCTGAGATAGAATATTGCCGATGACTCCTGTTTAGTTCCAATCAACATCAAAGCAAAATTTGGAGCTCCAAGAACGTAGACAAGAGCTATTGTTCTTGCATTCTGGAAGACAAAGTTGCGTCTTGCCCATCGAGGAGTAGCATACAATGCCCAAAGCGTGTGGAAAGCACCGACGACAGCAGCCATTGACCACACTCCGTTGGCACACCAACAGAAGCGACTAATGGTAATCAACCAGTGACACAGTGGAGAAGCATTTTCAGGAGGGATTTCCAACGAGAGAGAAGTCTCAATTGCCAAGACTCCAACAAGAGAATAGTACAGACAGTTCACATTTAGGTAACTGTCGTACATAGCGGGAATATCGTCCAGATCCTCTGGCTGGATCCAATGTCCATTCTTAGTGAGTACAGGATCAATCGGAGCGTTAAGAACACGAAACGCTTGTAGGAAGCCAAACCCCATCGGAGGAGTCCATTGTGAATCGGTAGCCTCCATACGAGCCAGCTCATTCTTCAGTGCTTCCTCGTTGTCATCGATCCGCTTGACATCTTGCCTACTAACATCAGACAGATGTACGGAGCGTTTTCGCTGCTGCTTTCTCTTTCTATTTGTCGGCCTAATCATAGCTTGCTGATGCTAATACCGTGTCGCTGCCCTGCTGCTCTGAGAAACTACGGACCTGGGAATACTTTGTTCCTGCCGCTGTTGCGTTGCTGGGCTACTCTGTCATGCAAATGTATCTTCGGTAGTTAGTTGAGACGCGTGGCAACTGAGAAGTCGAGTGAAGCCATAGAATGATATTTCGCGGATTATTTCTACCAATTCCCACGTATCTAAGGGTGTACGCTCTATTTGCATCTCCTCCTCTTCTCAACAATCAACGCCATATATATGTTGCGTAGCCAAGCAGCAGCAGCACGAAGAGATGGCAAGTAGCATCGGTGCCATGCTATTGCTCGTCGGTTGGCTGCTTGCGGTCGGTCTCCCGGTGGTAGCTTCTTTCTCTACAAGTACTCCTACCAAATTATTGACAACACATGATGTGCTAAAAACCACAAACGTCACTGCTGACCGATCACCTCATACAATCAACCTCTTCTCACTTCCACCCAAAGATGACAAATACAAGCTCCCTGGAGAGGCACTGGTTCGCGAGTGCTGGAAGTGGAAGGATTCAATATTGGGTGATGGACGAGATTACTTCGTGCCGAAACCAAAAGCGTTGAAAGCGTTTCAGTCTCTGTTTTTAGGAATGGTGATTGATGTGGTCTGCATTGACAAAAACAACGAGTGTTCTCCTGTGGAAGTAATATTATCTATGCCATCATCGGATTCCACTGTTAGATTGCCTCTATCATCAAGAGTTGATCCTTTGTTTGATCAAAGTGCAACTTTTGAAGTTGTAGAGTGTGTTGCACTGTCAAACTGTGCTCGATTTGAAACTATCTTCGTATTGGAAGAGCAACAACAACAAACAAAAATTGATCTCATTCAAAATATAACACTATGCGCTGATATTGCTGGGCGGTATTTAACAGCATATCGTCTTCATCAACAAATATCTTCACAAAGAACCAAGAGTTCTTCTCTACTTGAACGTGCTGGATTGACAACATGGCTAGATTTACCTGGAGCAGTTAATACAGAATCCAATCTTGACAACAATCTCTCTGACAAGCAATGTTCTGAAATCATTTCGTTAGCTCAACGTCTATCATCAATGGATGGTGCTCTCAACCTAAGTTCTCATTTGGGGTTGATAGCTGGAGGATTAGCGCCGAGGCCGAATAGACCAGATCGTGAAGTTATATTTAGACCTTACTCGTCGAGAGATGCGCATATTTTACTACAACTCAAGCGAACTGTAGAAGTTGTTTCAGTTGTTGATAGAGAAGAAGACGGATTAGAGAGCGGAAAACGACCAAAGAATAGCCGTGGCAGAATAAAGACTTTGCTGGATGGTGCACTCTCTGCTGGGAAAGCAGCCAGAAATGAAGACATAGTTCCAGAAATCAAGCAATTGAAAGAATATGGCTCCGATGGCACTCCTCCAAAAGGAGTAGCAGACGTGGTTGCTCAGGCAGCTATTGAAAAGGCTGTTCAACCTTCCGTGGAGTCTTGCGTGGCAAGGCTGACTGCGATGGAGACAGCCGATGATATTACACAGTTGAGACAGCAAGTCAATGAAATTGCTTCGTCACTCTGTCTAGACAGCAAAGATGGTTCGAGACTAACCAAGATGGCAAACGAACTGCTTCATCAGCCAACCATACTTTTGAGGGAAGGAAAGCTATCAAGAAGTGAGATTGATGATGTGATCAGGAGCATAGAAGTTGAATTGAGATCACACGCTTGAGCTGATTGTAAGTTTATTTTCAACGCTACCACTACTTATGCATAAATATTAAATCCTGACAGTCTCCTGTGATAAACTCTGATCTAAAAGAAAGGAATCGAGACCACAAGCTTCGTCTAATAATGAGGTTTAATTTCAACCATATACACTATACATATATTATCAAGGCATCGACATATAATAAATCCTGCCAGTATCTCCCTCTAGTGATAAATCGGAGCACGAATAATCTTCCCACCACTATCCGCCACACCAATTGCCCTATCCTCAAGTTCCGGATTATGAGCCCCACCCACTGGCTCCTCCACAAAGCAGGCAATATAATTCCCCTGATCATCCATCTCGGGTACATCCAGCTGAATCGTCTCACAGCACTCCTCGGGAGTCTTTTCGGCACAATCCCACGGACCAACATCGGTGACTTCACCGCTGACGCGCCATCCCCATGGATAATAGATCATACCGTCGGAATAGATTCCTTCGACAAGTGTCCCGTTGAGATTGGTCGTGAGGACCACCTTGTAGTAGCTCAAGTCAGTCTCTTCACGAAGTTTACGTACGGATAGATTGAGGGAGGTACGGTTATTGAAACTCTCCGTGTGGTTTGCTACGTAAGCGTTGATCATATCCTGGCAGCTTGCGATTGTTTCACCTACACAGTCCTCGAAACGGTGCTTGTCAATCTGTGATATAATGGTGATTAAGAAAAGTAAGTCAGCAGCTATATAAGGTGTATAAGGCGATACAAGGAACAATTCCCAAAACTCACATAACGACTAGTCGGAGGTCCACGCCCCTTCGAACTCCAAATATTATCCGAAGGCTCCCCACTCGCCACATCTTCCTCCAACATCCTCTTCCTCTCAATCTGCACACGCTGCTTCTTATTCAAATTATTACCAGTGAGACGAAGTTGCCTCGCTTGTAGTTCTGCCTCCCAGACATTATCGCTGATGAGTTGCCTTCGATTGTCGGGTGGTGGTGACTCGTTTGAGGAGAGGAAGGATAGGAATTCGGATTCATCGATTGTGTAGAATGAGAGGAAGCAGAAGAGGGATAGTATGAGAGCTAGGCGGTTGCGTCTTGTCCGTGTGGACGGTGTGTTACCGGGGTTTATCGTCACCATGGTGGCGTTGTTGTGGTTGTTTGTGAACCAAGAGTGATCGGGGAATGACCGGAGGAGGCAAAAATCTGCAAAAATGACCATTGATCGGTATTTGTCTTTCGTGTTCGTGACCCACAAGTGTCCTCTTAATTTTATGTCACTCTGTAATGTGATATATATTTGTGCCATTTACTTGCCGTCTCCTCTCTCCTCCTCTCTCCTCCGCCGCACCCCTACCACCGGGGGCAAGGGCGACGAGAGAGAAAGAGAGAGTCGCATGCTTGCCCCCGCCACACAGACGACCAAAAAAAGCGTCCCGCCGATTTCTGGCGGGAAGTCCATTTAACTAGGGCGCTTCTCTAGTTAAAATTCGTCGAGTAGACTTCGACACTATGCACATCGATTCGTTGAAAATCCTCCAGGAATAAGGGACAGGATGCATAGTATGGGATAGCGGCGGCTTGCTTTGGGTCATAACGGTCAGGTACAGCATGTATATCACATCGCCATTTCGGCCAAAATGGCTATTTTGGCACCCAAGATATGCGACATATGTGACCGGTATGACCCAAAGCAAGCCGCCGCTGTCCCATACTATGCATCCTGTCCCTTATTCCTGGAGGATTTTCAACGAATCGATGTGCATGGTGTCCAAGTCTACTCGACGAATTTTAACTAGAGAGGCGCCCTAGTTAAATGGCCGTTCGCGGAATATTCGGCGGGACGCTTTTTTTGGTCATCTGTGTGGCGGGGGCTTACAGCATATCTGGCTTCTCTCTTCTCCCATGCTGTCTAGTCCCCGGTGGTAGGGGTGCCTCCGCCGCACAAAACCAAAAACCTGTGCCCTGTGCCCTGTGCTTTGTTGCATGAGATTGACGTTGCCGATGCAATAGAAACAGAGTAATTGTCGGTGACCCTTTCGGCAAAAAGACCGTACGATATCAAGCACCCAGCTGGTCCGTTTTAGGTATATATTCATATCCAGAGATACAATCATGGCAACCGAAGAGCAACTCAAACAAACCCTCTCCAAAATCCTCCTCCAAGATGACGGCGAAGGAGTAGTCGACGGAATCGATGATGATATCATTGACTACCTCTCTGGAATGCTACACGAATCTGGCTTGGAAGATATTGATGAAACTATCGTTCCCTTTTTAGAATCATATGGGTGTGATGAGGGGTTGGTCCAAGATGTTTGTACGGCTGTTTCTACGTGTGGAGCACAATCATCTGCAAGTAGTAGTGATAATGGTGCTACGTTGATCGTTAATGGAAACAATGATACCAACAACAATGAACAATCATCAGGTGCCATCAAATTAAAACAGGGAATGATCTCCATGGCATCCACCCTCACAGAACAATCGGATGCTGAACTCGATGCCAATCGGTACATGTGGGGACAAGATAATAAAATCATGGCCATGACGAATGAGCAACGTGATGCACATGATTCAACAGTGTCGGCGAAGGATAAGCGGAAGCAACGGAAGGAATTGGAGGCATCACGACGGGAATATGAGGCCAAGATGGCATTAATGAAGTCTCAGGAGGAGGGTGAGGCGGGGAAAGCGTCAGTGAGTCATATGGTCTTGCCGGATTATCGATCGGGACGGAATGAGAAGGACATACATTTGAGGAATATATCATTGAGTCTTGATAATGGAACGCCTTTGTTGGATAATGGTGAATTAAAGTTGGCGTACAATCGAAGATATGGATTGGTGGGAAAGAATGGTGTTGGAAAAACTACGTTGCTAAAGGCAATTGCAGCATTTGATATTGAGGGTATGCCACGTCATCATAGAATCTTGCATGTGAGACAAGAATTGACTCCGTCTGGAGGAGAGGTTAGTGTATTAAATGCAGTTTTGGAGGCAGATGTTGAGAGGAATACTCTAATGCAGGAAGAAAAGGTCTTGTTGAAGCGATTAGAGGGGGCAGATGGAGAAGGCGAGTCTGCTGCTGCTACAGGCTCTGCTTCGGCAGTCAAGGAAAAGTTGGAGAAACTCAAGTCAGCTGCATCAGACGAATCCTTCAATGCTGATCTGAAACGATTGGAAGAGATCAACAGCCGGCTGCAAATTCTAGGGTCTGATTCTGCAGAGAGTCGTGCCATGATGATCTTGTTTGGATTGCAATTTACTACATCAATGATTGAGGGTCCTACCTCTGCACTATCGGGAGGGTGGAGAATGAGAGTTGCACTGGCAGCTGCGTTATTCATTGAACCTGATTTGCTCATGCTGGACGAGCCTGTAAGTACTGTGCTTGGATATTTTTTGTTGGTTCTAATACATACGACATTATTTGAACATTTAAGCTCACCTCTATTTCTGCATCATTCTTGACAGACTAACCATTTAGACTTAGAGGCGGTGTTGTGGCTAGAGTCATACTTGAGGTCCTACCGACATACAGTGATTGTGGTAAGTCACGACAGATCGTTCCTGAATGAGGTGTGCACAGATACAATCGAGTTCAAGGATAGAAAGCTCAACTACTACAAGGGTGACTACGATACCTATGTCAAGACGAGTGAGGAAAATGTGAAGAATGCAATGCGAGTATACCAGGCATACAAAGATAAGCGAGAGCACATTATGGAATTCATTATCAAGTTTCGAGCTAGTGCCAACAGAGCTAAACTTGTACAAAGCCGTGTCAAAACTGTGGAGAAGATGGATTTAGAAGCCCCACAGGAACCGGTGGTTGAACCTTTGTGGAGATTTAGCATTCCCAATCCTGGCCCTTTAGGTCGTCCTATTATCGCTATCGATGACGTATGGTTCGATTATGGTGCTGCTGATGCCAGTACTGAGAAGCCCAAGGAGGAGTGGATACTCCAAAAAGTGAACTTTGGTATTGACATGGATTCACGGTTCGGGATATTGGGTCGTAAGTGTATCTCGCTGCTGCTTATAGATGTGTTTTTGAAGGTATTGCATCTAACATCATCATTCTATTTCTGTAACAGCCAACGGCGCAGGTAAATCCACCTTGCTTAATCTCATCATGGATCGTCTCACTCCCAACAAAGGACAAATATCACGTAACGGAAACCTACGTATCGGGCACTTCACTCAACACAGTGCTGACAAATTTAACCTTCAACTTTCTGCCGTGGAAAACATGCTCAACATATTTGAGAAGGCTGACGATCAAGGCATGCGATCTTGGCTTGGGAAGTTTCAGATCCAGGGTACTGATGCATTGAAGCCAATGATGATGCTTTCTGGAGGGCAAAAGAGTAGGGTTGCATTTGCATCTTTGGCATATCAACAGCCGCATGTGATTGTGATGGATGAGCCGGTGAGTGAACTCATTTCATTGCACTCTTTCATTGCAGATACGTCATCTTTGATTTCAAGCTAACATCTCTCTTTGTTCTCTCTTCAGACGAACCACTTGGATATGGAGAGTATTGATGCCCTCGTCGAGGCAGTGCAGGATTTCAACGGCGGCCTCCTTGTTGTAAGTCACGACGAACATTTCATTACCTCCACCTGTAAAGAATTGTGGGTAGTCGGTAATGGACACGTGACGAAATGCCGTGGAGACTTTACAGAGTACAAGAAGGAGACGTTGAAGCGTACAGAGAAGAGAATTGCGGATAGTGTCAAGAGTCTAAGCGCAATCAACAACTAGTCTGTATGATGATTGAGTAGCTAAAATCAAAATCTAATCATTGTGCAACAAGCTTTCTATATATTCAATATTCACTTCTCTTTCTTTTGTATACAATGTACAACAGCATCACTCTATCTATCAATTCAACAGACCACCCTTCATCAAATCATGCACATCCGAACTCTTCCCCATCACAGTATGCATAACCAAAGTAGGAGGTTTCTTCCCCCGTCCACCCTTCCGTTTCGCCATGGCATTCTTCTCCTCCGTATCCAAATGAGCTTCCGTCGCCTTTCGCTTCCGAGTAGCAGGTGGTGCATCACGAGAATTTTCACTCCCCGCACCGACACTCACTCCAGTAAATCCCTTGGCGGTGGCAAACAATCCCCGTGCCGCCAATCGAATCTGTTCTTGTTCCACCTGCTTTGCCTTGTTGGCTGCATTTTGCTTTTCTACCATGGTATCATGTTGCATTCCCCGTCCGGTACGTTTGTGATGTAATTCCATTGCTGCACGGGCAAGATGTTCCACATACGCGACACCATCGGGCATGTGGTGGAGTGTTTGATGAGGAAATAGACTTGGTTCACTATTTTTGTTGTTGTTGTTATTGTTGCTGTCGCTTGTTGCTGCATTAGAAGTACTACCAACAGCAAGAGGCAATGACATGTTGGATTGATCACCCCCCTGAATTAATGGAGCAACGATTCCTCCAGCAGCACTCAATTTACTATCATCACCACCCTCATTGGTATTGTCAGCAGCGAGAGTTGTAGAGCGTTCAATCCTCGATCGATCAAATCTTCTACCTAGACCTACCAAACGTGCATGTGCCAGTAATAAATACGTCGATGCATTTCGTAACCGGCCTAATGCTTGTGCCTCCGCAGCTGCGCGTAAGAGCTGATCGGATTCGCTGAGTACCTCATCGATACCGCTGTGGTTATTGTTCTTGTTGGCAGTTGCAGAATCTTCAGGCGAGTCAATTGACGATTGTTGTTGTGCGGCGGCAACGGTGGTGCTAGTGGTATCTTCTTGTTTGATTTTGAGTGTCGCCGCTGCTGCAGATTTCGTTGTCGTGCTGGGAGCTGCGGCTGCTGTTGATTTTGATTTTGATTTTGGTGGCTGCTTCCGAGCGGCAGCGTTTGATTTTTGAGCTGCAGTTTTTTTTCTTGAGGGTGTCGTCTTTGTGGGCGACTTCGCCCTTCTACTTGTTGTTGGCATGGCTACTGATATGATGTGTACCAACAGTTTTTCACCAGAATAAATGCAATTTTTGAAGCGGGACGGAGGGATGGCGCGCCCTACCATTAGTAGGCCCCATCTCAGCCACGTAGGAACTGGTAGTAAAGTTGGCGGTATGTATCATCAAAAAAGTTGCGTGCCATGAGATCTGAGAACCCCCAAAGAAACACAAGCCGCAAGCCGCTTCGCTGCATATCTTTGAGCCGCATCGTAGGTGATCAACAACCCTAAGCCGCATCGCTGCAGCCGTATCGTAGGTGATCAACAACTCTCAGCCGACATACCCTATAGTCAGCATGACTTTTTCCAACGCTGGCGAAGCCATCACAGATGCAGATGCGGCCGACACAAACCAGATTGCATCGAGTGCGGACGCACCACCACCATCTGCCACTAATGCAAAACAAAATCAATCTACCTCAACTGGAGAGAGTAGAAAGCCAGAATTCCCATTCTTCAAGGAAAGACGCGAGCCTTGGTTTTGGTTCAACAACGTTGCGTTTCTTGTGTGCTTGGCCTTCTTCTTCTACTTCACGGTAACGATCATTCAAGACTTCATCGATAATCGAAACGACCCACCGACGGCAACAACTCTGCGAAATGGGTTTTCCCAGTCATTCAAAGCCATGGGGTTTTGTATTCATCGGGGGCTAGACCCCAACAGCACTCAACCGGATCTACAACCACTCTTCGCTCAATATGACAATAGCGACGAAAATGCTGTTGACATTACTGATCAGTTGAAAGAGATTGATTGTCCAAATGTTCCACAAAATCAAAAGTGCTGGTATCTTGACGGCAACTACGCCGCTTTCGACGTTGATTGTGGTGGTATCAGACGAAATGGCATATCTCTCGGGTTCACGTTCAACATGACAGAATACTCCAGAGAAGTTACCTTGCTTGGAATTGATGGCTTCTTGTTTGAATCTCAAAATAGAGAGCAATTCTTTAGTTTAGCTTGTCCTAAATGCACAGACGATACGCTTCCAACCGATGATATCTGCCAAAATGATTATTTAGGATTTGAATCCTTCTTTGCCACAGCCTTGACAACCAATCTCATCCAATTGCACCGGTCTGAAACACAAGCTAATGCGAGGTGTGATACGAAGATAGTGCAATGGAACGCCGCTTCTGTCGCTGCAGCTGTAAATCCTAAATTCCTTGATGGCATCAACGTTACAAACTCGGCTAGCACAGTATTGATGGACTTTCAGTTTTTTAGCGCTGATATCACCAAGACAACTTTCAACCCTCAGAGCGGTGTGTCAATGTTTGGCTCCTTGTCAGGTTGGTTTGGATTCTTAAGTGACGGATGGGGAATTTTAAGTTTGTTGTTTATTGTTGAAGAACTCATCACTTACTGCTTTCAGTGGAGGGGTAGGAAGTAGAGCGTTCTACTTACGAATGGACGCAATATTCTGTTTAAGTTCACCTTTCTGTACTGATCCTCGTGTCTAGAGAGAGAGTAGCTACTAATAAAACATCTTCCTCCATCTGCCTACAACTTCGAAAGTCTAGAGAGTGCTACTACTGATCTACATTAATCTACTTATCATCAGATTGAGCTAAGTAGCGACAGTATCATGTCTCTGTGTGTCGTATCGCAAAGTGTCTTCGCGAAAGAGAGGACGAATTCGTGATTTGCAACGTGATTCAAAAAATGAGTTGATCACGGATAGGGAGGAGGAGTTGATGATGCTACTGCTACAACCATATTATGGTCATAATCCATAATTCCTTTACGCCAATCACATAATAATCGTTGTATTGTATTGTGTTGGTGGTTGGACATCTGCGTGATCGATTATTCTGCTTAATGCTCGCTTCAGATTTGGAGGATAAAGACCGACCGAGCAGCAGATCTAGCTTTTAGCACATCAAACTCCAATTCCAACTATGAGTGACAATAAACGCAGAACAACAATTGCAATTGTTGCAGTATTGTCAACATTGCTGATGCTGTATCAATTAAGAAATCAAGACCCAGCGTTTGCACAAACAATTTCGGAAACCTCAAAATCATCATCAGCAAGTCAACTATTGAACAATACTGCTCCTGCTTGGAAAACTACTGCTCGTGCGTGTGAGCGGCCGGTCATTCTGGAGGAACGTTGGTACAAGTCGCAAAGTAGAGAGGATAGAGCGCTTGAAAGGTGGTTCAAAGACATTTGTCATGGAACCTATATGGAAATTGGTGGTTTAGATGGAGTTCGATTCAGCAATTCTTATTATACAACAAAGGCCTCAACTGGACCGGTGTGCTAGTTGAAGCCTCTCCTCGAAATTATCAGCAACTTGTCAGAAATCGTCCGAATGAGATTGCCAATGTTCACGCTGGTGTATGCGAGAAGGAAATGGATTTGCACTGGATTGAGTCACACCTAGCGGTAGGTGGGTTCCAAGAGTTTGCGGATCCAGAGTTTCAGAAGAGATGGTGGTCCGAGGGTCAAATTCAGAATGCCCAAGTTATCAAGTGCCATACTCTCGAACAAATTCTTCTGGACAAAGTGGGACCGGGGTTCTACTTTGATTTCTTTTCTTTGGACGTGGAGGGTGCCGAGCTTTCTGTATTGCGATCGATCAACTTCGATCTGGTCGGGTTTGGAGTTATTGTAATGGAAGCTGATGAGCACAATGCAACGAAAAACATGGCTGCAAGGGAATTGCTGGAATCTAATGGCTACATGTACTTGGAAGACAAATTTCGATCGTCTTGGTTCCTTAACCAAGACTTTGAGGCTATTTACAAGGACTTTATCTTTATTCATTTATGAAAATAGAATGACTCAACAACCTATGTTTTATGTTTACAGATCGTGCTGCAGCTGCCAATTGTGTTATTAACGAAAAGGTCATCTGCAGTGTACCATTCTCCAACACTTATTAACTGCATGAAGTGGGCAAGCCAAAACTCTATTACCACGGAATAGCCTACCACTCACACAGGCTCTGAGTAGATATGAAACTACAAATGCCCTCTAAACGACTAAAATCAACTTGCAATAAGAATACAATAACATTTGTGACACATACGTTGCGTCTTCAGTTGCCAAAACATCGTAATCACTACCCGGCAACTGCCAACTATAATGGGTCACTACAAGCAGTGGATTGTCATATTCACAGCGTGAGATACGATATGGTGCTAGAGAGTAAGCTGGCGGCCGCCTCAGATGCCTCATCAGGCTGCTTACGACGTTGTAGCGACGCCGATACGACCATGCATTCATTGAGCCGTGAAAAAAATGCTTCTATACTATCATGGCCAACTATAATGGGTCACTACAAGCAGTGGATTGTCATATTCACAGCGTGAGATACGATATGGTGCTAGAGAGTAAGCTGGCGGCCGCCTCAGATGCCTCATCAGGCTGCCTACGACGTTGTAGCGACGCCGATACGACCATGCAATGCTTGAGCCGTGAAAAAAATGCTTCTATACTATCATGGCCAACTATAATGGGTCACTACAAGCAGTGGATTGTCATATTCACAGCGTGAGATACGATATGGTGCTAGAGAGTAAGCTGGCGGCCGCCTCAGATGCCTCATCAGGCTGCCTACGACGTTGTAGCGACGCTGATACGACCATACAATGCTTGAGCCGTGCAAAGGATGCTTCTATACTATCATGGCCAACTATAATGGGTCACTACAAGCAGTGGATTGTCATATTCACAGCGTGAGATACGATATGGTGCTAGAAAGTAGAGTTTGCAGTCGTCTCAGATGCCTCATCAGGCCGCCTACGACGTTGTAGCGACGCCGATACGACCATACAATGCTTGAGCCGTGCAAAGGATGCTTCTATACTATCATGGCCAACTATAATGGGTCACTACAAGCAGTGGATTGTCATATTCACAGCGTGAGATACGATATGGTGCTAGAGAGTAAGCTGGCGGCCGCCTCAGATGCCTCATCAGGCCGCCTACGACGTTGTAGCGACGCTGATACGACCATACAATGCTTGAGCCGTGCAAAGGATGCTTCTATACTATCATGGCCAACTATAATGGGTCACTACAAGCAGTGGATTGTCATATTCACAGCGTGAGATACGATATGGTGCTAGAGAGTAAGCTGGCGGCCGCCTCAGATGCCTCATCAGGCTGCCTACGACGTTGTAGCGACGCCGATACGACCATGCAATGCTTGAGCCGTGAAAAAGATGCTTCTATACTATCATGGCCAACTATAATGGGTCACTACAAGCAGTGGATTGTCATATTCACAGCGTGAGATACGATATGGTGCTAGAGAGTAAGCTGGCGGCCGTCTCAGATGCCTCATCAGGCTGCCTACGACGTTGTAGCGACGCCGATACGACCATGCATTCATTGAGCCGTGCAAAGGATGCTTCTATACTATCATGGCCAACTATAATGGGTCACTACAAGCAGTGGATTGTCATATTCACAGCGTGAGATACGATATGGTGCTAGAGAGTAGAGTTTGCAGTCGTCTCAGATGCCTCATCAGGCCGCCTACGACGTTGTAGCGACGCCGATACGACCATACAATGCTTGAGCCGTGCAAAGGATGCTTCTATACTATCATGGCCAACTATAATGGGTCACTACAAGCAGTGGATTGTCATATTCACAGCGTGAGATACGATATGGTGCTAGAGAGTAAGCTGGCGGCCGCCTCAGATGCCTCATCAGGCCGCCTACGACGTTGTAGCGACGCTGATACGACCATACAATGCTTGAGCCGTGCAAAGGATGCTTCTATACTATCATGGCCAACTATAATGGGTCACTACAAGCAGTGGATTGTCATATTCACAGCGTGAGATACGATATGGTGCTAGAGAGTAAGCTGGCGGCCGCCTCAGATGCCTCATCAGGCTGCCTACGACGTTGTAGCGACGCCGATACGACCATGCAATGCTTGAGCCGTGAAAAGGATGCTTCTATACTATCATGGCCAACTATAATGGGTCACTACAAGCAGTGGATTGTCATATTCACAGCGTGAGATACGATATGGTGCTAGAGAGTAAGCTGGCGGCCGTCTCAGATGCCTCATCAGGCTGCCTACGACGTTGTAGCGACGCCGATACGACCATGCATTCATTGAGCCGTGCAAAGGATGCTTCTATACTATCATGGCCAACTATAATGGGTCACTACAAGCAGTGGATTGTCATATTCACAGCGTGAGATACGATATGGTGCTAGAAAGTAGAGTTTGCAGTCGTCTCAGATGCCTCATCAGGCCGCCTACGACGTTGTAGCGACGCCGATACGACCATACAATGCTTGAGCCGTGCAAAGGATGCTTCTATACTATCATGGCCAACTATAATGGGTCACTACAAGCAGTGGATTGTCATATTCACAGCGTGAGATACGATATGGTGCTAGAGAGTAAGCTGGCGGCCGCCTCAGATGCCTCATCAGGCCGCCTACGACGTTGTAGCGACGCTGATACGACCATACAATGCTTGAGCCGTGCAAAGGATGCTTCTATACTATCATGGCCAACTATAATGGGTCACTACAAGCAGTGGATTGTCATATTCACAGCGTGAGATACGATATGGTGCTAGAGAGTAAGCTGGCGGCCGCCTCAGATGCCTCATCAGGCTGCCTACGACGTTGTAGCGACGCCGATACGACCATGCAATGCTTGAGCCGTGAAAAGGATGCTTCTATACTATCATGGCCAACTATAATGGGTCACTACAAGCAGTGGATTGTCATATTCACAGCGTGAGATACGATATGGTGCTAGAGAGTAAGCTGGCGGCCGTCTCAGATGCCTCATCAGGCTGCCTACGACGTTGTAGCGACGCCGATACGACCATGCAATGCTTGAGCCGTGAAAAGGATGCTTCTATACTATCATGGCCAACTATAATGGGTCACTACAAGCAGTGGATTGTCATATTCACAGCGTGAGATACGATATGGTGCTAGAGAGTAAGCTGGCGGCCGCCTCAGATGCCTCATCAGGCTGCCTACGACATTGTAGCGACGCTGATACGACCATACAATGCTTGAGCCGTGCAAAGGATGCTTCTATACTATCATGGCCAACTATAATGGGTCACTACAAGCAGTGGATTGTCATATTCACAGCGTGAGATACGATATGGTGCTAGAAAGTAGAGTTTGCAGTCGTCTCAGATGCCTCATCAGGCCGCCTACGACGTTGTAGCGACGCTGATACGACCATACAATGCTTGAGCCGTGCAAAGGATGCTTCTATACTATCATGGCCAACTATAATGGGTCACTACAAGCAGTGGATTGTCATATTCACAGCGTGAGATACGATATGGTGCTAGAGAGTAAGCTGGCGGCCGCCTCAGATGCCTCATCAGGCTGCCTACGACGTTGTAGCGACGCCGATACGACCATGCAATGCTTGAGCCGTGAAAAAGATGCTTCTATACTATCATGGCCAACTATAATGGGTCACTACAAGCAGTGGATTGTCATATTCACAGCGTGAGATACGATATGGTGCTAGAGAGTAAGCTGGCGGCCGCCTCAGATGCCTCATCAGGCTGCCTACGACGTTGTAGCGACGCCGATACGACCATGCAATGCTTGAGCCGTGAAAAAAATGCTTCTATACTATCATGGCCAACTATAATGGGTCACTACAAGCAGTGGATTGTCATATTCACAGCGTGAGATACGATATGGTGCTAGAGAGTAAGCTGGCGGCCGCCTCAGATGCCTCATCAGGCTGCCTACGACGTTGTAGCGACGCCGATACGACCATGCAATGCTTGAGCCGTGCAAAGGATGCTTCTATACTATCATGGCCAACTATAATGGGTCACTACAAGCAGTGGATTGTCATATTCACAGCGTGAGATACGATATGGTGCTAGAAAGTAGAGTTTGCAGTCGTCTCAGATGCCTCATCAGGCCGCCTACGACGTTGTAGCGACGCCGATACGACCATACAATGCTTGAGCCGTGCAAAGGATGCTTCTATACTATCATGGCCAACTATAATGGGTCACTACAAGCAGTGGATTGTCATATTCACAGCGTGAGATACGATATGGTGCTAGAGAGTAAGCTGGCGGCCGCCTCAGATGCCTCATCAGGCTGCCTACGACGTTGTAGCGACGCTGATACGACCATACAATGCTTGAGCCGTGCAAAGGATGCTTCTATACTATCATGGCCAACTATAATGGGTCACTACAAGCAGTGGATTGTCATATTCACAGCGTGAGATACGATATGGTGCTAGAGAGTAGAGTTTGCAGTCGTCTCAGATGCCTCATCAGGCCGCCTACGACGTTGTAGCGACGCCGATACGACCATACAATGCTTGAGCCGTGAAAAAGATGCTTCCATACTATCATGGCCAACTATAATGGGTCACTACAAGCAGTGGATTGTCATATTCACAGCGTGAGATACGATATGGTGCTAGAGAGTTGAGCTGGCGGCCGCCTCAGATGCCTCATCAGGCCGCCTACGACGTTGTAGCGACGCTGATACGACCATACAATGCTTGAGCCGTGCAAAGGATGCTTCTATACTATCATGGCCAACTATAATGGGTCACTACAAGCAGTGGATTGTCATATTCACAGCGTGAGATACGATATGGTGCTAGAGAGTAGAGTTTGCAGTCGTCTCAGATGCCTCATCAGGCCGCCTACGACGTTGTAGCGACGCCGATACGACCATACAATGCTTGCGCCGTGAAAAAGATGCTTCCATACTATCATGGCCAACTATAATGGGTCACTACAAGCAGTGGATTGTCATATTCACAGCGTGAGATACGATATGGTGCTAGAGAGTAAGCTGGCGGCCGCCTCAGATGCCTCATCAGGCTGCCTACGACGTTGTAGCGACGCCGATACGACCATGCAATGCTTGAGCCGTGAAAAAGATGCTTCTATACTATCATGGCCAACTATAATGGGTCACTACAAGCAGTGGATTGTCATATTCACAGCGTGAGATACGATATGGTGCTAGAGAGTAGAGTTTGCGGTCGTCTCAGATGCCTCATCAGGCCGCCTACGACGTTGTAGCGACGCCGATACGACCATACAATGCTTGAGCCGTGCAAAGGATGCTTCTATACTATCATGGCCAACTATAATGGGTCACTACAAGCAGTGGATTGTCATATTCACAGCGTGAGATACGATATGGTGCTAGAGAGTAGAGTTTGCAGTCGTCTCAGATGCCTCATCAGGCCGCCCACGACGTTGTAGCGACGCCGATACGACCATACAATGCTTGAGCCGTGAAAAAGATGCTTCTATACTATCATGGCCAACTATAATGGGTCACTTGAATCAGTTAATTGTCATATTCACAGCGTGAGATACGATATGGTGATAGAGAGTAAGCTGGCGGCCGCCTCAGATGCCTCATCAGGCCGCCTACGACGTTGTAGCGACGCTGATACGACCATACAATGCTTGAGCCGTGAAAAAGATGCTTCTATACTATCATGGCCAACTATAATGGGTCACTACAAGCAGTGGATTGTCATATTCACAGCGTGAGATACGATATGGTGCTAGAAAGTAAGCTGGCGGCCGCCTCAGATGCCTCATCAGGCCGCCTACGACGTTGTAGCGACGCTGATACGACCATACAATGCTTGAGCCGTGAAAAAAATGCTTCTATACTATCATGGCCAACTATAATGGGTCACTTGAATCAGTTAATTGTCATATTCACAGCGTGAGATACGATATGGTGCTAGAGAGTAAGCTGGCGGCCGCCTCAGATGCCTCATCAGGCCGCCTACGACGTTGTAGCGACGCTGATACGACCATACAATGCTTGAGCCGTGAAAAAGATGCTTCTATACTATCATGGCCAACTATAATGGGTCACTACAAGCAGTGGATTGTCATATTCACAGCGTGAGATACGATATGGTGCTAGAGAGTAAGCTGGCGGTCGTCTCAGATGCCTCATCAGGCCGCCTACGACGTTGGTAGCGACGCCGATACGACCAAACAATGCTTGAGCCGTGAAAAGGATGCTTCTATACTATCATGGCCAACTATAATGGGTCACTACAAGCAGTGGATTGTCATATTCACAGCGTGAGATACGATATGGTGCTAGAGAGTAAGCTGGCGGCCGTCTCAGATGCCTCATCAGGTCACCTACGACGTTGTAGCGACGCTGATACGACCATACAATGCTTGAGCCGTGAAAAGGATGCTTCTATACTATCATGGCCAACTATAATGGGTCACTACAAGCAGTGGATTGTCATATTCACAGCGTGAGATACGATATGTTGCTGAATGTGAGCTCATGTCCACCTTATATGTGTACCTCATCAGGTCAGCTACGATGCTGTGGCAACGCTGTGACGACACAAACGAGCATAAGCAGTGATTAATTTATTTCCATGCGATTGGTGTCGTATATAATGGGTCACCAGAAGCTGTCGATTGCTATACTCACAGCGTTAGATGCGATGTTCGTTATGCCATTTTATAATGGACCTCATCAGGTCACCTACGATGTCGCAGCAACGCTTTCGACAGTATTAATACATGTTTTTCCATACTATCGGAGCCGAATATAATGGGCCTCTAGATGCTGCCACTTGCTATATTCACAGCGTTAGATACGATGTGTTATGTTGTTGATTGTGTGCTCGAGGCCATCCAAAAATGGACCTACCTATCAGGTCACGCACGAATGTGGCGGGGTACACCACATCTTGTCCAATATGCCCCATAGAAACACACGTCCGTGCAATCCTTCCATGGATTCACGCCGCATGTAGGCAACACTACGCTGTAACGGTAGATACGGTACAGCTCACTCACCACGTGTTAGATGGTAACACAGCTACTTCACTACAAACTACACATATACGAAGGATATTCCCGCAGGCGCGGACACTCTCTCGCACTACTGGTAGAGGCCGTCTTTTCATTACTTTAGGCACCTCTCCAGTGCTACTGCTCATCAAAGAGCGTTTCACCATGATCTCTCTGCTACTTCAAAGAGTGTGACGATTTGAAGCGCATCAAACTTACGAGCCAGATTCGTCGCAGATCAGGCAGACACCCGGCATCTATCTGACTCATTCTGTCCATTTCACGACTAAACTGTCTACTACACACGTGGCGTGTGACAAAGTTTTTTTGGTTGCAAAAATAGTTGCAAATCGGATGATGGTTCATCGGCGGGAACTTACTTATGTTCCATTGCAATGACGGACGGAGTGGCGATGAGGTTACATATCGACATGATGAAGGATAACCAAATAATGGATAGGGGGGAGACATCATCTTCGAAATGGCTCATACGTTTTCTTATGGTCCTTCTACTCCTCACGTGGGGTTTGATTTTCAAGAATGAAACAGCAAAATTCCGTGCTGATCATATGAATCATTCTTTACTCGGTGGAACCAAACAACAACGTAACTATGACAAATCTGCATCGAGCGTTGCATTTGTGCCGCCCAACTTGGAAGTCCTGAGATCACTCGCCAGACAGAGGGCCGCGAACAGTGCTTCACGTTATGCAAACGAAATTATTGCCGATTCAAATCTGCAACAAAAAGATCAATTATTGGATAGAGTTTCCACGAGATTGTACAATCTTGCCAGTGCGGTGGACAATCGTGCTTCGCCTACATTGATTGCTGATATTGTTGAGGTAGAATTTAATGGTTACGAAGTGCGTGGCGAAAGTAGTGTAGAAGTAGAAGATGGTGATGGCAATATTCAGGAAGTCGTTGACAATTATGTGAATAGAACAGCAGAACTCGACGTTATCGAATCTCAACTCCAGCCCATTGAAGAGTATGCCACCGGCATCTCTTTTGCTCCAAAACTTGATAATGGATTGTATCTTGTCGGTGCAGGAGTACGAAAGAAGTCTGTTGTAAAGATATACGCTATTTCCATGTACAGCACGCCCGCAGTTCTTGCCAGTGCATCCTCCTCACCCTCATCTCTTCATGACGCTGCGCGGACTTTTGACTCTTCAACGAGTATGACTTCGTTCGTACTAGAAATGGTGTATAGTGCTGGTGCAGAGAAGATTGCCGCAGCAATTGGTGAGAGCGTGAAGCCACGTTACAGTGGCAACCCTGCTGATATCCGAAAATTGGAAGCATTAATAGTTGAAGGAGTAAATGGTATCGGAGGACGAGCCACCAAGGGCACATCATTTCGATTTGATTGCTCTAGAGAAGGAGTTGGTGTGAGCGTGAACGGCATGGAGCAAGGTGTTGCTGCATTCAATGGATTGGGCAGTGCGTTTGTAGATGTATATATGGATGTTAATAGTGTGAGTCCAACACTTAAGGATAGCTGTATGAGCACGTGGTCGAGTGATGATAGAAAGTCGATTGCAGCATCATTGGTGAAATTTACGAGTGCTTCTGGGTATTCAAATCAAGACGATTCAAACGGGACAACAGCAGTTGATGACAAAGCTTCTAAGCAGGATTATGTCAAAAGTACTCTTGCGAGCAGTTCTACATACCAAGGTGCACACATAATGAGCACACACCTTCCTACGGCAACAAAGTCACATGAGCAACCCAGCATAGGCTCTGCTGTATTCAGTCTTACCATCCTTTACGCTGTCGCCATTACCGTCTTGAGCCTCTACCTCAAACAATCAACTGTATCCAGAACGGCACCCACGCCTCCAGGCTACCCACTCCCGCCCAACAGCGTCGAGTATACGAGCCCACCCTACGCTTTCATCCAATGGTTAAAAAGTTTGAAATATCCACTCTTCAATCTTGGTCTAAGCTTCCCACTCACATCGAAGTGGATGAATCGTAGACTACAAAACAAGGCGAGTACAGGTGGCTCCAATCGTCCTTACGAGCTATCGTGCAAGTCAGATTACACTTCTTGGGATTCATTGACTGACCGCTCCTACTTTGGTAGACATTTGCCTCCCAAAGCCATTCCAGACCTGCCGCCTGTGGAGGAAGTGGTCGAAAAGCTCTTTAAGCGCAAGAATGATGTACAGACTATGTGTCCCAAGTCGACTCTTTTGTTTCCTACTTTTGCTCAGCACTTGATTGATTCGTTCATTAATACGAAATTAAACACTGAGACTGGAAAGTTTGAGTGGGACCAGACCGAATCTAAACACGAAATTAGTTTGGGTCCATTGTATGGTGACGACGTAGGACAAACAAACCAACTTCGTGAAAAGAGCGAAGTGACTGGTCGTAGAGGACGGCTCAAGACGCAGATTTTGGATGGCGGTGAGGAGTGGGCTCCTTTTCTATACGATGAGACAGGTACCAAGAAGGAGGAGTTTAATCTCATTCATGATCCAGATGGTATGAAGCACATACTTAAAGCGTTGTACAGTAGTGATCCAGCCGCTAAAAGTTCAATTATTATGCAGACCATCTTTGCATTTGGAGGAAGACGAGTAAATTTGAATCCAAATATGGTTGCATGGAATACTCTTCTCTTGCGTGAGCACAACCGACTTGCGGGAGAGATTGAGAGGAGTGAGCCCAGCTGGGATGATGAGCGTGTGTTTCAAACTGCTCGTAATGTCCTCATCGTCATTTATTTGAAGGTATGTATAATATATGAGTGTTCTCCGGATCATATTGAAATTACTATTACTAACATTCATTTCTCATATGTATTGGATAAATCAGCTTGTGATACAAGAATACATTGGCCACATTAGTGGTGTAAAGTTTAAGCTTGATCCAGGTGAATGGATGTGGAACGCTCCTTGGTACAAGACTAATTGGATGTCAACGGAGTTCAGTATCCTTTATCGATGGCATGCTCTCATTCCCAACCAAAATGGACTGGGACCAAGCAAAGACCTTGGAGTGTTGAAGTCACTGTTCAATAATCCTCTCTTGTTGGATAAAGAGAGAGGCTTGGGTGGCAATCTTCGCGATGTCTTTGTCGATATATGTAAGACTCGTATTACTTCATTTCAGTTGTTCAACACTGAGAAATGGATGGTTGGACGCGAAGCGGCGACTATCAATCAAGGCCGAGCAAATAATGTTCAGCCCTACGCAAAGTACTGTGAATACCTTAGAATCAAGCCACCCAAGACCTTCAAGGATATTTCTCTCGTACCAGAGGTGCAGCAAGCGTTGGAGGAGCTCTATGGAACTCCCGACAGGGTTGAATTTTATGTAGGTTTGATTGCAGCTGACCATGCGCCAGGCAAAATCTTCTCACTGGTAAGTTTTGTGGATATTAATGCCTTTCAAATTTCCGGATGAATATCTTAGACCCACCCCTCACCATTCTATTCGTTAAACTGCCCTCGCACTCAACCAGGCGATGACCAAGTTTGTCGCAAACGATGCCTTCAACCAAGCGCTTACAAATCCTCTCCTCTCTCAGAATGTGTGGGAGAATGGTGAGGCATCGTTTGGGAAGTATGGTTGGAAGGTAGTAAAGGAAGATCATACATGTAGAGGTCTCTTGGCTAGAAATACCCCGAAAGAATCGCCCATTTGTGATGCTTTTGTGGGAATGACGATTCCAACTGTTGAACCAGTTGCTAGCTACAGTTATTATTCTGCAGTTGGTCAAGACTTCATATTCATAGGTCAAATCGTAAAAAAGAGCGTCCTCCCTTTCAACGCATTGTACAACTTTGCTTTCTTCTACAAAGTCATTATCGACAAAGATTGGGACAAACTGCGTTTCGGATGGACAGACACACCCATGAAAGTTTTAGAGCACCACATTTGGGAGAATGTAGGAGGCATGGCACTGTGCAATTCCATTCAAAATGTTATTGCGATCTATGCTGGGAATCCGCTTCATCGACTGGTGATATGCACGATGCAACTTCTTTACAACGCCTTAGATTTGTTAAGTTCGATCAAGTTCGGTCTCCAACATGACATCAATGCTTCACATATCCATGGCACGGAGAAGACGCAGACGATTCTTTTAGTTGTAATGTTGGTGAATTTTGTTGGAGTGATTGCATATTTGCGAGATCTGAGCCTTGCCACTAAGAATAAGAATGATGGAAAAAAGGATTGAGTCCACAGTTTCTTCGGCAATTCCAGCAATTGATCTATCTGCTGAATCAAACAATGTATTGATCTCAAAAATATCAAACGATGTGATTGTAGTCTCGGGAAAATAGGTCCGTCGCCCTGTAGCTGCAGCGATTTTGGCATTATGTATACGGTCACTTCAGCCTCACACAGTTTTCGACATGTCTAGCTTAAAGGCAAATCAATATCACAGCAGTCATTTATGTGCTAAGACTAAGAAGCGCTAAATTGTAGGAGTATAAATTGTGCTGTACAGACTCAGTGGTTGTAATGGTTTGTACAGCCATCCCAAATTGGACCACACTAGGTCACTCATGATGCTGTAGCAACGCTGTGACGTCGAAAAAGAGCATGAGTAGTGCGAGCTATGACCATCGTGTATAATGGGGTTGAATGGTTATGTGTTTACCATATGAACAATTAGTGAAAATGAAGATGTTGAGATTGAGCCATGTCGTCATAAATAGAATCGGGACTTTTGGAAACGATGACGAATGCCGCCATCCAAGTTTACTGAGTTATATGCGCGATGAGACGAGGAGGCATGCTCAATCCCGGGACGTTGCCTAAATTGTATTACATCGCATCTCTGGGCGGAACCCAGCGATCCATAAGGCTTTTGCCTGGTGCTAAGCCTGCAAAGATATGACCAGGACCTTGCCAGTCAGGCTCGTCTTCCTTCATCGTCTCCAACATGCTCTCTTGGGCAGCAGGCCATGTCCCTTGCTTCATGCAGCTACCAGGCATATCGATTTGAACATTCAGAAAGGTCGCTTCCTTGTCACCGGGCTGACCTGTAGCAGGATTGAACATAACATTGATAGTTAAAGCCCCATCAGCACGAGTTTCCTCAATATATCTTTTCAAGTTGTCGTGGATAGATTGTTTGGTGAAATTGTCAAGGAAGTCTGCAGCTAATTTCAGCTCAAAAGAGGGTGGTGTCAGACAAAAGTTTATATCAACCACGCAATCAAGAATGTCCCAGTCATTGAGATTCGCGTGCAACAAAACAACTGGAGTTGATTCAATGAACATTTCCTTTGCTGCTGCCAATACTTGAACAGTCTGCTTCTGAAGTTTGAGCTTCTTCTTCTCGCTCCCGAGAATTCCAGAATTGGCGTGATCCGTCACATCTGTGTCTGCGTCTTGTTGTAGCATCAGCTTGCACTCTTTCTTATGACCGTTCTTCCAGTCATTTGCTTGGCATTCGCGGCTGCAATAAATACGTTTCTTGCACTGACCACATCGTTTGATTGCGTCCTTTTCGAGCTCTTTTGAGCAGCTGCTACACACGGTTTCAAGTACACCTCCAAACTTTGGTTTAGGACCTTGGCTAGGTGCAATGTCTTTGGAGAAGAACGCAATAGTACCAAAGATCTTGTCACACAACTCGTTCCTCCTGCCCAAACTGTGAAGCTGGGGTTTGGACAAAATACGTCGGAGTTCAGCCTTGTCCACTCTTGCGATCGCCTTTTGAGTCTTGGGATGAAAGGCGATTGAATTTGCACCCTCGATTATAGAGAGGAAACGACGATACAAGTCATTATCATACAGCGACTCGAAACGAAGAATCATATCCATGCTCATCTGCAAAAGACCAGCGTCGATAGCTACAGCGTAACGAGCATCATCGGGCAACGGGGGCAATAGTTTATCACCGGGAGGTACCTCATGTAGCAGGACGAAGAGCACATGAGGGAGCTTAGTTGCATCAATGTGGTCCAATGTAGACTTGGAACCATGGCAGACTGCCCTATTAATGACACGATTGTCAACACAGCCAGAAGTTCCCATTTCATTCAGCATGTAGTACCAAATCTGCTTGGAGGTTGGGTCATGGAGCTTGATCAGATCAAGAAGTCCTGCCATGAACGTAATATCGCACTTGGGGTCATACGCTTCGCTCACAATAGCTTTATAGCCAATCTCACTCAGCTGCTTCATTTCGTCCTTGTTAAGACGCTCCGGAATACTATAGGTCTGTTGTCCCTCATCGTTAATTTGATTGCAAATTCTTGCAACGATAAAGTAAAGTGTATGCATTGGTGGAGTGAACATGTGGGGAGAAAAATACTTGACCGCCAATTGGTGTGTCATAATATCTGGACGATACATTTGCCAAAATAGAGGTTGAATAATCATGTCAAGAAGGTTTTGCTTTTGGAGCAGAATGTCCCTCGTTTTGCGGCTCTTCGTTACCAGATTAGGCAACATGGCTAGAAAAGTAGGGTATGTCTCATACCAAAACTTTTGTTCGCCAAATAACTCACGAGTCATATCATCGCGAATGCATTTGAAGAGAGGGTCAATATTCTCAGCAATCTCGATGCTAATATCTCTGTCTTGAAGATAATTCAATGAATTAGCAAGAAACACCACCCACACCAATGGGCTTTCGATGAATTCGTCTTGCCCAACTCTCTCCTCCCCCAAGACATCCGCCCACGTTTCATCTTCACACCTCTTCAGATGTTCCAGAATAATTGGATAAATGCCCCCCTCCACGAGCTTCCCTAGGTAGACCTTTTGATGAGGCTGATTCAATACAGTAACAGCGAAGGAGGCGTCGCTCTTGAAATTACGTATGTCTTCCAAAACAGTCTCGATGGGTAGAGAAGTTATCTTTGAAAGGTAGGGAGAGTAATCCCTCCTTGGTCTATTGTTAATAGGCATCACACTAACTGCGCTCATCATTGTTTCTTCACTATCTTCAAACAATTAATAGGAAAGCAAAGATTGAGAGAGGTGCAACACATAAAATATTAATATTCACACATAATGATGAGTGAGATATTTTATCAAGGTATCTCCGACTTTCGAGTTATGTGTTGAAGTGAATGTCTGCAACATCTTCACGTCGCAAAAATACCTGAGCGATTCCCACTTACATCTCGTGGTAATCGGAAGCAATCAATAGTATGCGCAGGATAGGGCAGCAGCAGTCGGTGAATGGAATGAGTTGTGGCATGTGGCATAGATACCCGAGGTTTGTGTGTTGTGTGGACGACACGAAAGGAAAGCTACGCCGAGTGGGAATCTACGTCCAGCAAAATTCTTATACCCCCCTCTTTAAGCCGCTAGGTGATAACTTCTACGTTTACCCCCCCTAAAACTCAGCCTAGCCAAAATTATTACTTATCCCCAGGGTTACAGTTTGGAGTTACGACACGAAAGCTGCAACCGGGACTCCCGATTCCCGATAGCCTGTCCCTGCCTACAACCGGAGACTCCCGACAGGGGGTAGGGCAGTCTCGATCGAGGATCGAGGAAGCAAACTCGTGACTGTTTCATCTCGCGGAAAATGACTTCGGTCATGCTACCAACACTGGTCACAACTAACTGGGCCTGTGCTACTATCGGCAGCAGTAGGAGATGACCACCAATAGCATGCGGCAGATGAGCTCCTCTAAATCTCCGAGAACAGTCAATGGTGTCGATCGACGCGCTGCGTCGTTTGCAGTGGCAGCTGCTGTCTTGCTGATATTTGCCTTGGCAATACACAGCTGCCGGCAACCACTGCAGTCTCAAGCAACAAATAACTACTATGAAACCATGCCGGAAGTTCCAGTCCAGATCAACGCTACACGAAGACACTTGCGCTCTATGAATTTCATCGATAGGCGTAATCCAAATGACCTAATGAGACTACACAACAAGGCAGGAACCTACATTGATCCACAAACGACAAAATCTCGCCAACCAAATCCACTAACAGCTGACGATTACAAGATCGACCCGCTAGTGAAACCAGATGGATATCCTTGGCATCGTTGGGGCAATACTATGCAACAACAACCTGATAGTTATCCACTCAACACAAAAAAGTATGTTAGTATACTTGCTCGATTGGGCAATGGAGAGAATCGACTGGGAGATGTTTCTCCCCAAAATTATACGCAGAATGGTGTGCCTATTGATGAGAATACTGTTCGGATGCATGGCATGGTTCGGCCGTATATAATAAGAGGTGGGACGGTATTAAGACCGGAGGGCAGGACGGGTATGTTTGTAACATTGGTGGAACGTGCCGTTGAATTGGCTGGGACACTAAAAGAGCAGGATAAAAGGATGAAAGCTCTTTATGAAGGTGAACTACCAATGATATTTGATGCAAATGATTACGCTTGGTGTGGCGATGACCTTGTACCGGTATTCAGGCTAAATGCAATCAGAAGTAGGAAATGCATGCATTCGTGGCCTGTCATGTCACTGACCTACTTTAATGACCCAACAAATTTCCAATTAGCCGAGTCACCGTACCAATGGGACGAGCTGATGACTGAATGGGATGAAACATATCCATGGGAGAAAAAGATTGACAAGGTCGTTTGGAGAGGACGCATCACGGGCTACACATATAAGGACGGTGAGCGGCCAAGACAGAAGTTGGTGCAATATGCTCGGGAGTATTTAGATGTGATGGACATCAAACCTTCAACTGCCAAAAGTAAAATGCCGCAGGATGACTTCCAGAAATACAAGGCAATTCTCGACATTGACGGCAATGCTTGGTCTGCTCGTCTTGGCAAGCTGTTGTGAGTGACAGGACGAGCTTTATCTTGCACTATCACTTTTTTCTTTTGTCAATCTCATTCTTCTTATGTCACGCTTCAAATCAAAACAGGTGCTATAACTCGGTAGTAATCAAAGTGGAAAGCTCCTATGTTGGGTATTGGGAAAAAGAGATTAAACCGTGGGTGCATTACATTCCAGCGGAGGCCGATTTCTCTGACCTTGAAAAGACCGTGAGATATGTAATGGATCCCGAAAACGCGGAGCAGGTTCAACAAGTTATTAAGAATGGCCAGGCTTTCTGCAGAACAAAGCTCACTATGGAACAGTACACTGTGGATATGTTATGGACGTTGCTGGCGTATCGGGAACTCATTGCAGGTTCACCTGATTTTTTGGACGAGTGGAAAAGTAATGAAGCTGCTTACTCAATGCCTGCTCTAGATATGAAACCCTGGAAAAGCAGGGCACAGGCTCAAGCTGAGGCTCAGGCTGAGACCCAGGCTCAGGCTTGATTACAAATTGTGTTGACAGTTAGTTTATCTCTTCTAGGGATTAGTTTGCTCGAGGATAGTGATAGCTAGTATATAATGACTATTGTACAGCTCTATCATGGTCCTCAATCGGCTCTTGCCCTCCTCCTCGCTGCGGTTGAATATCATGAATCAGACGTTTATCAAGCACAAGTCCAGCATCATCACAATCCAAGTTATTCGTTGAAAGACCCTTTTGCCGGCGGGACCATCTCGGAAGCCACATCCAACGCTTCTTCTCGAAGAATAGTGGTCCAAAACGCCACCCAACGTAGACATCTTCCATTGAATCTATGTTCAGTAAGTAATTTGTAGAGTCAAAATGAGTTAATGTCAATTTATCAAAATGAAAAAGCAATCATATAAATATGTACTCACAAACTTTCTGCGTAAATAGAAGAGAATTGCTCGCTGATGATGTTCCTTTGAAGGTAACACTAATCTTGTGAAAGTCTACCAATGATGCAATAATGTCTTGGTATGTGTTGAGTTCTGCGTCCCAAACGCCATCTCGTTTCAGTTTTTCGCGTACACTATACCTCAGCAAGGGTGACTTTGCATTCAAGGTGTGTCGCAGGTACCAAACCCTACTCATATAGGGATTTGTTGATGGCTCTAACTCGAGTGGAAAGTAAACCCTCCCCTCGGGAGTGGCCTGTTGTCCTTTACCGTTGTCATTTTCTTGTACAATGATTGCAGTTTGCTTAATGGAATCTGAGAGACTGACCATCCTCGTTATTCTTGCCGACGGCCTTGCTCTACGAGGAGGATCGACGTTTTCCGCAGAGGCATCGGCCCTTTCTTCTTGACTTGGTGTTGGCTCTCCGCTTTCTTCCTGATCGAAACCAGCAGTGGCCGATGCGGTCGATCTTACCGAGGCGTTTGTTTTCATCACGGCCTTGGCAGCACTGTAGAAGCTTGGCTTTTTACTGGCAGTTCTAGGTGTTGTGCTATTGCCAGTGGTGTTTTTGGGAGATGCATCCTCTAAAACATCCATCGAGAACGATTTAGTAACAAACTCTTTGTACAGCTCAGAAGATTGTTGAGCTTCGCCACTAATCAATTCTGCATGCTTTCCTGATAACGATACCAAAGCAGCACAAGACGCATTCCTCACTGCTCGGGATTTGTGATTAGCATGGTCATTAATAATTCGGAATTCCAAAAATGGATATGAAAAAGCTTCACCTTCCACCGAGCGCAAGCCAAATCCCATTTTGCGATAGCTATCTACCCTTGCACCCCTATCAGCGTCAACCGTGTTGAATTGAAGACAAATACTTGAGCTGAACGTAACACTTGCTTTGGTAAGGACGCGCTCCAATTTGCTAAAGAAGATAGCTGCACTGAGACTATTGAATAGCAATCCCATGAACGCAAAGAAGGAACAACCGACCCGTATAGGATAGCAATCCTCCCCTGATGGTGCCACCTGACCATAACCAACAGTAGTAAACGTTGTCCAAGACAATTCAAATGCCAATTCAAACACCGATTCAGAAGACATGAGCGTCTCCGTCACAAAGTTACACCTCCCATCGGATGCCCTTTCCATGGCCACCACCACGCCAGCAAATGCAAATACCAGCGCATAGTAGGCCGTTAAACATATCACCAACACTGCAAAAAAGGAAGCTTGATAAATCCACACTACAAAATCTTGCCCGTATCCGTTCATGGTGTACATGATGGATTCAATAAATGTAGTATTTTCCTCTGGAGGTGGAATAAAGTATTGATTCTCCAGCGTAGTGATAGCCGAGGACCTCTTTTTGTACCGTTTCATGGGGGAGCAGGCCAAGACATATTGCCACCCACTGCAGCAACGAGTGAAAAATGGTTTTTGTTGGATTTGATTTTCTTCCCCCATATTGTTGTCCTCGTGCCCATTATTTCTATCCACATGATTATTATTGTCATCACTCTCATCATTATTATTATTTGTTGGTGACTCAAGCTGCTGCTGCTGCTCCTGATTTTGGTTACTATGAGACGAGGTAATCGATCTAGATAATTCTGTACTCCGTAATGAAAACTGAATGTTTGAATCAGATGCCGACGAGGTAGAATCGATACTTATCCTATTTGTTGACTTGTTCGATGCCAAAACTCCATTATTCATGCGATTTACAGCAGTCTCCCTTCGCTTTTTTGTTCTAGTGTATGTTTCAGACTCAGACCAAGAAGCGGAATGAGAAGAATGTTGCGATGATCTCAGTCCCTGATATCCATCGCTGATTGCCCTTGTCATGTTTGACATGGGTAAATCTTCGTCGTCATGATGGGGAAACAGATCATTGTCATCAAGAGAGCTGAGGCTTTTAACATCGCCATCGGGGTGCTGCTTATTCTCAACCATTGTCTCTTCCTCTGCTTGTAATTATTGCGTCTACCACCTCCTTTTATCATGCTCAGCACCATCAGACACCAGATCCTCAACATTTCCGCACCATCCAATGCCTGTTGAAGTTTGAAGTGCGTTTACTACGCCAGGTTTTTCTACGTAATAATACCGCTGTGACACAAACATTCTCTCACACAAGTACTTTCAATCTGTACATCTTCATCGTCGTGATACTTATCCACTGCCAAGTTAAATTTTGATTAGATTTACGATACAAGATTACAAGCATTTGGCACTAGATGCATCATCCGACGTTACTTCACTGACGGCTTTAAGATTAGATTACAACGATTACAAGAATATTCACAAGATATGAATCAACACATTTATATAAAAAATGTGAATGTGATCAAGTAATCACAAGCCTGTCATTAGGATACCCAGCCTCCACTTTATACTGCTCAAAGAGACACTGCAATGCATTCACATACCGATCCATCAATTCCTTCACTTGAGCATCTGTAGGATTGGCTATACGTTTGCAAGTCAACTTGTTACCATTTACATTCCTCTCAGATGTATTCTCAACAGGATAAATTGGATCGCCCAGCACCATTGACAGCTTTGGTGTGTGAGGGACGGGTAGGTAATACTGTCCATAGTACAAGGCAATACCACCTTTGAGTTTACGTGAGATTGATTGCATCATTAGACCTATGTCAAATGTTTTTGCATCATTTTCTTTTGATGCAACATTCTGGTCGACATGAAACAATTGATCCAACATATCCGATGCACCAAATACAAACGCTGGAAATATTCTTGCTCCTGTTTGTAGTGATAGCTTCATCAACCCATATCTCTTTGCTTTGATTGTTTGTGTAAATGGAAGTGAATTGGGCTGACGTCGACGATGAGAATAAAAGATCTCGGCAACTCCTCCTGGCAAGATGAATAGATTCTCTTCTTCAATTTGCAACTGATGAAGCAGGCCTTTCTTATCAGCAGACCGAGTCGATAGGTAACGTAGGGTGTGACGTAATACTGGAAGTCGCATTGCAATCTCTGTTGCAGCACCACATCCGTACAAGTCGGGCAATAGCTGATGACAGATGGCACCCCATATGTAGCCATGAAGAGGTAAGATTGCGTGCGGGTGCATAGCAATGATACTCAAATGATCACTCTTCATCTCTTTTGTGTTCAGCAATGGCGTCATGTTGTGGTGAAAATCGAATATTTTGTAAAAGACCTGGCAGCACCTTTTGAATCTCGGCCATGGTGATACGGGATGGAAGGCAAGGAACAAACTTGTGCAGAATAACATTCCAGCTGCTTGTGGATGAAAGTGATACAGAAGAAGTGGTGATAGGAAGAACAGCGGACCAAGGTAGAAGGAAGAGGTGCATAGAATAACCAGCGCCCATGCTGCGATAGATGAGTGCTTGAAGTCAGCTTTGGCTTGAATAAGTGTTGGGCTGAGCCCGCAACTCTCTGTTGCCGCGAGTTGTTTGTTTTGTCTGGATGAGCACATAACGTAGGATGATACTACCGAGTGCAGCGATGATATGATATGATATGATACTATGATTCGACAGATCGATTGATTTGAAAGCTATCTACCTTCAACAGCTCTTTTGTTGGGTTCCCATCGATTGACTTCCACGTAGACATGTTGTCAAAATTAATGTGGTGGTGACACTTTCAAAATCATCGGCCATCGGCGAAAAGATCAGTCATCATCACAACATTAGAGTGTAATTGATTGATCCACCAACTACTACTTGCAAAAATGAAGTTAGAATTGACATCCTTGGTAGCACTACTCGCCGCCCTGTCATGCGTGACGGCCGGCAGCTCCCCTCGCCCCTTTGGCATCACAAAATCCTGCAACACTCCATCAACAACAACATCCACCATCCTCGACATCCGCGGAGGTGCAGTCCACGAATCATCCTCCTTGGCCGATTTGGAATCCAAAATTCAAAGCGCCGCACTACAAAATAAATTGACTATAATTGACTTTACTGCCACTTGGTGTGGGCCATGCAAGGCGATAGCTCCATTGTATAAGGAATTGAGTGAGGAATTTGATGCACAATTTATCAAGGTGGATGTGGATGAAAATCCGGATGCAGCGCAAAAGTATGGTGTGTCGGCCATGCCTACATTTTTATTTATCAAGGGTGGGGAGGTTGTGGATCGTTTGATGGGGGCGAATGCTGCGAGGCTTAAGGAATTGATTGCTGAGTGGAGCTTGTAATTAGATGACATGAACATCTAATGGGGGAGAGAAGGTCGATGATACGCTATCTAAAAGTACAATTCATGTTCATCTTGGGCATTCCAATTCATTTAATGATATAATCTCCATCGATATAATGATGAATATAACGGGGTAATGCTTCATTCCTGTGGCTGCCAGTGAAAAGACACGAGAGAGGGGTTGTTTGGTAGATTGAATCTTGTGTAGTGGTTACTGCACTACATACCTTGCAACTACTATTACTGAGACCACTCTTCCTTTTGCTTCATACCAGCCTTATGATTTTCTACGGTCGAGAAGAATGTTTCTTTGTCCAAGATGGCACCATCAGTTCCGTAAACTGCTGCTTGCCACGCAATTGCCATCTTTGCAATGGCACGACCTGAAAATCCTTCAGTATCCTTCACGACTTGCTTGAGCACATCTTCCTTGAGCTTCTCATCCTCATCCACAAGATCACTATCTACCGACAAGAGAAGTGGCTTTTGTTTGGTAAAATATTGCATGATTTGCGATTTCAATGTGGAGGCAAGCAAGTTAGTTGTCTCCATGAATTGACGAAAGTGTTGATCAAAGTAGAGTGATATCAAATCACCTCGACATTCTGCACTGGGGAGTGGAAAGAAGATTGACTCATCGCATCGATCGAGTACGGCTGAGTCCAAGTCTTCGGCACTGCAAAACAATGTGTGGTGAGAGAAGGTTATATCTGTTGAGAAGAAACAAGGGATAGGAGCACAGAAACAAGCCAACGCAAACTCACCGATTTGTAGCAAGGACAAGCATAAAGTCTCTTCGATCACCTCCCGTATTGTATAACAGAGCATTTAGGGCATTATGTGCCGTAGCTGACATCAGGCCAGTGTCTCTTGAACCAAGGAAGCATTCCGCCTCATCGATGAATAACAAGACTCCTCGTTGCGAATGCTTTGCCCATGAAAATAGCGAATGAATCTGCGTGACTGCATCTGCGCCAAGGGGGCTCACGTCTCCTCCACTCATTAACGCATAGTCTATACCAATGACTTGCGCCAATTTCTTTGCCACTAGCGTCTTACCAGTCCCAGGAGGCCCGTGTAGTAGGACGTGTCGGTAAGGAGCTTGATGTTTATTTGCATTGCGAGCTGCGTGGGCCAGTTCGACAACACGTGTTTTGAGTTCAAGTGGCAAGATTAGATCGCTGAATGTCTCGTCGATAGATTTTGTATCACGTTTTGACCTCCACGGGAGAACAAGAAGCTTTGCATATGCTAGTAGCGACCAAGGCAATGATTTACGCGTTGTCTCTCGTAAAAGTTGTGGCCGTCCAATGAAGCTTTCAATGATGGAGCGAATCAGCTTGGAAGTTTCTCTTGCAAAGAAGATAGAGCTGACAAGTAGACAAATGTATCCGACAAATGTGAGCACTTCCTTCGGTTTGCTTACAGCATTAGAGAGCGAAGAGGATAAATGTGCAAAGACAGCATTGATAGCCGCAATGTTTCTCTTTCGTCGCTGCTCAGACTCTGCTTTAAGACGACGTAAATGAATGTCTTCGTTTGCCCGATCTGCCTCTGCTTTGGCAATGGCTACGGCTCTTGCAGTCTTGACTTTCATTTCTTCGGACGCTTTGTGGAAGAGGATGCGTTTCTCGTTCTCTATCGCAGCCACCGCTTCAGCAGCCTGTGGACATGGAAGGAAGAGATTAGATTGGATAAGTATGCTGTGAATATATAGTTTGATAATTGATGAGAAACTCACCTGGATCTTTGCCTTCTCAATCCTTTGACTAGCTTCAAATTTGGCCAACATTGCCCTCTCAGCTTGCAATCTCGCCGCTTCGTCCTCTCTCTTTATCCTTGCCAATGTCATTTCCTCACTTTTCCTAAGCTGTTCTTCCTCGGAAGCTCTCGTCATCTCCGCACGTTCCTGTTCATGTTTGGCTCGTAATAATTCAAGCTCCATTTCATTCTTTATGATTGCAGCTTTGGACGCTGCTTCCTTCATTCTCAACGTGGAATTCTCCCCAGTAGTCAATGTGAGGAGTTGTTCGAAATGATTAATCTCGGAAAAGATACTTGAAATTCTCTCCATCTGGTCATCGGAATCGTTCAACAGACGATCCATTAATTTCGCCAGCTCTTGCGTTGCACCTACACTGTACATGAAGACGAGTCCGTCATTCACACTTGGAAAGTTTCGCAGGGTAGTAGAAGTAGTTTGCGCCGCCTCACCCTTCCTCTTCCTCTTTGGCGTAGGCAACGTTTGATGGGGTAAAATACTCACTGCATCTGGAATGATTCGTGCTAGATCCTGTCCAATGACTCCAACTCGCGTTCTATCCTTGTCATTTGTGAGACGAAAGGTTGATAGGGGTAATTTCCGTAGAGATTCAAGAAAGGAAGTGGTGTTGACTGGATGAACGTCCAGGTAGATTTGATTGTTTGTAGTTGCGTGCGAAACATTGTCTTGCGCCGATGATGTAGAGAGGAAGTTTGCCAATAGCAGCAATGCCAGGTTCAGGGTAGTTGATGCTAGCATTGCAATCGTTTTTCAGTAGCCAGTAGGGTCGATTGAAGCCTTCGAGTTGGACGTTGTTTATCATTTGAATTTGCAGTAAAAAATATTGACCATACCATACCTACAATACTTTAATTGAAGGTGATGTCTTTTTTTTAAATTTGCTGTCAAAAATATTGCACCTACTAATAAGTACTTAACGTTAACGTTCTCAGAGGGGCGTAGAGCAACACTTTCACTTTCATCAAGTAGCCAACATTTCCAGTGTTTCAAACTTCCGTTTTCTCGAATTCAAAAACTTGCGTTGCTTTTGAACAACAACCATAGAATTTCCGTTGACAAATTCATAGATTGTTGAGAGCTCTCTTACCTGTATTGATTCGCCTGTCACTTCAAAAGGCCACCCGTCCTGCAAGAGCCAATCAGCTCTCTGGAGCCAGGCTAGCATCAGCGGAAGAAAACTCAAGTTCCAATTGAAGAGAAGCCCCATATCAAATGCACTGTGATTGTGGCTCATAAGGATCTTGGCAATCGAAACATCACGTTTGTTGCTTCTCTTGTTCAGCTCAAGAAACTTTCCAATATCAACAGCACCCTCACATTCACCATGGGATAAGCCCTCAAATATGTTCTCGGGCTCCCTCTCTTCTTCTTCTATGTCATCGTAGATTAAGGTTTCGAGAGTGTGGTTGGAGGAGTAGGTGTTGGAGATGCTTGACCTATTACAGAGAAAATTGCATAATGGAACCCATCCCTGATCCGAACACCTAGGCATCTCTTCAAAATCCAAATACTTCAGAGACTTGTTGCCCTCTAAAGCAACTATTAGATTCCCAATCATGCTGTCATTGTCTAAAAAAATGCCTAGCCTTGACAGAGAGCAGTGTGCAGATTGAAACATTGCACGAAGCGACAAAATTCCGACAGCAGTGCAATCATACTCTGAAATGTTGAGTGCCCTCAACTCGTTTGAATTTGCCAAAGCCGAGGCTAAAATTTCCATTCCATTATCCTGCCACTCATTCACAGAGATATCAAATTTTGTCAGCTTGACACAACTGGCCAAGCTCGGGGCCAACTGTCTTATCCCCTCGTCAGTTAAATGATTGTAGGAAAGGTCTAAATCCGTGAGCGCATGAAAATTTGGCAAAGTCGGTGCTATAACTCGTAACCAATTGTCATGGATTCTTCCTAACCGAATTGATTTCAGATTACGGCAATTTGCCCATCTCGACACTAAAGCGTGTGCCCCTTGGTCATCAATATGAGTGTTCACGAGGCCAAGAAAATGAAACTGCTCGAGCTGCGGAGCTGCGTTCATTATTGCAGATATCTCTAGAAACCCGACTTGTTTCAGATTTGTCATCGAGACCGAAAAGTTCTTTAGAGAGTTCCGCCCAAAATGAGTAATTGCTAAGGCGGTTTGACGAATCTCAGTAGACGCAATCCCATCCACCTCGAAATCTGTGAGGTTGACATTGTTCCTAAGTAAAGGCGTGAACGCAAGTGCGAAACGAACCTTGATGCCGTAATAACTGATTCTCAACTTCTGAATTGATTTGTTGCAATTGATTCCTTGGATGAACCTACACATTGGCTTGCTGGTGATGTACGCTTCGATTCCTTGACCAAAAATATTCAGATTCAACTCTCGTAGTGTCTTGCTTTTTCCAATAAAATATCCTAACCAGTCGAAACCGTTGAGATCGGTCAGCTCAAGCATACGACCGTCTTTGCCTAAATGAATCATTGGAACTTCGTCCAATGGTAAGAAGTTGAACTTGTCATCACGAAGCGGTGCAATTTTGAGTGTATCCAACTGATCATCACAAAGCAGGCGCATGACATTGGCATCGCCCTCTGCTGCAGCGATCTGCTTTAAAAAGATCCCCGTGGCCTCTTTCCAATAAGTTTCACCAACCGTAGCCCTAAATCGAGTTATCAAACTTTGAGCAAAAGATCCGTTGGCTGATTCACCATGTTGGTTCATGTCGTGACAGGGTAGAATTTGTTTGGCCTTGTAATGAATGTCCGTGTCATTCACTTTCAAATAACTGAAGAAAAATTGGTTAGTAGAGAATGAATGAAAAGTTAAGAAGTTTGCAACTACGGCAATGTAAACTTACGTCATCAGAACTTGAGCGACGGCAAAGAAGTGCTTTTCTTCCATTTTGATCATGAACTGGTCCATTTCAGGTGGTGTTGGAAATCGGAGCGAACGAGCCGAGTGGGCCAATGCAAGGTTGGAGTGATCTCCACCATTAGCTCCAGGAAGAGTCATTTCTCCAACAGGTGGATCATCTTGCCTTTGAGACTGCCCAACATGATCACGATCACGAAGGTCGGCTAGTTCACCATCACTTGCGTTCATCATCAGCCTCCTTTGTATGAATTATTTTTTATGCCAATGCGATCATCAAAAACTCTCTCAACAAGAGTTGCTTCGTTGTTCATGTTGGCTTACGACGCAAGCAGCTTGAATGCGGGTGCAGCTGGAGCACCTGTTTGAAAGGGCAAGCCCAGTTCAAAAATGGGATTTCTCGCAAAGTTTCTCGGTGGTACCGATCAGACAGATTCAAATCGCTAATGGATCGCTGTCGGTGTCAAGTTAAGTTGCTGACTCTCAACGTCCCATTTGAATATTCCCAATTATCTTGCCGTCTGCCCTTCGTTGACTTCCGCTGGAATTTTTGCAGGCAAAACTCACACTAGCAAAAATATCAAGCAACATGATGCAGCAGCGACACGCCGCCCTCACCGGCAGCAAAATTCGACAAAATCCACATCATGCCCTACGCTTGGATGGCATGCACAACAAAGCGTTGCTTGGGTACACAACAACACCACCACCGATCAGTTACACTTTAGAAGTGCCGCCTTGGACAATTGTCACTGGGCCGAGCCTCCGTCCATAGCATAGCTGCCCCTAGCCTATCATAGGCACTCCCCTACGCCACGTCTCTTCGTAAGGCGTCAAGATATCGCCGGTGTACCAGGTGTGCTGCTGTGCGACTGTTCACCTCTTTGCTTTTGCCATCTCTCCGTCTTTTGATTCTACTATAAAGTTGCAAAGAAGAGACGATCATCATGACAGATCCGCAGCCTGGTGTCATTAATGATAAAGATATGGCGGTGGACAAGATGGATATTGACGCCCCTTATTCGGCTGTGTTGCCTTCATCTCCTCCTTCATCGGCGGCGGCGGCTGTGAACAGTGTACAGGAAAATAATGGCTCTTCGTCCGCCACTTTCAAGAAGGCACCTCAGTCTACCGATGATAAGGCGGGGTCCGCTGGTAACAAGAAGGCCTCAAGTCAAAATAATGGTGGCGTTGAGAAGGGTAGCAGCAGCAGCCCTAAGCCAAAGATCAGGATTAGTATGAGTGCAAGTAATGGTGGTGGTGATAAAAAGTCCAATGGAAAGTCATCCACATCTTCCATCAAGAAAACCAAGGATGGCAAAAAATCATCCACCATCAAACCCTCCTCCCTCAAAAAGACCTCCAGCTCCTCCGGATCCTACTCTGGCGTAGGCGGCGGAGGAGGCATGCAACGCTCCAAAGCCTACCAGGGCAATCTCCGCTCTGCCGCCGCAGCCCACCGCAAGGACAAGGTTGCCATCCCCCCCATCGGATCACCCGGCTTACTCATGATGCCCAATCCCGCCCTAACTGCCAACTTTCCCAAAGATATTCAAAGTCCCGAAGAATTGAAACAGTGGTTGGTCAATGGACATTATTTGTTGCCTGCAACTGTGTTTCGGAGGGCTATGGAGGTGGGGGGGTATACGGTACAGCAACGGGTGGAGTGTCCACATCGAGGGAGTAGTACGGAACGACAGGTGGGGGACATGTTCGATTCGGATGTGGGGGGGTTGTACCTTCATTTTCCAGAGTTGATTCCCCGTCGAGTTTGGGAGAGGCGATTGGGTGGTGAGGTGGAAGATTATAATAATGATGAGGAGGATATGGATGATTTTCCAGTGAGAGATCGACGGAAACGGAGGAGGAAATCAGGGTCGAAACGACGTGGGAGTCAGTCGTCCGATAATACGAAGAATGATGGGTCGTCCAAGTCGAAAGATCATCATAGTGGTGTCAAGGGTGCTCGATCCAGTTATATCTTCTTTACCCATGAGATGCGTCCCAAGATGATGCAAGAGTTTCCTGGAATGAAATTTACGGAACAGGGTATCATTATGGGTGAACGGTGGAGGGCATTGACTCCGGAGCAGAAGAAGCCATATGAGGATTTGGCCACTGAGGATAAGAAGAGGTATGCCACGGAGTGGGCGGCATATCTGGAAACGGTGAAGAAGGAGATTCGTGAGGAGAAGGAGATGGGTGGGAAGAAGAAAGAGGATGATAATGGTGATACGAATAAGGAGGAAGATGATGACGACGATGATGAGGAGGATGATGACGATGAGGAAGAAGAAGAGAAGCCAGTGGTGAAGCCAGTGACAAAAAGGAAGAATGGCAATGAGGCAGCAATCAAAGGACCGCGTCTTGTCGACGCTGTGATTTTGAGTCTATGCAATATTCTTGGAGAAAAAGCATATCGGACGGAACCCCTTCCTCCCATGCCTCAAAAGAATCGAGAGTCTTCAACCGCAGCGGCTGCAAATGCGGAGACACCTACACCTGATTCCAAGCCTGCAGCAGCTGCAGCTAGCCTAGAGGCACCAAAGTCCAACGCCGACATTGCTTCCACAGTATATGTGCCGAAATCGTCATCTGATCGGAAGTCAGTCGTTCCAGAACAGTCTGAATCGGACTCCAACATTGCCAAACCAGTAAATCCTGATCCGATCTTATCATCTGTCTCAAACTTAGCAGCAACCAATGGTACAAAGGAGACATCAACTCAACCTTCCAAAGATCTTGCTCTGGAAGAACTTCCAAAACTCAACCCAATCGTACCCCAAACACGTAAACGATGTCGGCCTCATGAACCCATGTCCTTCCTCGACATGATCCCTACTTCTCTAACATGCACATATCCGGAGGAATACGTGACCAAACGACGCGCATACGCTGAAGCCGTAAGGGCGCGCGAAGAAGCCATTATTGCCAGTCAAGAGGCAAAGGACGATGCCGACGACGCTCAGGAGAAGTATCTAGCTCACACAGAGGCATGGGAACGAATGCTGGAGTATCAAAAGCAACAAATTGCCAAGAGGGCGGCGGAGCGTCAGCGACAAAAGGCGAGGAAAGAGGCTGAAAGGAAGAATGACGACAAAGATAGCGGGGACGCTGAAACGGGGAACGAAAATTCCAAGGAAGATGAAAAGGAGGAAGATCCAATGGATTGTATGCCTCCTCGTCCAAAAAGTCCTCCTCCAGCACGGGTTGTTTCTGTTCCTGACATTCCAACTCCTCCGAGTCCACCCCAATTGTTCGAAATTGATGGAAATGCCATGGAAACTGACAACAGTACTACCGCTATTCGCGTCCCAAAGAAGAAAACGGAGCTGCTGCAACATCTTGATCCAGAGTGTTTCGTCCCAAACATGGACGGAAGATATTTTGGATTGATTAGCAACAGTATTGCTGATCCTCAGTTTGTCGGACCTACCTCGACAGGTATCCGTGGAACAACGTTTGGAGGAGGTACGGGCTTGGCCACAAGTTATGTTGGAGGTGGTAGAGGTGCAAGTGGTTTAGTCTCTGGGCCATCCCGTAGTACAGTTGGTTCCAGAGCGTCGTCAACGGTATTGGCGATGGAAGAGGATTCTAAAACCACAACATCTGCATCATCCGATAGTACACCAGCTAAGGCAGCAACGAAGAAGAAGAAGAGGCCGGCACCATCCCCACCATCATCATCTTCTTCTTCTTCAAAGGTCAAGAAAAAGGACAAAAAAGAAACCAAGAAATTGTGTCTAGCCACCGGTGACAGAATAACTTCCGCCACAGAAGTCTCCTCTGGGCCCGCTGGTCCCGAATTCCCAGAGGGTTGGGTAATCAAAACATATCGCCGTTCCGGAGGAGAGACCATTGGTAAAACAGATAGATTTTGGTTCTCACCTGGCCGGAATATCCGATTTAGAGCAAAGAAGCATGCCAAGCAATTTATTGATATTCTCAATGAGCCTAGTATTAATGGCGATGAGGATGCTGCTGCGGAAGCTTATAAAAAGAGAGGGCTGCACTTTTGATACATAGTAATCTTAATAATTATCATTTATATCACAATAGCACTTATGTTCCACATATAAACTGCAACAACTAGTTACAAACGCAGCATTGGATTAGCACATAGCATTTGAATGGGAAACAGATATTGACACAGAACAGCCTTGCTTAGTCCTCTTCGTACACATAACGAGTGGTACGTCGCACTCCACTCCCACAACCTTTGCAAAAGTACTCATCCACCCTCTTGGTAGGCCGAGACAGATCATAAGGACATGGCAAAGTAGTGTTATCATCCACAATGTCTTCTTCCTCTTCTACAATCATGGTAGCATCACGCCACAATTCTACTTCTTGACCAATATTATCCACCTCTACAGAATCATCATCATCATCTGATTCAATTTGATCCAGTTCATCAAAACTATCATCCCATTGGGCCAAAATATGACAATTCTGTTTCGTTTCATCATCCACGGATGATTCGTCATCATCGTCATCATCACGAGGGAAAAGCTGTTGAGAAGCATTTGGAGACAATCGTTCCATGTGCATTGGTGGATCACATCCGCTGAATTTGGCAACAGAGTTGTTGCCAAAGTGAACTCCTCGGGGTAGTTTTCCGGGTGTCGTCTTGATGGGGGTAATGACGGATTGGGATGCCAACTTTGGTAGTAGATCTGCTAGTAGGTCATGATTTCTTGAGGTGGTGGTGATGGTGGAAGAGGGAGTATCAATTGTTGACACGGGAGAGGAGGGGAGACTGAGTAAGGTCTGCTGCTGCTGCTTCTTGGCGTTTTGCTCTTGGATTCGTTTGGAGCGGCGAGGCTGTTGCTGCTGCTGCTTAGAAGTAGTCTTGGCAGATCGGCGGGGTGGTTGATTTTCATCATCGCTACTATCCAATACAAGAGATTGCATCGAACTAACCAAGTCTAGACATTGCAGCGAGCAACGGCGTGTAGCTCGAGAAGAGCGTCGGTGGGATGGCATCGTCGTCGGCAGTTGATCTAATAGGATTATATCTGAAAAGTCCTTCTCTTTGTTGTGGTTGTTGTGGATTGGTCATGCGGATTTTATGTGAAGCTGTTGGATTTGAGATGGAAGAGGAATGTGATTGATAACGGAAAAAAGTGTTTGATTTTCTCATCCTGCTTCTCATCGGCCTCTGGTTCGCAAGGCCATCATCGCCAAGCAAGGATGCGAATCCAAGAGAAAGTACGTACCGAACACAATAAACCGCGATCCGAAGTGGTATCTTCGTGTATTTTACAAGAAAGCAGACAAAATAAAAAATCTCATCTTTCTTCTTTCCATCCTTTCAGTTCATCACATCACTACAATACTTACTTCTGCTTCCCATCAACACCGATCGTATCTCACCAATGGTAAATAGTAATCAAACCTTTTTGGGAAAGTTTATATCCAGCTAAACACAACCTAGGTAGCCTTCGCTACGCTCGGCAACTCGATATTGTACTTACTTCTGCTTCCCATCAACACCGATCGTATCTCACCATGCCTTCTTCCCCAGCGATGGCAGTGGTAACTCACTCAGCAGCGCTCTGCGTTGGAGCTGCCGCCATGACTGTATTGCTGCACCGCCATTCTTCTCCTCCATCAACCACTGATGGCTCCACGGCAGCAGCTAACGATGCCATTTCACAAAAGGAAACAAAACAAAGCATCATTATTCCAAATTCACACTCGGAATGCTTCAATAAAATGCTTCCAACCTTACCTATACGACTATCACAGCCAAATGACAATCTACTCATTGCATTTGATACACGCAATAGAAATCCTACATTTGTAATGGAGCGGATAAACAACAATAAGAAGGACGGAGTTGCAGCAACAACGCAGCAGGAAGCACCACCATCACGAAAGAACAAGCGATTCTTTGAAGACAAAACAATACCTGAACATCATCGATCACGAAATCATCATTATCGAAACTCGGGGTACGATCGGGGGCATTTGGCTCCGGCGGCTGATTTCAAGACAGATAGTGAAGTGCAGGATAGTTTTTCATTGTCGAATATGTCGCCGCAGCTGCCAAGATTTAATCGAGCAATGTGGTTGAGAGTGGAGGAATTTGTTCGAAGCGTTGCGGAACATGAAGAGAAAGAAGTCAAAGGTGATGATTCATCCGAAGTAGAAACTTGGGTGGTAACAGGTCCACTTTGGCTCCCCTCTTCAACTGTGGGGAAGGATAAATTTCAATACTCGTATGAAGCTATTGGACATCCTCCATCACTCATTCATGTACCAACTCACTTCTTCAAGGTTGTAGTCGTTGTTTCACCAGTTGCGAATAATGACAGTGGGCCTACTTTCCAACTGAAAAAGTTTGCTGCATTTGTACTCCCACATTCAGAATCTGATGAAAAAAGTAATAGACTTCGATTAGTTGATTGCATCGTTAGATTGACTGATTTAGAGGCAGTGGCAGGGCTAGAATTCTTTCCCGCTCTGCTTGGCTCTCATAAAGATGGCAGTGGCGATGATATCCCGCTTCACAAAGAGCTTGCAGATGCCCTGACAGATGACATTAGAGCTCATGCAAAGAACAATCAGCTACTACTTGAGGACGGTACTGCAAAACATGGTGAGAATAGCACACTGATGCCTCGAGGTGGTGCTGGAATCAGCAAACGAAGGCAGAAGAAGATCAAGCAATTACTACGAAGTGACTCTCCTCCGCTTTTTCAGCACTTGTGCAAAAAGAACAATGCTTGCTTCAAGTATTTGTGAATAAGATAAAAGTTGTACAAAATATAATAGAGTGACAAAAAGTAGTCCTATATTGGCGGCGTCTATCAATCCACTTAATAGATGCTCAATATCTATATGAGTAACATGTAATATACATATATCGTCCTGACATTTCTATCTCGTTTCCAAAGCGACATCACAAAGGGTACCTACGATTGCGATCCTACCACAGTCGAAGCTTCCGCTGTCAGCACGGTACCAACTGCTGAATCTTCATCATTCATGACTTCCTTATCTAGATCAGCTAATTCATCGTCTTCTTCCTCTCCGTCTTCCGGCTTATACTCCTTATCGCGGCAGAAGTAAAGTGTGCCAAGAAGAAGAAGGATGAATAGGAGAGGAATGCCTACAGACATACCAACGATTTGTCCAGGAGTCAATGTTTCTGGGGCAGGGTTTGTGGGCTGTGCTGGGAGTTCTTGCTCAATTTCTTCAGTATCATCATCGGTAGGTTTCGGCATTTCGCCCGGAGGAGGATTCTCCCATCCTTCCGACCCAAGAGTTGTCGTGGCAGTGTTGCATATATCGTTCAAAAAGTTGGTTTGTTCCTCCGAAACTGGCTTTCCATCGGCTCCTTCGACAAATAAATTGGCTCGGTCGGCCGCACAGCAATCATCTGCTCCGCCCATTTGTACACACTGACATGTGAGTGTGGTCCATGCAAACTTTAGTGACTGGGACAAATCATCAAAGGATGTAATGTCATTCTCAGTCAGGTACCCAAACGCAAGCAAGTTCAAGAACTCAACATATCCATCCTTATTGATCGCATCATCTACTGCAGTACTATCCATGATCGCATAGCAGCTATCTATTTCAGCTTGTGTGAGCAACATACGCGAGGAAGATATAGTGGGGATGTCTTCGCTACTAGATGATTGCAGCTTGCGAGAGGATGAAATAGTGGGGACGTCTTCGCTGCTTGATTGCAGCTTACGTGAAGAGGAGATTTCAGGGATGTCTTCGCTGCTTGATTGTAGCTTGCGGCGTGAAGAGGAAATTACAGGGAAATCTTCGCTACTGCTTTTGCTTGCGGCGTTGGAGACTCGAAGGTTTTTGGCATCGACTCCACCAAAGATGGTGAGAGCAAGGAGGAAGGCGAGGTAGTTCATCATGGTGACTGTAGTGTTTATTCGTGTCTGTATTGGGTAAATTGTGATGGTATGTTTTGCTTGATTATTGGCAGCAGAGAATGATCGCCCAATTGCTCTTCATGTGATTTCTTCTTAATTTTCTCATATAACGTAAACTGTGCCAAATTTTACCCATACCTTTTCTCGGCCACGTTGAACTTCCCTCCACTATCCACATCCACCTTATCGCTACAATAACTCAAACTCTTCTCCGACGCATCCCATGAGATCCTCTTATTTGCCTATGAAACAAATCAAAGATGAGGCTTCGACAGATTTTGATAATGGTGCTTTGCGCCGGAGTTCATTCCCTACCGGCTGCACGGAACGAAAGTTATGATAGAAAGATCGACACATACACACACGAAGATGATGACAGGAGAGGACTTCAAATAGATTGGACGGCTTTTGCTCAGGAGCTTGCTGAGAAAAACAAACCAACTCCGACTCCAACAAGGTCTGGATCATGGGGAATAATCACACGTGTACCAACAAATCAAATTGAGCAATTAGAAGAAAAACCAGTGAGAACACGTTTTCCAACCAAGCCTCCATCGAGACATCCAACACGGATGCCTACGACAAGTCCTTCGGAATATCCAACATTGCAACCATCAACAACACCTTCTGTCATGCCGTCAGTGCTGCCCACAGCACGTCCTTCACTCACGCCGTCGAGTCAGCCAACAAGCAACCCAAGTGACTCTCCTTCAGCATCTCCGACAACGCAACCTTCTGTATCGCCATCGGACCAGCCAACAAATGCTCCAAGTGATCAGCCTTCCGCAACGCCGACAGCATCGCCCTCATCTTCGCCATCTAACCAACCAACGAGCAGTCCAAGTGAATCTCCCTCATATAATCCATCTGCATCGCCTTCTAGTCAGCCAACGAATGTACCAAGCGCATCTCCTTCGGCTTTTCCAACATTGAAATCTTCTGCAACTCCGTCAAGTCAGCCAACAAGTGCTCCAAGCGCCTCACCAACAATACAACCGACATCTGCAGCGCCATCTACTCAGCCTACAGAAGATAATGAAGTTCAGGTCATATTAAAGGCTGGAACTGGAACAGGAAGTAATGATGGTGTGAAGTTTACAGTACTAGGGTCAACAGTTGTTATCATAGTCAGTGCTTTGATAGTAAGACGAGGTCTTGTGTGGGGACAGGGAGATGATGATGAAGAAGAAGAGGAAGAAGATATTGAAGAGGGAGATGATACTGAAGAAGAGGAAGATGACATTGAAGAGGAACCAGAAAGACAAGAACAAAAACAAGAGGAAGAGGAGTTGCAGAGAATATCTCATCTTGAGGAAGGGCGTGACAATGGTAGGCCTAAGATCGCTTATCCATTGCCACCTTCCGCTGCAATTGATACTCGCACATACAAATCCAAGGAGCGTTCAGGCCTTGCTCCGTTCCATAACATGTCGTCCCGTCGACAATCAAACAACCTTTCTCCAATCCATTGGTAGTGAGCATCAATTGTAAAGAGCAACCGCTCATTCTCCAGGAAAACTACAACTGCATTCCTCAGTTAAGTGGAAATTGCTTGACGTGTAAGGAATGCAAGAGGGAGATACAAGGTAGAAGGGAATTCACAAAACATGCACAGAAATTCATAATTGTAAAGAAAATAGTAGAAGAAATATTATTAAGAAGATAGATACATTGATCTGTATTATACATTCTATCCATTTCATTCTGAGCCCCAATCTACCCATGATGTCGCTTGAGAAGACTGCCCCATCTCGACGTAGGCAAACTGATGCTACGACCTCGTAGGTGACCTGATGAGGTCCAATTTTAGATGGATACAAGCACCACATTCAAGCTCCATATCGTAATTAACGCTGTGCATATAGCAATCAGCACGTTCTAGTGGCCCATTATATTTCAGCTCTTCGTTTGACGTGCTCAGACGTCTCTCACACGCGCTAATATTTCGAGAGATACCACGTCCCATTTATGCAATTTCCCGATTGAGATTCACTCAGATCTAAAATCAAAAACCAAAGATCGTGGACCGACACACACAATGGTGAAAAATCGGGGCTGCTACAACTTCACTGACTAATCACTCACAGAGCAACATCTATCATCTTAACCTATTCACGTCCAAAATTTGATAGAATTAAATCTACAACCCCACGAAATTATACAGCTTAACCAAGCAGCACACTTTGCACCAAAATTAAATAACACAACAAACATAAAAAATGGCAGAAGGAGACGGCCTCACAATGAACAACCTCCTCTCCGAAGTCCAAGGAGCCCTCGACAAATTCAAACTCGAAGACGAAGGCACCGGCGGCCCAGGAGACTACTACTCCCCCTACGCCAACCTCGAAAAAGCCGCAGTACTCCAAGAGGCACGATGCTTCCATGACCCAACGGCGGTGCGGGAATCTCCCCGGAAATGCTGTACGGTCATCGCCCAACTACTTCATTTGACTAATACGGGACAGTATATGAATAGTGCTGAGGCGACTGAAGTGTTCTTTGGGGTTACTAAATTGTTCATGAGTGATGATGCCAGTTTGAGACGAATGGTATATTTATTCATCAAGGATGTCGCCGAGACGTGTAATCCCGACGATGTGATCATTGTCACCTCCTCCCTCACCAAAGACATGACATGCGATGTCGACCTATACCGTGCCAATGCCCTAAGAGTACTAGCACGAATTGTCGATGCGGCCATGTTGGGTGCAATTGAACGGTATGTCAAGCAGGCGGTGGTGGATAGCTCGGGGCAGGTTAGTAGTGCGGCGTTGGTGAGTGCGACGCATTTGTTTGAGAGGAATGAGGAGAGTGCGGCGATTGTGAAGAGGTGGATTAGTGAGACTACGGAGGCGACTAGTAGTCCTAATGAGATGGTTCAGGTGAGGTTTATTTATTGTGTAGTTTGTTGTCTGTATCCCCTTTGTTATTGGGGGGAGGGGCTGTTTGTTATATATTTTGTCATTTATTTTTTTCTCATTATTAATCATCATCATCCCCCATTATTATTATTATCATTCCAGTTTCACGCAATGCAACTCCTTTATCAAATCAAAAAACACGATCGCCTCGGCATGCAAAAGCTCGTCACACAATTCAGCCAACGCAACACCCTCCGCTCCCCCCTCGCCCTCGTCCTTCTCGTCCGTTACACCGCCAAACTTCTCACCGATGAAGTTGCCGAGGGACGTCAATCCGGCTCATTCCAAAATGGTACCAACTTTAGCCGTGCGGGATATGCGTTTCTGGAGGCATCTCTTCGTCACAAGTCGGAAATGGTCGTATATGAGGCTGCCAAGTCCATCTGTTCACTCCCCGGTATTGAACCACAGGAGTTGTCCCCCGCAGTGAATGTGTTGCAGATATTTTTATCTAGTCCCAAGCCCGCGGTGAGGTTTGCGGCTATCAAGACTGTGAGTCAGGTTGCGGTGAACCATCCCCGTATGGTTTCCAAGTGCAATGAGGATTTGGAGGCGCTTATTGCCGATGCGAATAGGAGTATTGCTACCTTGGCCATTACCACCTTGCTCAAGACTGGAAGTGAGAATAGTGTGGATCGTTTGCTCAAGCAGATTTCTGTCTTTTTGTCGGAGATTCCGGATGAGTACAAGGTGACGATTGTCAAGTCTATCCAACGTCTTTGTTTGACTTATCCGGCCAAGCATCGTGTGCTGGTTGGATTCCTCTCGAACTTTTTGCGAGAAGAGGGTGGATTTGATTTCAAACGCTCCATTGTGAACTCTATTGTTTCACTCATGAAACAGGTTCCTGAAACAACTGAGGGGAGTTTGCTCCACTTGTGTGAATTTATTGAGGATTGCGAGTTTACCATGCTATCAACACAAATTTTGCATCTGTTGGGTGAGTTGGGACCGAGCACTTCTGCTCCGGCGAGGTACATTCGTTTCATCTACAACCGTGTCATTCTTGAGAATTCAGCTGTCCGTGCTGCGGCTGTTGGAGCGTTATCAAAGTTTGCGGCCCGTTGTCCTAGTTTGAGGTCTTCGATATTGACACTCTTGAAACGCAGTCTTGATGATGAGGATGATGAAACTCGTGATAGGGCATCTGTAGCCGTGTCGGTGTTGAAAGATGCCATGGAAGAATTTCCATACCTTGCTCCCGCGGAAGATGCTGATCCCGATGAAGAACCAGTTCCGGATGAGCCTCAGGCAGGTGACCCAGCAGCGTTTGTACTATTGCAGGGACTTCCAATGAGTTTTGATAGATTGGAACGTTCTATCCGTGCTTACGTCAAAGCACCTGCGGCTATGGACAGCCCCGAACAACTTACATTGAGCACCCTCCCAATTGTTGAAGAGTATGAAGAGCCAGAATCTGCTGTCGATGAAGGCGATGACATTGGAGCAGATCCAGCTCTCGCCGCAGCTGTTTCAGGAAAGGAGAAGGAAAAGAAGGAAGTTGTCGATCCAGCTGCTGCTGTCTACGCTATTCCAGAATTGGCTGCATTGGGTCGTGTGTTCAGATCATCTCCCCCCACGGCGTTGTCAGAAGAGGAAGCCGAATATGTTGTCACTTGTGTCAAGCATGTCTTGCCAGAACACATTATTTTACAATTCCCTATCCAAAACACCTTAGAAGATCAGCGCCTTGTCAACTGTACTGTCACTGTTGAAGGAGATAGCGAGTGCTTCGAGGTTGCTGGAGAAGTTGCTGCTGAGAGCATTAAATATGGAGAGACCGTGAACGCCTTCACTGTCATAAGTCGTATCCCCGATGCTCCTTTATCTCCCTGCAATTTTGAATGCGTGCTTAACTTTGGTGTGGTCCAAGTTGATCCTAAATCCGGCGAGGACGAAACCGATCCCTTTGAAGAAGAATATCCTCTCGAGGAATTGGAAATTGCAACGTCTGACTTTATGGCAAAGGTTTCTGTGCCAGATTTCCGCTCTTCCTGGGAGATGGTTGGAAATGCTAATGAAGTGCTCGAGAAATTCGCTTTGCAGTTCAAGAAGCAGGAGGATGCTGTGGCCGCTGTGATTGACTTCCTTGGAATGCAACCATGTGATGGAACTGGACACATCAAACCAGGAGAAGGAGGGAAGAAGCCGCATATGCTCCATCTCAGTGGCGTGTTTGTAGGTGGGACAAATGTGTTGGCTAGAGCACAAGTTGCTGCACAGGGGGACGCATCTGGGGTTCTATTAAAGATCGCAGTCCGCAGTGATGATCCGGATGTCTCGAGAATGGTTGCTGACTGTATTAGGTAGAGAGTTTGTTAAGTTCGGGCATTGTTTTTGAGTAGATCATCCGCTGCTCTTCTGAAATAAATAACAGAGAGCTTGATCGCGTCCCCGTCGCCCCTCTAGATTGCTTATGAACTTTGGAGTTACAATAAGAGTTACAATAATTATTAACGTCGCACCTATAAATACTATCTGAGATTGAACCCCTCGAAGACTTGTCTGCCTTTGACCACACATATGATGACGATTTAAGTATTATTTTCATTGTTTGTGCTTTCACCTACGCCAGTATCATCTACCTGAGCATTGGCATCTTCTCCGCTGCCCTGCATTTCATCATTGCCAAGCGCAGATGATTTACCCAAAAACTTATTATAGAATGGTGAGATTTCTTTGGCGGCGACACCAAATGCACTGTGCAAAAGTTTTCTTTGATCATCGATCTTCTGCTGGAAGTCTCCTAGTCTTATAGACTCGTTAGCAACAGAAAGATACTTCAATACTTCACCCTCAGACTTTTCAGGCATGGCATCGTTTGTAAGATTAATCAAGGATGAGGATGCATTTAATCTTGGACTGGAAATGCCAGCTTCCAGACCACCGTATTGATCCAGGAGGCGATCTTCGGAACTGAGACTCTCAACTGATTGAGATTCTTCTTCGCTGTCTTTTTGGGAGAAAATTTTGTTGGAATAGTCTGGAAAGCAGATACTTTCACCTTCGTCTTCGTCATAATCGTCACTTCCAGTTGGCGATGATATTTCCGACTGATAAGATCCTCCAGATTTGCATCTCTTGTACGTCCTGTGCGAAAAGATACTTAACACCACACATATAGCAAAACCAACGACTCCCAATACAATATAGTTAGGACCAGTGTCTGCATCATAGCTTCCTTTCCTGATCGCTTCCTTTTGTAATGCCCACAACGTCGATGTTGGTGTTCCCGTTGGCTCAACTGATGGAGACGACGAGGGCATGGAGGATACACTTGGCATACCAGTCGGCGCAATCGATGGTGACGCAGTGGGTTGTGATGATGGACTAACTGATGGAGATGTAGTAGGATGACTTGAGGGCGATGAGCTGGGTCTATCTGTTGGGGAAGCTGACGGAGTTGCAGAGGGTTCTGGCGAGGGAAATTTACTTGGCTGACTCGTCGGATACCTTGACGGTACATCTGACGGACTGGACGAAGGAAGTGCACTTGGTTGATTCGAATGAATTACTGAGGGTTTGGATGACACACTAGGCGAGCCAGTTGGCTGGTTTGATGGACTGATCGAAGGTGATGCAGTTGGCGACGCTGACGGGATTGTGCTTGGTGTAGCTGAAGGAAGGGTGCTGGGTGTAGCTGACGGAGCTTCAGTGGGTACACTCGTTGGCTGGCTTGATGGCGAATCAGAAGGCTCGGATGAGGGAAGTGCACTCGGCGCACCTGTCGGCTGGCTCGAAGGAGTTGCTGAGGGTTCGGCTGACACACTAGGCGAGGCAGATGGTTGGCTTGATGGACTGATCGAAGGTGATGCCGTTGGCAAGGCTGACGGAGATACACTAGGGCTAGCTGAAGGAACGGTGCTCGGTGTTACTGATGGAAACTCAGTAGGAGTAGAACTTGGTTGACTCGTCGGCTGGCTTGATGGTGAAACTGACGGTTGCAGAGAGGGTTGAGCTGATGGATTCGACGAAGGTGACGCACTTGGTGTGCTTGTTGGCTCAATCGATGGCAATGCACTGGGTTCTGATGATGGAACGTCTGACGGAGATGCACTGGGTGCGGCTGACGGAGACGAGCTTGGCGCAACTGATGGAAATTTAGTTGGGGTTGAACTTGGAGAAGCTGACGGAGATACTGAAGGAGAAGCTGACGGAGATGCCGAAGGAGATGCACTCGGGCTGGCTGTAGGAAGAGCGGAGGGCGATTCAGACGGTTCTAATGACGGAACGTCGCTTGGTGCTGATGATGGAGAGTGACTTGGTGCAGTTGAGGGAAATGCCGACGGTGATGAGCTTGGGCTGCTTGTCGGAAGAGTGGATGGCGACGCAGAGGGTGATGATGACGGAGAGCTGCTGGGTGTGGCTGATGGAGTTGCGCTTGGAGCATCTGAAGGAGAATGACTTGGAGCAGCTGACGGTGATACCGATGGAGATGAGCTTGGCCGGCTTGTTGGCTGAGATGATGGCGATGCAGATGGTGTTGATGATGGAGATTGGCTAGGTGCAGCTGATGGAGAATGACTCGGAGTAGCTGACGGAGTTGCCGAAGGAGATGAGCTTGGTTTGCTTGTTGGTTGAGCGGATGGTAATGCAGATGGTTCTGATGATGGAGATGAGCTGGGAGCTACTGATGGAGATGCACTTGGAGCAGATGATGGAGATGAACTCGGTGCATCCGAGGGAGAAGCCGAAGGAGTTGCGCTCGGTTTGCTTGTCGGTTGAGATGATGGCGATGCAGAAGGCTTTGCTGACGGAGATTGGCTCGGTGCAACTGATGGAGACGCAGTGGGCATAGCTGATGGAAGTGAGCTTGGTTCAGCTGATGGTGAAGCCGAAGGAGATGCGCTTGGTTTGCTTGTCGGCTGACTTGAGGGGAATACAGACGGTTCTGATGACGGAGACGAACTAGGCGAAGCTGACGGTGAATAACTCGGGGCAGCTGATGGAGTTGAAGATGGAGACGAGCTCGGCATACTTGTTGGAAGATTAGATGGTGATGCAGAAGGTGCCGCTGATGGAAAGTGACTGGGTACATCTGTCGGAGTTGTGCTTGGTGAAACAGACGGTGATGCAGATGGTTGTGAAGAGGGCGACGCAGATGGTGATGCAGATGGTAATGCAGATGGGGATGAAGACGGTGTTGCAGACGGTGATGCAGAAGGTAATGAGCTCGGTTTGGTTGTCGGCTGAGCTGACGGCCAAGCAGAAGGTGACGATGTTGGACTGTCCGATGGTGATGAGCTTGGTTTGCCTGTTGGCTCAATCGATGGCCATGCAGAAGGACTTGCAGATGGCTCATATGAGGCCGTAACCGAAGGACTTGATGACGGTACAGCAGAATTCAGTACGCACTCGCGTTGGCCAGCAATATCGCCTTTCTTCAGAACAAAACAACATCTCGCAATTTTGCAAATGCCAGCTTTTCTTGGATTTTTGAAGCACTCAGAAATGATTTCACTGCACGATGCACCGTAGTCAATTGTTGGAAGATCAGAGGGTTGCGTCGAGGGTGACGGACTAGGCAATGCAGACGGCGAGGGGCTTGGTTGGCTTGTTGGATAGCTCGATGGTTCGGAAGATACCATTGACTGCGTTACACAATCCCTCAAGCCCAGATCGTCTATCTGAAACCAGCAGCAGCTCGCTGTTAGGCAAATTGTTTCTTTCTCTGGATGATCGAAGCAGTCAGCTATGAAAGCATCGCAGGATTCAGACCAATCAATAGAGGGAGAAACTGACGGAGAAACCGAAGGAGATACAGATGGCTCCGATGATGGTGATGGACTTGGTGCAGCTGATGGAGATGAACTTGGTATATCTGAGGGATGAATCGATGGAGATGAGCTTGGTTGTGTTGTTGGAGAAGGGCTTGGCACATCTGATGGTGAGTGGCTTGGTGCAGCCGACGGTGAAGTGCTCGGAGCAGCCGACGGAGATGCCGAAGGAGTTGCGCTTGGGTTTGATGTTGGATGATTTGATGGTGACACTGATGGTGATGATGATGGAGATGCACTCGGCGCATCTGACGGCTCATCAGTTGGTGCAGCTGTTGGAAATACTGGCAAACATTCTCTTCTGCCCTCATCATCTGTTTGAAACCAACAACATCGTGCAATGTCACAACTTTCTGTAGCTGTTTCTTCCGCGAAACAGTGCGTGAGGTACATATCGCAGCTGCAGCTCTCCTCACTCATCCCACCGCCGACGATGCAAGATGAGAAGCGACAGTATATGTTCTGGGTGGAACTCAATTGACCTTCTGGTAGGCAGCCACGAAAACCATCTGTCTTACAAGAGGAGTCTATTTCAGATGCGCACAGTGCAGGATTTCCAAATGCCTCTTCCATACATCTACATGACGATGTATCACAGCCATCTGAACAGAATGGTGGTAATATTGGTTCTGAAAGTGCTCGAGTGAAGTTTTGGGCCGCATGAGCAACATGACCCGAGAAGATGGTGGCGGCGGCCGTGCACACCAGTAATTGCTTCATTTCTTTCGTCGGATGAGTGTAATGATAGGTCTATATAGTAATTGTGATATGCACAGAGCGCTATGGTGCTCTTTTGTTGGCAGGAAGTCCTGGTCACTGCGGCCCGGATGGTTTCCTGCGTTGACATTAATTTGGCAGAGTGCAGGGTTGGAATTGGCGAGTATCTTTCTTGCAAAAGCCTTACGTAACTTCGATAGAAAATGTTTTGCAGATTCAGATCGGGCGTGCGATGAAACAAATTCTATTAATAAATTAGTGTTTAATATTATTTATTTGATTTGCTTACTACTACAAAGGTTTCTCCTTTCTTACAACCTTTCTCCTCACTTTCTCCTCTTGCTTCGCTTCTTTTTTACCTCATCGATCAGAGAGCTAACTTCTCACCTCATCTGCTCTCTGTCTTCAGCAGGTCTCCAGCTCGCTGCTTATACTATCATGAAGTGATTGAAGGAGAGAGCAGAACGACTTTTGGACGTTTAGAGGGAGCTGGTGATTGCTTTTGGCTCCGGGGACATTGGTGATTCTTCGGTACGTAGTTCTACTTTTATGCTCATGCATGAGGTCTGGACATTTGCCGTCTGGACACGGTCTGCGTGGTACTATTGGTATGACAAATCACTGCCATGATAAAAATGGTGAGTGTCCATAATACCGATCGTCCTAGCTTAGCCGCTCTTCCTGCAATGCATGAGGAATGCTGAATGCACCGAATTGTGAAAAAATAGAGTGGGCATGCACAGGCTTTTCAATAATGTATTATTTGATAAAGGAAGTTAAATAGGCAAGGGCACGCCAAGCTACTGCTGCTGCGACCGCTTCATCTGTCGAGATGTTGGCAGCAGGCAATCTCATTGTTGTTCATCAGCAGCGAGGTACGAACTGACCTCCTTTTAGAAGAAAAATATTGCAAAATATAGTCATTCTGTAAACACGTGTCCTACATGAACTTTGGCTTGGCACTCCTCGCCATATTTTCCTTCTCTTGATCATTCAGCACGGCACAATTATCAGCTTCTGCACAGCCGCACCAAAATGATATGTGGATCTATCATACCGGACTCGTAATCGTCCCCTTCGATCAATACGAGCAAATGTTAGTTGATGAGGTGAATCGATATCGAGACTCCTCTTCTACCTTCTGGCGAGTGATACGCAACTCGGCGACGCTCCTTCGCAATGTTTTCGAAGTGACAAGCGGTGATAGGTGCGATGGAATATTGTACAGGATGCTGCGTAAGTAGGTAGGAGGATGCTGGGATGCGCAATACTGTGGATGCGTCTAGGAGAATTTATATTCCGTCGAGGCGGTGTAAACGTTCTATGACTGGTGAAGTAGATGTGGCTGCTACTTTTCAGTTGTGATCAAAATGTGAGAAGCTTAAAAAGAGATTTGTTATAATATCTGACGCTGTTCATGTGAAGGAGCGAGAGGAGTGATAAAATGAACTATAAGCAAAAGAAAAAGATAGGTTTGATTAATAATTCATATATTTTTACAATAGGAGAGATGAGTGTAGTATCTCATCCTCACATTATTTCTACTTCTACACAAGCTTAGGCCATTTCGTCCGAGATTTTACTCAAAAGAGTCAGTTTCCTGACTCTGCCACTCTTTTGAGCAACTAATTTCGTGACATTATGAGCTGACCAGTCAGATGTATCTTCATCATCTACTGCAACAATGTAGTCACCAGCAAACACTTGCCCTATCAAAGGCGAATCATCCTTGATGCTGTGAACGATAGGCCCTTCGTTTGAAGTATCGACAATGAGGCCCAGCTTTCCTGCTGGCGCAAAGACCTCCCTTCGAACCCGTTTTGATGGCTTATCTATGAAGCTGGCGACAGCCCTCGATATTTCATCAACCACGTCACTCCCAACGTCATCAGACTCACTCGAGCACGCTGACAAATCTGCTGCTAACAGCTGATGATCTCGACTGTTATCTCGTTTTGGACTGGCAATGCCAGCTTCCAGACCTCCGCCTTGATCGGATTGGGATTCTTCTGAGAAACTGTTGGAATAGTCTGGAGCGACATACTCATCATAACGAGAGCTTCTTCCCGTTCGATGAGATTTTCCAGATTTGCATCTCTTGTACGTCCTGTGCGAAAAGATACTTAACACCACACATATAGCAAAACCAACGACTCCCAATACAATATACCGAATGAGATTATAGTTCGGACCAGTGTCTGCATCATAGCTTCCTTTCCTGATCGCTTCCTTTTGTAATGCCCACAACGTTGATGTTGGTGATCCCGTTGGCTCAACTGATGGAGATGCCGATGGCATGGAGGATACACTTGGCATACCAGTGGGCGCAATCGATGGTGACGCAGTGGGTTGTGATGATGGACTAATTGATGGAGATGTAGTAGGATGATCTGAGGGAGATGAGCTGGGTCTATCTGTTGGGGAAGTTGACGGAGTTGAAGAGGGTACATCTGACGGATTGGACGAAGGAAGTGCACTTGGCTGACTCGTCGGCTGGCTTGATGGTGATACTGACGGATGCAGAGAAGGTTGAGCTGTTGGGTCAGACGAAGGTGACTCACTTGGTGTGCTTGTTGGCTCTATCGATGGCGTGGCGCTGGGTTGTGAGGTTGGAACGCTTGACGGAGATGCACTGGGTGCAGTTGACGGAGACGCACTGGGTGAAGCTGACGGGATTGTGCTGGGTGTAGCTGACGGAGTTGCAGTTGGATAAGAGCTCGGTGCACTCGTCGGCTGGCTTGATGGCCAATCGGAGGGCTCGGATGAGGGAAGCACACTCGGCGCACCTGTCGGCTGGCTCGAAGGAGTTGCTGAGGGTTCGGCTGACACACTAGGCGAGGCAGATGGCTGGCTTGATGGACTGATCGAAGGTGATGCGGTTGGTAAGGCTGAGGGAGATACACTAGGGCTAGCTGAAGGTACGGTGCTCGGTGTTACTGATGGAAACTCAGTTGGAGTAGAACTTGGTTGACTCGTCGGAAGGTTTGATGGTGATACTGACGGATGCAGGGAAGGTTGAGCTGTTGGATTCGACGAAGGTAACGCACTTGGTGAACTTGTTGGCTTAGTCGATGGCAACGCACTGGGTTCTGATGATGGAACGTCTGACGGAGATGCACTGGGTGCACCTGACGGAGACGAGCTTGGCGCAACTGATGGAAATTTAGTTGGGGTCGAACTTGGAGAAGCTGACGGAAGTCGGCTCGGAGAAGCTGACGGTGATACCGAAGGAGATGCACTCGGACTTGAAGAAGGAAACGCGGAGGGCGATTCAGACGGTTCTAATGACGGAACGTCGCTTGGTGCAACTGATGGAGAGTGCGTCGGAACATCTGAGGGAGATACCGACGGAGATGAGCTTGGGCTGCTTGTTGGATGAGTGGATGGCGACGCAGAGGGTGATGATGATGGGAATTTGCTGGGAGTGGCTGATGGAGTTGCGCTTGGAGCATCTGAAGGAGAATGACTTGGAGCAGCTGACGGTGATACCGATGGAGATGAGCTTGGCCGGCTTGTTGGCTGAGATGATGGCGATGCAGATGGTGTTGATGATGGAGATTGGCTAGGTGCAGCTGACGGAGAATGACTCGGAGTAGCTGACGGAGTTACCGAAGGAGATGAGCTTGGTTTGCTTGTTGGTTGAGCGGATGGTGATGCAGATGGGCCAGATGATGGAGATGAGCTGGGAGCTGCTGATGGAGATGCACTTGGAGCAGATGATGGAGATGAACTCGGTGCATCCGAGGGAGAAGCCGAAGGAGTTGCGCTCGGATGACTTGTCGGTTGAGATGATGGCGATGCAGAAGGCGTTGTTGATGGAGATTGGCTCGGTGCAACTGATGGAGACGCAGTGGGCACAGCTGATGGAGATGAGCTGGGTTCAGCTGATGGTGAAGCCGAAGGAGATGCGCTTGGTTTGCTTGTCGGCTGACTTGAGGGGAATGCAGATGGCTCGGATGACGGAGACGAACTAGGCGAAGCTGATGGTGAATAACTCGGGGCAGCTGATGGAGTTGAAGATGGAGACGAGCTCGGCATACTTGTTGGAGAAATGGATGGTGACGCAGACGGTGCCGCTGACGGAGGGCTACTGGGTATATCTGTCGGAGTTGTGCTTGGTGAAGCGGACGGTGACGCAGATGGTGATGAGCTCGGTTTGTTTGTCGGCTGAGCTGACGGCCAAGCCGAAGGTGACGATGTTGGACTGTCCGATGGTGATGAGCTTGGTTTGCCTGTTGGCTCAATCGATGGCGATGCAGAAGGACTTGCAGATGGCTCATACGAGGCCGTAACCGAAGGACTTGATGACGGTACAGCAGAATTCAGTACACACTCGCGTTGGCCAGCAATATCGCCTTTCTTCAGAATCCAACAACATCTCGCAATTTTGCAAATATCATTTTTCTTCGGATTTTTGAAGCACTCAGATATTAATACATTGCACGATGCACCGTAGTCAATTGATGGAAAATCAGACGGAGATGCCGAGGGTGATGAGCTGGGCTCGTTTGTCGGATGAGCAGATGGTGTTGATGTAGGCACAGACGAAGGTGATGGACTAGGCAGAGCAGACGGAGATGGGCTTGGTTGGCTTGTTGGATAGCTCGATGGTTCCGAAGACACCATTGACTGCGCTACACAGTTTCTAAAGCCCTGATCATCTATCTGAAACCAACAACAGCTCGCTGTTAGGCAAATTGTTTCTTTCTCTGGATGATCGAAGCAGTCAATCATGAAAATAGTGCAGGCTTCAGACCAATCAATAGAAGGAGCAACTGACGGAGAAGCTGATGGAGACGAGCTTGGTTTGCTAGTAGGAAGCGTGGTTGGCGATGCAGATGGCTCAGATGAAGGAGATGAACTAGGTGTTGCTGATGGAAAAGCACTTGGAACGTTTGACGGCGTTACAGTTGGAGGAACTGAAGGAGACGAGCTCGGTTGCTTCGTCGGCTCTGCAGATGGCGTTGCGGAAGGTTTCGATGATGGAGATGAGCTTGGTGCAGCTGACGGAGATGGGCTTGGAGCCGCAGACGGCGATACTGAGGGAGACGAGCTTGGTCCACTTGTGGGCTGAGCAGATGGCGACGCAGATGGTGCTGATGATGGAGTCGAACTAGGTTCAGCCGACGGGGACTCTGATGCTGATGGGGCTAAGCTCGGTTTGCTCGTCGGCTCAGTTGATGGCGATGCAGATGGTGTTGATGATGGCGATGAACTGGGCAATGCAGACGGTGATGGGCTTGGGTCACTGGATGGAGATGCTGATGGCGATGAGCTTGGTGCACTCGAAGGATGTGCGGATGGTGATGTAGATGGCGATGCTGATGGAGACGAAGTGGGAGCAGCTGATGGTGAGTCGCTAGGTGTAGATGATGGAGAAGCTGATGGAGATGAGCTTGGTGCAACAGATGGATAGTTGGATGGTGATGAAGATGGTAGTGATGATGGAGACGAGCTTGGTTCAGCTGACGGTGATGGGCTTGGTTCAGCTGACGGATTTTCTGAAGGAGATGAACTTGGTTTGCTTGTCGGCTCAGTTGATGGCGATGCTGAAGGTTGTGTTGATGGAGAAGGGCTTGGCACATCTGATGGTAAATTGCTTGGTGTTTCTGACGGTGAAGTGCTCGGAGCAGCCGACGGAGATGCCGAATGAGTTGCGCTTGGTTTTGTTGTTGGATGATTTGATGGTGACTCTGATGGTGATGATGATGGAGATGCACTCGGCGCATCTGACGGCTCATCAGTTGGTGCAGCTGTTGGAAATACTGGCAAACATTGTCTTCTGCCCTCATCATCTGTCTGAAACCAACAACATTGTGCAATGTCACAACTTTCTGTAGCTGTTGAATCCGCGAAACAAATTGTGAGATGCATATCACAGCTGCAGCTCTCCTCACTCATCCCACCGCCGACGATACAAGATGAGAAGCGACAGTATATATTCTGGGTTGAACTCGATTGATTCTCCGGTAGGCAGCCACGAAAATCATCTGTCTTACAAGAGGAGTCTATTTCAGATGCGCACAGTGCAGGATTTCCAAATGCCTCTTCCATACATTTACATGACGATGTATCACAGCCATCTGTACAAAACGCTGGTAATATTGGATCTGAAAGTGCCTGAGTGAAGTTTTGGGCCGCATGAGCAACATGGCCCGAGAAGATTGTGATGGTGGCGGCTGCCGTGCACACCAGTAATTGCTTCATTTCTGTCACCGATTTATTGTTGTAATGATAGGCGCATATGAATGAATTCTGCCCAAAGGGTCTAGGATGCTCTTGCTTGCGTTGGGTTGGGCGTGTTGGTGTTTGTGTGTTGGCAGCAGAAGAGGGCTAAAAAGTTGGCGAGTTCCTTTTGTCAAAAGCCTTACGGAACGATGGGAGAAAATATTTCGTAGAATCGTTTGGATTAAAATACCATATTGTCAAAATTGGAATTTGTTTTTATTTCTTTTGCTTATGGCTCTTTTATTTTCTTCTTTCTCGACCTCTTTCCTGTGGGCTGCTTGAATGTTTTGTCACTTCGCGTACCTCCTCCGTACTTGTTTCTCGTCTACTTTCTTCCTTTTGTTTCTGAATTTCCGGAAAAATCCGGTTCTCATAGCTGACCTATATACCTAACAGGATATGTAAGTTACTCCTCCTTCTATCTCCTTAATTAAGCTGATTCTATTATTTGCCAAGTTGTGATTGTTTGATAGCTGTATCGAAAACATCTGGCTCACACCCTTTATGCTTGCTTCCTCGCTGTACTTGTGCTTGTGGCGAATGTAAAATTTAAGTGTAAAACAAAGGCAGAGAAATCCATAGAAGTAGAAGTTGGCAATGGTCAGGGCTTCCTAATTTTCTATAGAAGCTTATTGATTTGAGGGTATCAATCGGTAGCATCGTATCGCATCACTCACGCAAAATCAAACATCAAGCACAACAAGAACACCTCCAGCATGGGACATCTAGCGAACATATCTAATCCTAATCGCACAATTTTTCATGAGGAATACGATTATGGAGTCGGCGGAGATAGATTCTCGATCGTTATGGTGTATATTCATATATAATGATCTACACAAAACATAAGTAAATAAGCTCAAGTAAGGTAATATCATATATCATAAGTTATGGTCTGGTCCACTTGATAGAGAAAGACATAAACATTAAAACATTGTCTTGTTTTATTAAAATAATATGCAACTTCTGTGTAAAAGACATTGCAGACAGGTCTTTCGCATTTGTCGAATTTGTTCTAATATTACTTCCTATGACTATAATATCGATGCGAGAAAGGAATGAAGACAAAAGAATACGAAAAGCTTGATTCCTAAACAAATATTTTCTATAATAGGAGAGGTAAGGGTTATCTCCTCATCCTCACGTCATTCAACCGAAAAATTCACGGCTTAAGCTATTTCATCCCAGTTTTTACTCATGAGAGTCAATTTCCTGACTCTGCCACTCTTTTGAGCAACTAAGTTCGTGACATTATGAGCTGACCAGTCAGATGTATCTTCATCATCTACTGCAACAATGTAGTCACCAGCGAATACTTGCCCTACCAAAGGCGAATCACCCTTGATGCTGTGAACGATAGGCCCTTCGTTTGAAGTATCGACAATGAGGCCCAGCTTTCCTGCTGGTGCAAAGACCTCCCTTCGAACCCGTTTTGATGGCTTATCTATGAAGCTGGCGACAGCCCTCGATATTTCATCTACCACGTCACTCCCAACGTTATCAAACTCACTCGTGTCTGCTGATAAATCTGCTGCTAACAGCTGATGATCTCGACTGTTATCTCGTTTTGGACTGGCAATGCCAGCTTCCAGACCATCGCCTTGATCGGATTGGGATTCTTCTGAGAAACTGTTGGAATAGTCTGGAGCGACATACTCATCATAACGAGAGCTTCTTCCCGTTCGATGAGATTTTCCAGATTTGCATCTCTTGTACGTCCTGTGCGAAAAGATACTTAACACCACACATATAGCAAAACCAACGACTCCCAATACAATATACCGAATGAGATTATAGTTCGGACCAGTGTCTGCATCATAGCTTCCTTTCCTGAGCGCTTCCTTTTGTAACGCCCACAACGTTGATGTTGGTGATCCCGTTGGCTCAACTGATGGAGATGCCGATGGCATGGAGGATACACTTGGCATACCAGTGGGCGCAATCGATGGTGACGCAGTGGGGTGTGATGATGGACTAATTGATGGAGATGTAGTAGGATGATCTGAAGGAGATGAGCTGGGTCTATCTGTTGGGGAAGTTGACGGAGTTGCAGAGGGTTCAGACGAGGGAGACGCACTTGGCTGACTCGTCGGATGGATTGACGGTGACGCAGAGGGTGCATCTGACGGACTGGACGAAGGAGATGCACTTGGCTGACTCGTCGGCTGGCTTGATGGTGATACTGACGGATGCAGAGAAGGTTGAGCTGTTGGATCCGACGAAGGTAACGCACTTGGTGAGCTTGTTGGCTCTATCGAAGGCGTGGCGCTGGGTTGTGAGGTTGGAATGCTTGACGGAGATGCACTGGGTGCACCTGACGGAGACGCACTGGGTGAAGCTGACGGGATTGTGCTGGGTGTAGCTGACGGAGTTGCAGTTGGATAAGAGCTCGGTGCACTCGTCGGCTGGCTTGATGGCCAATCGGAGGGCTCGGATGAGGGAAGGGCACTTGGCGCACCTGTCGGCTGGCTCGAAGGAGTTGCTGAGGGTTCGGCTGACACACTAGGCGAGCCAGATGGTTGGCTTGATGGACTGATCGAAGGTGATGTGGTTGGCAAGGCTGAGGGAGATACACTAGGGCTAGCTGAAGGTACGGTGCTCGGTGTTACTGATGGAAACTCAGTTGGAGTAGAACTTGGTTGACTCGTCGGAAGGTTTGATGGTGATACTGACGGATGCAGGGAAGGTTGAGCTGTTGGATTCGACGAAGGTAACGCACTTGGTGAACTTGTTGGCTTAGTCGATGGCAACGCACTGGGTTCTGATGATGGAACGTCTGACGGAGATGCACTGGGTGCACCTGACGGAGACGAGCTTGGCGCAACTGATGGAAATTTAGTTGGGGTCGAACTTGGAGAAGCTGACGGAAGTCGGCTCGGAGAAGCTGACGGTGATACCGAAGGAGATGCACTCGGACTTGAAGAAGGAAACGCGGAGGGCGATTCAGACGGTTCTAATGACGGAACGTCGCTTGGTGCAACTGATGGAGAGTGCGTCGGAACATCTGAGGGAGATACCGACGGAGATGAGCTTGGGCTGCTTGTTGGATGAGTGGATGGCGACGCAGAGGGTGATGATGATGGGAATTTGCTGGGAGTGGCTGATGGAGTTGCGCTTGGAGCATCTGAAGGAGAATGACTTGGAGAAGCTGACGGTGATGCCGATGGAGATGAGCTTGGCCGGCTTGTTGGCTGAGATGATGGCGATGCAGATGGTGTTGATGATGGAGATTGGCTAGGTGCAGCTGACGGAGAATGACTCGGAGCAGCTGACGGAGTTACCGAAGGAGATGAGCTTGGTTTGCTTGTTGGTTGAGCGGATGGTGATGCAGATGGCTCCGATGATGGAGATGAGCTGGGAGCTGCTGATGGAGAAGCACTAGGAGAAACAGATGGAGATGAACTCGGTGCATCCGAGGGAGAAGCCGAAGGAGTTGCGCTCGGTTTGCTTGTCGGTTGAGATGATGGCGATGCAGAAGGTGTTGCTGACGGAGATTGGCTCGGTGCAACTGATGGAGACGCAGTGGGCGCAGCTGATGGAGATGAGCTGGGGTCAGCTGATGGTGAAGCCGAAGGAGATGTGCTTGGTTCGCTTGTCGGCTGACTTGTGGGGAATGCAGATGGCTCGGATGACGGAGACAAACTAGGCGAAGCTGATGGTGAATAACTCGGGGCAGCTGATGGAGTTGAAGATGGAGACGAGCTCGGCATACTTGTTGGCTGATTGGATGGTGACGCAGAAGGTGCCGCTGATGGAGAGCTGCTTGGTGCATCTGTCGGAGTTGTGCTTGGTGATGCGGACGGTGATGCAGATGGTGATGAGCTTGGTTTGCTTGTCGGCTTAGCGGACGGCCAAGCTGAAGGTGACGATGTTGGACTGTCCGATGGTGATGAGCTTGGTTTGCCTGTTGGCTCAATCGATGGCGATGCAGAAGGACTTGCAGATGGCTCATACGAGGCCGTAACCGAAGGACTTGATGACGGTACAGCAGAATTCAGTACACACTCGCGTTGGCCAGCATTATCGCCTTTCTTCAGTATCCAACAACATCTCGCAATTTTGCAAATACCAAAATTTTTTGGAGTTTTGAAGCACTCAGAAATGATTTCATCGCACGATGCACCGTAGTCAATTGATGGAAAATAAGACGGAGATGCTGAGGGTGATGGACTAGGCAGAGCAGACGGAGATGGGCTTGGTTGGCTTGTTGGATAGCTCGATGGTTCCGATGACACCATTGACTGCGTTACACAATCTCTTAAGCCCTGATCATCTATCTGAAACCAACAACAGCTCGCTGTTAGGCAAATTGTTTCTCTATCAGGATCATCAAAGCAGTCACTCATGAAAATATTGCAGGCATCAGACCAATCAATAGAAGGAGCAACTGACGGAGAAGCTGATGGAGACGAGCTTGGTTTGCTAGTAGGAAGCGTGGATGGCGATGCAGATGGCTCAGATGACGGAGATGAGCTTGGTGCAGCTGATGGTGATGAGCTTGGTGATGCTGACGGAGATAGTGATGGAGACGAGCTCGGTTGGCTTGTAGGAAGCGCAGATGGCGATGCAGAAGGTTTTGATGATGGAGATGAGCTTGGTGCAGCTGACGGAGATGGGCTTGGAGCCGCAGACGGCGACACTGAGGGAGACGAGCTTGGTCCACTTGTGGGATGAGCAGATGGCGATGCGGATGGCACGGATGATGGAGTCGAACTAGGTTCAGCCGACGGGGACTCTGATGGAGAAGAGCTTGGCATACTCGTTGGCTGAGTTGATGGTGATGCAGATGGCATTGAGGATGGAGTGCTGCTGGGTGCAGCTGATGGAGAAGCGCTTGGAGCTACCGAAGGCGTAACTGAAGGTGATGAGCTTGGCTTACTCGTCGGCTGCACAGATGGCGATGCAGATGGTGTTGATGATGGAGAAGCACTTGGAGCAGCTGAGGGACTTGAGCTTGGTTCAGCTGAAGGGGTTGCTGACGGAGTTGTGCTTGGTTTGCTCGTCGGATGACTTGATGGCGTTGCAGACGGTGATGCTGATGGAGATGGGCTTGGTTCAGCTGATGGAGACGAGCTAGGCGCAGCTGAAGGAGAAGCACTTGGAACATCTGATGGAGATGCACTTGGCGATACTGATGGGGCTAAGCTCGGTTTGCTTGTTGGCTGACTTGATGGCGATGCAGACGGTGATGATGATGGAGATGAACTGGGCAATGCAGATGGTGATGAGCTTGGGGCATCTGACGGAGCTGCTGATGGCGATGAGCTTGGTGCACTCGACGGATGTGCGGACGGTGATAATGATGGCGATGCTGATGGAGACGAAGTGGGAGCAGCTGATGGTGAGTCGCTGGGTGTAGATGATGGAGAAGCGGATGGAGACGAGCTTGGTTTGCTAGTAGGAAGTGTGGATGGCGATGCAGATGGCTCAGATGACGGTGATGAGCTTGGTGCAGCCGACGGTTGTGAGCTTGGTGCAGCTGACGGAGATAGTGATGGAGACGAGCTCGGTTGGCTTGTAGGAAGCGCAGATGGCGATGCAGAAGGTGTTGATGATGGAGAAGAACTGGGTGCAGCTGACGGAGATGGGCTCGGAGCCGCAGACGGCGACACTGAGGGAGACGAGCTTGGTCTGCTTGTTGGCGGTGCAGATGGCGATGCAGATGGCTCCGCTGATGGAGTCGAACTAGGTTCAGCCGACGGGGACTCTGATGGAGAGGAGCTTGGCACACTCGTTGGCTGTGCAGATGGTGATTCAGAAGGTGCCGCTGACGGAGAGCTACTGGGTGCAGCTGATGGGGAAGCACTTGGAGCTACCGATGGCGAGACTGAAGGTAATGAGCTGGGTTTGCTCGTCGGCTGCACAGATGGGGATGCAGATGGTGTTGATGATGGAGAAGCACTTGGAGCAGCGGAGGGACTTGAGCTTGGTTCATCTGAAGGGGTTGCTGACGGAGTTGCGCTTGGTTTGCTTGTGGGCTGACTAGATGGCGATGCAGAAGGTGTTGATGATGGTGATGAGCTTGGCTCGCTCGTCGGCTGACTTGATGGCGATGCAGTTGGGTCGGATGATGGATATGAACTAGGCTCAGCTGATGGATATGAACTAGGCTCAGCTGAAGGAGAAGCACTTGGAACATCCGAAGGAGATGCACTTGGCGATACTGAAGGAGTTGCGCTTGGTTTGCTCGTCGGCTGGCTTGATGGCGATGCAGATGGTGTTGATGATGGAGATGGACTTGGCACTGCAGACGGTGATGAGCTCGGGACATCTGATGGAGCTGCTGACGGCGATGAGCTTGGTTGATTCGACGGATGTGCCGACGGTGAAGTAGATGGCGTTGATGATGGAGGCGAACTGGGAGCAGCTGTTGGTATTTCACTTGGTGCAGCTGACGGAGATACCGAGGGAGTAAGGCTTGGTTTGCTTGTTGGATTTCTTGATGGCGATGCAGATGGCTGAGATGAAGGAGAATGACTTGGAGCAGCTGACGGAGATGAGCTTGGTACATCTGACGGAGAAGAACTAGGAGCATCTGAAGGAGTTTTAGTCGGAGATGTTGAAGGAAATGAGCTTGGATATCTCGAAGGAAGCGCCGATGGCGATGCAGATGGTTCGGTTGATGGTGATGAGCTTGGCACAGCTGACGGAGCATACGACGGAGTTACTGTTGGAGATCCCGATGGAAATGCGCTTGGTTTGCTCGAAGGATGGGTAGATGGCGCTGAAGATGGTGTTGATGATGGAGATGAACTTGGAGCAGCTGAAGGTGATGAGGTCGGAACAGCTGAAGGAGAGACTGAAGGTGATGAGCTGGGTTTGCTCGTCGGCTGCACAGATGGGGATGCAGATGGTGTTGATGATGGAGAAGCACTTGGAGCAGCGGAGGGACTTGAGCTTGGTTCAGCTGACGGAGATTCTGTAGGAGTTGCGCTTGGTTTGCTTGTGGGCTGACTAGATGGTGTTGCAGATGGTGTTGATGATGGTGACGAGCTTGGTTCGCTTGTCGGCTGACTTGATGGCGATGCAGATGGGTCGGATGATGGAGACGAACTAGGCTCAGCTGATGGATATGAACTAGGCTCAGCTGAAGGAGAAGCACTTGGAACATCCGAAGGAGATGCACTTGGCGATACTGAAGGAGTTGCGCTTGGTTTGCTCGTCGGCTGGCTTGATGGCGATGCAGATGGTGTTGATGATGGAGATGGACTTGGCACTGTAGACGGTGATGGGCTTGGGGCATCTGATGGAGAAGCTGACGGCGATGAGCTTGGTTCACTTGACGGATGTGCGGATGGTGATGTGGATGGTGTTGATGATGGAGACGAACTGGGAGCTGCTGTTGGTAAGTCACTTGGTGCAGCTGACGGAGATACCGAAGGAGATGAGCTTGGTTTGCCTGATGGATAGTTGGATGGCAACGCAGATGGCTGAGATGAAGGAGAATGACTTGGAGCAGCTGACGGAGAAGAGCTCGGTGAATCTGAAGGAGACCCTGAAGGAGATGAACTTGGTTTGCTCGTTGGCTGCACAGATGGCGATGCAGATGGTGTTGATGATGGAGACGAGCTTGGTTTAGCTGACGGTGATGGGCTCGGAGCTTCAGAAGGAGTTGCTGAAGGAGTTGCGCTTGGTTTGCTTGTCGGCTCAGTTGATGGCGATGCTGAAGGTTGTGTTGATGGAGAAGGGCTTGGCACATCTGATGGTAAATTGCTTGGTGTTTCTGATGGTGAACTGCTCGGAGCAGCCGACGGAGATGCCGAAGGAGATGCGCTTGGGTTTGTTGTTGGATGATTTGATGGTGACTCTGATGGTGATGATGATGGAGATGCACTCGGCGCATCTGACGGCTCATCAGTTGGAGCAGCTGTTGGAAATACTGGCAAACATTGTCTTCTGCCCTCATCATCTGTCTGAAACCAACAACATTGTGCAATGTCACAACTTCCTGAATCTTTTGATTCCGCGAAACATAGTGTAAGGTACATATCGCAGCTGCAGCTCTCCTCGCTCATCCCGCCGCCGACGATACAAGATGAGAAGCGACAGTATATATTCTGCGTGGAACTCAATTGATCCTCTGGTAGGCAGCCACGAAAACCATCTGTCTTACAAGAGGAGTCTATTTCAGATGCGCACAGTGCAGGATTTCCAAATGCCTCTTCCATACATCTACATGACGATGTATCACAGCCATCTGAACAAAACGCTGGTAATATTGGTTCTGAAAGTGCTCGAGTGAAGTTTTGGGCCGCATGAGCAACATGGCTCGAGAAGATTGTGATGGTGGCGGCTGCCGTGCACACCAGTAATAATTGCTTCATTTCTGTCTCCGTAGATTAATAACCGGCAGTATATAAGTAGTGCCCATGGCATGGTGAGAGAGCCCTGCCTGCAACTTTTTGCACATGAATGAGTTCAAGTAAAGTTGGCGATGAAAGGCTTGCGGTAAAATGTTTGTATTGTCGTAAATTAGATTGTTTGTCTATGTGAATCCAAAAGTTTGACGTTTGCTTACGCTTAAGTATCTTTCTCGTTTCTCCTTATCTATCTCTCATCTCTCCTTCCTCTTTTTTTGGCCAAAAGCCACACGACACGCTGTAACAAAACGCAAGAACCTTCTTTATCTTGCCATGCCAGATGCCAGCGCCAACACCGCACCGGCACATAAGCCGGACTTGTTCGCGCGTCGACTGATGGCTCTATGGACAGCTCATCGCCTCATATTCGACCATTGTCAACACGGTCATGGTCGTGATGATATTTTCAATGGAATTACGTCTGGAGACATATCTTGGCCATCACGGTCAATATCACGGCGATAGAATGATAATGCAATGAGTATAATCGCAATATGAACTAGATTGCTTCGATTGTCGGAGTTGCATGGAAGTGCACTAATGTAGCAGATCGGTACGGCATAGATTGGTGACGATTGGGGGGAGGGAAAGAAGGAGTACAACGTGGACATGAAGATTACATCGATACTAACTACAACCATCAACCACCAATACCATGCAATATAAAAAGAGTCTCATTTTGAAAAGTTGGTCTCCCGCGATTTTCTCATCGTCATCATTGCTACTATCTGAAGTCTCTCTCACAATACGAAGCCGGGTCGCTCAAGATCAGTTGGGGAATTTGTGTGGTCTCAGCAATGTTTCAATGCACAAATAATGCTTCCATCTTGCTGGCTCATCTTGTTGGCTTCACTATTTGCCACTGTAGTCAAATTCACTTACTCATCAACCTTCACAAACTACAGCAACAGCAAGTATTCCTCAGCCGAAACGTTGATCTGAGACTTCCGCAATCAAAATCTATGTGATCGAAGCTTCCATCATAATTGCTTCAGTCGGAGCTATCCTACAGTGCCCACATGAGATGTTTGTATCGGGCTCTGTCTTTGGAGTTGTGTACATCTAACTTTCTCCATATGACTCTGGCATCATCCCGTAGAAATAATAATGCAATCACCGGCGCCGATTTACAATGTTAATGAAAGCACGAAGGTGCGGTTGGAAATCCAATTCACAGCGTCGACAAGACTCTTGGGGCCGGGCCAGTCATTTCATCGGTCACGATGGCACCACAAACGATGGCGGCAGCAGAGCGAATTAAGGGTCGGTGTCTTTGATGATAAAATAATAAACATTTGAAGAAGGGAATACAGTGGGACGATGGATTCATTGCAGCCACGCTTTGTACGTTGTTGATTTTAAGCCTCAGTCAGGTAACATCATAAGTCATAGTCTTGTCCACTTGATAAAGAGACAAAACTATCGCCACAGAAGCAATTCACTCCTCTGTATATATCTTAACTAATACATCATTTTCTTGTTTTTATATAATCTGTGTGGACAAGATATTACAGACAGGTCTTTCGCATTTGTGGAATTTGTTACATAATTACTTCCTCTGACGATATGGTAGAAGCGAGCGAGTACCGAAGATGGTCTTGATAAAATGAACTATAAGCAAAAGAATACGATAAGCTCGATTGATTAAAACATATATTTCTACAATATGACAGATGAGGGTTATCTCCTCGTCCTCACGTTATTTGTACTTCTACACAAAAATGACGGCTTATGCTATTTCATCCCAGTTTTTACTCATAAGAGTCAATTTCCTAGCACTGCCACTCTTTCGAGCAACTAATTTCGTGACATTTTGAGCTGTCCAGTCGGATGTATCTTCACCATCTACTGCAACAATGTAGTCACCAGCGAACACTTGCCCTACCAAAGGCGAATCACCATTGATGCTGTGAACGATAGGCCCGTCGTCTGAAGTATCGACAATGAGGCCCAGCTTTCCTGCTGGCGCAAAGACCTCCCTTCGAACCCGCTTTGTTGGCTTATCTATGAAGCTGGTGACAGCCTTCGTTATTTCATCTACCACGTAACTCTCAACGTCATCAAACTCACTCGTTTCTGCTGACAAATCTGCTGCTAACGGCTGATGATCTTGTATGTTATCTCGTTTAATTGGTTTTGGACTTGCAATGCCAGCTTCCAGACCATCGCCTTGATCGGATTGGGATTCTTCGGAGAAACTGTTGGAATAAAATGGAGCGACATAATCGATATAACGAGAGATTCTTCCCCTTGACGACGATCTTTCCCGCCGATAAGATCCTCCAGATCTGCATCTCTTGTACGTCCTGTGCGAAAAGATACTTAACACCACAATAGCAGCACAACCAACGACTCCAAATACAATGTAACGAATGAGATCATAGTTCGGACCAGTGTCTGCATCATAGCTTCCTTTCCTGATCGCTTCCTTTTGTAATGCCCACAACGTCGATGTTGGTGATCCTGTTGGCTCAACTGATGGAGACGCCGAGGGCATGGAGGATACACTTGGCACACCAGTCGGCGCAATCGATGGTGACGCAGTGGGGTGTGATGATGGACTAATTGACGGAGATGTAGTAGGATGATCTGAGGGCGATGAGCTGGGTCTATCTGTTGGGGAAGTTGACGGAGTTGCAGAGGGTGCATCTGACGGACTGGACGAAGGAAGTGCACTTGGTTGACTCGTCGGCTGACTTGATGGTGATACTGACGGATGCAGAGAAGGTTGAGCTGTTGGATCCGACGAAGGTGACGCACTTGGTGTGCTTGTTGGCTCTATCGATGGCGTGGCGCTGGGTTGTGAGGTTGGAATGCTTGACGGAGATGCACTGGGTGCAGTTGACGGAGACGCACTGGGTGAAGCTGACGGGATTGTGCTGGGTGTAGCTGACGGACTTGCAGTTGGATAAGAGCTCGGTGCACTCGTCGGCTGGCTTGATGGCCAATCGGAGGGCTCGGATGTGGGAAGTGCACTTGGCGCACCTGTCGGCTGGCTCGAAGGAGTTGCTGAGGGTTCGGAAGACACACTCGGCAAAACAGATGGATGGCTTGACGGACTGATCGAAGGTGATGCTGTTGGTAAGGCTGACGGAGATACACTAGGGCTAGCTGAAGGAACACTGCTCGGTGTTACTGATGGAATCTCAGTTGGAGTAGAACTTGGATGACTCGTCGGAAGGCTTGATGGTGATACTGACGGATGCAGGGTGGGCTGGGATGTTGGATTCGACGAAGGTAACGCACTTGGTGAGCTTGTTGGCTTAGTCGATGGCAACGCACTGGGTTCTGATGATGGAACGTCTGACGGAGATGCACTGGGTGCAGCTGACGGAGACGAGCTTGGTGCAACTGATGGAAATTTAGTTGGGGTCGAACTTGGAGAAGCTGACGGAAGTCGGCTCGGAGAAGCTGACGGTGATACTGAAGGAGATGCACTCGGGCTGGCTGTAGGAAGAGCGGAGGGCGATTCGGACGGTTCTAATGACGGAACGTCGCTTGGTGCAACTGATGGAGAGTGAGTCGGAACATCTGAGGGAGATGCTGACGGAAATGAGCTTGGGCTGCTTGTCGGAAGAGTGGATGGCGACGCAGAGGGTGATGATGATGGGAACTTGCTGGGAGTGGCTGATGGAGTTGCGCTTGGAGCATCTGAAGGAGAATGACTTGGAGCAGCTGACGGTGATACCGATGGAGATGAGCTTGGCCGGCTTGTTGGCTGAGATGATGGCGATGCAGATGGTGTTGATGATGGAGATTGGCTAGGTGCAGCTGACGGAGAATGACTTGGAGCAGCTGACGGAGTTACCGAAGGAGATGAGCTTGGTTTGCTTGTTGGTTGAGCGGATGGTGATGCAGATGGTCCAGATGATGGAGATGAGCTGGGAGCTGCTGATGGAGAAGCACTTGGAGAAACAGATGGAGATGAACTCGGTGCATCCGAGGGAGAAGCCGAAGGAGTTGCGCTCGGATGACTTGTCGGTTGAGATGATGGCGATGCAGAAGGCGTTGCTGACGGAGATTGGCTCGGTGCAACTGATGGAGACGCAGAGGGCGCAGCTGATGGAGATGAGCTGGGTTCAGCTGATGGTGAAGCCGAAGGAGATGTGCTTGGTTCGCTTGTCGGCTGACTTGAGGGGAATGCAGACGGTGCTGATGACGGAAACGAACTAGGCGAAGCTGATGGTGAATAACTCGGGGCAGCTGATGGGGTGGAAGATGGAGACGAGCTCGGCATACTTGTTGGCTGAGTGGACGGTGACGCAGACGGTGCCGCTGATGGAGAGTGACTGGGTTTATCTGTCGGAGTTGTGCTTGGTGAAGTGGACGGTGATGCAGATGGTGATGAGCTTGGTTTGCTTGTCGGCTGAGCGGACGGCCAAGCTGAAGGTGACGATGTTGGACTGTCCGATGGTGATGAGCTTGGTTTGCCCGTTGGCTCAATCGATGGCGATGCGGAAGGACTTGCAGATGGCTCATATGAGGCCGTAACTGAAGGACTTGATGAAGGTGCAGCAGAATTCAGTACACACTCGCGTTGGCCAGCAATATCGCCTTTCTTCAGCCCAAAACAACATCTAGCAATTTTGCAAATACCATCATTTTTCGGTTTCTTGAAGCACTCAGAAATTAACGCACCGCACGAAGCACCGTAGTCAATTGTTGGAATATGTGACGGTGACATCGAGGGTGATGAGCTGGGTTGGCTTGTTGGATGAGCAGATGGTGTTGATGTAGGCACATCTGAAGGTGATGGACTGGGCAAAGCAGACGGAGATGGGCTTGGTTGGCTTGTTGGATAGCTAGATGGTTCTGACGACACCATTGACTGCGCTACACAGTTTCTAAAGCCCTGATCATCTATCTGAAACCAACAACAGCTCGCTGTTAGGCAAATTGTTTCTTTCTCTGGATGATCGAAGCAGTCTAATATGAAAACATCACATGATTCAGACCAGTTAATAGAAGGAGCAACTGACGGAGAAGCTGATGGAGATGAGCTTGGTTCGCTTGTGGGAAGCGTGGATGGCGATGCAGATGGCCCAGATGACGGATATGAGCTAGGTGCAGCTGACGGTGATGAGCTTGGTGATGCTGACGGTGATAGTGATGGAGACGAGCTCGGTGCGCTCGAAGGCTCTGCAGATGGTGATGCAGATGGCTCGGATGATGGAGATGAACTGGGTGCAGCTGACGGAGATGGGCTCGGAGCCGCAGACGGCGACACAGAGGGAGAAGAGCTCGGTCCACTTGTCGGCTGAGCAGATGGCGATGCAGATGGCTCTGTTGATGGAGTCGAACTAGGAGCAGCCGAAGGGGACTCCGATGGAGAAGAGCTTGGCACACTCGTTGGCTGTGAAGATGGTGATGCAGATGGTGATGAGGACGGAGTGCTGCTTGGTGCAGCTGATGGAGAAGCGCTTGGAGCTACCGATGGCGAGACTGAAGGCGATGAGCTTGGCTTGCTTGTCGGCTGACTTGATGGCGATGCAGATGGTGTTGATGATGGAGAAGCACTTGGAGCAGCGGAGGGACTTGAGCTTGGTTCAGCTGACGGGGTTGCTGAAGGAGTTGCGCTTGGTTCGCTTGTCGGCTGACTTGATGGCGATGCAGATGGGTAGGATGATGGTGATGGACTGGGCTTAGCTGACGGAGACGAGCTAGGCTCAGCTGAAGGAGAAGCACTTGGAACATCTGTTGGAGATGCACTTGGGGATACTGATGGGGCTAAGCTTGGTTTGCTTGTTGGCTGACTTGATGGCGATGCAGACGGTGATGATGATGGCGATGAACTGGGCAATGCAGATGGTGATGGGCTTGGGGCACTCGATGGAGCTGCTGATGGCGATGAGCTTGGTGCACTCGATGGATGTGCGGACGGTGATAATGATGGAGAAGCTGATGGAGACGAAGAGGGAGCAGCTGATGGTGAGGCGCTGGGCGTAGTTGATGGAAGAGCTGATGGAGACGAGCTTGGTTTGCTTGTAGGAAGCGTGGATGGCGATGCAGATGGCTCAGATGACGGAGATGAACTAGGTGCAGCTGATGGTGATGAGCTTGGTGATGCTGACGGAGATAGTGATGGAGACGAGCTCGGTGCGCTCGAAGGCTCTGTAGATGGTGATGCAGATGGCTCGGATGATGGAGATGAACTGGGTGCAGCTGACGGAGATGGGCTCGGAGCCGCAGACGGCGACACAGAGGGAGAAGAGCTCGGTCCACTTGTCGGCTGAGCAGATGGCGATGCAGATGGGACGGATGATGGAGTCGAACTAGGAGCAGCCGACGGAGACTCCGATGGAGAAGAGCTTGGCACACTCGTTGGCTGTGAAGATGGTGATGCAGATGGTGATGAGGACGGAGTGCTGCTTGGTGCAGCTGATGGAGAAGCGCTTGGAGCTACCGAAGGCGTAACTGAAGGTGATGAGCTTGGCTTACTCGTCGGCTGACTTGATGGCGATGCAGATGGTGTTGATGATGGAGAAGCACTTGGAGCAGCAGAGGGACTTGAGCTTGGTTCAACTGACGGGGTTGCTGAAGGAGTTGCGCTTGGTTTACTCGTCGGCTCAGTTGATGGCAATGCACTTGGTGATGCTGATGGAGATGGGCTTGGTTCAGCTGACGGAGACGAGCTAGGCTCAGCTGAAGGAGAAGCACTTGGAACATCTGTTGGAGATGCACTTGGTGATACTGATGGGGCTAAGCTTGGTTTGCTTGTCGGCTGACTTGATGGCGATGCAGACGGTGATGATGATGGAGATGAACTGGGCAATACAGATGGTGACGAGCTTGGGGCACTCGATGGAGCTGCTGATGGCGATGAGCTTGGTGCACTCGATGGATGTGCGGACGGTGATAATGATGGCGATGCTGATGGAGACGAAGTGGGAGCAGCTGATGGTGAGGCGCTGGGCGTAGTTGATGGAGAAGCTGATGGAGATGAGCTTGGTTTGCTTGTAGGAAGCGTGGATGGCGATGCAGATGGCTCAGATGACGGAGATGAACTAGGTGCAGCTGATGGTGATGAGCTTGGTGATGCTGACGGAGATAGTGATGGAGACGAGCTCGGTGCGCTCGAAGGCTCTGTAGATGGTGATGCAGATGGCTCGGATGATGGAGATGAACTGGGTGCAGCTGAAGGAGATGAGCTTGGAGCCGCAGACGGCGACACTGAGGGAGACGAGCTTGGTCTACTTGTCGGCTGAGCAGATGGCGATGCAGATGGGACGGATGATGGAGTCGAACTAGGAGCAGCCGACGGAGACTCCGATGGAGAAGAGCTTGGCACACTCGTTGGCTGTGAAGATGGTGATGCAGATGGTGATGAGGACGGAGTGCTGCTTGGTGCAGCTGATGGAGAAGCGCTTGGAGCTACCGAAGGCGTAACTGAAGGTGATGAGCTTGGCTTACTCGTCGGCTGACTTGATGGCGATGCAGATGGTGTTGATGATGGAGAAGCACTTGGAGCAGCAGAGGGACTTGAGCTTGGTTCAACTGACGGGGTTGCTGAAGGAGTTGCGCTTGGTTTACTCGTCGGCTCAGTTGATGGCAATGCACTTGGTGATGCTGATGGAGATGGGCTTGGTTCAGCTGACGGAGACGAGCTAGGCTCAGCTGAAGGAGAAGCACTAGGAACATCTGATGGAGATGCACTTGGTGATACTGATGGGGCTAAGCTTGGTTTGCTTGTCGGCTGACTTGATGGCGATGCAGACGGTGATGATGATGGAGATGAACTGGGCAATACAGATGGTGACGAGCTTGGGGCACTCGATGGAGCTGCTGATGGCGATGAGCTTGGTGCACTCGACGGATGTGCGGAAGGTGATAATGATGGCGTTGCTGATGGAGACGAAGTGGGAGCAGCTGATGGTGAGACGCTGGGCGTAGTTGATGGAGAAGCTGATGGAGACGAGCTTGGTTTGCTTGTGGGAAGCGTGGATGGCGATGCAGATGGCTCAGATGACGGAGATGAGCTTGGTGCAGCTGACGGAGATGAGCTTGGTGATGCTGACGGAGATAGTGATGGAGATGAGCTCGGTTCGCTCGAAGGCTCTGCAGATGGTGATGCAGTTGGCTCGGATGATGGAGAAGAACTGGGATCAGCTGACGGTGATTGACTCGGAGCCGCAGACGGCGACACAGAGGGAGACGAGCTGGGTTTGCTTGTGGGCTGAGCAGATGGCGATGCAGATGGGACGGATGATGGAGTCGAAGTAGGTGAAGCTGATGGAGTTGAAGATGGAGACGAGCTTGGCACACTCGTTGGCTGAGCAGATGGTGATGCAGATGGCGTTGAGGACGGAGTGCTGCTGGGTGCAGCTGATGGAGAAGCACTTGGTGCAGCAGAGGGACTTGAGCTTGGTTCAGCTGACGGGGTTGCTGAAGGAGTTGCGCTTGGTTTACTCGTCGGCTCAGTTGATGGCGATGCAGACGGTGTTGCTGAAGGAGTTGCGCTTGGTTCAGCTGACGGAGACGAGCTGGGCTCAGCTGATGGAGAAGCACTTGGAACATCTGTTGGAGATGCACTTGGTGATACTGATGGGGCGAAGCTTGGTTTGCTTGTCGGCTGACTTGATGGCGATGCAGACGGTGATGATGATGGAGATGAACTGGGCAATGCAGATGGTGATGAGCTTGGGGCACTCGATGGAGCTGCTGATGGCGATGAGCTTGGTGCACTCGATGGATGTGCGGACGGTGATAATGATGGCGTTGCTGATGGAGACGAAGTGGGAGCAGCTGATGGTGAGACGCTGGGCGTAGTTGATGGAGAAGCTGATGGAGACGAGCTTGGTTTGCTTGTGGGAAGCGTGGATGGCGATGCAGATGGCTCAGATGACGGAGATGAGCTTGGTGCAGCTGACGGAGATGAGCTTGGTGATGCTGACGGAGATAGTGATGGAGATGAGCTCGGTTCGCTCGAAGGCTCTGCAGATGGTGATGCAGTTGGCTCGGACGATGGAGATAAGCTGGGATCAGCTGACGGTGATGGACTCGGAGCTGCAGACGGCGACACAGAGGGAGAAGAGCTTGGTTTGCTTGTGGGCTGATCAGATGGCGATGCAGATGGCTCCGATGACGGAGTCGAAGTAGGCGAAGCTGATGGAGCTGAAGATGGAGACGAGCTCGGCATCCTTGTTGGAGGAATGGATGGTGACGTAGACGGTGCCGCTGACGGAGAGCTGCTGGGTGCATCTGTCGGTGTTGTGCTTGGTGAAGCGGACGGTGATGCAGATGGTGATGAGCTTGGTTTGCTTGTCGGCTGAGCGGACGGCGAAGCCGAAGGTAATGATGTTGGACTGTCCGATGGTGATGAGCTTGGTTTGCCCGTTGGCTGAATCGATGGCGATGCAGAAGGACTTGCAGATGGCTCATATGAGGCCGTAACCGAAGGACTTGATGACGGTGCAGCAGAATTCAGTACACACTCGCGTTGGCCAGCATTATCGCCTTTCTCCAGAATAAAACAACATCTCGCAACTTTGCAAATATCAGATTTTCTTGGATTCTTGAAGCACTCAGAAAGGATTTCATCGCACGATGCACTGTAGTCAACTGTTGGAAAACCCGACGGAGATGCCGAGGGTAAGGAGCTGGGTTGGCTTGTTGGATGAGCAGATGGTGTTGATGTAGGCACAGACGAAGGTGATGAACTAGGCAAAGCAGATGGAGATGAGCTTGGTTGGCTTGTTGGATAGCTAGATGGTTCCGAAGACACCATTGACTGCGTTACACAATCTCTTAAGCCCTGATCATCTATTTGAAACCAGCAACAGCTCGCTGTTAGGCAAATTGTTTGTTTCTCTGGTTGCTCCAAGCAGTCCAATATGAAGACAGTACAGGCTTCAGACCAATCAATAGAAGGAGCAACTGACGGAGAAGCTGATGGAGACGAGCTTGGTTTGCTTGTGGGAAGCGTGGATGGCGATGCAGATGGCCCAGATGATGGAGATGAGCTTGGTGCAGCTGATGGCGATGAGCTTGGTACATCTGATGGAGATTGCGATGGAGATGAGCTCGGTTCACTCGAAGGGTCTGCAGATGGTGATGCAGATGGCTTGGATGATGGAGATAAGCTAGGTGCAGCTGACGGAGATGGGCTTGGAGCCGCAGACGGCGACTCTGACGGAGATGAGCTTGGTTGGTTTGTCGGATGATTGGATGGTGTTGCAGATGGCTTGGATGATGGAGACGAACTAGGTAACGCTGATGGTGATGCAGATGGAGAAAAGCTTGGCACACTTGTTGGATGAGTGGATGGTGCTGCAGAAGGTGCTGCTGACGGAGAGCTGCTGGGTGCAGCTGATGGAGAAGCACTTGGTGCTACCGATGGAGTAACTGAAGGTGATGAGCTGGGTTTGCTCGTCGGCTGCACAGATGGTGATGCAGATGGTATTGAGGATGGAGAAGCACTTGGAGAAGCGGAGGGACTTGAGCTTGGTTCAGCTGACGGGGTTGCTGAAGGAGTTGCGCTTGGTTCTCTTGTCGGCTGACTTGATGGCGACGCAGATGGGTAGGATGATGGTGATGGACTGGGCACTGCAGATGGTAATAGGCTCGGTGCATATGTTGGATTTGCTGATGGCGATGAGCTTGGTTCACTCGACGGATGTGCCGACGGTGAAGTTGATGGTGTTGATGATGGGGATGCACTTGGAGCAGCCGATGGTGAGGCGCTGGGTGCATCTGACGGAGATACTGAAGGAGTTATGCTTGGTTTGCTTGTTGGATTGCTGGAAGGTGACGCTGATGGCTCAGATGAAGGAGAGTCACTTGGTGCTGCTGACGGAGAAGAGCTTGGTGCAGCTGACGGAGAAGAGCTTGGAGCATCCGACGGAGTTACAGTTGGAGACGCCGAAGGAAATGAGCTTGGTTGGCTAGTAGGAAGCGCCGATGGCGATGCAGATGGGTAGGTCGATGGAGATGAGCTTGGTGCAGCAGACGGAGAAGTGCTCGGATCAGCTGATGGAGATGCTGATGGAGTTGTTGTTGGGCTGCTTGAAGGGTGGACAGATGGTGATGCAGACGGGTCGGATGACGGAGATGAGCTTGGTGCAGCTGACGGAGAAGTGCTCGGAGCATCTGAAGGAGACCCTGAAGGAGACGCGCTGGGATTACTTGAAGGATGAGCAGATGGCGATGCAGATGGTTCTGACGATGGAGATGAAGTTGGTTCAGATGACGGAGAAGAGCTCGGTATAGTTGACGGTTGTGCCGATGGCGATGAGCTTGGTTTGCTGGTCGGTTCTGCAGATGGTGATACAGAGGGTTCTGCTGATGGAGTAGCGCTTGGAGCAGCGGAGGGACTCAAGCTTGGTAAAGTCGACGGGGTTGCTGAAGGAGTTAAACTCGGTGTTCTCGTTGGCTGACTTGATGGTGATGCTGATGGTGTTGATGACGGAGATGGACTGGGTTCTACAGACGGTGTAGAGGTTGGAGAAGCTGACGGAGATGAGCTTGGTGCAGCTGACGGAGATACCGAAGGAGAAGAGCTTGGTTTGTTTGTTGGATTGCTGGATGGCAATGCAGATGGTGTTGGCGAAGGATATGAACTAGGAGCTACTGATGGTGATGAAGTTGGGGTTGCTGACGGAGAAGAGCTCGGAGAATCTGAAGGAGACCCTGAAGGAGAAGGACTTGGTTTGCTCGTTGGCTGCACAGATGGCGATGAAGATGGTTCTGATGATGGAGATGAGCTTGGTTTAGCTGACGGTGACGGGCTCGGGGCTTCAGACGGAGTTGTTGAAGGAGGTTGCGATTTTGAAGGTTGTGTTGATGGAGAAGGGCTTGGCACATCTGATGGTGAGTGGCTTGGTGCAGCCGACGGTGAAGTGCTCGGAGATGCCGACGGAAAAGCCGAAGGAGATGCGCTTGGGTTTGTTGTTGGATGATTTGATGGTGACACTGATGGTGATGATGATGGAGATGCACTCGGCGCATCTGACGGCTCATCAGTTGGTGCAGCTGTTGGAAATACTGGCAAACATTCTCTTCTGCCCTCATCATCTGTCTGAAACCAACAACATTGTGCAATGTCACAACTTCCTCCTGAAGCTGTTCGATCTGTGAAACAGTGCGTGAGGTACATATCACAGCTGCAGCTCTCCTCACTCATCCCACCGCCGACGATGCAAGATGAGAAGCGACAGTATATGTTCTCTGTTGAACTTAATTGATCCTCCGGTAGGCAGACACGAAATTCATCTGTCTTACAAGAGGAGTCTATTTCAGATGCGCACAGTGCAGGATTTCCAAATGCCTCTTCCATACATCTACATGACGATGTATCACAGCCATCTGAACAGAATGGTGGTAATATTGGTTCTGAAAGTGCTCGGGTGAAGTTTTGGGCCGCATGAGCAACATGGCTCGAGAGGACGGTGGCGGCTGCCATGCACACCAGTAATTGCTTCATTTCTGTCGCGGAATGATTGTAATGCTAGGCGCTTGTATTAATTGTGATATGCACAGAGCGCTATGGTGCTCTTTTGCTGCGTTGTGTTGTTGGCAGCAAGTCCTGGTCACTGCGGCCCGGATGGTTTCGAGGTGCTTGTCGCCGAATGATTGTTGTAATGATAAATTAATTATCCGCCCCGTGTATTATTGTACTTGTTGTCAGTGCCATGGGGGAGACTGCAACCTATAAGTATTGCACATGAGTTCAAGCAAAGTTGGCGATGAAAGGCTTGCGGTAAAACGTTTGTATCGTTGTAAATTACATTTTGTTCCGGTGAATCACTTATCAATAATTTTTTATTTAGAAGATTGACTTTTGCTTAGCTTGTATAGTTTCTTGTTTCTTCTTACCTTTCTCTGTCCGCTCGCTTCTGCTAATAAACTTCTTCTGGAGAGTCTGCTCAGCTCGGCCGGGGGGAAAAGAGAGTGCGTAAGGGGGGGGAAAAGAGGGGGAAAAATTGCGAGCGAAGCGAGCGTAGACGAGAAAGGAAGGAGGAGAGAGAGAAAGAGAGACGAACGAAGTGATACAGCTCTAGAGGAATATGCAGTGTTTAGATCCCTTAGACCTCACATAAGGGACGAATGGAGGAGGTACAGAGTACAACTCATCGCTTGTTGATACTTAGCTAAGTAAGTTTAAGACATAATGTCGCCTATTATGCTCTAGTTTCGCCTCAGACGCAGTTTGTGACGTGTCAATAGAGACGGGCATCAAATAAATTATAGGTCGTGACGTTGATGTGCCAATATCATCTCATAGTTGTAATGGCAGCATAGACCTTCCGATGCTATTTGCTTTCTCTTATAGTTTGTGACATGCCAATGGAAACGGGCATCAAACAATGATCTTCTCATGGTAGTGGATAGACCTTCCTTTCAACAACAGAATGCGATGCTACTATTTTCAAGTCATCCTTGGCAATCCTGTATGTTTCCTCGTACTCATCTTCTCATTGAGCATGCAACTTTATTAAGTAGGTAGATAGGCTGTCACACGTAATCGCTGATGTCGTTGCTCCAACACGCGTTTGCATAATTATGTCCGTATCAACATCATATCTTTTCCTCGCAACAACTGCATGCAACAGGTTTTGTTGCTGTTTCGACAATTTAACTACAAGAGTCTTCTCGCAAGACTGCCATCCTGTGCCGTAGCAATCTTTGCATATCAACCCGATGCACTGCACAAACCGAGGCTTCCCCGTCGTGTAGATTAATTTCACACTTTTGCCTGCGTCAATGTTGAGACTTTCAATAAGGACATTTACCATCAGCATAACCAAACACCTCCAAACCAAAGCAACCCTTTTGCTGATAGACTGTATAGATACTTCTTACATCACCTACTGTTTTCCGAGGGTCGGGCTTCCGCAATATGTCGAAGTCGACTTCTTTTTGTTGTCGAAGCGGTGCAGCGGCGGTAGTAGTATTAGTGGTGGCAGTTTCATTGTCATGGTCCCATACACATGTGAATATCATGATGATATTGTTGAAAACTGGCGATTTAAAGTCAGTAGGGTTTGTCGGCCGTTGCCATTACTGCTTTGTCTTCTTATTGTCTCACCACTCAGGGCAAGTGAAATTTGTCGATGGTGGTTTTCCAATCGCCGCGTGGATGCCACCTTCCCCGTAGGTTCAGCCCCTCCCGCCGCAAGCTTATTGGAGAGGCCACGCCAGTGGCCTTCTGTTCTACCTGTTTTGGTCATTACCGCTGCTAAATGAAGACGGAATGGTGGGCACTGCTGATCTCGAGGGTAGTGCGGTATTTTGGCATCTTTTTCATGTCCGACGCACAAGTTCTTGGAGATTTTGCAAATTTTGAGGTCTGTACGTCGATTCTGCCTTCCTTATTTATTCTGCCTTCCTTATTTTTTCCAGCTCCGATTTGGCCCAGCTCATCTCCTCTTGTAGATACGTACTTATGAAGTGATGGAGGCAGAACAACTCTTGGAACATTCTGAGGGAGCGGCTCCGGGTTGGTTGCTGAGTGGAGAGTGACATTGGTGCTTCTTCTTCGGTAGCTCTGTTGCTCACGAAGAGGGTGCATCACTTATTGTTATGTATTTCCACTGGACACGGTCTGCGTGGTACTAATTGTGTGACGAATCACAATTTCACTTCGCCCTTGCGTTGACCCAAATAACTCAGATGATGTCATCGTGAATCACCGCCCTTCCTGTCATGTATGAGTATGAGGAAAGCTGGATGCACAGAATTATGAAAAATTAGCATGCGTGTACTACAAGTACAAGGGAATACATCAAGCTCATGCGTTACAATAATGTGTTTGAAGGTAACCAGACAAGGGCACGCCAAGCTAATGCTGCTGCGGCCGCTTGACCTGCCGAGTTTTTGCAACGCTTAGCCTTAATGCCGTTCACCAGCGACAAGTTAAGAGGAGGTAAAAAACGACAAGTTAATAGGAGGTAAGTTAGTTTGGAAGAAATGTATTACAAAATATAGAATGTGTGAGGATGTTATCCGTAGTGGTTAGCACACATGTGTCCTAACATGGACATTGGGTTGACACTCCTCGCCAGTGTTTCTTCTCTTGGTCATTCAGCACAGCACAAATATCAGCTTTCAGCTTCCCAGCCGCCCCTTTGAAGATTGAAGACAACAAATTGTGATCAATGTGCTAGAGCTTTGTTGCATAATTATTTTTCTGACGAGGACTGAAGATGGTCTTGATAAAATGAACTATATGCAAAAGAATACGATAAGCTTGATTGATTAAAACATATATTTCTACAATAGGAGAGATGAGGGTTATCTCCTCATCCTCACGTTATTTCTACTTCTACACATAATGGCATATGCCTCACATCCACGGCTTAGGCTAGGTCGTCCCAGTTTTTACTCATAAGAGTCAATTTCCTAGCACTGCCACTCTTTCGAGCAACTAATTTCGTGACATAATGAGCTGACCAGTCGGATGTATCTTCGCCATCTACTGCAACAATGTAGTCACCAGCGAACACTTGTCCTACCAACGGCGAATCACCATTGATGCTGTGAACGACAGGCCCGTCGTTTGAAGTATCGACAATGATGCCAAGCTTTCCTGCTGGCGCAAAGACCTCCCTTCGAACCCGCATTGTTGGCTTATCTATGAAGCTGGTGACAGCCTTCGTTATTTCATCTACCACGTAACTCTCAACGTCATCAAACTCACTCGTTTCTGCTGACAAATCTGCTGCTAACGGCTGATGATCTCGTATATTATCTCGTTTAATTGGTTTTGGACTGGCAATGCCAGCTTCCAGACCATCGCCTTGATCTGATTGGGATTCTTCTGAGAAACTGTTGGAATAGTCTGGAGCGACATACTCATCATAACGAGAGATTCTTCCCCTTGACGATCGATGAAGACGACTTCTTCCCCTTGACGACGATCTTTCCCGCCGATAAGATCCTCCAGATTTGCATCTCTTGTACGTCATGTGCGAAAAGATACTTATCGCCACAATAGCAGCAAAACCAACAACTCCAAATACAATATAACGAATGAGATCATAGTTCGGACCAGTGTCTGCATCATAGCTTCCTTTCCTGATCGCTTCCTTTTGTAATGCCCACAACGTCGATGTTGGTGATCCTGTTGGCTCAACTGATGGAGACGCCGAGGGCATGGAGGACACACTTGGCATTCCAGTCGGCGCAATCGATGGTGACGCAGTGGGTTGTGAGGTTGGAATGCTTGACGGAGATGTAGTAGGATGAGCTGAGGGAGATAAGCTGGGTCTATCTGTTGGGGAAGTTGACGGAGTTGCAGAGGGTACATTTGATGGACTGGACGAAGGAGATGCACTTGGTTGACTCGTCGGCTGGCTTGATGGTGATACTGACGGATGCAGAGAAGGTTGAGCTGTTGGATCCGACGAAGGTAACGCACTTGGTGAGCTTGTTGGCTCTATCGAAGGCGTGGCGCTGGGTTGTGAGGTTGGAATGCTTGACGGAGATGCACTGGGTGCACCTGACGGAGACGCACTGGGTGAAGCTGACGGGATTGTGCTGGGTGTAGCTGACGGACTTGCAGTTGGATAAGAGCTCGGTGCACTTGTCGGCTGGCTTGATGGCCAATCGGAGGGCTCGGATGAGGGAAGGGCACTTGGCGCACCTGTCGGCGGGCTCGAAGGAGTTGCTGAGGGTTCGGCTGACACACTCGGCGAAACAGATGGATGGCTTGACGGACTGATCGAAGGTGATGCTGTTGGTAAGGCTGACGGAGATACACTAGGGCTAGCTGAAGGAACACTGCTCGGTGTTACTGATGGAATCTCAGTTGGAGTAGAACTTGGATGACTCGTCGGAAGGCTTGATGGTGATACTGACGGTTGCAGGGTGGGTTGAGCTGTTGGATTCGACGAAGGTAACGCACTTGGTGAGCTTGTTGGCTTGGTCGATGGCAACGCACTGGGTTCTGATGATGGAACGTCTGACGGAGATGCACTGGGTACAGCTGACGGAGACGAGCTTGGCGCAACTGATGGAAATTTAGTTGGGGTCGAACTTGGAGAAGCTGACGGAAGTCGGCTCGGAGAAGCTGACGGAGATGCCGAAGGAGATGCACTTGGACTTGAAGAAGGAAACGCGGAGGGCGATTCAGACGGTTTGAATGACGGAACGTCGCTTGGTGCAACTGATGGAGAGTGCGTCGGAACATCTGAGGGAGATGCCGACGGAGATGAGCTTGGGCTGCTTGTCGGAAGAGTGGATGGCGACACAGAGGGTGATGATGATGGGAACTTGCTGGGAGTGGCTGATGGAGTTGCGCTTGGAGCATCTGAAGGAGAATGACTTGGAGCAGCTGACGGTGATACCGATGGAGATGAGCTTGGCCGGCTTGTTGGCTGAGATGATGGCGATGCAGATGGTGTTGATGATGGAGATTGGCTAGGTGCAGCTGATGGAGAATGACTCGGAGCAACTGACGGAGTTACCGAAGGAGATGAGCTTGGTTTGCTTGTTGGTTGAGCGGATGGTGATGCAGATGGCTCCGATGATGGAGATGAGCTGGGAGCTGCTGATGGAGAAGCACTCGGAGAAACAGATGGAGATGAACTCGGTGCATCCGAGGGAGAAGCCGAAGGAGTTGCGCTCGGTTTGCTTGTCGGTTGAGATGATGGCGATGCAGAAGGTGTTGTTGACGGAGATTGGCTCGGTGCAACTGATGGAGACGCAGTGGGCGCAGCTGATGGAGATGAGCTGGGTTCAGCTGATGGTGAAGCCGAAGGAGATGTGCTTGGTTCGCTTGTCGGCTGACTTGAGGGGAATGCAGATGGCTCGGATGACGGAGACAAACTAGGCGAAGCTGATGGTGAATAACTCGGGGCAGCTGATGGAGTTGAAGATGGAGACGAGCTCGGCATACTTGTTGGCTGAGTGGATGGTGACGCAGACGGTGCCGCTGACGGAGAATAACTGGGTGCAGCTGATGGAGAAGCACTTGGAGCAACTGATGGCGTGACTGAAGGCGATGAGCTTGGTTTGCTTGTCGGCTGAGCGGACGGCCAAGCTGAAGGTGACGATGTTGGACTGTCCGATGGTGATGAGCTTGGTTTGCTCGTTGGCTGAATCGATGGCGATGCAGAAGGACTTGCAGATGGCTCATATGAGGCCGTAACCGAAGGACTTGATGACGGCACAGCAGAATTCAGTACACACTCGCGTTGGCCAGCAATATCGCCTTTCTTCAGTATCCAACAACAACTCGCAATTTTGCAAATACCATCATTTTCCGGTTTCTTGAAGCACTCAGCAATGACTGCACCGCACGATGCACTGTAGTCAATTGTTGGATTACCAGACGGAGATGCCGAGGGTGACAAGCTGGGCTCGTTTGTTGGTTGAGCAGATGGTGTTGATGTAGGCACATCTGAAGGTGATGGACTGGGCAAAGCAGACGGAGAAGGGCTTGGTTGGCTTGTTGGATAGCTAGATGGTTCCGAAGACACCATTGACTGCGTTACACAATCTCTAAAGCCCAGATCATCTACCTGAAACCAGCAACAGCTCGCTGTTAGGCAAATTGTTTCTTTCTCTGGATGATCGAAGCATTCCAATATGAAAACATCACATGATTCAGACCAGTTAATAGAAGGAGCAACTGACGGAGAAGCTGATGGAGACGAGCTTGGTTTGCTTGTAGGAAGCGTGGATGGCGATGCAGATGGCCCAGATGACGGATATGAACTAGGTGCAGCTGACGGTGATGAGGTTGGTGATGCTGACGGTGATAGTGATGGAGATGAGCTCGGTTCGCTCGAAGGCTCTGCAGATGGTGATGCAGATGGCTTGGATGATGGAGAAGGACTGGGTGCAGCTGACGGAGATGAGCTTGGAGCCGCAGACGGCGACACTGAAGGAGACGAGCTTGGTCCACTTGACGGCTGAGCAGATGGCGATGCAGATGGCTCCGCTGATGGCGTCGAACTAGGAGCAGCCGACGGGGACTCCGATGGAGAGGAGCTTGGCGTATTCGTTGGCTGAGCAGATGGTGATGCAGATGGCGTTGAGGACGGAGTGCTGCTGGGTGCAGCTGATGGAGAAGCACTTGGAGCTGCCGATGGCGAGACTGAAGGTGATGAGCTTGGTTTGCTCGTTGGCTGACTTGATGGCGATGCAGATGGTGTTGATGATGGAGAAGCACTTGGAGCAGCAGAGGGACTTGAGCTTGGTTCAGCTGACGGGGTTGCTGAAGGAGTTGCGCTTGGTTTGCTCGTCGGCTCAGTTGATGGTGATGCAGATGGGTAGGATGATGGAGATGGGCTTGGCTTAACAGACGGAGACGAGCTGGGCTCAGCTGAAGGAGAAGCACTTGGAACATCTGTTGGAGATGCACTTGGGGATACTGACGGGGCTAAGCTCGGTTTGCTTGTCGGCTGACTTGACGGCGATGCAGACGGTGATGATGACGGAGATGAACTGGGCAATGCAGATGGTGATGAGCTTGGGGCACTCGATGGAGCTGCTGATGGCGATGAGCTTGGTGCACTCGACGGATGTGCGGACGGTGAAGTTGATGGCGATGCTGATGGAGACGAGGTGGGAGCAGCTGATGGTGAGTCACTGGGCGTAGTTGATGGAGAAGCTGATGGTGACGAGCTTGGTTTGCTTGTAGGAAGCGTGGATGGCGATGCAGATGGCTCAGATGACGGTGTTGAACTTGGTGCACCCGACGGTGATGAGCTAGGTGATGCTGACGGTGATAGTGATGGAGACGAGCTCGGTTCACTCGAAGGCTCTGCAGATGGTGATGCAGATGGCTCGGATGATGGAGATGAGCTTGGTGCAGCTGAAGGAGACGGACTCGGAGCCGCAGACGGCGACACTGAGGGAGAAGAGCTTGGTTTGCCTGTGGGCTGAGCAGATGGTGATGCAGATGGCTCGGATGATGGAGTCGAACTAGGAGCAGCTGACGGGGTCTCTGATGGAGAGGAGCTTGGCGTATTCGTTGGCTGTGCAGATGGTGATGCAGATGGCGTTGAGGACGGAGTGCTGCTGGGTGCAGCTGATGGAGAAACACTTGGAGCTACAGATGGCGAGACTGAAGGTGATGAGCTTGGTTTGCTCGTTGGTTGCACAGATGGCGATGCAGTTGGCTCAGATGATGGAGAAGCACTTGGAGCAGCGGAGGGACTTGAGCTTGGTTCAGCTGACGGGGTCGCTGAAGGAGTTGCGCTTGGTTTGCTCGTCGGCTGAGCAGATGGTGGTGCAGACGGTGTTGATGATGGAGATGGGCTTGGCTCAGCTGACGGAGACGAGCTGGGCTCAGCTGAAGGAGAAGCACTGGGAACATCTGACGGAGATGCACTTGGCGATACTGATGGGGCTAAGCTCGGTTTGCTTGTTGGCTGACTTGATGGCGATACAGACGGTAATGATGATGGCGAAGGACTGGGCAATGCAGATGGTGATGGGCTCGGGGCACTCGATGGAGCTGCTGATGGCGATGAGCTTGGTGCACTCGACGGATGTGCGGACGGTGAAGTTGATGGCGATGCTGATGGAGACGAGGTGGGAGCAGCTGATGGTGAGTCGCTGGGCGTAGTTGATGGAGAAGCTGATGGAGATGAGCTTGGTTTGCTTGTAGGAAGCGTGGATGGCGATGCAGATGGCCCAGTTGACGGAAGTGAACTAGGTGATGCTGACGGTGATGAGCTTGGTGATGCTGACGGAGATAGTGATGGAGACGAGCTCGGTGCGCTCGAAGGCTCTGCAGATGGTGATGCAGATGGCACGGATGAAGGAGATGAGCTTGGCGCAGCCGACGGAGATGGGCTTGGATCCATAGACGGCGACACTGAAGGAGACGAGCTTGGTTTGCTTGTAGGCTGAGAAGATGGTGATGCAGATGGTTCGGATGATGGAGTCAAAGTAGGAGCAGCTGACGGGGTCTCTGATGGAGAGGAGCTTGGCTCACTCGTTGGCTGTGCAGATGGCGATGCAGATGGCGTTGAGGACGGAGTGCTGCTGGGAGCAGCTGATGGAGAAGCACTTGGAGCTGCTGATGGCGAGACTGAAGGTGATGAGTTTGGTTTGCTCGTTGGCTGACTTGATGGCGATGCAGATGGTGTTGATGATGGAGAAGCACTTGGAGCAGCAGAGGGACTTGAGCTTGGTTCAGCTGACGGGGTCGCTGAAGGAGTTGCGCTTGGTTTGCTCGTCGGCTCAGTTGATGGCCATGCAGAAGGTGTTGATGATGGCGATGGGCTTGGCTCAGCTGACGGAGAAGAGCTAGGTTTAGCGGAAGGAGAAGCACTCGGAACATCTGATGGAGATGCACTTGGAGATACTGACGGGGCTATGCTCGGTTTGCTCGTCGGCTGACTTGATGGTGATGCAGACGGTGATGATGATGGAGATGGGCTTGGCTCAGCTGACGGAGAAGAGCTAGGTTTAGCGGAAGGAGAAGCACTCGGAACATCTGATGGAGATGCACTTGGAGATACTGACGGGGCTATGCTCGGTTTGCTCGTCGGCTGACTTGATGGTGATGCAGACGGTGATGATGATGGAGATGAACTGGGAATTGCAGACGGTGATGGACTCGGGGCACTCGATGGAGCTGCTGATGGCGATGAGCTTGGTGCACTCGACGGATGTGCGGACGGTGAAGTTGATGGCGATGCTGATGGAGACGAAGTGGGAGCAGCTGATGGTGAGTCGCTTGGTGCAGCCGACGGAGAGGCTGATGGAGACGAGCTTGGTTTGCTTGTCGGCTGAGCAGAAGGCGTTGCAGTTGGCTCAGATGACGGATATGAACTAGGTGATGCTGACGGTGATGAGCTTGGTGATGCTGACGGTGATAGTGATGGAGACGAGCTCGGATGCTTCGTCGGCTCTGCAGATGGTGATTCAGATGGCTCGGATGATGGAGACGAACTGGGTGCAGCTGACGGTGATGAGCTTGGAGCCGCAGATGGTGACTCTGATGGAGACGAGCTTGGTTTACTTGTAGGCTGAGCAGATGGTGACGCAGATGGCTCGGATGATGGAGTCGAAGTAGGCGAAGCTGATGGAGTTAAAGATGGAGAAGAGCTAGGTTTACTCGTTGGCTGAGCAGATGGTGATGCAGATGGTGTTGAGGACGGAGTGCTGCTTGGTGCAGCCGATGGAGAAGCACTTGGTGCTACCGATGGCAAGACTGAAGGCGATGAGCTTGGTTTGCTTGTCGGCAGAGCAGAGGGTGATGCAGAAGGTGTTGATGATGGAGAAGCACTTGGAGCAGCAGAGGGACTTGAGCTTGGTTCAGCTGAAGGGATTGCTGAAGGAGTTGCGCTTGGTTCGCTTGTTGGCTGACTTGATGGTGATGCAGATGGTGTTGATGATGGAGATGGGCTTGGCTTAACAGACGGAGACAAGCTAGGCTCAGCTGATGGAGAAGCACTGGGAATATCTGATGGAGATGCACTTGGGAATACTGATGGGGCTAAGCTCGGTTTGCTTGTCGGCTGACTTGATGGCGATGCAGACGGTGTTGATGTTGGCGAAGGACTGGGCAATGCAGATGGTGATGAGCTTGGGGCATCCGATGGAGAAGCTGATGGCGATGAGCTTGGTGCACTCGACGGATGTGCGGACGGTGATGATGATGGCGTTGCTGATGGAGACGAGCTTGGTTTGCTCGACGGCTCAGCAGATGGCGTTGCAGATGGCTCAGATGACGGAAGTGAACTAGGCGCAGCTGACGGTGATGAGCTTGGTGATGCTGATGGAGCTAGTGATGGAGACGAGCTCGGTGCGCTCGAAGGCTCTGCAGATGGTGATGCAGATGGCTCGGATGATGGAGATGAGCTTGGTTCAGCTGACGGAGACGGACTCGGAGCTGCAGACGGCCACACAGAGGGAGAAGAGCTTGGTTTGCTTGTAGGCTGAGCAGATGGTGATGCAGATGGGAAAGATGATGGCGTCGAAGTAGGCGAAGCTGATGGAGTTGAAGATGGAGACGAGCTCGGCATACTTGTTGGCTGATTGGATGGTGACGCAGAAGGTGCCGCTGATGGAGAGCTGCTTGGTGCATCTGTCGGAGTTGTGCTTGGTGATGCGGACGGTGATGCAGATGGAGATGAGCTTGGTTTGCTTGTCGGCTGAGCGGACGGCCAAGCTGAAGGTGACGATGTTGGACTGTCCGATGGTGATGAGCTTGGTTTGCTCGTTGGCTGAATCGATGGCGATACGGAAGGACTTGCAGATGGCTCATATGAGGCCGTAACCGAAGGACTTGATGACGGCACAGCAGAATTCAGTACACACTCGCGTTGGCCAGCATTATCGCCTTTCTTTAGAATAAAACAACATCTCGCGATTTCACAAATATCAGATTTTCTTGGATTCTTGAAGCACTCAGAAAGGATTGCATCACACGATGCACCGTAGTCAATTGTTGGATTACCAGACGGAGACACAGAGGGTGACAAGCTGGGCAGGCTTGTCGGATGTGCAGATGGTAATGAGGTAGGTACATCTGAAGGTGTTGAACTAGGCAAAGCAGACGGAGAAGGGCTTGGTTGACTTGATGGAGAGCTCGATGGTTCCGAAGACAACATTGACTGCGTTACACAATCTCTAAAGCCCAGATCATCTACCTGAAACCAGCAACAGCTCGCTGTTAGGCAAATTGTTTCTTTCTCTGGATGATCAATGCAGTCAATCATGAAACCATTGCAGGCTTTGGACCAGTTAATAGAAGGAGCAACTGACGGAGAAACTGATGGAGACGAGCTTGGTTTGCTTGTAGGAAGCATGGATGGCGATGAAGATGGCTCAGATGACGGAAGTGAACTAGGTGCAGCTGACGGAGATAGTGATGGAGATGAGCTCGGTGCGCTCGAAGGCTCTGCAGATGGTGATGCAGATGGCTCGGATGATGGAGACGAGCTTGGTGCAGCTGACGGAGATGGGCTTGGATCCATAGACGGCGACACAGAGGGAGACGAGCTTGGTTTGCTTGTAGGCTGAGCAGATGGTGATGCAGATGGCTCCGATGATGGAGTCAAAGTAGGAGCAGCCGACGGGGACTCTGATGGAGAGGAGCTTGGCTCACTCGTTGGCTGTGCAGATGGCGATGCAGATGGCGTTGAGGACGGAGTGCTGCTGGGTGCAGCTGATGGAGAAACGCTTGGAGCTACCGATGGCGAGACTGAAGGCGATGAGCTTGGCTTGCTTGTCGGCTGACTTGATGGCGATGCAGATGGTATTGATGATGGAGAAGCACTTGGAGCAGCAGAGGGACTTGAGCTTGGTTCAGCTGACGGGATTGCTGAAGGAGTTGCGCTTGGTTCGCTTGTCGGCTGAGTAGATGGCGATGTAGAAGGTGTTGATGATGGAGATGGGCTTGGTTCAGCAGAAGGAGACAAGCTGGGCTTAGCTGAAGGAGGAGAACTTGGAGCATCTGAAGGAGATGCACTTGGCGATACTGATGGGGCTAAGCTCGGTTTGCTAGTTGGCTCAGTTGATGGTGATGTAGACGGTGTTGATGATGGAGATGGGCTTGGTTCAGCAGAAGGAGACGAGCTGGGCTTAGCTGATGGAGAAGCACTGGGAGCATCTGATGGAGATGCACTAGGGGATACTGATGGGGCTAAGCTCGGTTTGCTCGTCGGCTGCCTTGATGGTGATACAGACGGTGATGATGATGGAGATGAACTGGGCAGTGCAGACGGTGATGGGCTTGGGGCATCTGATGGAGAAGCGCTTGGAGCAGCGGAGGGACTTGAGCTTGGTGATACTGAAGGGACTAAGCTCGGTTCGTCTGTCGGCTGACTTGATGGTGATGCAGAAGGTGTTGATGATGGAGATGGGCTTGGTTCAGCTGAAGGAGACAAGCTGGGCTCAGCTGAAGGAGAAGCACTGGGAGCATCTGAAGGAGATGCACTTGGCGATACTGATGGGGCTAAGCTCGGTTTGCTTGTTGGCTGACTTGATGGCGATGCAGACGGTGATGATGACGGAAATGAACTGGGCAATGCAGATGGTGATGAGCTTGGGGCACTCGATGGAGAACCTGATGGCGATGAGCTTGGTGCACTCGACGGATGTGCGGACGGTGATAATGATGGCGTTGCTGATGGGGACGAAGTGGGTGCAGCTGATGGTGAGCCGCTTGGTCTATCTGACGGAGAAGCTGATGGTGACGAGCTTGGTTTGCTTGTAGGAAGCACTGATGGCGATGCAGATGGCTCAGATGACGGAAATGAGCTTGGTGTAGCTGATGGAGATGAGCTTGGTGATGCTGATGGAGCTAGCGATGGAGACGCAGTGGGCGCAGCTGATGGAGATGAGCTGGGTTCAGCTGATGGTGAAGCCGAAGGAGATGTGCTTGGTTCGCTTGTCGGCTGACTTGAGGGGAATGCAGATGGCTCGGATGACGGTGACAAACTAGGCGAAGCTGATGGTGAATAACTCGGGGCAGCTGATGGAGTTGAAGATGGAGACGAGCTCGGCATACTTGTTGGCTGAGTGGATGGTGACGCAGAAGGTGCCGCTGACGGAGAGCTGCTTGGTGCATCTGTCGGAGTTGTGCTTGGTGATGCGGACGGAGATTCAGATGGAGATGAGCTTGGTTTGCTTGTCGGCTGAGCTGACGGCCAAGCTGAAGGTGACGATGTTGGACTGTCCGATGGTGATGAGCTTGGTTTGCTCGTTGGCTGAATCGATGGCGATGCGGAAGGACTTGCAGATGGCTCATATGAGGCCGTAACCGAAGGACTTGATGACGGCACAGCAGAATTCAGTACACACTCGCGTTGGCCAGCATTATCGCCTTTCTTTAGAATAAAACAACATCTCGCGATTTCACAAATATCAGATTTTCTTGGATTTTTGAAGCACTCAGAAATTAACGCATCGCATGATGCACCGTAGTCAATTGTTGGATTACCAGACGGAGACACAGAGGGTAACGAGCTGGGCAGGCTTGTCGGATGAGCAGATGGCGTTGATGTAGGCACATCTGAAGGTGTTGAACTAGGCAGAGCAGACGGAGAAGGGCTTGGTTGACTTGATGGAGAGCTCGATGGTTCCGAAGACAACATTGACTGCGTTACACAATCTCTCAAGCCCTGATCATCTACCTGAAACCAGCAACAGCTCGCTGTCAGGCAAATTGTTTCTTTCTCAGGACGACCGAAGCAGTCAATCATGAAAACATTGCAGGCTTCAGACCAGTTAATAGAAGGAGCAACTGACGGAGAAACTGATGGAGATGAGCTTGGTTTGCTCGTGGGCTGCACAGATGGCGATGCAGATGGTGTTGATGATGGAGAAGCACTAGGAGCAGCGGAGGGACTTGAGCTTGGTTCAGCTGACGGGGTTGCTGAAGGAGTGACGCTTGGTTTGCTTGTCGGCTGACTAGATGGTAATGAAGTTGGGTCGGATGATGGAAACGAACTAGGCTTAGCAGACGGAGACGAACTAGGCTCAGCTGAAGGAGAAGCACTTGGAACATCTGATGGAGATGCACTTGGGGATACTGAAGGAGTTGCGCTTGGTTTGCTCGTCGGCTGACTTGATGGCGATTCAGATGGGTAGGATGTTGGAGATGGACTGGGCAATGTAGATGGTGATGGGCTCGGGGCACTCGATGGAGAAGCTGACGGCGATGAGCTTGGTTCACTCGACGGATGTGCCGACGGTGAAGTTGATGGTGTTGATGATGGAGACGAGCTCGGAGCAGCTGATGGAGACCCTGAAGGAGACGAGCTGGGATTACTTGAAGGGTGAGCAGATGGCGATGCAGATGGTCCTGATGATGGAGTAGCACTTGGAGTTGCTGAGGGAGTTACGCTTGGTTCGCTTGTTGGATAGCTTGACGGCGATGCAGATGGCTCAGAGGACGGAGAGTCACTTGGTGAAGCTGACGGAGATGAGCTTGGTGCAGCTGACGGAGGAGAACTTGGTGCAGCTGACGGAGAAGAGCTTGGAGCATCTGACGGAGTTACAGTTGGAGACGCCGAAGGAAATGAGCTTGGTTGGCTAGTAGGAAGCGCCGATGGCGATGCAGACGGGTCGGATGATGGAGATGAGCTTGGTGCAGCTGACGGAGAAGTGCTCGGATCAGCTGATGGAGATGCTGATGGAGTTGTTGTTGGGTTGCTTGAAGGGTGGACAGATGGTGATGCAGACGGGTCGGATGATGGAGATGAAGTGGGCTGAGATGACGGAGAAGTGCTCGGAGCAGCTGATGGAGACCCTGAAGGAGACGAGCTGGGATTACTTGAAGGGTGAGCAGATGGCGATGCAGATGGTCCTGATGATGGAGTAGCACTAGGTGCAGCGGAGGGACTTAAGCTTGGTTCGGTTGTCGGTTGTGCCGATGGCGATGAGCTTGGTTTGCTTGTTGGCTGCACAGATGGTGATGCAGAGGGTTCTGCTGATGGAGTAGCACTAGGTGCAGCGGAGGGACTTAAGCTTGGTTCAGCTGACGGGGCTGCTGATGGAGTTGCGCTTGGTTTGCTTGTCGGCTCTGTAGATGGCGACTCTGATGGTGTTGATGACGGAGATGGACTAGGTTCTACAGACGGTGTAGAGCTTGGAGCCATTGACGGAATAGCTGATGGAGACGAGCTTGGGTCAGTTGACGGCTGTGTGGACGGTGATGCAGATGGACTTGATGATGGAGACAAGCTGGGCTCAGCTGATGGTGAGTTGCTGGGTGCAGCTGACGGAGGTACCGAAGGAGAAGAGCTCGGTTTGCTTGTTGGATTGCTGGATGGCAATGCAGATGGTGTTGACGAAGGATATGAGCTGGGTGCAACAGACGGTGATGAACTTGGGGCATCTGATGGAGAAGCTGACGGCAATGAGCTTGGTTCACTCGACGGATGTGCCGACGGCGAAGTTGATGGTGTTGATGATGGAGACGAGCTCGGAGCAGCCGATGGTGAGGCGCTGGGTGCAACTGACGGAGATACCGAGGGAGTTACGCTTGGTTTGCTTGTTGGATTGCTGGACGGCGATGAAGATGGCTCTGATGAAGGAGAGTTGCTTGGTGAAGCTGACGGAGATAAACTCGGCACATCTGTCGGAGAAGCACTTGGGGATGAGCTTGGTTTGCTAGTTGGCTCCACAGATGGCGATGAAGACGGTTCTGATGATGGAGTAGCACTTGGAGTTGCTGAGGGAGTTACGCTTGGTTCAGAAGACGGAGTTGCTGAAGGAGTTGCGCTTGGCTTGCTTGTCGGCTGCACAGATGGCAATGCAGTTGGGTCGGATGATGGAAACGAACTAGGTTCTGCAGAAGGAGATGAGCTGGGCTCAGCTGATGGAGATGCACTAGGGATATCTGATGGAGATGCACTTGGGGCTGCCGAAGGAGTCGCGCTTGGTTTGCTCGTCGGCTGCACAGATGGCGATGCTGATGGTTTTGATGATGGAGACGAACTGGGCACTGCAGATGGTGATGAACTTGGGGCATCTGATGGAGAAACTGATGGCGATGAGCTTGGTTCACTCGACGGATGTGCCGACGGTGAAGTTGATGGTGTTGATGATGGAGACGAGCTCGGAGCAGCCGATGGTGAGGCGCTGGGTGCAACTGACGGAGATACCGAGGGAGTTACGCTTGGTTTGCTTGTTGGATTGCTGGACGGCGATGAAGATGGCTCAGATGAAGGAGAGTTACTTGGTGAAGCTGACGGAGAAGAGCTTGGTGCAGCTGACGGAGAAGAACTCGGAGCATCTGACGGAGTTGCAGTTGGTGACGCCGAAGGAAATGAGCTTGGCTTGCTTGTCGGCTGCACAGATGGCAATGCAGACGGGTCGGATGATGGAGATGAGCTTGGTGTAGCTGACGGAGAAGTGCTCGGATCAGCTGATGGAGATGCTGATGGAGTTGTTGTTGGGCTACTTGAAGGGTGGACAGATGGTGATGCAGACGGGTCGGATGATGGAGATGAGCTTGGTGCAGCTGACGGAGAAGTGCTCGGTGCATCTGAAGGAGACCCAGAAGGAGAAAAGCTTGGCATACTCGTTGGCTGAGCAGATGGCGATGCAGATGGTTCTGATGATGGAGATGGAGTTGGTTCAGATGACGGAGAAGAGCTCGGTACGGTTGTCGGTTGTGCCGATGGCGATGAGCTTGGTTTGCTTGTTGGCTGCACAGATGGTGATGCAGAGGGTTCTGCTGATGGAGTAGCACTAGGTGCAGCGGAGGGACTTAAGCTTGGTTCTGCTGACGGGGTTGCTGATGGAGTTGCGCTTGGTTTGCTCGTCGGCTCTGTAGATGGCGACTCTGATGCTGTTGATGACGGAGATGGACTGGGTTCTACAGACGGTGTAGAGCTTGGAGCAATTGACGGTGCGTCCGAAGGAGATGAGCTTGGGTCAGTTGACGGCTGTGTGGACGGTGATGCAGATGGAGTTGATGATGGAGACGAGCTCGGAGAAGCTGATGGTGAGTTGCTTGGTTCACTTGACGGAGATACCGAAGGAGAAGAGCTCGGTTTGCTAGTTGGATTGCTGGATGGCAATGCAGATGGTGTTGACGAAGGATATGTGCTGGGTGCAACAGATGGTGATGAACTTGGTTCAGCTGATGGAGAAGAACTAGGATCAGCTGAAGGAGACCCTGAAGGAGATGAACTTGGTTTGCTCGTTGGCTGCACAGATGGCGATGAAGATGGTTCTGATGATGGAGACGAGCTTGGTTCAGCTGACGGTGATGGGCTCGGAGCTTCAGATGGAGTTGCTGAAGGAGTTGCGCTTGGTTTGCTTGTCGGCTCAGTTGATGGCGATGCTGAAGGTTGTGTTGATGGAGAAGGGCTTGGCACATCTGATGGTAAGTGGCTTGGTGTTTCTGATGGTGAAGTGCTCGGAGAAGCCGACGGAGATGCCGAAGGAGATGCGCTTGGGTTTGTTGTTGGATGATTTGATGGTGACACTGATGGTGATGATGATGGAGATGCACTCGGCGCATTTGACGGCTCATCAGTTGGTGCAGCTGTTGGAAATACTGGCAAACATTCTCTTCTGCCCTCATCATCTGTCTGAAACCAACAACATTGTGCAACGTCACAACTTCCTGCTGAAGCTGTTCGATCTGTGAAACAGTGCGTGAGGTACATATCGCAGCTGCAGCTCTCCTCACTCATCCCACCGCCGACGATACAAGATGAGAAGCGACAGTATATATTCTGGGGGGAATTCAATTGATCCTCCGGTAGGCAGCCACGAAATTCATCTGTCTTACAAGAGGAGTCTATTTCAGATGCACACAGTGCAGGATTTCCAAATGCCTCCTCCATACATCTACATGACGATGTATCACAGCCGTCTGAACAGAAAGGTGGTAATATTGGTTCTGAAAGTGCCCGGGTGAAGTTTTGGGCCGCATGAGCAACATGGCCCGAGAGGATGGTGATGGCGGCGGTCGTGCACGCCAGTAATTGCTTCATTTCTGTTGCCGAATGATGTAATGCTAGGCGCTTGTAAATTAAATTGATTAGAGGGTGCTTAGATTGTCCCAATCGCAATCGTGAGTGTCCTGAGATGCTCTTGCTTGCGTTGATAGGTTGCAGAGAAGGGGTTGTAATAATATATACAACTCAGGTGATGCTCCTTCTCTTCGTTGTTGTGGTGGCAGAGAGCGCGGTGCTGCGTGCAGCGGTTATTTTTGGTGATGTGGACTCCATTGGCGATGATTTCTGCTGATCACAAGACTATCGCTTTTTGCCACAGTCAAGGCGTCGAACTATACCACCCGGGGGATAAGAATTTCAGGCTAGGCTGAGATTTAGGGGGGTATAAGTCAAATATGTCAGCTAGCTTCTCCTAGTAATTAGGGAGGGGGGTATAAGATCTTGGACCATAGGCTGAGATTTTAAGGGGGTACAAGCAAATTGGGGATAGTTCGGCTTCCTGTAGGAGACCAGACGGCACTAAGATTGCAGTATTAACAACGTTCTCCGGTACTAGAAAAAAGACAACGGCCGGTACGCGAAAAATCTCGGAACTCGGAACGCGATAAGTAGGAAAGGCTCACCCCTTTCTCTCCTGTAGTAAGCACACTTGTGAATACAATTGAAAAGACGACAATCATGAGGCACCACCTCACATCAATTCATTATTTATCACTTTGAGAACATTATTAGAAGCCATTCAGGTGGCAATTGCCCCTCAAATAATGACTCCATGGGCCACAAGAAGATAATGATCTGTGCATATATCGTATCTCACGCTGTGAATATGACAATCACTGCTTTTAGTGACCCATTATATTTGGCCATGATAGTATAGAAGCATCTTTTTCACGGCTCAAGCATTGTATGGTCGTATCGGCGTCGCTACAACGTCGTAGGTGGCCTGATGAGGCATCTGAGACGGCCGCCAGCTCTACTCTCTAGCACCATATCGTATCTCACGCTGTGAATATGACAATCCACTGCTTTTAGTGACCCATTATAGTTGGCCATGATAGTATAGAAGCATCTTTTTCACGGCTCAAGCATTGTATGGTCGTATCGGCGTCGCTACAACGTCGTAGGTGGCCTGATGAGGCATCTGAGACGACCGCAAGCTTACTCTCTAGCACCATATCGTATCTCACGCTGTGAATATGACAATCCACTGCTTTTAGTGACCCATTATAGTTGGCCATGATAGTATAGAAGCATCTTTTTCACGGCTCAAGCATTGTATGGTCGTATCGGCGTCGCTACAACGTCGTAGGTGGCCTGATGAGGCATCTGAGACGGCCGCCAGCTCTACTCTCTAGCACCATATCGTATCTCACGCTGTGAATATGACAATCCACTGCTTTTAGTGACCCATTATAGTTGGCCATGATAGTATAGAAGCATCTTTTTTACGGCTCAAGCATTGTATGGTCGTATCGGCGTCGCTACAACGTCGTAGGTGGCCTGATGAGGCATCTGAGACGACCGCCAGCTCTACTCTCTAGCACCATATCGTATCTCACGCTGTGAATATGACAATCCACTGCTTCTAGTGACCCATTATAGTTGGCCATGATAGTATAGAAGCATCTTTTTCACGGCTCAAGCATTGTATGGTCGTATCGGCGTCGCTACAACGTCGTAGGTGGCCTGATGAGGCATCTGAGACGGCCGCCAGCTCTACTCTCTAGCACCATATCGTATCTCACGCTGTGAATATGACAATCCACTGCTTTTAGTGACCCATTATAGTTGGCCATGATAGTATAGAAGCATCTTTTTTACGGCTCAAGCATTGTATGGTCGTATCGGCGTCGCTACAACGTCGTAGGTGGCCTGATGAGGCATCTGAGACGACCGCCAGCTCTACTCTCTAGCACCATATCGTATCTCACGCTGTGAATATGACAATCCACTGCTTCTAGTGACCCATTATAGTTGGCCATGATAGTATAGAAGCATCTTTTTCACGGCTCAAGCATTGTATGGTCGTATCGGCGTCGCTACAACGTCGTAGGTGGCCTGATGAGGCATCTGAGACGGCCGCCAGCTCTACTCTCTAGCACCATATCGTATCTCACGCTGTGAATATGACAATCCACTGCTTCTAGTGACCCATTATAGTTGGCCATGATAGTATAGAAGCATCTTTTTCACGGCTCAAGCATTGTATGGTCGTATCGGCATCGCTACAACGTCGTAGGTGGCCTGATGAGGCATCTGAGACGGCCGCCAGCTCTACTCTCTAGCACCATATCGTATCTCACGCTGTGAATATGACAATCCACTGCTTTTAGTGACCCATTATAGTTGGCCATGATAGTATAGAAGCATCTTTTTCACGGCTCAAGCATTGTATGGTCGTATCGGCGTCGCTACAACGTCGTAGGTGGCCTGATGAGGCATCTGAGACGGCCGCCAGCTCTACTCTCTAGCACCATATCGTATCTCACGCTGTGAATATGACAATCCACTGCTTTTAGTGACCCATTATAGTTGGCCATGATAGTATAGAAGCATCTTTTTCACGGCTCAAGCATTGTATGGTCGTATCGGCGTCGCTACAACGTCGTAGGTGGCCTGATGAGGCATCTGAGACGACCGCCAGCTCTACTCTCTAGCACCATATCGTATCTCACGCTGTGAATATGACAATCCACTGCTTCTGTGACCCATTATAGTTGGCCATGATAGTATAGAAGCATCTTTTTCACGGCTCAAGCATTGTATGGTCGTATCGGCATCGCTACAACGTCGTAGGTGGCCTGATGAGGCATCTGAGGCCGCCAGCTCTACTCTCTAGCACCATATCGTATCTCACGCTGTGAATATGACAATCCACTGCTTCTAGTGACCCATTATAGTTGGCCATGATAGTATATAAGCATCTTTTTCACGGCTCAAGCATTGTATGGTCGTATCGGCGTCGCTACAACGTCGTAGGTGGCCTGACGAGGCATCTGAGACGACCGCCAGCTCTACTCTCTAGCACCATATCGTATCTCACGCTGTGAATATGACAATCCACTGCTTTTAGTGACCCATTATAGTTGGCCATGATAGTATAGAAGCATCTTTTTCACGGCTCAAGCATTGTATGGTCGTATCGGCATCGCTACAACGTCGTAGGTGGCCTGATGAGGCATCTGAGACGGCCGCCAGCTCTACTCTCTAGCACCATATCGTATCTCACGCTGTGAATATGACAATCCACTGCTTTTAGTGACCCATTATAGTTGGCCATGATAGTATAGAAGCATCTTTTTCACGGCTCAAGCATTGTATGGTCGTATCGGCGTCGCTACAACGTCGTAGGTGGCCTGATGAGGCATCTGAGACGGCCGCCAGCTCTACTCTCTAGCACCATATCGTATCTCACGCTGTGAATATGACAATCCACTGCTTTTAGTGACCCATTATAGTTGGCCATGATAGTATAGAAGCATCTTTTTCACGGCTCAAGCATTGTATGGTCGTATCGGCGTCGCTACAACGTCGTAGGTGGCCTGATGAGGCATCTGAGACGGCCGCCAGCTCTACTCTCTAGCACCATATCGTATCTCACGCTGTGAATATGACAATCCACTGCTTTTAGTGACCCATTATAGTTGGCCATGATAGTATAGAAGCATCTTTTTCACGGCTCAAGCATTGTATGGTCGTATCGGCGTCGCTACAACGTCGTAGGTGGCCTGATGAGGCATCTGAGACGGCCGCCAGCTCTACTCTCTAGCACCATATCGTATCTCACGCTGTGAATATGACAATCCACTGCTTTTAGTGACCCATTATAGTTGGCCATGATAGTATAGAAGCATCTTTTTCACGGCTCAAGCATTGTATGGTCGTATCGGCGTCGCTACAACGTCGTAGGTGGCCTGATGAGGCATCTGAGACGGCCGCCAGCTCTACTCTCTAGCACCATATCGTATCTCACGCTGTGAATATGACAATCCACTGCTTTTAGTGACCCATTATAGTTGGCCATGATAGTATAGAAGCATCTTTTTCACGGCTCAAGCATTGTATGGTCGTATCGGCGTCGCTACAACGTCGTAGGTGGCCTGATGAGGCATCTGAGACGGCCGCCAGCTCTACTCTCTAGCACCATATCGTATCTCACGCTGTGAATATGACAATCCACTGCTTTTAGTGACCCATTATAGTTGGCCATGATAGTATAGAAGCATCTTTTTCACGGCTCAAGCATTGTATGGTCGTATCGGCGTCGCTACAACGTCGTAGGTGGCCTGATGAGGCATCTGAGGCCGCCAGCTCTACTCTCTAGCACCATAACGTATCTCACGCTGTGAATATGACAATCCACTGCTTCTAGTGACCCATTATAGTTGGCCATGATAGTATAGAAGCATCTTTTTCACGGCTTAAGCATTGTATGGTCGTATCGGCATCGCTACAACGTCGTAGGTGGCCTGATGAGGCATCTGAGACGGCCGCCAGCTCTACTCTCTAGCACCATATCGTATCTCACGCTGTGAATATGACAATCCACTGCTTTTAGTGACCCATTATAGTTGGCCATGATAGTATAGAAGCATCTTTTTCACGGCTCAAGCATTGTATGGTCGTATCGGCGTCGCTACAACGTCGTAGGTGGCCTGATGAGGCATCTGAGACGGCCGCCAGCTCTACTCTCTAGCACCATATCGTATCTCACGCTGTGAATATGACAATCCACTGCTTTTAGTGACCCATTATAGTTGGCCATGATAGTATAGAAGCATCTTTTTCACGGCTCAAGCATTGTATGGTCGTATCGGCGTCGCTACAACGTCGTAGGTGGCCTGACGAGGCATCTGAGACGACCGCCAGCTCTACTCTCTAGCACCATATCGTATCTCACGCTGTGAATATGACAATCCACTGCTTTTAGTGACCCATTATAGTTGGCCATGATAGTATAGAAGCATCTTTTTCACGGCTCAAGCATTGTATGGTCGTATCGGCGTCGCTACAACGTCGTAGGTGGCCTGATGAGGCATCTGAGACGGCCGCCAGCTCTACTCTCTAGCACCATATCGTATCTCACGCTGTGAATATGACAATCCACTGCTTTTAGTGACCCATTATAGTTGGCCATGATAGTATAGAAGCATCTTTTTCACGGCTCAAGCATTGTATGGTCGTATCGGCGTCGCTACAACGTCGTAGGTGGCCTGATGAGGCATCTGAGACGGCCGCCAGCTCTACTCTCTAGCACCATATCGTATCTCACGCTGTGAATATGACAATCCACTGCTTTTAGTGACCCATTATAGTTGGCCATGATAGTATAGAAGCATCTTTTTCACGGCTCAAGCATTGTATGGTCGTATCGGCGTCGCTACAACGTCGTAGGTGGCCTGATGAGGCATCTGAGACGGCCGCCAGCTCTACTCTCTAGCACCATATCGTATCTCACGCTGTGAATATGACAATCCACTGCTTTTAGTGACCCATTATAGTTGGCCATGATAGTATAGAAGCATCTTTTTCACGGCTCAAGCATTGTATGGTCGTATCGGCGTCGCTACAACGTCGTAGGTGGCCTGATGAGGCATCTGAGGCCGCCAGCTCTACTCTCTAGCACCATAACGTATCTCACGCTGTGAATATGACAATCCACTGCTTCTAGTGACCCATTATAGTTGGCCATGATAGTATAGAAGCATCTTTTTCACGGCTTAAGCATTGTATGGTCGTATCGGCATCGCTACAACGTCGTAGGTGGCCTGATGAGGCATCTGAGACGGCCGCCAGCTCTACTCTCTAGCACCATATCGTATCTCACGCTGTGAATATGACAATCCACTGCTTTTAGTGACCCATTATAGTTGGCCATGATAGTATAGAAGCATCTTTTTCACGGCTCAAGCATTGTATGGTCGTATCGGCGTCGCTACAACGTCGTAGGTGGCCTGATGAGGCATCTGAGACGGCCGCCAGCTCTACTCTCTAGCACCATATCGTATCTCACGCTGTGAATATGACAATCCACTGCTTTTAGTGACCCATTATAGTTGGCCATGATAGTATAGAAGCATCTTTTTCACGGCTCAAGCATTGTATGGTCGTATCGGCGTCGCTACAACGTCGTAGGTGGCCTGACGAGGCATCTGAGACGACCGCCAGCTCTACTCTCTAGCACCATATCGTATCTCACGCTGTGAATATGACAATCCACTGCTTTTAGTGACCCATTATAGTTGGCCATGATAGTATAGAAGCATCTTTTTCACGGCTCAAGCATTGTATGGTCGTATCGGCGTCGCTACAACGTCGTAGGTGGCCTGATGAGGCATCTGAGACGGCCGCCAGCTCTACTCTCTAGCACCATATCGTATCTCACGCTGTGAATATGACAATCCACTGCTTTTAGTGACCCATTATAGTTGGCCATGATAGTATAGAAGCATCTTTTTCACGGCTCAAGCATTGTATGGTCGTATCGGCGTCGCTACAACGTCGTAGGTGGCCTGATGAGGCATCTGAGACGGCCGCCAGCTCTACTCTCTAGCACCATATCGTATCTCACGCTGTGAATATGACAATCCACTGCTTTTAGTGACCCATTATAGTTGGCCATGATAGTATAGAAGCATCTTTTTCACGGCTCAAGCATTGTATGGTCGTATCGGCGTCGCTACAACGTCGTAGGTGGCCTGATGAGGCATCTGAGGCCGCCAGCTCTACTCTCTAGCACCATAACGTATCTCACGCTGTGAATATGACAATCCACTGCTTCTAGTGACCCATTATAGTTGGCCATGATAGTATAGAAGCATCTTTTTCACGGCTCAAGCATTGTATGGTCGTATCGGCATCGCTACAACGTCGTAGGTGGCCTGATGAGGCATCTGAGACGGCCGCCAGCTCTACTCTCTAGCACCATATCGTATCTCACGCTGTGAATATGACAATCCACTGCTTCTAGTGACCCATTATAGTTGGCCATGATAGTATAGAAGCATCTTTTTCACGGCTCAAGCATTGTATGGTCGTATCGGCATCGCTACAACGTCGTAGGTGGCCTGATGAGGCATCTGAGACGGCCGCCAGCTCTACTCTCTAGCACCATATCGTATCTCACGCTGTGAATATGACAATCCACTGCTTCTGTGACCCATTATAGTTGGCCATGATAGTATAGAAGCATCTTTTTCACGGCTCAAGCATTGTATGGTCGTATCGGCATCGCTACAACGTCGTAGGTGGCCTGATGAGGCATCTGAGACGGCCGCCAGCTCTACTCTCTAGCACCATATCGTATCTCACGCTGTGAATATGACAATCCACTGCTTCTAGTGACCCATTATAGTTGGCCATGATAGTATAGAAGCATCTTTTTCACGGCTCAAGCATTGTATGGTCGTATCGGCGTCGCTACAACGTCGTAGGTGGCCTGACGAGGCATCTGAGACGACCGCCAGCTCTACTCTCTAGCACCATATCGTATCTCACGCTGTGAATATGACAATCCACTGCTTTTAGTGACCCATTATAGTTGGCCATGATAGTATAGAAGCATCTTTTTCACGGCTCAAGCATTGTATGGTCGTATCGGCATCGCTACAACGTCGTAGGTGGCCTGATGAGGCATCTGAGACGGCCGCCAGCTCTACTCTCTAGCACCATATCGTATCTCACGCTGTGAATATGACAATCCACTGCTTCTAGTGACCCATTATAGTTGGCCATGATAGTATAGAAGCATCTTTTTCACGGCTCAAGCATTGTATGGTCGTATCGGCGTCGCTACAACGTCGTAGGTGGCCTGATGAGGCATCTGAGACGGCCGCCAGCTCTACTCTCTAGCACCATATCGTATCTCACGCTGTGAATATGACAATCCACTGCTTTTAGTGACCCATTATAGTTGGCCATGATAGTATAGAAGCATCTTTTTCACGGCTCAAGCATTGTATGGTCGTATCGGCGTCGCTACAACGTCGTAGGTGGCCTGATGAGGCATCTGAGACGGCCGCCAGCTCTACTCTCTAGCACCATATCGTATCTCACGCTGTGAATATGACAATCCACTGCTTTTAGTGACCCATTATAGTTGGCCATGATAGTATAGAAGCATCTTTTTCACGGCTCAAGCATTGTATGGTCGTATCGGCGTCGCTACAACGTCGTAGGTGGCCTGATGAGGCATCTGAGGCCGCCAGCTCTACTCTCTAGCACCATAACGTATCTCACGCTGTGAATATGACAATCCACTGCTTCTAGTGACCCATTATAGTTGGCCATGATAGTATAGAAGCATCTTTTTCACGGCTCAAGCATTGTATGGTCGTATCGGCATCGCTACAACGTCGTAGGTGGCCTGATGAGGCATCTGAGACGGCCGCCAGCTCTACTCTCTAGCACCATATCGTATCTCACGCTGTGAATATGACAATCCACTGCTTCTAGTGACCCATTATAGTTGGCCATGATAGTATAGAAGCATCTTTTTCACGGCTCAAGCATTGTATGGTCGTATCGGCATCGCTACAACGTCGTAGGTGGCCTGATGAGGCATCTGAGACGGCCGCCAGCTCTACTCTCTAGCACCATATCGTATCTCACGCTGTGAATATGACAATCCACTGCTTCTAGTGACCCATTATAGTTGGCCATGATAGTATAGAAGCATCTTTTTCACGGCTCAAGCATTGTATGGTCGTATCGGCGTCGCTACAACGTCGTAGGTGGCCTGATGAGGCATCTGAGACGGCCGCCAGCTCTACTCTCTAGCACCATATCGTATCTCACGCTGTGAATATGACAATCCACTGCTTCTAGTGACCCATTATAGTTGGCCATGATAGTATAGAAGCATCTTTTTCACGGCTCAAGCATTGTATGGTCGTATCGGCGTCGCTACAACGTCGTAGGTGGCCTGATGAGGCATCTGAGACGACCGCCAGCTCTACTCTCTAGCACCATATCGTATCTCACGCTGTGAATATGACAATCCACTGCTTCTGTGACCCATTATAGTTGGCCATGATAGTATAGAAGCATCTTTTTCACGGCTCAAGCATTGTATGGTCGTATCGGCATCGCTACAACGTCGTAGGTGGCCTGATGAGGCATCTGAGACGGCCAGCTCTACTCTCTAGCACCATATCGTATCTCACGCTGTGAATATGACAATCCACTGCTTTTAGTGACCCATTATAGTTGGCCATGATAGTATAGAAGCATCTTTTTCACGGCTCAAGCATTGTATGGTCGTATCGGCGTCGCTACAACGTCGTAGGTGGCCTGACGAGGCATCTGAGACGACCGCCAGCTCTACTCTCTAGCACCATATCGTATCTCACGCTGTGAATATGACAATCCACTGCTTTTAGTGACCCATTATAGTTGGCCATGATAGTATAGAAGCATCTTTTTCACGGCTCAAGCATTGTATGGTCGTATCGGCATCGCTACAACGTCGTAGGTGGCCTGATGAGGCATCTGAGACGGCCGCCAGCTCTACTCTCTAGCACCATATCGTATCTCACGCTGTGAATATGACAATCCACTGCTTTTAGTGACCCATTATAGTTGGCCATGATAGTATAGAAGCATCTTTTTCACGGCTCAAGCATTGTATGGTCGTATCGGCGTCGCTACAACGTCGTAGGTGGCCTGATGAGGCATCTGAGACGGCCGCCAGCTCTACTCTCTAGCACCATATCGTATCTCACGCTGTGAATATGACAATCCACTGCTTTTAGTGACCCATTATAGTTGGCCATGATAGTATAGAAGCATCTTTTTCACGGCTCAAGCATTGTATGGTCGTATCGGCGTCGCTACAACGTCGTAGGTGGCCTGATGAGGCATCTGAGACGGCCGCCAGCTCTACTCTCTAGCACCATATCGTATCTCACGCTGTGAATATGACAATCCACTGCTTTTAGTGACCCATTATAGTTGGCCATGATAGTATAGAAGCATCTTTTTCACGGCTCAAGCATTGTATGGTCGTATCGGCGTCGCTACAACGTCGTAGGTGGCCTGATGAGGCATCTGAGACGGCCGCCAGCTCTACTCTCTAGCACCATATCGTATCTCACGCTGTGAATATGACAATCCACTGCTTTTAGTGACCCATTATAGTTGGCCATGATAGTATAGAAGCATCTTTTTCACGGCTCAAGCATTGTATGGTCGTATCGGCATCGCTACAACGTCGTAGGTGGCCTGATGAGGCATCTGAGACGGCCGCCAGCTCTACTCTCTAGCACCATATCGTATCTCACGCTGTGAATATGACAATCCACTGCTTTTAGTGACCCATTATAGTTGGCCATGATAGTATAGAAGCATCTTTTTCACGGCTCAAGCATTGTATGGTCGTATCGGCGTCGCTACAACGTCGTAGGTGGCCTGATGAGGCATCTGAGACGGCCGCCAGCTCTACTCTCTAGCACCATATCGTATCTCACGCTGTGAATATGACAATCCACTGCTTTTAGTGACCCATTATAGTTGGCCATGATAGTATAGAAGCATCTTTTTCACGGCTCAAGCATTGTATGGTCGTATCGGCGTCGCTACAACGTCGTAGGTGGCCTGATGAGGCATCTGAGGCCGCCAGCTCTACTCTCTAGCACCATAACGTATCTCACGCTGTGAATATGACAATCCACTGCTTCTAGTGACCCATTATAGTTGGCCATGATAGTATAGAAGCATCTTTTTCACGGCTCAAGCATTGTATGGTCGTATCGGCGTCGCTACAACGTCGTAGGTGGCCTGATGAGGCATCTGAGACGGCCGCCAGCTCTACTCTCTAGCACCATATCGTATCTCACGCTGTGAATATGACAATCCACTGCTTTTAGTGACCCATTATAGTTGGCCATGATAGTATAGAAGCATCTTTTTCACGGCTCAAGCATTGTATGGTCGTATCGGCGTCGCTACAACGTCGTAGGTGGCCTGATGAGGCATCTGAGGCCGCCAGCTCTACTCTCTAGCACCATAACGTATCTCACGCTGTGAATATGACAATCCACTGCTTCTAGTGACCCATTATAGTTGGCCATGATAGTATAGAAGCATCTTTTTCACGGCTCAAGCATTGTATGGTCGTATCGGCGTCGCTACAACGTCGTAGGTGGCCTGATGAGGCATCTGAGACGGCCGCCAGCTCTACTCTCTAGCACCATATCGTATCTCACGCTGTGAATATGACAATCCACTGCTTTTAGTGACCCATTATAGTTGGCCATGATAGTATAGAAGCATCTTTTTCACGGCTCAAGCATTGTATGGTCGTATCGGCGTCGCTACAACGTCGTAGGTGGCCTGATGAGGCATCTGAGGCCGCCAGCTCTACTCTCTAGCACCATAACGTATCTCACGCTGTGAATATGACAATCCACTGCTTCTAGTGACCCATTATAGTTGGCCATGATAGTATAGAAGCATCTTTTTCACGGCTCAAGCATTGTATGGTCGTATCGGCGTCGCTACAACGTCGTAGGTGGCCTGATGAGGCATCTGAGACGGCCGCCAGCTCTACTCTCTAGCACCATATCGTATCTCACGCTGTGAATATGACAATCCACTGCTTCTAGTGACCCATTATAGTTGGCCATGATAGTATAGAAGCATCTTTTTCACGGCTCAAGCATTGTATGGTCGTATCGGCGTCGCTACAACGTCGTAGGTGGCCTGATGAGGCATCTGAGACGGCCGCCAGCTCTACTCTCTAGCACCATATCGTATCTCACGCTGTGAATATGACAATCCACTGCTTTTAGTGACCCATTATAGTTGGCCATGATAGTATAGAAGCATCTTTTTCACGGCTCAAGCATTGTATGGTCGTATCGGCGTCGCTACAACGTCGTAGGTGGCCTGATGAGGCATCTGAGACGACCGCAAGCTTACTCTCTAGCACCATATCGTATCTCACGCTGTGAATATGACAATCCACTGCTTTTAGTGACCCATTATAGTTGGCCATGATAGTATAGAAGCATCTTTTTCACGGCTCAAGCATTGTATGGTCGTATCGGCGTCGCTACAACTCAAGGTGATTTGATAGGTCCAATTTGGCGCTGTTGTTGATTTGACAATTATATCGTATTTTTCGCATTGAATATTACAATCAACAGTTTTTAGTTGTCTAGTTTAGTTCTTTTCGTTACTATTGAAGCATTTTTTTCATGTTCACGCTTATTGTAGTTGTTTCAGCCATCCTAGAGCCTCGAAGTTGTCTGTTGACGTTCTAACCCATTGAGTTTGGACAATTGTTGCTGGCAGTATAATTCTTTTTTTGTGTATATTAGAAGCTACTTTTCAGAACCATTTAGCTGAGTGCGAACTATTCGCTTCTTGTTTTTCTCATGATCTTTTGAATTATAACACTATTATCGTCGAATCTGATAAATTATGGTACCATTTGAGTTTTTAGTCTGCCTTTGACCACAAGTAGCTCTCTGGGTCATTAAATGACGTCTTATCCAACAGTGAAGGGACAAATGCGTACTTGGCACGACGAACCTCCATGTTTTCTTCATCGCCCACTGATAAAATGGCATTGCACACTGCAGACAAGTCCTCGTCACGATTGCCTCCAATGAAGACTTCCCACCACGGACAAGGGAGAAGTGGAAGCTCTATTTCGTTACTCGAACAGGCCATCAAAATGGCAGCACATGCCATAATCTCAGGTTCATACCGAACACATAAATCGATTCTACACGAATCGTTACAATAGTCCCATGCCTGCTGGGCAACTTCCTTGTCGTCAATCTCCAATACTCTCACAAAATACAAAATGAATTTGTGTGGATGAGAATCTGGTATCCAGTACAAAGTAAACCCAATCGTTTGCAAGATCACGTTCTCAATATTAAAGAGAGCTTCTTTCCATTCTGCGTACACAGGTCCTAACATGGACATTGGCTTGACACTCCTCACCACATTTTCCTTCTCTTGGTCATTCAGCACGGCACAATTATCAGCTTCTGCATCGGCCGCCCCATAATGATACTTGGATATATCATCCCCAACTCGTAATCGCCTCCTTCGATAGATATGTGCAAAAGTTAGTATTATGGAGTGAATCGATCTTGGCTCCTCTTCCACCTTACCAGCGAGTAATATGCAGCCCATTGCGACGCTCCATACGCAATGTTTTCGAAGTGACAAGCGGTGATAGGTGCGATGGAAGATTGTACAAGATGTTGCGTAGGTGGATGCTGGGAGGCGCAATAATGTGGATGCGTCTAGGAGGATTGATGTTCCGTGAAGCCGGTGTAAACGTTCTATGGATGGTTGGATTCCATCTCGTGAGGAGGGTGTAGATTGTGGCTGCTGCTTTTCTTGGGTTGAGCGTTGATCGTTATTATTTGAGTCGAAGAGTATTGGGTGAACGGTTTTGTCCACGACAGTTTTAGTAGTGGACGCCATTGTCGCTGCATAGAGAAGAGGCGGCAATTATTATAAAGAAGAGTTGCTGGTATGTTGGGTGCGCTAGAGAATAATACACATTTTCACGCAAAGATTGACGTGGGCATCATGATGATGATGTTACCCTCGCACTTGCGATTTTACTTCAGACACAAACACACACAAAACACAAACACAAAATAAAAGGCATAATAAACACAAAACAACCATCTGAGTTTTAGGAGTTTGCCCTCATAGTGCGCACCTATCATCGAGTTGAACCCAAACAGATAGGCATGAAGACTTGAGGACGTATATCCAAAATCAATTTATTTTAGTCTACCGACTTATAACCAATAGATAAAGCGCAATCACCGGTCATTTCAGGGTGCTGCGTGCAGTAAAAAATCGAGCGGCTGCAATGCAAAACGCAAGGACTCCTTTTCAATAAGCCTCCCGATTTGGATTTTAGGGCACGGAAGTGTTTTGGCGGGACTCTTGTACTATTCCGACATACCGCTTACGTAGCTACTCCGACCAAATTCGGCCGGGAACATGCTTTTTTCACTGTCTGTTCAGACTCTCCTCACAAAATAGTTAGTTAGTGTTTACTAGCAATTTTGGGCATCACTGATAGAGAGAGCATCCTCGACGAAAATAACTAAAGCAAGACTGTCTCTAGCCCAGAATTTCACGTAGAATTCGGTTATCCCCATGGATGGATTGAAATTGCACGTAGGAGTCAGTGCAACGGCCCCCAATCACCACTAACAACTTTGTTAGGGCGACATTTAAGGTACCCTTCTAGGCCAGATTATCCACTGCAAAGTTCAACATAGGATCGTTGGTGAGATCAATTGCTACTATTTGAGGAGTTTGATCACAGAAAACAAGATATAAGCAACGCAATGAAATATGATGATAAGCAAAAGAAGATGATTGGTAATAGGTTAACAACATATATTTAAACGGAGAGATGAGGGTTATCTCCTCACTTTATTTCTACACATAATTACATATACACATGACTTATGGGTCATCCCAGTTGTTACTCATAAGAGTAAGTTTCCTAACACTGCCACTCTTTCGAGCAACTAATTTCGTGACATAATGAGCTGACCAGTCGGATGTATCTTCATCATCTACTGCAATAATGTAGTCACCAATGAACACTTTTCCTACCAACGGCGAATCACCCTTGATGCTGTGAACGACAGGCCCGTCGCTTGAAGTATCGACAATGATGCCCAGCTTTCCTGCTGGTGCAAAGACCTCCCTTCGAACGCGTTTTGGTGTCTTTTCGGTTATGAAACTGGCGACAGTCCTCGTCATATGATCTACCACGTTACTCTCAACGTCGTCAAACTCACTTGAGAACGCTGATGAGTCTGCTTCTGACGGCTGATGATCTCGTCTATTATCTCGTCTAATTGATTTTGGACTGGCAATGCCATCTTCCAGACTATATTGGTATGATTGAGAATCATCATCTGCACTTTCTTTGTGGGAGAAAGTGTTGGTATAGTCTTCAGTGTAGGTACTTTCACCTTCGTCTGCGACATAATCGTCATGACGAGAGCGAGAGCGTCTCGCCCTTGACGATCCCCTTCCCCTTGACGATCGATGACGACGACTTCTTCCCCTTGACGACGATCTTTCCCGCCGACGAGATCCTCCAGATTTGTATTTCTTGTACGTCCTGCGCGAACAGATACTCAGAACCACAAGGGCGATAAAACCAGCGACTCCCAATGCAATATCACGAATGAAACCATAGTTTGGGCCAGATTCTGCCACATAGGTCCCTTGCTTAATCGCTTCCTTTTGTAACGCCCACAGCGTCGATGTTGGTGATCCCGTTGGCTCAACTGATGGAGACGCCGTGGGCATGGAGGATACACTTGGCATACCAGTCGGCGCAATCGATGGTGACGCAGTGGGTTGTGATGATGGACTAGTTGATGGAGATGCAGTTGGAGGATCTGATGGAGATAAGCTGGGTCTATCTGTTGGAGAAGTTGTCGGAGTTGCAGAGGGTTCTGACGAGGGAGACGCACTTGGCTGACTCGTCGGATGGATTGACGGTGACGCAGTGGGTACACCTGATGGACTGGACGAAGGAGATGTACTTGGTTGACTCGTTGGAAGGCTTGATGGTGATACTGACGGATGCACCGAAGGTTGTGCTGTTGGATCCGACGAAGGAGACGCACTTGGTGAGCCTGTTGGCTCAATCGATGGCGAGGCACTGGGTTGCGATGATGGTCTGCTTGACGGAGATGCACTGGGCGCAGCTGACGGAGACGCACTGGGCACTTCTGAGGGAGACGCACTGGGTATAGCTGACGGAGTTGCAGTTGGATAAGAGCTCGGTGCATTCGTCGGCTGGCTTGATGGCGAACCAGAGGGTTCGGATGAAGGATGTGCACTAGGCGCACCTATCGGACTTGCTGAAGGACTTGCTGAGGGTTCGGAAGACACACTAGGCGAGCCAGATGGCTGGCTTGATGGACTGATCGAAGGTGATGCAGTTGGCAAGGCTGACGGAGTTGCACTAGGGCTAGTTGAGGGAAAAGTGCTCGGTCTCTCTGATGGAGAGTCAGTTGGAGTCGAACTTGGTTGACTTGTCGGCTGGCTTGATGGTGATCCTGATGGATGTAGAGAGGGTTGAGCTGTTGGATCCGACGAAGGTGACGCACTTGGTGTGCCTGTTGGCTCAATCGATGGCGAGGCACTGGGTTGCGATGATGGTCTGCTTGACGGAGATGCACTGGGCGCTGCTGACGGAGACGAGCTTGGCGCAACTGATGGAAATTTTGTTGGGGTCGAACTTGGAGAAGCTGACGGAAGTCGGCTTGGATAGGCTGACGGAGATACTGAAGGAGATGCACTCGGACTTGCTGAAGGAAACGCGGAGGGCGATGCGGACGGTTTTAATGACGGAACGTCGCTTGGTGCAACTGATGGAGAGTGAGTCGGAACATCTGAGGGAGATGCCGACGGAGATGAGCTTGGGCTGCTTGTCGGAAGAGTGGATGGCGACACAGAGGGTGATGATGATGGAAACTTGCTGGGTGTTGCTGATGGAGTTGCGCTTGGAGCATCTGAAGGAGAATGACTTGGAGCAGCTGACGGTGATACCGATGGAGATGAGCTTGGCCGGCTTGTTGGATGAGATGATGGCGATGCAGATGGTGTTGATGATGGAGATTGGCTAGGTGCAGCTGATGGAGAATGACTCGGAGCAGCTGACGGAGTTGCCGAAGGAGATGAGCTTGGTTTGCTTGTTGGTTGAGCGGATGGTGATGCAGATGGTTCAGATGATGGAGATGAGCTGGGTGCTGCTGTTGGAGAAGCACTTGGGGCAGATGATGGAGAGGAACTCGGTGCATCCGAGGGAGAAGCCGAAGGAGTTGCGCTCGGATGGCTTGTCGGTTGAGATGATGGCGATGCAGAAGGTGTTGATGATGGAGATGAGCTTGGTGCGACTGACGGAGACGCAGTGGGCACAGCTGATGGAGATGAGCTGGGTTCAGCTGACGGAGATGGACTCGGAGCTGCAGACGGCGACACAGAGGGAGAAGAGCTTGGTTCGTTTGTAGGCTGTGCAGATGGCGATGCAGATGGCTCTGATGATGGAGTCGAACTAGGTTCAGCAGATGGAGTTGAAGATGGAGACGAGCTCGGCATACTTGTTGGCTGAATGGACGGTGACGCAGAAGGTGCCGCTGACGGAGAGCTACTGGGTACATCTGTCGGAGTTGTGCTTGGTGATGCGGATGGTGACGCAGATGGTGATGAGCTTGGTTTGCTTGTCGGCTGAGCGGACGGCGAAGCTGAAGGTGACGATGTTGGACTGGCCGATGGTGATGAGCTTGGTTTGCTCGTTGGCTGAATCGATGGTGATGCAGAAGGACTTGCAGATGGCTCATCTGAGGCCGTAACTGAAGGACTTGATGACGGTGCAGCAGAATTCAGCACACACTCGCGTTGGCTAGCAATATCGCCTCTCTTCAGTAACCAACAACAACTCGCAATTTCGCAAACACCAAGCTTTTTTGGATGGTTGAAGCAGTCAGATATGAATCCACCACAGGATGCAAAGTAGTCAACTGTTGGAAAATCAGACGGAGACATCGAGGGTGATGAGCTGGGTTGTCTTGTAGGATGAGCAGATGGCGTTGAGGTAGGCACATCTGAAGGTGATGAACTAGGCAAAGCAGACGGAGATGGGCTTGGTTGACTTGATGGAGAGCTCGATGGTTCCGAAGACAACATTGACTGCATTATACACTCTCGTCGACCTACATCCTCTACCTGAAACCAACAACATCTTGCAGTCAGGCAAATGTCTTCTTTCTCTGCATGTTTGAAGCAGTCAGTCAAAAAAACACTGCAGGCATCAGCCCAATTAATAGATGGTGCAGCTGACGGAGAATCCGAAGGAGACGAGGTTGGTTGGCTCGTAGGAAGCGCCGATGGCGATGCAGATGGCATTGATGAAGGAGATGAGCTTGGTGCAGCCGACGGAGAATGACTCGGAGCAACCGACGGAGATGCTGATGGCGATGAGCTTGGTTCGCTCGATGGGTGGGTAGATGGCGATGCAGATGGCGCGGATGATGGAGACGAACTTGGTTCAGATGACGGAGATGCACTTGGAGATACTGAGGGAGAGACCGAAGGAGACGAGCTTGGTTTGCTTGTCGGCTGAGTTGATGGCGACGCAGACGGCTCGGATGATGGAGTCGAACTAGGTTCAGCTGATGGAGACTCCGATGGAGAAGAGCTTGGTTTGCCTGTCGGCTCTGAAGATGGCGATGAAGATGGTTTTGCAGACGGAGATGAGCTTGGAGCAGCTGACGGAGAATGACTTGGAGCAACCGACGGTGATGCTGACGGAGATAAGCTTGGGGTGCTCGTCGGCTGTGCAGATGGCGATGCAGATGGTGTTGATGATGGAGATGCACTTGGAGCAACTGAAGGAGTTGAGCTTGGTTCAGCTGAAGGAGTTGCTGAAGGAGTTGCGCTTGGATTGCTAGTTGGAGACAAGCTTGGTGCAGCTGATGGTGACTCGCTGGGTGCAGCTGACGGAGAAACCGAAGGAGACGAGCTTGGTTGACTCGTTGGAAGCGCGGATGGCGATGCAGATGGCATTGATGACGGAGATGAGCTTGGTGCAGCTGATGGTGAAGTGCTCGGAGCAGCCGACGGAGATGCTGACGGCGATGAGCTTGGTTTGCTCGACGGGTGGGTAGATGGCGATGCAGATGGCGCGGATGATGGAGACGAACTAGGTTTAGTTGACGGAGATGCACTTGGAGATACTGAGGGAGAGACCGAAGGAGACGAGCTTGGTTTGCTTGTCGGCTGAGTTGATGGCGACGCAGACGGCTCGGATGTTGGAGTCGAACTAGGTTCAGCTGATGGAGACTCCGATGGAGAAGAGCTTGGTTTGCTTGTCGGCTGTGAAGATGGCGATGAAGATGGTTCAGCAGACGGAGATGAGCTTGGTGCAGCTGACGGAGAATGACTTGGGACATCTGTTGGTGATGCAGAAGGCGATGAGCTTGGGGTGCTCGTCGGATGTACGGATGGTGATGCAGATGGCCCTAATGATGGCGAGTGGCTAGGTGCAGCTGATGGAGACTGGTTCGGCGAATCAGAAGGAGAAGCCGAGGGTGTTGCACTTGGTTTGCTTGTCGGTTGAGTTGATGGCGATGCTGATGGTTCTGCTGACGGAGAAGGGCTTGGTACATCTGATGGCGAGTGACTGGGCGAAGCTGATGGTGAAGGGCTTGGAGCAGCCGAAGGAGAAACCGAAGGAGATGAGCTTGGTTCACTTGTTGGACTATTTGATGGTGATGCAGACGGTGTTGATGATGGAGAAGAACTTGGTGCAGCTGACGGAGAAGCAGAAGGAGTTGCACTTGGTTTGCTAGTTGGCTCAGTAGACGGAGATGCAGATGGTGTTGATGATGGAGATGGACTTGGGTTTGCAGACGGAGATGAGCTTGGTGCAGCTGACGGAGAATGACTCGGAACATCTGACGGAGACACAGTTGGAGATACTGAAGGAGATGAGCTCGGTTTGCTAGTTGGCTGAGTAGACGGAGATGCAGATGGTGTCGATGACGGAGATGGGCTTGGAGCAGCTGACGGAGATGCCGAAGGCGATGGGCTTGGTGCAACTGACGGAGAAGGACTCGGAGCAGCTGATGGGGTGGCTGAAGGAGTTGCACTTGGTTTGCTCGTTGGCTGAGTAGACGGAGATGCAGATGGTGTCGATGATGGAGATGGACTTGGTTCTGCAGACGGAGATGACGAAGGTGATGGGCTAGGTGCAACTGACGGAGACGCACTTGGAGATACTGAAGGAGAGACCGAAGGAGTTGCACTTGGTTTGCTAGTTGGCTGAGCAGACGGAGATGCAGATGGTGTTGATGATGGAGATGGACTTGGTTTTGCAGACGGAGATGAGCTTGGTGCAACTGACGGAGACGGACTCGGAGCATCTGACGGAGACACAGTTGGAGATACTGAAGGAGATGAGCTCGGTTTGCTCGTCGGCTCCGTTGATGGCGATGCAGATGGTCCAGCTGAAGGAGATGAGCTTGGTGCAGCTGACGGAGATGCCGAAGGTGATGGGCTAGGTGCATCTGACGGAGATGAGCTTGGTGCAGCTGACGGCGACACTGAAGGAGATGAGCTTGGTTTGTCTGTTGGGCTTACTGACGGCGATGCCGATGGCTTTGTTGATGGAGAGTGGGTTGGAACATCTGACGGAGACACTGAAGGACTCGTTGTTGGATGATCTGATGGTGACACTGATGGTGTTGATGATGGAGATGAACTCGGCGTATATGACGGCTCATCAGTAGGAGCCATTGTTGGATATGCCGGCAAACATTGTCTTTTGCCCTCATCATCATCCTGAAACCAACAACATCTTGCAATGTGACAATTCTCAAAGTTTGTTGAATCCGCGAAACAAAGTTTGGTGTACATATCGCAGCTGCATCCCTCATTACTCTTTGCACCTTTGATGACGCAAGCTGAGAATGGACAGAATATTCTCTCTTGGACTTCAACTTGACCCTCCGGTAGCCAGCGCTGTAAACCCTCTGTTCTACAAGCGGTGTCTAGTTCAGAAGCACATATAACAGGATTTCCATATCCTTCTGTTTTACATCCGCACAAGGATGAATCACCGCCATCAGCACAAAAATCTGGTAATATATCATATCCTGAAAGTGCCCGAGTGAAGTTTTGCGTTGCATGAGCAACATGGCCCGAGAGGATGGCGGCGGCTATCAGTAATTTCATTTGTTATCGCCCAATGCTTTAATTATAATTGGCGCCTATATTAAATCTGTAGGGGGTGCTGATATAAGTATCGATTGCCCAATGTATCAGCACAAGCGCTCTTGTTTGCGTTGGCTTTGGCGTTGGGTGGTTATGTGTTGGCGGCAGAGAGTGCGGTAGAGAGCTGAAAGTTGGCGATTTGCTACGAGAAAACAGAAAAGGATCTTACATTCGGCGACGTGATATACGAGAAAGCTTCTCGTTTTAGCCGATAGAGACCCACGGTACAATACGGGCCGTGTCGGTTCTGGTGCTGCACAAACCGAAACCCGGCAATGACTTAGAAGGAGAACGTCTCATCTAAACTGAGAAGACCACGAATAGGGTCGGTCGCCCACTCACGCTCGCTAACTCCCTCTCTCTACTTTCTCATCTGCTCTCTTTTTCCGCCGACAAGGCTTGCCCTCGCTTCGCTCATCCTTCTTTCAGCGGCTCGCCCCTTGGATCAATGCATGATCAATCTCTCTAAGAAATTTTAAGAATAATCATTCTCTGCCATGGCACCACGATCCTCTTCGTCGACAAACAGGCCTCGAGCCGTTATCCCACCTCTTCGGCCCAACAACAACCGGTCAACTGGCGGCCAAGAAGTAGTCGATCCAACGACGAGGGAGCGTTTCGATGCACTGCTTCCAAAATATGGCTTCATGTGGAGCTCAATGGCGAATGCAAAGCTTTCTACCAAACCAGCCCAACGAGGATCGGTTACGTTGACGAATAAGGAAAATACCAATCCATCTAGGAGGAATGTTGCCACCAAAAAAACATCCGAAATGGAGACAAAGGAGACCAACATTGGAAACAAACAAGAAGCAGCAGAATCAGATGTTGTGGCAGAAGGACCATCGCTACTAGGTGCCATACTGAATAAAAAGGCAGTGTCACTCAGCATTCCCAGTCAAGATCATGACCTATGCGGAGATGACTGTAATTGTGCTGACCCAATCTTGGAGATTGATGACGATGACGACGAAAACAACAGTGCCTTCGATGCTAGCAGCGTAAACTATGATGTTGAGGATAGTGATGATGAAAGTATTCAGTTGGTCTCGGCGAGAAAGACATCTAGGAAGAAGGCCTTTATTCTAGAAAGTGATGACGATGAAGATGAAGAAGATGAAGTTGAAATGGATAAATCATTGGTTGTCAGTCCGCAGAAAATCGATAGCGATGGAGCCAAAAAGTCAAGAGAGTCAACCACTCTGATTGATGAGCTAAGTGACTTCAATCCATCATCAGAAGATGAGAGTGAGGACTCATTTATCTCTTCTGATAGAAGTGCCCCTGTTGTTACACGACGCACAAGGAGAACAAAAGCAGCCTTATCATTTTCTGTAAGCAGTGATGTCATTTCAGACTCTGATGAAGAATCAGCTCTGGATGATGATGACAAATCATCTTCTAGTGAAGAGGAGTGGGATGGAGACATGTCACCAGATGAAAAGAAAGTGAAACAATCCCGGCCTGAACGTATCAATACAGTGATCATTCTAAGTGATGACGAAGAATATGATAGTGAAAGCGAGAGTGAGGTTGAAGATGACGAGCAAAGTGCGTTTACAATTTCGGACGATGACGACGATTGTGGCTCTGAAAGTGACGCTAGCGATGCTTCAAGCATTGTCAAGAGCAAAACAAAGAAGAACCCTCCACCACCTATCCGCACGAATAATACAAAAAGCCCGAGAATACCTAGGAAGAAGAAAGCTGTGCTGACGACTCCAAAAGCGACAAAGTCGACTTCCTCCCAATCTAGAGTGATCAATTTTAACAAATCTCGTGACAAGCTTACTTCTGAAACGTTCGCCGAGTTCAATCAACGTGCATTTGCAAATCAACTCTCATCTGTCAAGGTTGAGTGGTCAAAGAAGCTGAATACTACAGCAGGAATCACAAGAATGAGAGGAAAGCTTGGTGAACAGTACTCAGATAGTCGTGTAGCTACAATTGAACTTGCAACCAAGGTGATTGAGAATGAAGAACAGTTGCGTTCGACGTTACTACATGAGATGTGTCATGCTGCAGCTTGGTTAGTTGATGGTGTGCACAAGCCACCTCATGGAAAGGTCTTCAAAAATTGGGCGTCCAAGTCGATGAGAAAGATTAAAGACGTTGAGGTCACAACAACTCACGATTATCAAATTTCGTACAAATTCGCATGGGCCTGCACGAATGCCAAGTGCAACGTGGTAATCAAACGTCATAGTAGAAGCGTTGATATCAACAAACACTGTTGTGGAAAGTGCAAGAACAAGCTAATAGAGATCGAAGTACCACAGAAAGGTCAAGACATTTCAAACAATGCCTTCACTCCGAAAAAGCAGCGCAAGACTTCAGAGTATGCTCTCTTTGTGAAGAAGCATTCTGCCAACATTCGAGAAAAATTGGCTAGGGAGAGGTCGTGCAGTCCGAAAGAAGTGTCGCAGGCAGATGTCATGAAAGAATGTGGTGCGGAATGGCAGCGTCGCAAGCAAGGCTCATCAACTAATCCCATTTCAGAGATGATCAACTTGACTCTGGGGTAAACCTTATTGATTATTGACTACAATAATATCTCTCAAGTGCAGCTATTTTCTTACGCCTGATTTGCTTGGTTAGGATTCCGGATTCATTCAGCTCAGACTATTTTCATGTGCTTCGTCTTGTCTTTATGGCTAGATGTTAACCTTAGAAGCGATTGTCTCCGAAAAGGCGAGATGTTGCAATAAGTAGGGCAGATGATGGCCGTCATCGTGCGTGGTAACCTTGCATGCCCTTGCGTATGGGAATCTCTGAATAAAGATAGCAAAAACTTTCCTCGAGTTTTGTCTGACCGCGTCTAGTACTGTAGGAATTCAGTACGCTTGAGAGGTGCAGACACCTTCCCAACCTTCCTCCATCAAAAGATGACAAGTGATGCCGGAAGTGGTGTTGCTTGCAACTACATGATCGAGGACGAGGAAGCACAACGCACCGTCTTCGTAAATAAACCCTGGCCAAACTTCCCTTCTTATCTCTCATCATTGTTAGCAAGGGAACACAACAACAAACAACACAAAGTAATAATAACAATCGTCGTCGACTCAAGATGACACCAGCCACAGCGCCGCTGCAACCTGTTCTTCGTCTCATCCACTGCCTTCAAAAAGAGAGAGGCGCTTCTAGTGCACTTTTAGGTTCGAGAGCAGATGCAGATGCTAACAACTCGCCAAACTCCCACACTCTTCGGATAGCGAGTTGCAGATGTAACACAAACGCTGCAATATCTTCTTTCTATGCTAGTGAAAGCTGGTATAATCATTGTCTGGAAGCGGATGACAAGAAGACCTCTCCGAATCATTCACATTGTCGTGTCGATGTTGCAAAGCGGCTGTATGACATTAGACAGCTTGTCGATGGCGTAGGAGAAGCAAATGAGGACTTGTCATATTATCACCGTATTTTGTCAGAGTTCAACTCATTTTTATCATCAGTGATTCAAGCATTTGTTGTCGAAACTGTTACAAAGCGCAGGGATATCGTCAAGCATGCACTCAAAACGCTGAAGAAATGCCCAGAGGAAGCACAACTTCGTAAGAATTATGAGATCGCACTGTCAATTATGTCGCTAATACTCTCGTTCGTTAATTTGAAAGAGTCATTGGGAATGGAGAGGGCAACACTGACAGGTTTGATGGCATTTGGAGCTAAAGCTGCAACAAATGATCGACTGCCAGTGATTGTGAATGATCTTGTTATGGTTGTAGAAAATCATCATCGCATCATGCGAGAGCTGGAGAAAGAAACTGGAGTAAAGATGGAAACGTGGAGCGAATCAAATACAATAGCAATGAGTGAGCTTTCATATGATGAAAACTACTGCAGCCTGCTTCATCTGATAGCGGAAAGTATCACACCCAGCGACTCGATGCGTACTCTGCAAGATCATATAAGGAAAGACTTTGATGTAAATGCATTACATGAGATGTCGCTTCCAGATTTCTGGTCTGGAATAACTTTGTACATGGATAAATTGCACAGCACTGAGTTGGTTCTATTGGAAGAGCTGCCATCGGATGAAAATTACGGCAAAACCTACCAAGATGTGGATCTCTTGTCACTGGAAACAGCAGTTACAAAAGGATCAGATTCTTCTCTGCATGCTGCTTTGAAAAGAGTTATTCTGGGGAACAATAACTTGTCAAAACGAGGAGCTACAGAGGTAGTCAACAAACTATCCAGCGAAGAGCTTACACAATCAATGATTACCTTCCTAACACAGGACTCTGCACCCAACACACCGGCAGCATCCCCCGAACTACAGGCCAAAGATAATGATACAGACAAAACATCTTCTTCTAAAGTTGGCATGAAGGATAAGCCATCATTAGAAGACTGGGAAATAAGCTTATATGATGTTGAGTTCCAGAAACGCATCGGTAGAGGAGCAGCAGGGACGACATATCTTGGTAAATGGTGCGGACAACAGGTCGCAATCAAGGTTGCTGCAATGAATGATATTGGGCTCGAGGGATGGTCGAATGAGTTGAAGAGCTTGACAAAGTTGCACCACTGTAACATTATCCACTTCCTTGGCGCAATCTACAATCCTTCGCCGTTGACTTATTGCCTGGTATTGGAGTATTGTAACGGAGGAGATTTGGAAACTTATCTGCATGGCAATGGCGGCAGTGCAACATCTCCTAACTTTTTTGAGACAGTGGCAAAAGGTGTTGCAAGTGGTCTGTTATACCTACATAAGAAGAACATCATGCACAGAGACATTAAGCCTGGCAACGTGCTGCTCAGTGGAGATTTGCAGGGCAACTTTACAGCAAAGCTAACCGATTTTGGACTCTCTGCCATGCTGCAAAATAATTCATCTGTCAATAGCGGAGGACCCGAACTCACAGCCGAGACGGGGACATATCGCTACATGGCACCTGAAGTCATAAAGCATCAAAAGTATCAATATCCAGCAGACATATACTCACTCTCTGTGCTGATGTGGGAGATTATTACGCGTGAAGTACCATTCAAAAACATGAGTCAGATTGAAGCGGCTGGATCTGTGGCTATAGAAGGAAAACGACCACCATTTCCAGAGGGAATACCTTGTTACGTTAAGTTCATGATCGAGAAGTGCTGGCATGAATCTCCTGAAGAAAGAATGGGCACAGAAGAATTAATAAAGACGCTGGAAGAGTTGGATAACAACTTGTCAGAGGAAGCAAAGTCTTGGCTAAATGGACCGAATGGACATCCTGTTTACAATGAGCTAGAAGAGGAAGGAAAGATTGCTCATAACGCTCAAGCTGTAGAACAGAAGAAGAAGCCAAAGAAGATGAGCCTTTTTAGGAGAGCTAGTTCAAAGAAGCCTTAGTTTAGTGCATAATAATAGGTTAATAATAGTATGAAGTCATGCTTACATAATGTTATAAATAACTTGTCATCTTGCCGAAGCAATTCTGCTATTGTTGAGGCAGATCCCATCACTTGTCTCGGTAATCACATTTAAATCAAATAGTGCCTTCCATGTATATTGACAAGCATTAGCTGTATCTGCGTCTCTAACAGCAGACCCAATGCTAAATGAGAACGACTCCAACACATCATCTTTGATTTGTCTGTTATCATCCTGGTTACTGTCTCGTGAACAGATTAAACGTTTTGCCAATCTAATAACATCATCAGGCTCATCCACATCATTCATCATTTTCCCGATTGAGATGTCTATGCAACAATCTGACAATGACTTTAGCTGCGATACAGCAGTTAAATTATTCGACCATCTTATACCATGGAACATTTGTGATGATGGTGCATTTCTCGGGACAGACAGCATTCCGTAGCCGCCATCATCTGCAGGGCACAGGTGGGCCTTGTTTCCAGAGGAAGTTTGTAATCCATATACAATCTCTTCCAGTGAAAGTTCTGGTGCATCCATTCCTAGAAATACCACTGCTTCATTAGATTGTTGTGTCGCGATCATTTTGTGTACTTTTGCCAGTAAACTTCGAGTTTTATCTAATGCGTCTTCGAGTTTGCTGCCTAACGAAGTTGATGTCAAATCTTCTTTCGATGCTCCTGATGCCATCGGAAGTAGGACCCACCCATCAAAGATACGAGATGATTCTTCACTGCACGAGGTAGCAGAAAGATGAAGAGAATGCAGGATAGATTTCATGTGTGCTTCCCCTTCACTTGATCCAGGAGCATATACCAAAACCTTGAGAGTTTCTTTCAGATGGGCACATGTAGTCAGCGAAACTAAAATGTCCGAGAGCATCGCGGTGGCGAGCGAAGCTGCTCCATCTTCGCCAAGCAATGGGGCAATCCTTGTCTTGCTCCGGCCAGGGATTGGGCACTTGGCAAACACGCACACTGCCCCTCCCACAGATGCCGACATTGTGGTGGAAGATAGATGAAAAATATTGAAAAATAATGAATTTGTGGAAAAATGAAGTGAAGGGATGAAAAGGGATACGTGTCTCTACGACCTTTGCAAGTCGCCTTCAACTTTCTCAATCATCATGTTGTTCACATTTTCATTTCACATTGGTCATTGGGCCAGAAAGATTTGTTGAGTGCGAGAGAGATAACGAACATTAAATCAATGAGTAGCGCCACCATATTTATCTTATATGCTACGAAAGATCCTATATTGGCAAGTCATCCCAGCTACAAGTCAGTTTGCCAGTGCCAGCTCGAATGCATTGTTCGTATCATTCATCCACATCTCGGGGTTCGCTCTGAGAAGAAGGAGATAGATATGCAGCATTAACTAATTTCCTATGTGATATGAGAAGAAGGAAGATACTGCTCATGTACTCGTCACTCTCTTGACATGCTGGTTCGCGAGAAGTAACTGAAACTGCAAATTCCCATTCAAATTCCTTGTCCCAACAGCTGGCGCAGTTGGATACTGAGTCCAAATCATCGCTGTAACATCATATTTCGCAGCAAGACAAGCGCAATGAAGAGGTGTACCATCCTTGTGATCAGTGACACGAAGGTTCCTTCTGTGTATTTGTTGAGTAACCCTCTTTGACACCTTTGCACCCATTGATCAGCAGTGGTTACCAGCAAAAGTACAGAGCCACTCGGAACATAATTGAAGACGCACAAATGTCAAAATCAAGTCAAGTCAATTCTGGAAGAGACAATCGTTTTGCACCATTGGATCCATCACAACTCTCTTTCGACGACCAAGTATCGTCATCACCACCACCACCACCACCACGAGACAACGCAAAGTCCACTGCATCCTGATAATCACCAATCATCTTCAAAAACACAAACCCCCCAGCAAAGAACAAATTCAATGACCCCAAACCAATCCTCATACTTGCACCAATCTCATTCAAAAAGGTGAACAAGAACGGAGGGACCCAGGAGAATACCAGTCCACTGAAGAGGTATAGTCCCATAAGTTCACTTTCTTGTCCTCGTGGGATAATGGTGCAATATAACGCTGCATTGGTGGGATGGAGCCAGCCGAGACATACCCCCCAAATGGCGGCGAATAGGTACATGAGGTGTTGTGATTCTTCTCCTGTCATTATCCAGGCGGCCAGTGAGGTGTTGATGATGAATACCACTAGGCAGAGTAGAGCACTTCGGAGTGGATTGATCTTTAGACCAATCATACCACCGAGTTTGGAACCAGGTATACCGGCCACAAAGACGCAGAGAAAGACATATCCAATTTGGGAGCTGGTCATATTCAACACATGAATCATGTACGTGGTGCTAATTGTCGAGAGGGCACCGGTAGCACTTTCCGATAGCATTACCGATAGTAAAAAGTATCTCAGAGGTGCCCAATGTTGGACTATTTCAGAGGATGTATGGGATAACTTGCGAAATCCAGCAGTGAGTAGTGTACTGTTATCTGGAACCTGTCGCAGTGCTGGTCTAGGATGGAAGAACCACTTCCAAGCAAGGCCAAATACGATGGAGCATACGATGAATGCCAATGTTTGCGATACTCGTGCTTGACCGATATCGCCTACGTGGAGTAACGAAGAAGTCAACGTGACCACAATCAGAAACGCCAACATGGAAAAATAATTGATAGTTTGAAACCTAGCATTGTAAATTGTTTGTTCCTTTGGATCTATCGATAATTCTGCCGTGTAGGCATATGCGGCACATAGATGTGCTTGATATAAGACATAATTCAATACTTGTAGGATGCTAATGAAAAACCATGTGGATTTGGACACGAATATCTCAATGCCCTTGATGATGGACAATAGGATTGCTGCCCATTGTCCGATTGCCTTTCGGTGCGGGGTGTGATCGACTATTGCACCGAATAGGGGGAGGAGTATTGCGGAGAAGACTCCGGAGAAGACTCCAATGTTGGTTAGTAGTGAAGAGGGCCTCATGCCGTACACTCTTCCTTCGTCGTCATCATTGTTACAGTCATTATTTTGTCCATCATCATTGTTATTTGTAGTGTTGCAACCACTTGCTTCATTGGCAGCATCTTGTGCAAGAATCAATAAAGCAGGTCCGAGAAACAAACTTGACATTCCCACTAATCCCCTTGCTATGGAGTTTAGTGCTAGACCAGTGGCTTCAATTGGACTATTGTCATTGTCGAATCGAAATATTGATGGAAGATTATTGCTTGGTTGTTTTTGGTTGGAAGAATCAGCTGTAGGTGCAACAGGTGCTTCAGTTGTGTCATTCTCAGTGAAGCTTTCAAGCGCGTTGTATTGCAATGCCATCTTTTAAGCGGCTCTTCTGTGGTTGCTATGGATCCTTTAGTTGTCTGGCGCCTACAATCTCGTTTTTACTCTCTTGCTTTTGCTGTATCTTGCTGTTCACAGTTCATCATCGAAGTATGTAGTGTCGTTGCTGCATGCATTGCATTCTATTGCATTGCAGCCAGCTTGCTTGAGATGGTCGTGCCACAAACGAAAGCAAGCGAGAAAGAGGTGGAAGATGGGCATCTTCAAAATCATCACTCACCATCTTCAACTAAAATCACCAATCACCATGGCACAATCTTGTAGTAGGAGTCGACCAATAAGTTTCACGATGGCAGAGAACGCTGACGGAACCACCGCACCACCACCACCACGACGAGGTAAATTCCTCTCAGGCCCTCCCCCAGCTGCAACCGCCACAACAACAGCCTCCACAGCAGCTCCAGCAAAACAAACACGAGGCAAATTTCTAAACTCTACCGCCACCACCACAACCTCCTCTACAACACTCACATCCACCAACTCCACCAACACCTCCACAATAATATCCAACGAAACCTCCCTCTCCACACTAAAGCAACAAATCCATCAAGCTAAAATAGTCGCATCGACACGTCGTCGTGCCATTTCCTCCTCGCGCAATGAAGTATTCCAGGATTTAGAACAGGCTGAAACGATTGTGTTGGCGTTATTACAGTGTGCTTCGGAGGTGAGTGAGTCATTGTCGAAAATGACCATGGCTAGATCACGACATCAACATGATGATGATGAAGAGGGAAACAATAATAGAGAAGGAGCAGCATCCTTTGAACAATTGTCGACACAGGTACGTTCCAATGGTGTGGGATATTTGGCAGGTGTTACCAAATTGCATGAGTTGTTGGCACCGCATGCTTCTTTGGTCAAGTCGTATCGCAATCATACTACTGCTGCTGCTGTGAATAATAGCAATGCAAATACTAATGGAGCAAATGCAGCTTCAAGTGATGCAACCAACAATAATGTCCAACAGCAACAACCAACACAACAATCATCAGAACTAGCATCCTTCAACCCAAACTCTAGTGAAATTGTCAAAATGGCCACATCGAACATGTATGCGGCACGTGTGGAGAAGCGGTTGGCGGTGGAACGGAGGGAGATTTTGAAGGAGATGATTCGGTTGGAAGAGGATGGATTGGATGGTGGTGGTGGTGGAATTGAGGAGGAGGAGAGTGATTCGAACAAGAGAAAGAGATGATGGTTAGATTGTATAATGAGTTGCATAGTAAAAGCTATAGAAGGAAGAAGTGCAATTCATGATGAGCACAGACACGTGTTAATTCCTGTCAGTGGTGTATAACACTTTATCAGCGACCGACTCTGCTTCTCCGTATCGCAACACAACGCTCACTGAATCCGTGTGATGCCGAGTCTCTTGTCTCCTCCACCTTCATGTTCCTGCGGAGTACACCATTCACGCTCTCGTCTTGCGTAATCATTTTGCCAGAAATTTTCATGGATTTTTAAATTTTTTGCTCGATCAGAAATCTCAACCTCTTCCTTTATCTCTAGATCCTGTCGTGATGACTTCCTCTTCCTCCTCCAACGACATCCAGCTCACCGCAACGGAAGCAAAAAAGTTTGATGCAGCCTTCAAGAGTGAAGAGTTCCGGAGATTAATGGCAGACTGCGTCGATTCTTTGTCCGATCCTTCCAACAGGGAAGAACAAGAGGCTTACATTACCCATTTGGAAGCGAACAAGGAGCTCCCTCCTGGCAAATCTCTCATTCGTCCAAATGCTGGCTTTGTGGTCAAATGCTTCATTAGCGGTGCAAAGGACAAAGTGTCAAAAAAGATCTTTTTGAATATCGTGCATTCGGATGCAATCATCCGACCAAGCAGCGAGAAGATAACGACGCTCGACGCTTCCTCCTCCTCGTCTCAATCTCAAGCCAAGTGGTCGGTACCCTACGCAATCGGTCCCGTTAGAATGGAACACGACAAATCCAACAATCTCGTCCCGACATTTGACGTATGCTTCCATCCACTGAGCTTGCAGTATGCGCATGCAAGGAAAGAGTTTTGTGATATGGTCATTGGCATTTCGCAATCCGCTGTGGTGGAGGCATACCCCGATGCTGTCAAGATTGACTCTTGCTACTCGATTCTGAAGAATGTTCGTTACAAGAATGGTGCTCCAAAGGCTCTCATTGTAGGCCAATCCTTGCCAGACGAAGTGAAAGAAGATCTTCCAGCCCCATCCATAGATGCACCAGATTTAGCTGAAGAAGCATCCGATGCCGATGCGACGGCTTACACCAGAAGCTCAGCTGATGAGGAGCTCAAAAAGCATACTGAAAAAGAAGCAGAGTCAACCGATTCTCCAAAGTACAAAATCGTAGAACAAGGAATGCTTGAGCTGACCAATCATCACGATTCGAGCAGAAGACCAAAACAGCTCATTGTACAAGTACATCTTGACAAGATTGCTTCAGCAACGGAGATTGATCTGCACGTGAGCGAGACGAAAGTGGAAGTGAGTTCAAAAGAGCAGAAATACAAGAAGCTGGACTTGCAGATTCCATATCCTATCAATAGCCAAGAAGGAAAAGCTTCGTTCGACAAGGCCAAGAGGAGCTTGATCTTGAGACTTCCACTCAGCCCTGAATAAGAGTAAAAGAGATTAGAATGACAATGACACTTGTACTACAACTCAAGCTAAATATGTTATTAATAGTTAAAGACGCTAGATAATTACCTAAATCAACTCAAACAAGTTTATTCATCCATCAACGCAGGTGCTTCTCCGAGAGTAATAGGCACAGTCGTAGCCTTGGGCTCCTCCTTCTCCTTCTTTGGAGCTGTCAATACGAGCACTCCATCAGACAAATTCGCAGTAAGCTTAGTTGTGTCGAGATCATTTCCAAGGGTGAAGCGCTTCTCAAACTTGTACTCCTCGAACGAGTTCTCCTTTTCAACCTTTCTGTGACCCGTCATATGCAACACACGCCCGTCGCGCTCAAGATCGACCTTGATGTCGTTTGCCTTGACGCCTGGCACATCAACGGCGAGGCGAAATTGCTTAGAATTCTCAGATACTTCGTAGCGAGGTGATGAGTGAAGCAAGTTATCATTCTTGAAGGCTGTCAAAGCGGGGATACCAAACACTGGAGAGCCGGAAAAGAAGTCATCATCAAAGCCACCGAATGGGCTATTGTTGTTCCAGAGTGAGAGACTCATTGTAGTATTATTGCTTCGTTTGTTGTAATTGAAAGTTGATATGTGTGCACTTTGTTGTTTATGAAAATTTATGAGCAGTTTGGAGAGAAGAATGGACGAGGAGTTCGCTTTTACAGATTTCGATGGAAGGTACCTGCCGAACTACTAATTCCTACATTAGATTTAGTACCGTTACGACGCCATTTGCTACTCTTCGAGTCTCTGATCTATTGTAAGTATCAAAGAGGTAGGGTTCTGAAAACAATGTATTGCAAAGACTGCAAGGCAATATTACACTCCGATAGTCTCCAATATCGTGCATGCAACTCTTCGAGCCTCTCACAGCTTCGAAGAGTTCGCTTCTCGATTTCTATTGACCGAGGACAACCTTTTGAAGCACAAGATGTGCTCATAAATTTGACATTTGAAGAATCTACATCACTTTCACATTCAAAACAATCTCTACCAATTGCGTTTCAGTAAACTTACCGCCCTTGCTTGTTGATGTTTCACAGCTTTCTGCATCTTTATCTGGCGACACTTTGACAGTTCATGCTCCCAAAGTTGAAATCCCCAAGGCTTTGGAGGAAGAAAAGGCGGAGCAGATTGAAATTCATTACGAAGAGCCCAAGGCTGCTTTGGAGGAAGCCCCATTGGAGGAGGAGACTGTAGACGAGAACGAGGTCACTGAAGAAGCTAGAGCTTGAGCAGTCAATGAAATACATTTAGGTCTTGTTTGCATTGTAGCTTTTTGTTTGATAAAATTAAAGAAGAATACTTAAGTAACCTTCGAAAGATTTTGTTTATAGTTTACAAATACACATAAGAGGTCGTCTTTTGCTCTCTGCCTCTCTTCCTATTTTTACCACGAGTGTTTGTACAAAAGGGCTACACACCATGTATCAGCTCGATAGCGTTTTTCTTCTTTTCTTGCTCTAGCTCAAATTATATTGTACCTAATAACTGTATGTAGTTGCTGCAACACGATTTTTTTCACTTCTTGTTCTTCTCCATGAAGTCATGCGTAGTGTCACCAATATCCTGCGCAATTTCCTCTGCCGCGTGAGGATGACCCACCGCCTGAGCCATTTTGCTCATCACATCAAGTAGCTGTGAGTCTTGAAGCCAGCAGGCTATTTCAAGAGCGATTGTTTCTGGATCCTCGCAATAGTCTCCAAAGCCACCATCCAGGACTATGTCGACATTGCCGGCTTCTTGGCCGGGCAAGTGACTGGTGACCATGATAGGCAGGCCAACTGCTGCAGCTTCTGCAATGGTACCAGGCCCAGCCTTGCTGACGAGAACATCGGCAGCCACCATGTACTCGGCCATATTCTTGACAAATCCAAGTGGAATGACATCAACATTACCAGGAACTTCTGCAACATCTCTTCCCTTGGCAGCCTTTGCAGCGGCCCTATCCAATGCAGCCTGAATTCTCCTACTGCGAGAGGCATGAGCTGATAGCAACTTGGTGACAACTCTAGACTTCAACGACGCATACGAATTAAGACTTTGTGAAACGACAGTGTCCCAGCACCGTGTTTCCAAATCGCCCTTCAATTGTTCATTCCGTCCACAAACGACACATATTGTCGCATCGACTCCCTGTGTACGCAACTTTGCATACAGCTCATTCACAATACTAGAAAGCGACCCAACGCCCTCACCTCCACCCATGACAAGAATCATTTTCTTGTTCGGATCAATATTCAACTCTTCTCGAATTTTCTGCTGATGTGCCTTCCCCTCATCAGTCGTACGATCTCCCATGGCATCTGCCTGAGCGGCAAAGTCATACCGAATGGGTAGCCCACTCATGACAATCTTTTCATCTGGCACACCTCCTCTCTTCTGTGCAATTGCCTTGATTGGTTCGGATGCAAGATACATCCTATCCACATCCTTATTAAACCATGTGCAGTGCCCCGACCCAAAGTCAGTGACCACCGTAAAGAAGGGAATCTCCTTATCAAACTTCTCAGCAACCTTTCGAATAGAAAACAACGGGATATAATTCATAGTAGGATGGACCGAAACCACCACATCCGGATTATACTCTTCAATCTTCTCCCGAATCATCCCCTCATTCATATAATACGAATGCAAATCGGCAAACTTGGCATATACGGCAGTATTGGAAACGTGATACAATGTCCTCCACTTCCAGGGAGATGCACTCATGGACTTGTAGGCATCCTTGATGGAATTGTAGGGCCAGGAGGAATCAATGTCCGACCAAATGTCCAAGAGGTCATAGGTTGTTCCGGGGTAGAGACGTTGGAATTGATTGGCGAGTGCTTCGGCGGATGCTCTGTGTCCTCCTCCTGTGTCACTGGATAAGAATAGGATTTTGAGTGGTCCCTTTTTTGTTGGAGTAGTACTCATGTCGTCGTCGTTGTTTTGTTCATTTTGTGGATGTTGTTCGCTGCTCCTCTCAATTTCCATTTCCAACTGTTTTCTCTGCGCCATCATTTCTTCCACTGCCTCCGCCAAGTTTTGTTGGTTAGTTGCAACCGGTAATGGCGCTTCAGAGGACGATCTAATATTATTATTAGTAACATCCCTTTGTTGAGTGGTTGTGTCCACAAGAGTTTTCTGACTGCGTTGTAGCGACGGTAATGCATTTGAGTTGGCCGATCCAATGAATGCTGTATCTTCTGGCGATGCTCCTCCTGCATGGACAGAGTCTAATATTTTGGATGTTGGCGATGTCAACGACGACTTTTTTGTTGTCGTCAATCTTTCGTTCTTGGCAGCAGCAGCAGCAGCACCGTCATGGGCCGATGAGCCTTGTGGAGACGATGGCGACGAGGATGCCTCACCTCCGTGAATGCCCCATAAATGCTGAGAATCAATGAATGAGTTGTGCATCGCATGTCTCTCGGCAGGCACATTGGCAGCAGCTGCTGCTGTCAACATCGATGCGGCAGAAAGAATGAAAGTCGACGAACGCATTGCTATGCAATTATTTTGTGAATGTGTATGATACGTGTCTGCGGCCTCTCCTCGTGTAGCTGTCGTCCGATTGCTGTTTCAAAGGCGTCCCTACTTATCTCATCTACCAAGGTACTATTGACTCTCTCTGCCTCCAAGAATACTTTATGGCAACAACAGTGTGGTCAACGCCCACAAAGCAAAGCCAATGCAAAGCCACGACGGAAGGAAGCAGCTGCGCCATGAACGGATCTCCTTCAAGCATCGTCGAGGCGAGCGGTGCGTGAGGGGAGGTACATGTTCTTTTAGATGTTATCCCTTTGTTTAGACCTCCCTTTTCCGGTAGATCGCGCCACTTTTCGGTTGAGGCCATTTTTTCATTCCAAGCAAGCACAAGTGCTGCACTCCTTGTTCATCGGTAGAGTTTAGACCTAAACCTCTTACCAAGCCAGCCGGGCGGACTTGCTTGCCTTTACTATATATCTATGCCTGCTGCCTGGGATGATCTTGAGCACACATGGATTTGCCCTCACCTTCCTTGCAATCATCCTCATGAGCAGCGGTATCAATTCACTTGCAACCAACAACAAAATGGCTTCACGAACTAACGAACATACTAACTCGGTCCTAGCAAACTTGAGCTCTCATGGTATGGAGAAGAAGGAGTTACCTCATCACAATGAACTACGTCGGGCAAGCGTACTGGTACCTTTGTTTGAACGACCAATACATCAACAAGAAGCATCACAATCCAACCTACACGTCCTGTTTACACAACGTCCACAAAAGATGAAGTCACATGGAGGAGAGGTGTGTTTTCCAGGTGGAAAACAAGATGCAGAAGATAATGGATGTGATGTAACAACTGCTTTACGCGAAGCTCAGGAAGAGGTTGGTCTGGATCCAAATCTTGTGCAGCAAATTGCACGAATGGAAGCAATAGAGAGCAAGCATTCCTTGTGCGTCACTCCGATAGTTGGCTTAATACAACCGCCTAGTGCAGCAGAACCATCTCAATTGACTTTGAATGAGCATGAAGTTGAAGCAGCTTTTGCTGTACCACTTGAATACTTTACAATAGATGAAAACCTTGCATCAATACAGAAGATAAAATATGGAGCCAATGGAGAGTTCCTCATGAGAACCTATATGTTTGATGATCCGGAGAGTGGGCGTCAATTCCGTATCTGGGGTTTGACTGCACATGTGGTTCATGAAGTTGCTCAATTGGCTTTCTCCAGATAATAAATACAAATACCACTACTAAGAACCAAATGATATTAAGTTGTTGCTAAGTATGTGTTAGTTCCGGTATAGCTAAGACGGCTTGCCCAATACCTGCTGTAACACCTGACCAGATACATTCAAGTGCAGCTTTCTATTTTATATTGGGCATTGCAACACATGATATTGTGGTGTGGGGGCTGATGGGAAAGGATTGAAGCAGATTAATGCTCTAGAAAAATACAATTCAAACATAAGATGTGTGTTGTTTAGGCATCAACCTTGGGAAGTCCATCGACGGCAGTTCCAGTCTTCTTCATACCCCATCCCTTAGCTCCTCCGTATTGTCCCTCCTTAATATTATCAGGCACAGGCCAGATGGATCCACTCTTACCCATGTTGAATCCACCCATGGGTTCCTTATCAGATGAAAGCTGATCGGCGTAGAAAATTCCTCCACTTCCTACTAGACGGGGGTATCCGTACTTCTCAAGCCATTTGGATCGGAGGGTAGCACCCTCTCCTCCAAGAACTCCAGACTTGGCACCACGTGCCTTTTCAATGGCCTTCAATTTCTCATTCTGTCGGGCTTCGTTGTTGGAGGTGGCGGTGAAACCAAGGGCTTCCCAGACGGAGTCGACACGGGGAGGTCCAAGGTATGTCTCTCCGATGAGGGGGAGGTTGACAGTGAACCCGGGAAGACCGAATAGAGGTTCGCACTGGGAGGCCTCGTCCTTGGTCTTGTTCATCTTGTAACGAAGGCCATCCGCGTTGAGAGCCCTCTCGAGACCAACCTCGGAGATGCATGCGTCGGATGCATCAGCACCAGTCCAGGCATCCTCGAAACCGATTCCGGATCCCTTGAGGAAGCCGAAGTCTTTACAGAGACATAGTGGAACAATCAATATGAGATATTTGTTTATAATACGATAAGGAAAATGATAATTCACATAAATTCCTCTCACCCTCCATCTTGATATCGTTGGAGCGAATATTGCGCACATTGGATCTAGCGGCAACATTCTTCTGTCCAAGAGAACGAAGAGTCGATCTGTTGACAGAGTAGGCGGAGGAACCTCCAACGGCGGCAAGAGCGATAGCGGCAGAAAGCTTCATGGTTAAGGTCTATTACGGGATGTAGGGAGCACACAAACACAAGCAACCAACGAAAGAAGAGGCGAGGTGGACTTCGGTCGTTCCTCAAGTTGCCACGTACGAGGGTGGATCGATCGCGCAAAAAAAGGAGGAGGTGAAATGACAAAGGTCACCAACTGGGAGTCCTTTGGTAAGGGGACCTCCCCATCACCTCCCCATTCCCCATCACGCACCGATCTACTACATACTACTTGCCCTCGTAGATGGTAAGCAAAGGCATACGCAACAGATTAACACGGCTTCTTTAAGCATGACGACTTCCAAACCTATGGCCCATCGAGTGATAGGCTCACTACTAATGTGCTTGCTGATAGTAAAGCTCTGCGCATCATTCCAAACCGGTAGAAAGTTGTTACCACACTGCAGAAGTAATTCACTTGCCCAGAACAGACACGACACATCACTGGCAGCTGGTCTATTTGGAAAGAAAGAACAGGAGGAACCGTCATCATCAACAACACAATCACAAGCTGCTGCGCCAATCCCAACGCGACTTTTCAATATCCCTGCCAAATCAATCAAGCCAGGAGGAATGAGAGTTGTACTGGGTTTCAGTCTCATTGGATTGCAAAACACACCTGATCAAGGCAGCTGGAAAGCCAATCAATCATCTGATACTGTCCTTGATATGGTATTCAGAGACAACTCTGCAATGTTTTCAATAACTCTGGGAGAAGACGGTATATCGGTTGATCGCTATGGGACTCCATCCTTACCGTATTTACTACAAGAATCTGTAATCTTGCACAGTGTTTTGGATGAGATTGATTCTATTGCTAATGAAGGTGATGCTGAAGCTCAAGATAGATTACTTCAACTGGAGGAGGAGGGAGATGCAATTGAAGAGGCAAGAAGCACTTTGCCTGCCAGACCTCAATAGTTTATCGACATACTTAGCAACTGTCAACTGTCAAGTACTCAATTCGAGTCTCTACTAATAGTAACCGATGACGTATTTTGTGTCTATTGTTAGCAGTCTACTTGTTACCATTTCCGTCATTAATGTCTTCGTCTTGGTTTCCGTCTATTTTTTCTTGAAGAATGGAAGCTGAAATCTCGCCCTTCTACAAACTTGGCAAATGCAACGCCATTGTCATCATCAAGGGCAATTTCAGTGGCAAATTCTCTATCACCAAATCGTAACACATCATCCACTCTTGCCAGTTGTATTGGTATTCCTTTGCAATCCCTGAGATATTCATACCTCAATTTGATGACCCTGTCTAGCGGATAGGAAAAGTATGCCGGAAATCGTGCCACCTCAAAGTAATCAAACTGGCAAACCTCCGTTAGAAAATCCCACTTTGGCTGTAAATCCTTCTCGACGCTGTATCCCAAGACTGGTGGGAGGCGTGTGACAAATCTCCCAATGTTTCGTACACCTATTCCCCGGATGAAGTCGACCACTGGGACCATGTCTTTCTCTATATCCAACATCAACGTTGCTGGGAATGAACGGAAAATGCTCGGTAGATCCTCTTCGTCTACTTCAATCGATCTGAGGTACTCCACAACATCTTTTATTCTGGACACATCTTGCTTTAACAACGATGGAAAGTTTTGGATGGCCTTGGCAACATCATCCTTGGTCATTCCCACATCCTCTCTCAAGTAGGAGGCCACATGATGAATGTTGGTGACATTGAGAAAGAATGCATCGGGGTAGGAAGATAGAATTTTGCGGAAATCTCGAATGCCCGCACTTCTCCGTAGGACATCTGCCACAGCTTCCATGGATCTATAACTCTCATCAATCTTTTGTTGACGAAGTGTGTTGTCAACTCGTAGGTATTCCCTTACCCCCTCCTCCACGTTGAACGATGTCATGTTATTTGTACTATCCATCATTGATTGACCGTTGTTATTGTTGTTGTTGTTGTTGGCATCCTCCCCCAAAGATATTGTGCGTTTAAGAGGAGCTACCGCATTAAGCATTTCGGCACTCTGTTTCTGACGTAGGATTGGACCGATGGAATCCAGTGGTAGTTTCAGTTGAGCACTGCTGAGGAATGCCACGAGACGGAAAATCAGTGCTGGTGGTCTGGATAGGAGGGTTATGAGTGTCGACTTGTCCCTGGCTAGTGAGTTGGTGGACGTCCCCAAGCTCACCATGAGGCTGACAACTTGATCTGCCGACTTTGACCCTTTGGATGTTAAGAGACCAGGGCATGTTCGGAGTACCTTTCGTGCATCGTACCTTCGAAGCTTTAATCGTTCACCAAGCAAATTCACAAATGCTCGTTCTAATGTTTGTTCCAAAGAAACTGAAGTACGCACTACCGCAGCAGCAGCTGCGTCATCACCATCCGTAGTACCAATCACTGAATCCTCCACAGTCGAACGTGCCTGCATCATGGCAATACTCGGCGTATGCGAAAAGATCGCCGCAACATCCGCACCAGTAAGTCCATACTCCGTCATGACCAATATCACACCATCAATATCAAACTTTCCAGCCGCCAAGGCAGAGATACTCTCTTTGATACCACTCCGATCGACAAGTGGGACGGTTCCGCTTCCGGATTCCCATGCGGCATCTCGTTCTTGGAGGAATTTTCGTATTCTGCGACGGGTGACTCGTGCTAGGGCGTAATTTTGGACGATTCTGCCTGCTTTGGCGGCGGTGTCGTTTTCTACTCCGAGTGAGAGTAGTTTTAGGGTGACTCTTTGTGCGTTGTATTGGCTGAGCCATGTTTGATTTTCTATTACCTCGTTTTCTTGCGGCAGCTGCTGTTGTGGTTGTTCTAGGGTGTTGTTGCTGTTGTCATCGGGTATTGGTGCAGTAGTTGAAGCGAATGTTTGTTCTAATTCTGCTTGGTCTATAAGATTTTCCGAAGCAAAGGTTGGTAAGTCAACCACTGATGAAGAAGAGGAGGACGACCCTCGACTGTCCCCGTTTATTGGAGTCGTTATTGAAATGGTGCTGCCCCCTCCATTTACTGGTGCCGGTGGCCGATCATCTTCTAGGAGCACTGGTCCACTATTCTTTTGAGATGATAAAAACCGAAGTAATGTAGAGTCGACCAGCGGGGCCTTGGCTTTTTGCCGCCGCCGCTGCTCGTTCGAGCCGCTATCGTTGCTGGTTGCCCATGTTGTGGAGGCTACCCTCAGCGGTGACAGAGATATACCCTCATGCGATATTACTGGGTGCTGAGACTTACTAAAACCATTTACAGCACTCCCTATCGACAACAAGAGCAATGCTATGGCAGTGTTTTGTCGCATGGTTGCACTTACGCCGAAAATATCTTTTCACGGCGTAGCTGAAAATCACCTCTGACAGATTATAGACTGTAAAAATAGTTCCATGAATTCAAAGATGCCTCAGCCAACACTCTAATCTTTATGCTAGCAGGGTTCCTCAAGCCTGGGCGGCGTAGTTGTTTGATGGAACGCTTGGATATGCTGGCTTCGAATGGAATCGATGATGGTGTTGGATGAATTGAAGTTGGATGGCTGGCGCGCTGGCTTTCTACGTAGGAATTGTATGATAGCAGCTGTATCTGCGTCAGCAAGTATGCACGAAGGACACTTGGAGGTTGAAAAGTGATGAAAGGGCCGGGCACCAAGAGCAAGAGCCACAGCAAGCCCACAGCAATAAGAGCCTCTCGCATCCCTTCAACAAACCTACAGTTAGACAAAGATGTTGCGTCTCCCATCAATATTTCAGTTGGCTGCCTTGCTCTCAGTCATCATATCTTGTGCACATGCATTCTCTATTGATACTTCAAGAAGCGCCAAGCATGTTCGAGCAATCTACCAGCAAGATTGTAGAACAATGCATCATACAATGCATTCACAGCAATTTAACAGCCGCATAGTACTGAAAGCAGCAGAGAGCGAAGAAGAAGATGATGGGTGGGGAGATTCTGTGAGCACTCCTACATCATCTGATAGAATATCCAAAAGTCAAGAACTAGCAAACTTGCAGAATGATATGGCAATGAAGCAACAAAACAAGAGCACACAGAGTTCTTCTCCAACAGACACGAGTGAGAGCAAGGAAAGGGACTTGTTTATTCCGATATTTACTTTGGTTAGTGTTATAGGTTTTTCTGGTTTGTATGGTTATGAAATGCTGAGATTGTATAGCAAAGGAGAACTATACTTGCCTTGGAACTAAAGGAGTTATTATCAAACACTTTGTACAACCTACTGAAAGCAGAGCAAGGCTGGGCTTATTTCTGTGTAGTAATGATTCATAGATTATTGTACACTTATTCTACCATGAATTGTTTCAAGTGAAAAGCGGATGAATACAACCATCTGTATTTCAGGCAACCAGATGCAAAATCTTAAGTGTCTCCAACATACTGCCAATCTATTGGTTACGGACTTGGGCAGATATGGAAATAATCCAGTGTTATCGCTGTTGTCTGCTCGAGATGGAAAAAATAGAACAAATAAAGATGAGTGATGACATTAATTAAAGTGCAAAGTCCACACAAGCATACGGTGCAGAATAAAAGGCGCTTAAATAAGGCTCAGATTGCAGTTAAAAAATTTGTGATCCCCCACGATGTGTCGGGAAGTTATGTTGAAGCCGTAGCTTAACTATTCGTCATCGTCAAATTCGGGCGCCTTACACAATGAAACATCAAGTTGACAGTTTTCTCACCTTATCTCAACCATGAAGAGTGATGGGAGATGTGTCTGATCCTGCACGCTTACATAATACAGAGAGTAATTGTGCTGGCATGGCACCTGTTAAATCTGGAATGGCACGGAGCTGCTTCTTTCGCGACGTGGGTGGAACCAATCAAAACGTGGGTGGAACCAATCAAATCAAGTGAATACATTCATTTCTCATTTCGTCTTCTCTTGGTCCTGTTGCTGTGAAGCTTGGCCCTCCTTCATCATTTCTGCATTCTTCTCCTTCACATAATCATCCAACAACTCCTTCGCCCTATAAATCTTACTCTGCAAGTAAAAACTGCCCCCCTTCTCCACTTTATTAGCCTCAAAGTATCGATCATACTGCTTCTGTATCGCCTCAGCCGTGGCCTCCCCTTCCGTCAGATTCAAAACATTGAGAGCCTCATCTCTCGATATCCGAGCTTTACCCAGAAATGAGGCACCTTTGCGTGCAGCCTCCTCCGCTGCCTTGTCGGCACCGGACTTGCGTGCGTTGGCTAGTGCAGCACCGTAGGCGGCGGGGATTGCACGGGCGAGGACGGCAAATCCGGCGACGGCTACTTGGGCGATGACTCTTCCGAGAGGTCCAAATGCCATGGTTTATTTATTTAATTTGTGATGGAATCTGTGTGTGTAGAGGAGAAAAAGAAGTCAGTATTGAATCTGTAATAATATTGGCATCACGCACGAGTGCAACAATGAGCACAAGATATATATGTCCACTGGCTCTCGAACTTTTAGATATCAAAATTTAAATACATAGCACTCCAAATGCATTCATCATATCATGAACAGATAGGCGTCAGGGTTAAAAAGCTCGATTACAAATAGAATCGTCAATGACGCTTTGACACGTCTCGGCGAACAGAAATGAGTTTCTCTTCATCCGCCTTCATATTTTGATGTTTACAGATATGACCAATGGGTTTCATGCTCTACCACCCGCATACAGATTATCAAACAGACTGATTGTCTACATCGAGTGACACTTACAGATAGAATATTGTGTTGCAACGTTGATCTCCTCAGTGTTGTAGCATCTCAAGACATCACCATTATTGGTGCTGAATTTTTTTATGAGCATTTTGAAGTTGCTGGTGAGGAAAGGAGAAGAAAGGAAGGGAAAAGAGAAGTCGGCCGTCGGTCAGACTCTAGCGCGACTCATCGAAGCAGTCACGCTCTCAATCTCACACAAAAAATATCTCAATGACCATGACAATGGCGCTACTACGACCGTCACTCCTACCCCTCCTCCTCATCCTACTATCACTCATCCACAACCACAATGTAGCCCTCGTCTCCGCCGAAGAGTCATCATCGCCATCACCCGGTACCCTCCGATGCTTATCTGGCTGGACACGAGCCAGCAAACTGTACACAATTTCACCCGATAGAATCAACGACGGATATTGCGATTGTCCATTAGATGGATTGGATGAGATTGAGACGGGTGCTTGTTCTGGATCGATGGATGGGATGTGGACTGGTATACCTTCTTCATCGTCATTTCGAAGTAATGGGGAAGGAGATGCTAGTTCATCGTCCTCCAATAATAGTGTTGTGTTTGTATGCCCACAACAACCTTCGCTACACCTCCCTCCCTCTCGTATCAACGATGGAATTTGTGACTGCTGCGATGGTGCCGATGAACCACCACCAAAGAGTGACGAATCCGCATCATCGCCTTGTCCGGATGTTTGTGATACCGTCCTAGCCGCAGAACGTGAGGCACAGAAAAAACTACAACTAGATTATACACTTGGGTCACAGGGACGACAATCGTCCATTCGACAATTTCAAACGTGGAAGGAGGAATTGAAACACAAAATTCAAAAGGTATCTGGTCGAGATATTGTTCATTTGGAACAACGGTTGCAAGATGCCAAACTAGTATTGAGTGAGAAACGGATTGATCTTGTAAAGGTGTGGACATTGGCTGTAGATGAAGTGTTGAGTCATTCGACACTGAAGGAGATTGTGACCAATGAACAAAGAATGAGTGTACAAACGTTGGGACTGTTCATTATTTCAATGTGTCAATTGTCAGGAGAGGCATCTGCAGACCAAGTTGCGAATGGAAGATGTTTACCGTTTGATAGAGCAAGTTTGGACTTGGGTATATTGTGGGATCATGATGGTAATGGAGATTTACCATCGTTCCACGTCTTTGATGCAGAAACTGAAGAATCGATAGCGAACTATGCTGAGAAATTGGTGCTTCGTCTGGAAGGGAAGGATGCTAGAGGTGATTCAACAACAACAAGGGAGGCGAAGAAGTCCACAAATATGAATCGTGTCAAGAGTCGACACCCAGAACCGGACATGGATGATTTTGATGATGACTACCACGATTATCATGATGATGATTACATTGGTGACTCAGGGGATTATATCAATGAGAAAGGCATTGAAGAGGGTGATGATGACAAGAAAGAAGGCGACAATGCTACGGTGAAAAACTTGATGGAAAAATTACCATCTCTAGCTGTACGGGATGCATTCAAAAAGCATGGAAAAGCACTTCTTGCTTCTTCTGCGACTGATAACGATGCAGGCACAGACACCGAGGAAGAAGAAGATTCAGCAACAGAAGACGAAACATCTGACAATAATGTGGATCCAATGGCACTAAATATGGCTCGGTCTACAATCTCCAAACGGCTTGGAAATATTGATCGGGGAGAAACCTCGTCAAGATCTGCGGCTAAGTACGTCGCTGCACTTATTGAAAATAGCAGCTCTGATCTTGAGGACTTGCAAAATTTAGTCATCATGACCATGTATCACAGTAAACTGTCGTCAGACGATATCGCTGAGATCATCTACACTTTGTCATTGTCATTTCCAACTGATCAACAAGATGGCGGAAGTGAACAAACTTGTTCTGATGTCACGCCTTGGTCAGACTGGTGCCCACCTGTCACACTGGTTTCTCAAAGTGGAGTCAAGTATTATCCACCGCCCTTGATTGTGGCAGCAGCCGAGCGCAGATGCTCTCAGCGTGAAGATGCCATTGGAGTTTGCTCTGGAAAGGAAGAAGAGACGGATGCTGAATTTCCATTGAGTGTACCAGATGGATATTATGCCTACTATGAGCCTCAGGTTCGCACACCTGCTGATGAAATATCGCCTTTCTTTGCAGCTATGGACTTGTTGCGTATGCCGGGAGATTTGACAAACGCGAAGAAGACAGTAGAAGATATAGATACGAAGTTAGTATCAACAAGACGAGAACTGACAAAAATGGAGAAAGAGCTTGATAGCAGCGATTCTTCAAAGTATGGCGTAGATGGCGAACTCTTTATGATGCGTGATAGTTGTCACAAAATTGAGTCTGGCAAATACGAGTATGAAGTTTGCATCTTTGGAAAAGCAACCCAGCGAGACATTGGGCAGAAAGGTGGAGGAACTCATCTTGGCTCTTGGGATAGTGTGCTAATGGAAAATGGGCATCGAACACTGAAATGGGACAAAGGCACGAAATGCTGGAATGGTCCAGTGCGATCGGCTGAAGTCATTGTGACTTGTGGAAGGGCCACAAAGATTCTATCCGCAGATGAACCCGAGACTTGCCGGTACGTGTTTACGATGGAAAGTCCTATTGCATGTGATGAGCAGTTCAAATTGAATAACTCATTATAATATAGTAATAATAGCATATTGCTGGTCATGAAGTTTTTTTTGTTTTGTTTTGGATTTATGCAAGTATGAACCGTTAATCGAATGCATCACTCTACATGAGATGGAAGAACGTTTTTTCTGCGTTGTTGTACAAGCATATTGACACCAACGAGAGTAATCAGCAAACCAATGGAATACATAGTGGTATCCGTCTTGCTCATAGCACGGTACTCTTGGAAAAAGATGAGCCCACCAGTGATGGCAAATGCGTTGTAGAATGTTTGATAGACTGGAACCACGACCAACGCTTCAAATTTTGCAAGGCCCGTATTAATAACATGGAGTTGGGTCAGAGCTGTCACAATTGTCATAATTATGGCCATGATTGGGATGATGTTCCTCAATTCATCAAAGTCTCCTTTCATTATTGCATTTTTTACAAGCTCCGAAGAACTTTTGGCAAAGATAAGCGTTTCTCCACCTAGTGACCCTGCTAATGCTGTGTAATGGAGCATTGAATACCCCTTTCTGTTTCCGTGTAGGATCAAGGTGCCTTGCGCTGCCAGAGTAAACATCAGGTAATTTATGAAATAAAGGTTCCCCGCGAGCTCTTTTATTCTCTCCAAATTGTAACTCGGTGTTGATGTTGCTGCATATAGAATCGAAATGATTGTGCCCACATAAATAACCGCTGTTGCAATCACTGTTGTTTTCGTAACCTTTTCGTCCCGATGGAAAATTGGGGCTAATATCACGTTCCATCCCAGACTCAATGAGCCTAGGGGCGCTAGCATTGATTGGGGCGCCAATCCAATAAAGACAAAGTCTCCAATTGCGTCTACAACGATGACAGCCATTCCCATTAACCACAAAGGCTGCATGAAGGGCTTTCTACCGTTCTCTTCTCGGTTCATACTCAATTTTTGAACGTTTACCCCAACAGCTGCACCCAGGGAAAGAGTGAGGCTGCATATTACAACTAAAGCGACAGTCATCATGGTTTCGTTGCAAGCAATCGATCTCTACCTGGTTCACAATTTCCTCAAGACGCAACCCTCAACCCAAAATCTCGTCCATCTACAACTACATCAAAGAAGAAGGCGTCAATGCAGTTCCCTCCAAGAATAAATAAGCTCTTGCTATAAGAGTAAATGAGCTCTTGGTTCCCTCCGAATGTGGGTGGTTCGTTGTTGAGCTCTTTGAGATGAGGCTTCTTTCAAGTTTATATTTTCTCGCTACAAATCTAATCGGTACCCACGATAGTAGTTCCAGTAGCGGTAAGACATGATATTTGTCGTACCGGGAGAAGTCAGTGCTGCAGCTGAAAAGCTGCGCCACTGTACCAAAAGCCAAAGAAAGCTGCCAAAATCCTGCCGTGTACTTAGGTAGTTCATTCACAAGATATGAACGAGACAAACAGCCATGCGTTTCCTTGTGTTTGTTCTTCAATGGGTCGTCTTTGTCTTATGTGCTCTTCTAGACGACAGGAACAGCTGCTGCGCTTTTGTTAGCCACATCATGTCTCATCAATCGCACCAATCTTCTGTTGTTTTGATGATGGCATCGAAAGGAGGTGATGCCGACAAAAATGTTCGCATGTTTACAGACAAATTGGTGACTGCATCTGGTAAACCTGTTTGTAGGTATGCCTTGGGCGGAGCAGCAAGATCGACGCAATCGGAATATCTTCCTCTCAAGTACCGAGATATGCTACAAAACGCAGATGATGATACAGGAGCACCTTTTTATTTTTATTACAATCCACATCGATATCCACAATTTTTGTCTGGAGTGTCACAAGCTTTTGATGATTCGACTGCACGAAGAGATATATTCTTTGCATCTGGTGGCACAGAGCGCTCTCCGGCTGCACTTGACCAACGACTCGATGATGCTCTTGCTTTCTGTGGCGGTGAATATCTTGATGGTTTCGTTCTGGAATATGTATGCCAAGATGAAGTAGATTCTGACACACAACTAGGAAAAGAGCTACAAAATGCGATAGATCATGTGCAGTCATACGTTAGAGAAAATAGAGTTCGTTACGTCATGGCTTCTACACATTCTCACAGAGTTGGACGTGCACTTGCTGGTGCAGCCTCTTTGGATGCAATAATGCTGAGATACAATGTGAGTCACAGAAAAGCAGCCGAAACCATCTCTTTCCCAGAGGCGCTCGAGAATAATATTCCTGTTCTAGCATTCACTACAACTCGATGGAATGGACTGCAGAGAGAAGCTTCTCCAACTATCACAACTGCAGATTGCATTACGTTTGCATTACAGCATCCTGCTGTGGAAGTCGTGCTTCACTCGGCAAGAGATGAAGATGAGTTGGACGATGCCTTATTGCCGCTATTTGCTTGCTCTGATAGCACTCACTGGATGTCAGACAGTGAATACGATGATCTGTGTGCATACTACGGTAGTGATGAGATGGCTTGGAATGACGATGGCTATGACGAGTATCCTGATGAATCGAGATGATAATATTATTCCAGCTGTTTTACACTATAATTCCGCTTTATCTGCCTCCGCATTCTTCATTTTGTCACGGGACGATTTGCCTTCCAGGGTCTTGATCCAAATACATTCTGACAAAGAAATTTGCCACGGATCACCACCCGACGGTCCTGTTCTTCGAGCAACAGGCGGATCATTCCAAAACTCATTGTACGCTTCTTCGTCAGAGGAAAATATATCCTTCAGATTGTACTCTGGTGATTGTTCTTGTAGTACTGCATTGAATGGCGCTTCATAAATTTCTTTCAGAGAGGAAATGTCCATGTGTTGTATTAGTAAACTCGGGAACTCTGGATATTCTATGCCAGCTGTAAGGAGCGGGAATGCGTCACCAGTTGAGAGTGTCATCTTTGGTCCGACAAAACGCATTGCTTCAAATTCTCCTGCACCCGAGATTAAAGTAGGAAAGACTACTAAATCTCCCTCGGCTAAACGAAAGTCACTTGTCATGGATCGATCAACTGTCGTAGGTTGTTTGTCCAGATCAACTAGCTGCCACAGCACATTGAAGCGATCATAGGCAGGATTGCCATCTCTGAAATCCAAAAAGTGTACACTAGGTACAAGCATGATGCAATTGTCAGTACTATGGTAAATAATACCAACAAAATAATGGAGTCAACAAAATGCTGCAGCAGATCCGGATTCGGAGCGGAGTGAGAACACAAAATCTGCTTCTTGATCTTTCTTTATGTCAAGCGATGTGATCGTACATAAACGTCATAATACAGGTACCTTATTTTGTTACTGATACGTATGTAGATAACACCGGGTGCAGGAGATCGAAGATGGCTAGATTAAGTACATAGGTCTCTTGTTTCGTTGCATGGCGAAGGGTAGGCAAGCAGCAGCTGATGGGTGAAAAGAGGGTAAAGGAACCAAGAGATATGTCAGAGTCGATGAAGGCATCATAATATCAGCCTCTTCAACGACTCGTCATTCATCTTCCTTCCCCAGCATCACTCATCTAAAAAACACCTCTACTGCATGCATACCTCACTTCCTTACCCTATCCCAACTTTGCAAACACTCGCAGGAACTGATCACTCTCCTGCGCTCCATTTAATACAAATTTGCCATCAATAATAAACATTGGTACTCCAGTACACTGGAAATCACGTCCAAATTGCTGCATTTCATCTTTGACCTCATGCTTACCCAACTCTGAGTTGGACAGAAAGTCCGTGGAATCACTGTATCCTGCCCTTCTGGCACAATCTTCCAGAACCGTTTGCTCGCCTAGTGATCTGTTCTCCTCAAAGTATGCCTTAAATAGACTCTCAACTACTTTCTCTTGTAGATCCGAGCCGCCCACCTCTCGAGCTTTCCAAATCAACCTATGACTATTGAATGTGTTTCCAATATGGCCACCATATTCCATCTTTATACCGTATTCTTCTGCTACAGCTTTCATTTGTGGGATCATCCTTTGTACCATGCCAGAACCAAATCGTTGCTCGTAATAATTCATCTTATCATATCCCTTTCCTTCGGGAAGATTTGGATTTAGCTAAGGGTAATATTGACATTGTTATGCCCAGCGGAATGCCAGCGACAGAAGATGAGTTATTAGAGTGTACGAATAAAGAAACAATTTTGCAATCCTTTCAATAAGAAAAGTAATCGAGAATGGCTCATAAAGCTACAATACAATGAAGTGAAACATACCTCGAAAGGTCTCCATCTCACATCAAATGAGAGTTGAGGAAACCGTGTCTTGGCATCAACTAACGCAGAGTCAAGGCGACGCTTCCCAATGTAACACCACGGTCAAACTGTGTCAGAGACGACATCGATAGGTATGATCTTAGATGATGTAGGAGTGGTTGACATCATGGCAACGCGTGACAGCGAAAGTGAGCTTTTGTAGATGAGACGGCTCGTTGCAACTATGCTTGCAACCCGCATGTGATGATTATGATGTTGTTCTCCTTCCCTTTTGATTGGCAGCTAGCTATTGATAGCCCGCTGAAGGTCAGTGAGGTAGGCAGATTGGTGAGATGTTGCCGTGGTCAATTTGAAAATGGCATGGTGCGAGGTGGATGGTGGCATTTTTTGGCTTTCATTTTTACACGAAAATTAATGCCGATCGCCATCACGTGACAGAGTGAGGAACAACAGCTCAGGCCTCAGGCAACAGGCAACAAACCCCGCTGCCGATAGATGCCCCCAGCGCTTCCGAAAACAGACACACAAAACACTGATCTTCTTCATTAGCTAAGTACGATGATGATCACCTCTTGCCTCCTTTCGTCTCTACTATTGGCCACGGTGCCACAGTTCGCCAGTGCTTGGAGTGGACAACCCACATCATCTTCGCCTCTTAGAAACACAGCATTATCCGAAGATGTCGCCACCAGACGCTCCTTCCTTGCCGGCCTTGCAACAGCATCCACCCTCGCAACGGTAGCTACTACATCGTTTCCAAGCCCCGCGAGTGCTGACGATGAAGAACTTATTGATTGTTATTTCGGCTGTGGTTGTTTCTGGCACGTGCAGCATGAATTCGTTGAGGCTGAGCGCAAAATACTTGGAAGGTCGGATGATCAAATCACATCTAGGGCTGGTTATGCAGGTGGAAAGGCAGGTGCGTTGGATGGAAAAGTTTGTTATCACAACGCAGGCAATGTAGCTGATTATGGTAAACTTGGGCACGCAGAGGTAGTTTCAATGAGAATTCCTGCAAGCAAGTTTTATGATTTTGCAGTTGAGTATTGCAAATTGTTCGATAAGGATGGCTTCCGACCAGATCAGTTTGGTGATCGCGGCACTGAGTACAGAAATCTTGTTGGTATTCCTGGTGGTAAAAGTAGTGCACTTGCAGAGTTGTTAGTAAAGGCAAGTGTTGACACAGGGGACAAGCTAGATTTTGCAGTTGGCAAAGGAGATGATAGAGATGTGCCCAAGGTTTCATTCATCATGGATACTTCGGAGTACCCATCATTCATGGGTGAACAATATCACCAATTTCATGATGGTTTCGCCTTTGGAGAGAATTATCCAAACAGTTACAACAGTCTTGCATCAGCATTTGCCAAGAAGGGAGAGGACTTTGGTAAATGTCCAAATGGCATGATGGGGATTGGTCTGGGTGGGTTATAGAAAGTTAACCATGATTTGCAAGATTATATTCTATTTCTTCTTTTTACCTTTTTTACCTTTACCTTTCTTCTTCTTTCCTTTCTTCGTAGCAACCGTTCTCTCCTCTTCCATTAGATTGATTTGTTCCATCCTCTGTTTGTAGGCTTGTTCCTTTTGTGCTTCCAGCTGCTGTCGTTCCATCTCATCCCTACGAGTTTCTTCTCGTTTGGCCTTTTCATCTCCCAACCATTCCACCGCATCTTTCTCCTTTTGAATTTGCTCTTGTTCTTGCAGCTTGAGCAACGATGCTTTGCGTTCAACCTCCTTTGCTTGGGCTGCAAGAGCTAGTTCGTCGTAGTACTGCTTTCTGTTGCGACTGAGCTGCTCTTTCATCGAACGTGCGTCTGATCCGGCGCAGTTGTTATAACCTATTTCAAGGCTTACCAATGTAGTGTTGTGCTGCAAAGCTTTGGAAAGTACTGTACATCCTTGTAGGCCAATGCCGCACCTCCACAAACTTAAAGTTCTAAGAACTATGTTCTGTTCCAGCGACTTTGCCAACTTGTTGATGGATTCAATGCCATTCTTACCATAGGTTAATGGATTTGAATCGAGTGAAATATGCTGAAGAGAAGTGTTCTTTTTCAGCAGCACCGCAAGAGCGCTTATGGTCATTGACGAGAAGTTGTTTCCTCCGAATTCGAGTTTGACCAAGGCGGCTGGGAGAGAGCGAATAATGGCGTCACCCAACTCGTCTGAAAGAGAAAGATTGCTCACATCTAATGAGCAGGTCTTGTGATCGATTTTGCTCAACCAATCTGAAACGTCAATCGAGCATTCTCCTTCCTCATTGTCCTCGGAATTCATCAGAGCAATCTTCTTCCGTGTTATCTTCTCCTCTTCCTCGTGTTTGGGCAAAAAGATTCAAATCAAATTTGTTCCCGCAGGTTGTCACCACGTGTATTGATTGTCCATGGTGTGGTTAATTCAAAATAAAGTATCTTCTATCTTAGATTACAAAATAGTCCTCCTATCACTATCACCGATCCCATACCAATACACACCTTAAGCCGCAGCCTTATAGGACATTTTATCACCGTGTTCGTCGACCCACTCATCGTTATCAAAAGGATCTCCACTCCAGGCATATTGGAATGCCTTCTCGGGATCGAAACTTGATGGATCATCAATCCTATCCTCAATATCCTTTTTAAAGTGTCTCAATAACCCTTGCACTGGCCAGGCAGCCGCATCTCCCAAAGCACAAATAGTGTGCCCTTCGATCTGCCGACTAATCTCCTCTAACATGGGTATTTCACGTTTGTCTGCATCTCCCTTCTCCATACGGATTAGGATATCTTCGAGCCAAGATGTTCCCTCACGACAGGGGGTGCACTGTCCACAGGACTCGTGCTTGTAAAAGTGGGATAGTCGTCGAATTGCACCTACCATGTCGACAGAGTCGTCAAACATGGTCACGGCAGCGGTTCCCAAACCTGATCCCTTGGCGCGTAAATCATCAAACTCCATTAGAGCTTCATCGCACTGTGCCTTATTGAGGACTGGAACGGAAGAACCACCGGGGATACACGCTTGGAGAGTATCCCATCCATTTCTCATACCTCCGCAGTGCTTTTCAATCAATTCCTGAAGCGGAATAGACATGGACTCCTCTACAACAATGGGGTTCTTCACATGGCCAGAGATGGCGAAAAGCTTCGTTCCCCTGTTATTTGGGTTACCAAACCCTGCGAACCAAGATGATCCACGACGCAAGATTGTTGGGGAGACGGCAACAGTCTCTACATTGGTAACGGTGGAAGGACATCCAAACAATCCAACACCAGCGGGGAACGGAGGCTTAAGACGGGGCTTACCCTGTCGTCCCTCTAGACTTTCAATCAATGCAGTCTCCTCACCACAAATATACGCTCCTGCTCCACGATGGAGATACACATCAAAGTCATACCCCGATCCACAGGCATTCTTTCCAATTAATCCAGCAGCATAAGCCTCATGAATAGCCTCATCCAACACAACTGCCTCATTAAAATATTCCCCCCTAATATAAATATACGCCGCACGGGCCCTCATGGCATATCCCGAAAGAAGACACCCCTCAATCAACTTGTGAGGATCCTTCCTCATAATTTCCCTATCCTTGCACGTACCAGGCTCACTCTCATCGGCATTCACCACCAAAAAACTAGGACGGCCATCACTCTCCTTGGGCATGAAACTCCATTTCAACCCCGATGGGAAACCGGCTCCACCGCGTCCGCGTAGACCAGAGTCTTTGATTTCTTGGACGATCCAATCGGGTCCCATGCACATGATTTCTTTTGTGAGATGGTAGTCTCCTCGTTTGAGGGCATCTTTGAGGCGCCAATCTTGCTCTCCGTAGAGGTTGGTGAAGATGCGGTCTTGGTCGGTTAGTCCCCCGTAGGCGCTGTTATATATTTACAGTTAATTGCGAAGAGGTTTATATCGTTAGAAGACATCAATAACCATAATATATTAATTGACATGTAAGTTGACAAAATATTTTGTGCATACATCGCCGATGAACAATCATCTCTTTCTTTCACTAAATCACACCATAAAACTCACCCCGATCCAGCTAGTAAATCAGCACGTGTCTTGGTAGACATTGACCTCAAAGCAGCAGTGGCCCGAGGGGCCATGGCCCTTCGAATTGCAGCCGATAACAGCGCCATGGTTCAGTTGTTTATTGTTGCGCTCGCTTCTTTGATGGGGCGAGCTTCCTTCTCCGCTATCGCGTTTATCTTCTTCTCTTTTGGCCACGTAACCAATTCTGCGTTGAGTCCTTCGCGTTGCATCGATGCATTATTTGTTCTTTTCATTTGCTGTGTGTTTGGGTGTGGTGCACGCAACAACAAAGTAGTCAACTCTTACAAACATGAATACGGAGTTATCTCACTCAAACATGACAGAAGGGCAGCCGGCGAACGAGTGGGTCCAACGCCTGATCGGATTTGCAGCAAAATGTGAAAACGAGGGCATTCTCGGCCTGGCCCAGGCAACTGTGGAACAAACCACAAGCCTAACATTTCAAGTAGCCTCTGCAGTAACTTCGACAGCATGTCATATCGTGTCGGAAGCTGGACGTGCTATGATGCATCAACATCATTTAGAAGAAGAAGAAGAGACGTATCATTTGCCTTTGCATTATTCTGCACAAGAAGTTGCAAGAGAAACGACAGAGGAGAAGGAAGCTCCGTTTCTAATCAAGATTGCATTTCAATTCACTGATATTATGTTGGCTACCATTTCACCTGCTCTGTCAAGGAACAATACTAGTATGCATTCTGTACACAGCAATAGCAATGGGACTGAGTTGAGATTATTAGAAGATGGTGATACGTCTTGCTCATTGAACAATGAAGAATTTTACGATGCACACTCTTGTGCTGTTGACGAAAGCAGTGTATATAGTGTCTACTTTGATGCAAATGCAACCGTATCGACGTGCTCGGAAAGTGATGACACAAATGATACTGGCTCTTTTGATAAATCATCATCATCATCAGAGGACACGGAAGAATCTCAGTCTTGTATTATTGAATCTATACCCAACATGCTCTACGCAACAACGAGTATAACACCTTCTCCTACTTACTTTTTGGATGTACCGGATGCATTATTATCAATGATGGATAATGATATTGAAGTACCGCTGATGAAAGGCAACAATAACGCTGGTGAATGCTTTGCTTTTAATAATAATGCTGGGAACGAAACTTGTGTCCAGAATGTATTGGATGCATTAATACGACACTCTCTCGAGCTCTTGGCTGACAATAACTTATCCATAAAATGGCAACCTGATGATGCGACGAAAAAGATCCTTCAACGATATACAGCAACCTCATACGAAGATGTCCAATGGATGCAACTACTTGAAGAACAAGTACTCAAGTGGACAACACAAGTAGACAATACTCCAATGTTGAAAACCAGAGGCATCATCAATATGACTCCAAATGAGCTCAATAATTTATTGTTAGATTGCACAAGAGTTCAAGAGTACAACAAGTGCTCGCTTGGAAAGAAATATATATGTGCCTTTCATCCATTGTGTGGTGGAGAAGCCAAAATTGTGGAACATGTCATGCAGATACCAATCGTTGGAGGAAAGGTAGAGACTCTATCATTGACTCATTCAAGACCACTAGTTGATGATAATGCAGGCTTTGTGATTGTTTCTCGTTCGGTCAAGAAGGAGCTCGATGATACTGTTGGTAACCCATGCTTTTCTATAAGCTCCCTCCGATCTATTGCAGGTACCGAAAAGACTGAACTCACAACACTGACAAGCATAGCTTTGCCCATACCAAAATTTTTCATGCATAGGGTTGCCTTCTATAGCGCAGATGACTTCTTTTGCAATCTTCGAAAGATGACTTAACGCGTGTTTCTGCCCCGCGATTTTTTTACGCAATGAACCAGCGATAACTTAAGGAAGAGTGTAAACAACTTTGTTCTTCCCTTCCATATCCAACGTAGCCACTTTTGCTCTCGGGTCTCTTTCCTGCAGCCACTGCACCAGGTGATCATACGATGTCACTCGAGTCCCATCAGCAAGTTTTCTGCACGAAAACATTTCCGAATACGTACAGCATGGAACAACGCACCATGGTATATTCTTGGCAGAAGCAAAGTCGACTATTTCTCCTGCTGCTTGATCGCAGTGCAAACCTACGATGAGATGAGACTTTTGAAGAACGTTTCGTGCCTCTTGAGCACTACTAATTTCAGACTCGGCAGTTTCCATCGTCTCGGATGATTTTGACTCTACATTCTTTGTGGCCTCCTCTTCATTGTAAGATGTTCCGTCTTCGTGTTGCGTTAAACCTTTTGAAGTCCACGAAATTTCCTTTGCTCTAACGAGCTGATTTTGATACCACTCGTCAGCCCTGTGGACATCTTCTTCGCTTGCTGCATTCATAAACTCCACACATGCTACTCCGTCAAGGAAACATCTCAAGTGTCTTGGACTCTTGGATTGTCGCATTTTACATCCATCTTCACACGCTGGATACCACTTTGAAAACACTCCTGTTCTCTTTGGCTCAAATAATCCCTTCTTCCATTTTGTTTGAACCAAGCTGAGATTCAATTGCCTTGGATCGACAACCACGCAGTCCTTTACACCGCTAAGATTGGTGAGTTCCCAAGCCAGTTCGCCTTTGCCCCCAGCCGCGTCGATAATTACTCCATCTTGCCGGTTGAGATAATCCATTCCATAAGTTTGCATCAGAAATATTCGAAGAACATTGTTCTTGTGCTGATTGCGAATATAATTCCGTCGACCTCCATATCGCTTTTTGTCCAAGTTGGTTGCAGCTGAGCCTCTTGCATCTTCGTTGTGACTGAAGGCACATAGACCCGCTTGGAGGGATGGACAGCGGCCTAATCTCATCCAGTGGCGACATGTTGGTGGAGGTGGAAAATTTGTGTTGTGGCAAGATTCGTGGCCCCAACATATCGATTTTTTGTTCGTTGTTGCATCTGTTGTCTCAAAACAAAACATTCGATCGCCAGGCATGATGTTTGACTTGCACACTCCGCACATATGTTCATATCGGCTGATGGTGCATTGAGGAGGGGTTGCCTCTCCTCTTTCTCCTCCAAGAGCAGCCATGACCAGTCAGTTTCAGTTGCTATGTCACAACAACTGATGATGCAGTATCAGCAACAGCAACTAGTAACTCTGGATATCATAGCCGCTGCTACTACAGGCACCGACATTATGTAGAGCGAGACAGGACCAAAACCTGGCAGAACTTGTGTTTTGAAAAAAATGAAGGGAGAAGATGAGTGTGAGTAAAGTCGGACAGACTGTTCGATGAGAACCCGAACTCGATTCAAAAGATGCGATCGATGATAATAAACTGCAAAATGCCGATGGCATGAATGGCATGGCATAGCCAAACGCAGCCTCGATCTCATCTTGTTGTTCATAAAAAGATGTACAGTCCAATAACAGCTGAGGACACAGTCGTCGTGAGGGGCAAGCATCTCTACAAACGCGATGGCAGTTGCACTGACGCAGTACTTGAAACATCCCAATGTTTTGGGTAAGTGTTGCATGATACTATATACGTCTCTTGTTGCACTTTTTTGTCTCCTTGTCTCAACGTAATTTGTCACCCGTGTCATTTTCAGTATCTTCACCATCCGCGGAGTCGCTTTTCCCACTCCACCAGAAGATGATGTAGGAGTTTTCTACAATGCATCTTCATGGCTGGACATACTAAAGCAGCTACGCGAACTCGACTTGCAATTCAACACCGTTCGTCTGTACCGAATGGATCCATTGGAAGTGGATTACTCTGAGTTTATTGAAGGAGCTGCAGAGTTGGGAGTTTACATTATTGTGCCGCTCACTGCTGCATCGGGTGGTGGTGTTCTTGATAGAACATTGCCTGCGCCGAAGTGTTACAAAAAGTCGCTGTTCAATTATGGGGCGAATGCACTGACGCAGTACTTGAAATATCCAAATGTTTTGGGTAAGTGTTGCATGATACTATATACGTCTCTTGTTGCACGTTGTTGTCTCCTTATCTCAACGTAATATTCCCACGTTGTCATCCCCTTCCCATACAAAACTCTACACTACTGGTTTATAGGTGGAGTGGTCGGCAATGAGGTCATGAACGATGAAGCATCTTGGCTGGCAGCTCCTTGTGTTCGTAGCTATGCTAGAAATCTGAAGTTATTCATGGATCAGCTCGTACAAGAAAAGATAGTCCAACGAACACTTCCTTTGATCTATGCTGCACAAGACTCCTCCGTGCTTGGTGGAGCTGAAATGGATTCAGACACAATTGTCAAATTGACTGCTGATTACCTCACATGTGGTGAGACTGGTAAAGGAACAATTGTGGCGGATGTTGCTGGAGATGAAGCAATGACGCATGGAATGCAACACTTTTCGGAGAATAGATTTGGGATGAGTCCTATTGATATTTTTGGAATTAACGTGGAATCTTGGTGTAGCTCGAGCCAGGATTTCTACTACAACCCAGATGGAACCTTTGGAAGCTACTATTCTCTTTGGAAGGCACTTCAAGCAATATCCGTTCCAGTCATCTTTTCTGAGATGGGCTGTCCTCACCAGCTGTTTGACAGAGATGACCCGTTACATAGAAATGTAGAAGGTACAAGGGATTGGGCTCAAGTACGGTATGTCATGAATGAAATGAGAGACACATGGTCGGGATTTATAGCTTATACCTATGACGGCGGAGGAAATGACTTCAACATGTTCACGGATGGACCTTGGGATGGTAGAAACGTATTGCAGCCAAGTCAAGATTTTTGGAACTTCAAAGAGCAATTGGACAAACTTCAAAATGATCTTGTGCCACCTCTTCTGCAGAAACAAGACATCGCACTTCCGCGGCGGTGTTCTGCTGTTCAAGCTGACTTCATCTCCTGTTGTGGTGGTCTTCGCTTGTTCAATGACGACAAAATGCAAACATTCGGTTTCTCGGCAATAATGCCAGTAGATGTGGAGGTGAACGACTCTGTTCAGCACACTCAAGATGGAGGTCCAAGTGAAATTACGAAATCATTTTACACAGAAGTCTCGAGTGCTGGGCTGGTCTTAGTGTTGTTTAGTGTTTTGTACACGATACAGAAATGGCACGTGTCAAGCAAATTGTCTAGTCTCAGAGAGCGTTCCAAGCTTCGTGGAGCTGGAAATACCAAGTACATGTCAATAGAAGAAACTTAGGACGATTAGAGATAGAATTTATGTAATGTAACTATGTTGTTTAGGTTTATCATATTTTCTAAATGTACAATCGTGACCATTTAGTACTAGTACTAGTACAAGCCCTTCATCTCACGAGACAAGCTTCTATACTCTGAAATAGCTCTCCTGGCCTCTGCTACTGCAGGATGCTGATCTTGAGACTGGAGAAAATCATCGTCCTCTTCCGTCAATGTTTTTAGCTTGTCATTATCAAGATCTCTGTGATGATGATTGTAAAACGAGACCTTTCTGTAGTCACTTCTACTTGATACACTGTCATCCGGTGAAGGGTCTCTTTTCTTACGTTGTCCGCGATGGGACGTACGTCTGTTATTCGATGAAATCAATCTTTTCTTTTGTTGTCTACAGTGGGACAACCGACTTTGCTCATCTGTCATCACGCTAAAGCTTGACGATTGACTCGTGTATCGTGATGATTTCAGTATTCCACGGGGGGTGATGTTTGAGTACATGCTCGCGTCGTAAGAGGAGTCATCTTCTTGACGAGTGCCGGCTCGGCTTTCATACTCATCATGTAAATATCTCACGTGTGGGCGATAATCAGTGCGATAGTCGGTATCGCGTGTATGATTTGACTCATCAAGGCCAGCATATTGCTCTTCTGATGAGTCATAAGATGGAGAACCTCCACATAGATTCAAGATACTCCATCTTCGCGACCGACCCTTTGTAGACTTCTTGTCGCTATAGGATTGTCGAACAGGAGGCTTCCTACTGTCATGTCTTCTTGCTGACAGCTTTGACCCGTACGAGTTCAATGGGATATCAACAGTGTACTGATCATCAGTACCAATTGAATCATCATCAAAAGATTCAGCTCTATCATCGTGAGATGGTTGTTTGTGGATACGGACACCCCAACAATCAGCAACATATTGCCGCTCTTGCTGTGCACTTTGCTCCAGGTTGTTCTTGTAGTCCTGATTGTTCTTGTAGTCGGTTGATCCAACGCTAATGTCGCCACGTCTATCTTTCACGTGTATAGTTTGTGGAACTCCTCGTTGAAAGAAGTGCTTTGGTGGAGGGATATATTCTTTGACAGCGCCTTTATCAATCTCACGTTGACTGATTGCGTAGGTTAATCCACTAATATCAACATCAACCGTGGTGCTTTCATCTTGTTCTACTGGTGTATCGAATTTGTTAGCAGTGCTCTCCAGCATGTTCTGCAGAGCAAATTGAGCTTCCTTAGCCTTCAAGAGTTCTTCCTTGAGTTCAGTACGTATCCCACTCGTTTCTCTTTCCATCTTTCTTTCGTAGACAATGTTCCCCATTGTAATTCCTAACAAGGATTGAGCATTCTTCGCCTTGCAAAGCTCTTCATCAAGTTGTATCTGGATTGCATCATTCTCTCGTAGCTGTAAATTTTCGAGTAGCTGTGTAGTCTCTTGAAGGGTATTCTGATACTTCTCGAGAGGAGAAGCATCATCAGCAAATGCCTTGCGTGGCTTGTAAAATTGTTGTTCGCCTAACTCTTCATTCAACACTTTGCAAACAATGCACTGCTTGAAACCATCACTTCTCTCCACTTGTTGACTTCCGCAATCATTGCAACAGGAAGTTGATAATACAGCTCCACGCCCAACCGCTCTTGCAACTTCAATGCAGATATGATCCAAAATGGGACACGCTTCACAGCCGAAACCCTGCTGGGTGGGCGAAAAACAGTGCTTACATTTCGCATCACTCACAATTACTGAATCACCTTGAATCCGCTTTGCAGCCATGACTCGATTCGAAACTGCACCTTGAATGATTGCTCTGAAGTCATTGATTGGGCAGAACACACACTTCCTAATTCCACTATCATTGGAAGAAACCACCATGTTATGGGTGCAGTCAGAGCATTTGACTTGAGAAATTCTATAACCACCGACGGCTTGTTCACTGATTAACTTCACGGCAAGAGATCTCATTGGCAATGAAGACGAGGGAAATGGTAACGTGTGAACAATACGGTTTGTCGCAACATCCCTTGTCTTGTGTGCTTGCTCTTTCTTTGCTTTCGCATTGCGGTCTGATTTTGAATTGCTTGAGCATGGGGGAAAGATAGTAGCTCTGCGACCCAAGCTTTGCTGAGTTAAATATTCCAGCCTGGAATCGATATCATTGCTTGGAGGGTCAGATGATGCCGATATTGATGCCGATGGTGAGCCGTAGACACTTCTCATGGACATCCTGTTTGCATTGAACTTGTCGAGTCTAGATTGCATATGCACTGATCTCACAGAGATAACATCACGGCTGCTTTCTTCATCAGATTGTTTGGCAGATCTGATGTCCTCATCATCTCGGGATGCTACAGCATCTTTGGGTTCTGGTGGATCTATCTGATGTCGTGCAAGGATAAGACTGTGAGAACCTCGTAAAGTAGAACCAGGAAGTTTAATCTCAAGTGGCATTGCATCACGCTCAGGAGAGTCGGCTTTGTATGGAAATGAGTTCAAGCCAACTTTGGTGGTAACCGCATCTTTTTGAGGATCGGCTGGTGGATCATGGACAAGAGGTGGATCTTGCTGGCATCGCGAGAGAGCACTGCCGTCAGTACTTCCCCTTGAAGTAGTAACAGGAAGTTTCTCCTCAAGTGGCTCTCGAGGATCATGAGATGATGGAGGCTCTAATGCATCATCGAAGTACTTTGCATAGATGTTGTCGTATTTGTCGAGAGAAGTCGTCATTTTGTACTTTGTTTTGCACCTATGAAGTGTGCCTTGCTACCAACTCACAATTCAATTCAACAACCGATCAGCACTATCCGCGCTAAATTATGTCATTGTGTCAAAGCTGCCCCTTCTACTCGGTAAATCGTCGGACAATTTTTGATTGCTTTGAACTCCTCTCACTTTTTTGGCAGAGAAATGTGACAAAATTTAGGTGTACTCGCACGAGAAAGCAGAAAATGTACCACCAAAGAAAGCTCCTTAGAAAGACTCCTTTGCACACGACTACAAGCTCAGGCGCATTCACCATCACCTCAGTCGTTGCTGCTTGAGCTGCCTCTCATCGGAGTAAACTGTTCGTGGTTCATTCATTTGGCAGCAGACTGCTGGTTGGTGGCTTCACTAGTTTGAAGAAGGCTGGCATCATTTGTGCACGTGACATGCATAAAATGATATCTAACAAAACTCTGAGATGCATCATCGTCATTCTCGCTTCTCTGGGCTCGGCATCATCATTGCGCAGTCATAACAACAATGCTAATCATGTTGAACAATCATCTTATACGCATCAATTCTCATCGCGCCTTTTGCAGAATGATGTCCAACAACCAACAAACAGCGGCGGCGGCAGTGAGAGCGGCAGCACCCTCGTCATTGTAGGAGCAGTCGGGGCAGTTATATCCATTCTCATCTTAATTGGAGGGGTATGCTATGCAAAGCGATCGTACAGTTCCGATAATAACAACAATGGGCCTGGAAGACGACAATATCTGAATGATACCATGGAAGAGAAGGAGATGAGTACTATCATTAGTAGTATGGAGAAAAATGCTGCAAAGAAAGAAAAGGGGGGAAGCGGTGCTGGAGGTGGTTACTTCAAACGCAGCAGTGGTAGTGGTAGCAAGGGCGGTTCGGGGACGGTAGTGGCAAATAATGGAAGAGCTGCTGCAGCTGCTGCTGCTTCTGGAGACTCGGTAGGTTACGAATCAGATGTTCCGCCACCACCTCCAGAAAATTTCAAGAATGATGAACAAACATCCGATGACGAGTCGGACATGCACTACAATGGAATAGGAGCAGGAAATAGAAGCAGAGCTAACACCGGAGACGATGACATGTCATTTGCATATAGTGTCGATCAGAGTAGCATTGCTCCGTACAACAGGCAACAACAGAATAATGCTATTGATCCATACATTGGTGGTGCAGCAGCCTTGCAATCCTTCCAGAATGAGAAGGGAGGCGTGTTTGAATGGAATGAGGATGGTACTAAAATGGTCTACACTCCTGCCATGGGGGATGATGAGAAAAAGGCTCAGAATGGATTTGTGTATGATGAAAGGAAGAAGAAGTGGGTTGTGTCGAAGCAAGTTGTGGGTGCAAAGGGTGTGAGTTTCAAGCCTACTACTAGTGCCAATGACGGTAAAAGTTCAGCAATGATGATGACAGAATCTCCAAAAGAATTGCAAAGGACTCATTCGGATGCTTCGACTAGGTCGTATGGAAGTGGTACAACGGGAAATTCTGGGTTGACTGGAATGGGGAGTGAATTTACGTTTGGTGCTGTAGGAACTGACTATTCTACTGTCCGCACAAGATCTGGAACTACATTTGTCTCTACTGGCATTGCAATACCATCACCGAATAATACAGGGGGAGGACAAGAAGTTGAGGTGGAAGGTGTTTCAGCTATTGATCGACTTATGTTGATGGACGATGATGATTTGAGCAATGGCTCTAGTGATGAAGGGAATTCCAATCTTGGTCATGTTGCTGGTGCTGTGGGCCAGATCGATGATGAACCTGGAATGATCATACCGAAGAAGACTGTCAGCCGTCTAAAAAGCAACACTATCAAAGAGGACACACCTTTTGATGAAGTTGCCAAACCTCGTCCCAAGCCTGTTCCTAACTTCGATAGTAGTCCTAGGCATTTTGTGAGGAAGAATAGGAAGCCATCGTTTGGGAGACGAGTTTGAATAGAAGAGTATGTAAAATAATAGTCTAATCTCTCAAGTATCTCTTACAAGTATGCACAATTTTAGCTTAAGTCTACCATAGAAGCCTACCAATGAAATCAATTGTAAAACATATAGTATGGTTCTCAAGGACTTATTTAGTCGAGATCAAAGTCCTCAGACGCCTCTGATAGTTGCGGGTCTACCACTGCAGGTTGTGCATCTTCAATATTATCCAATAGATCAGTTTTCTCTTGTTTCGGTGCAGAAATCACCTCATTTGTTGTTTCCTCGTCTTCTTCATCTTGAGTGGTATTTTGCCAAATTTCACCCTTCTCAGGATCCCACGTTGCTGTTGGCGGCGGTTTTGAGATTGGTTTTGCTTCTGCCGCTCTCGTATCAGTGCTACTTGATGGAACTGATTGTTGTTCCTGCTGTTGTTGTTGTTGCCCCGCTTGTTCTGTTGTTGGTGGCGTGTAGTCACCACCATCGTATGTTGCTCCATAACCAGCAGCCGCAGTTGCCTCGTTGACTCTTGTATCAAAGTCTGCCAATCCTGCATTTTCATCCACCTCGGAAACACAAAAGATTGTACATGCAAGGCAACATAGAACCAATCCTCCAGCGGCAAGGAAGGGCGATATGATGACAAGCCATGAATATCCTGCGCCTTGCATTTTGCCAACCAATACACAGAGTAAAACGAGGAAAAAACATTGTGTACAACAGGTGCCTAGCACCCGATAGGCTGCCTGTGCCACTTTTGTCTTGAGCTCTTCTTTTTCTTCGTCTGTGAGGGGTTGGTCATCGTCATTTTTTGTGTCTTCATCCATCTGTGCGTAACCCTGCTCAACATCGGCAGTTTGATCAAATAGCGAGGGATCTCGCTTTGCCGCCTCGGCCTGGACCTCTACCCAATTCTGAAATGACGATCCAACAATGCATACAACCATGACAAATATAGGGATGAAGACAATCCACCAGCTCCACTCCTTCCCAAGATCCAAATTCAATACCATAAGCACTGTAAACACAACTCGTGCTAAAATCCTCACAACATCCATCTTGGCCTCAGCTTTGATCCGACAGGCTGCATCGTACACCGGCCCACTCTTGGCAGGCACCAAAATGAAACGACGATGAATATCCTCCCTCTCAAATGCGTTACATGCAGCAAAGTTTTTACCAATGGCCAACTCCAACTCAGCATGAGTGACAATATTAATCATTGTCAATGAAATCTTTTTCTTCAACGCCATTACTTCCCAAAAATACAGTGGGATGAAGACAGCCCACCATGGAAATGCAATGATTGCGTCCATTTTGAGAGCCAAAAGGACTTGGAATAAGACCAAAAACACAAATCGGACCAATGCCGACACACGCTTCTTCATGGGGAGAGGATCCACCCATTCTTCTTCAGGAATGTGTTCCGGTCGTTTGATTGGTCCCATCATAATCACCCGTGTGTGATAGAACAAAATAAAGACATCCCAAATCCACAGAGGTGTAAGGACCGCCACCCACTTGGCCCCACCAAAAGTCCCATCGGCCATGAGACAAATTAAAATGGGCAACAAAAACACTGCCACATAAATCGCCAGAAAGATGGCAAAAATCTTGGATCTATCCAAAATACTTGAGGTGGCAAAGTTATGCGCCAACTCCTGTGGATCAATCGACAATGGATCCTCCATCCATTTCATCCCCCGTTCGCCAATGGCGTCATAGGTTTCTCGCCGACGTGGATCCGAGAGGACTTCGTACGCGTTTCTCATTCTTGTGAATCGATCTCTGTCTTCGGCGGTGACGCTTTTGCCCTTTTGGGCGAGTTTGTCCGGGTGCATTTGGAGGGATTGGCGTTTGTAGGCTCGTTTTAGTTCGTCTTGGGTGGCGTGTTTGTCGACGCTTAGGAGGTCGTAAAAGGATTCGTCCTCGGATTGGCGGGAGGAGAGGAAGCTGCGGCAGCAGCAGAGGAAAAATGCGATGTCGAATCTCATGATGGTTAGGCCTACAGCTATATCATCCTCCTCTTGGTGCTGTTAGTATATTTTGTTCTTCAGCGATATATTTCTCTGGTCATTGCAAGCGGGGATTGTGTCGGTGGTTGGACGGCTCGGCTGTGCGTGGTTGTGTGGATGAATCGTGTCTCATAAACGGAAGCCTGTGAGAAAACAAAACTTCCCGCCGACATCATAAATGCACTTCATTCACTCTCACTCTCTTGTTGCTTGCTCTCGCATCCATGTGATAGTACTTTTGGTGAGCCTCTCCAAATTTTGCTGCTGTCTCGAATCATTGGTTGCCCATGCGTACACACCTCTTATGCACGGCTGTTGAACAAGACTACATTAATATATACTTGCTGAACAAAGCACTCTCATACGGACCAGACAGAAAAGTCAAAGGCAATACAAACCAATTTGATCCAAACGCGAGGGGAGCAAATGACAATAACCAACAGTAGAAGCAAGCGTCGATCAATTGCAATCCTTGCAGGGCTAAGCATCACGTCCAGCGAGGCCCGATCATGGTGGAGCATAGATGTAGCTGAAATTAACAACATACAAAGTGATGATCCAGTCTTTAAAAAGTCATCCCAACTATTACTGGAGGATACATACTTTCTCTATGGGCACGGAGATACTAATCATAATTTGAACACTGCCATTCCAACACTACCAAGCATTGAAGTATTTCCTCAACAGCAACAATGGCCGAATCATAATGCATCGGTATCACCAGTCCAAGCAGCGCCGACAATAATTACAAGCAATCCTGTGGTAGTTTCAGCACCCCCGGTCGATCCACCAACTTTGTCTCCTTCCATGACACATCAGGCAGCTAATGGAGGTTGCCCTCTTGAACACAAATTGCATCGATTGTGGCTTTACGATTCGTATGGTGATGCTCAGCATGGTGATGGATGGGGCACGACAACGCTTCAGATTAGGGAACAGTTGTCATCTGATGTAATCTTTGAGGGCACTCTTGATGCAGAGCTTGGAGCTATTCGGTATGCTGCTGCTGATGATGCTAGTATGGTAGATGGACACGCTAAAAACCACGACGAACGAAGAAGAAGGCTCGAGGATACTAGTGAAGGCAACGGAGTTTACATCTGCTTGGATGAAAATGCCTGTTATGTTGGTGAGATATTGGGAGGCACGTTTACAGAAGAATGCTCGTGGGAACTAACAAAAGTGGAGTTGGAAACGGGAAACAATGTCGGTTTGGTTGCGAAAGGTGTTGGCGGTGGATTGGGAAAGTGTGAATTTGGCTTGACAGATAGCTGTGTTCACACTTGTGATGGTAAGTTTCACTCTCTGCTTGACATATATCTTCTGCGTCACTTGTGAGCAGAGCAAAGATTGACCCATAATTTTCGTATTTCAAACTGCAGGCACGGTCCAAACAAATCAACCTACAAAGATGCCAACGACTCTTCAACCCAGCAAAAGTCCAACAATCAGTCCATCGGGAGAGCCATCAGAATCACCTACTAGATTCAAAACAAAGAGGCCGACTATGCCCCTGGCTCCCGAAGTATTGCCACAAGATATATTATACGGAGTAGATGAGCTCAATCGTGTCAAGAATATTTTACTAAGGGCATCTCCCACTAGTGGACCGGCACTGATGGACCCAAGCTCTCCTCAATCCGAGGGCTTTGCATGGATCTACAATCAGCGTTATGACTTGTCAGATGAAGAACTGATACAGCGATGGGTTCTAGCTTCTTTTTACTATGGTACAAATGGAGGTGATTGGGTTTTCAAGGATGGATGGCTTACTTCACAAAGTGAATGCAGCTGGTATGGAGTGACGTGTCTAAATGGCGCTGTAAGCAAACTGGAGCTAGAACAAAATAGATTGGCAGGCTTTCTTGTCCCAGAGATTGCCTTGTGGAAAAAGGATCTGTATGTCATATCTTTGGGAAATGATTATGATGCACCATCTGAGGAAAAGAATACATTTGTCATGCCATTGCCATCAGTCTTGGGTGAGCTTACTTATCTGAAGTTTCTCAACCTTGAACATGTCGGTTTGGTTTCAAGCATCCCGGAAGGCTTCTTTATGGATTTATCACATTTACAATCTTTGTATTTGAACAACAATGCCATCACTGGGTTTTTACCAAGAAGCATCAGACACTTATCCTCTATTGAAGTGCTTTGGTTGGGAGGTAACAACATGGACGGGCCGATTATCTCTGAGATTGGACATTTGACATCTCTAAAGGATCTCTCTTTAGAAAACAACTTTCGTGAAGACTCAAGCGGCAATCGAGGCTTCGTCGCTGCATTACCATCAGAAATAGGGAGTTTGACGAACTTGGAAATCTTGTCTTTGGCAGATAATGCTCTTTCGGGGCAGTTACCTTTGCAGATGGGAGATTTGATCTCATTGAGACAGTTACGCTTGCGCAACAACTTTTTTGAGAATCAGCTTCCTACAGTCTTGGGTAAGCTCGAGTTGTTGGAAGAGTTGGATATTTCCCACAATTGGTGAGTCATTCAATGTTGAGGTTGCTCGGCTGAATTGTATTATATATGTGCTAACTCAAGTGTTTGCTTCCACTCAAATTTACCAGGCTCTCCTCAACAATACCTCCTGAGTATGGTAACATGGTTAGCTTAACAACCTTATCATTAGAGTCAAACTACAAAGATCAAAACGGATACTTCACGTGGGGAATCAATGGCGAGCTGCCGATTGAGCTTGGAAAATTGAAGAATCTTCAACATCTCCGTATCAATGACAACTACCTGACTGGGACATTAATCAGTGAGATCGGGCAGCTCTTCCTTCTTGAAACGTTGCACCTTCAAAACAACTTCTTACAGGGGCCGATCCCTGAAGTGTATTCCAACTGTGTAATGCTAAAGGAGGTTCTGCTGGAAGACAATAGTATTGATTCGCAGTTTGGAATGCCAGAAGGTATCTGCCGCCTTCCCGAGCTGGACTTGGCAAAAGTTGATTGCTCGCTCTCTTGTACTTGTTGTCACGGATGCTAAAGAGAGTGCTGCATCTGATTATATGTAATATTTAAACGCAATTCATTTGTATTGTACTGCATTGTTGGCTTTTTCTTCGTTGGTGGTTGAGATTGTTGGTAGATTGTGGACACAGAGTCGAAACTACCATGCGAAAACACACGGTTCTTTCTCCCTTTGCGATAATTTCCATCACCACAAAATCCGATGAGAAGCCTCGAGCCACCCAACCCCAATAAGACTCCTCTTAAACATAAACCGCACCTGCAGGTAGTAGCTACTCTGCTATTGCAGTAAGGGCCGTAATAAGGGGAAGTGAAGTTACTCATTTAACCTACACGCGCATATTGTCCTCTGGCCGGTGACGTGAAAGCAAGAGACCCTGAAGGACGGACGGCCAACCTACTAATTATTACCACACGAGCGGTGGTTCTCATTTTTATTCAACAATGGGTCTGCGACGAAAAGGTGTAACAAGGTCGGCTGCTACGGTTGCCCCTGACGGCGGAAAGAGGATCAAAGGAGGCCGGTGCATCGTTTCATCTCTTCTTCGACCGAGTACAATATTGACGATTGTTCTCAGTCTGATTCTATTGGGATTATGTGCATACTTGGGATTCCTAATCGGGGATCACATCGGGGAGAATTACAATCTACACGGAGAAGAGGTAACCCCAAAGGCTGTTGCTGTTGCTGTTGAGGATGATGAGGCGTACGCCGAGTTACTCAAGTATCCACCCCCACCTCAGCGTAGGGGCATCAGAAGTAACCATCCTTGATTGGAAGTTGGTGAGTTATACACATCACATGCATGCATGCAACTTAACATCTTAAGAAGAGGGCCTGTATAATATTGATAGAACATGTGGCGCATACATGGCAACAGAAGATAGTGCTGGAAACACATCTTTTGATAGCTTGTGTTTCTGACAATGAATGTAGATTTTAAGTGTAAATCTATTTTACTTTTTAGAAGACAAATATGCGTTTCCTCCGCTCTTGCTCTTGTACTGGAGGGTGATAGCAACTCTCTTTCAGTTGAAAATCGAGAGCCAACATTAAACATCGTTGATAGTGGAAAATCAAAGTCGCTTAGAATGGAAGAAATGAGAACGTTGTTACAACGCCGGCCACTGCTTGAGCTACTGACTCAGCTACCGGGGCAGCCGTGTCGGTAGAGTCAATTGCACCTGCTAGAGAATCTCCTGCTGCTATAGTTTTGCTTGCAAGTTCCTCCACCACATTTGAAGCACTTGCAATGCCAGTTTTAAGGTTCTCAATATGATCTGAGGGGTCACCTGCATGATTTTCTGCATTGCTTGTAACGACAGCTTTGATGTTATCTGCAACGTCTCCTGCTACGTGTCCGCTACTTTCAATAGTAGGTGAAGCAGACGATGGAGCAATGACTTCTTGGGAAACGTGAACTTTCTGAGCATGGTCAGCACTGGCAGTTGTTACTTCATGCGAGTCAGCAAGGCTTTCTCCGCCGCCAACTTCCTTCGTCGTAGTCTCTTCAGGCAATTTAACATTCTCGATTTTCTTGTCATCCTGAATCTGTTTCACATCTGATAGCTCGGGAGCAGTGCTGGCACTCTTCTCCACAGTATCAGCTTTTTCAACTTCAGTGCTAGTTGTTGTCACTAAATTATCATCTGAAGCTTGCACAGATTCTTTTGGCTCGACTTCTTTCGGTGACGGTGCCTTAGAGATTGTCTTTTCAGCAGCTGAATCCGATCCTGGCTTACTTTCGACTTGTTTTGGTGCTTCAGTTTTGATCTCTTCTTTTGGCGGCTCCGCAACTTCAGGTGCTGCTTCAGTTTTGACCTCTTTTGCTACTTCGCTTTTGATCTCTTTTGGTGGTTCTACAACTTCGGGTGCTTCAGTTTTGATTTCCTTTGCTGCTTCGCTTTTGATCTCTTTTGGTGGCTCCGCAACTTCTGGTGCTGCTTCAGTTTTGATTTCCTTCGCTGCTTCGCTTTTAGTCTCTTCTTTTTGTGGCTCTACAACTTCGGGTGCTTCAGATTTGACTTCCTTTGCTGCTTCGCTTTTGATCTCTTCTTTTGGTGGCTCCTTAACTTCGGGTGCTGCTTCGCTTTTGACCTCTTTTGCTGCTTCGCTTTTGATCTGCTCTTCTTGAAGCTCCTCGACAGCACTCTCTGATACCTTTTCTTCAGCTTCCTCGAGTGATTTGATCGCCTTCTCTGCTTCTTCTTCGTCACTTGCAAGTGTGTCAAGCTCTTCTGATATTGCATCTGCATCATCCATGTCTTCGCCACTATCATAATCAGAGACTACTTCATCAACCGTTTCCTTCACAGACTCAATCAATTCATCAAATACATGGTCTGCATCTGAGATGACCTGCTCGGCCGCTGCATCCGTATTTGCATCCGACGTGATGGCCTTTGCGAGTTCTTCGGCAGCATTTTCGTCGACTTGTATCTTGTCTACTGACTCTTGTAATGATGTCTTCAGCGCAGTCTTGTCGGTTTCGGCATTGGATTGCTCAATTGTAGTTTTAGCAGCGTTGATAGTGCCAACGGCTTGGCCAGCTTTCTTGTCCATATCAAGTACTGCATCGGCCTGCAGTTCAATCTTCCTTGTGACTGCGGCAGCAATGTTATCCACAGCGGTTAAATCATTAACCATTTCGTCGGATGCGATTTTGAGTGAGTCTGCCAATGCATCTACCTCTGCACCGCCTTCACTGCCTTCAAGCGATGTTGTTAATGTCTCTGTGGTTTCAATAGCATCGGCTAACTTTATTGCAGTCTTTTCCATTTGAGCTAAAGCGACATCGTCATTAATTACCATTTGCTTAGCTGTTTTTGCCGCAGAGTCTGCTACTTTAATGGTTTCCTCGACCGTCTTGGCACTGAGCTCCAACTTCTGTACTATACTTTCTTTGACCTCATCAGTAAATCCATCTTGAGATGCTGCAGTGAACACTGCAGTTCGTAATACTTCTTCAGCATCCTTCAATGCAGTTGCCACGCTCTCCATTACTTTTTCAAGATCTGAAGAGTATAAAATCATGATGGAGTATAAGATTAGCATTCAAATATTGTCAAGAAAGCAGTGCTAGCTATCATATTGGTCAATCTCACCTTTCTCCACCAACACATCCTTTGCAACAATATCTTCTGTTGCACCTTCCAATATCTTGGCAGCTTGAAGCTCATCAAATCCTCTCTTAACCTCCTTGACTTCATTTGCGATCTCTCTTCCTTGTTTCAGTGCTCCCTTGAGAATTTGCTTTGCCAACCGTATCTCATTTCGATCACTATCACTCACTTTTGAGGCAAAGGACAGCTTCTTCTCGGCGGAAAGAAGTTCGTCCATAACGAATTGCTGAAGGCCCTCATCTTTTACAGCTTCCAATTCGGATTGGACTTGATTCAGCCGTTCCGAGAATGGCTCGTCGGACTTGTAATAGAATAGATGTGACGATGAAGATAGTTGTGTATGTTGTTGAGTAGGGAGGAATGTATTGCGACCTTTTGAGTGAACGATGAAAGCAAAGCAAGATTGCACTACAGCACCGGCAGCAGCGGTCACCAAGAGGGCATGGGCGGCGTGAAACATCTTCATGGTGTTTCTTTATGCACCTACTCCTATATATCAAAGCGTTGGGAGCTGTGCGGGGAATCCAGAATGGAATGCAATGAAAGAACAAAAGTGGAGTTGTGAAGATCCAAAGATGGCATGGCTGCGGTTGCGTCACTGTGACGTGTCATAGGGGTACGTTTTCTTTTTAGTCTAAATAGCCCCCTTTCTAAATAGAGTCCTTGCGCCCATCAGAACGCGCTCGGCGCGACGCCTCCAAGAGCAAAATGAAAATGACAATCATCCTGCTATCGAGACATCCCATGGCCGAATTCGTCAATAAGACTGCATCATGCCTCTTGCTACACCCATTCCAAAAGACTGCGCCGATAGGGACATTAAGTCCGGGGAACTCCTGTCCGTGGCCGGCGGTCCGGGGGAGAACGGCGATGGCGCCTGCGGGAATCGTGCTGGCACCAAAAAAAGAAATTTTGTCGATTTTGTTGACGGAGACGCGACCGTCGGTCTCCTCCACCAACCCCCCTCTCCCAAAAGACACAGCCATTCTGGCTCGGGCTCGGGCTCGGGGCATTGCCACTACCCATCATTCCACCCGGGGTGGTGGAATGGGGGTTCCGGTAATTATGCCTCACCGCACCGATGCCAAAATGATGCAGCGCATCTCCTGCCGCAGCAGTGGCAACGGGTGCTAATCGACAACCGATGGGTGCTAATCAACGGGAACCCTTTGGAGTTGATGACCGTCGAAGTGTGGAAGAACGTGTCAACACCAATTAATCAACCACAATGGATGTGGATGGTGCTCAACAACCAGTGGGTGTGGATGTGCGTGCACATTTCCGCATCCGAGCAGAAAGAACAGGAGGAGGCAAGGAAGAAAGCTAAGTTGGAAGAGAAGCAACGTTTGGAAGCAGTGAAGGAGGCAATAGCTTTGGAAAAGCAGCAACGTTTGGAAGCAGTGAAGGAGGCAATAGCTTTGGAAAAGCAGCAACGTTTGGAAGCAGTGAAGGAGGCAATAGCTTTGGAAAAGCAGCAACGTTTGAAAGCTAAGTTGGAAGAGAAGCAACGTTTGAAAACAGAGAAGGAGGCAAAGAAGAAAGCTGAAAAGGAAGTGAAGGAATGTTTGCTCGGGATGGTGAAAGATGTAGTTGAGAAAGAGCAGCAACGTTTGAAAGCAGTGAAGGAGGCAGAGTGGCGTCGCAATCATCAGGAGATCATCAGAGGTCTGCAGCAACGTTTGAAAGCAGAGAAGGAGGGAGATGAATCAACACGGAAGAAGTTGCAGAAACAGCTGGAGCTCCAAGAAGAATTGTTACAGAAATTCGACAATGAGACAGATGAACGGAAGAGGAGCAACTTGCAGGCTGGAATTGATTACAGTGGCCGTCTTCTCGTGGAGAGAATTGATGAGTCCAAGGATGAAAATACAAAGAAGAAGCTAGACGGATATCTCAAGACGGAATATACACAATTGCTCGGGACCGCTATTCATCAAAACAATTACTTACTCAATCTTGGACGGAGGAAGAAGGACCGGGGACAGAAAGATGTAGTTGAGAAAGAGCAGCAACGTTTGAAAGCAGTGAAGGAGGCAGAGTGGCGTCGCAATCATCAGGAGATCATCAGAGGTCTGCAGCAACGTTTGAAAGCAGAGAAGGAGGGAGATGAATCAACACGGAAGAAGTTGAAGAAACAGCTGGAGCTCCAAGAAGAATTGTTACAGAAATTCGACGATGAGACAGAAGAACGGAAGAGGAGCAACTTGCAGGCTGGAATTGATTACAGTGGCCGTCTTCTCGTGGAGAGAATTGATGAGTCCAAGGATGAAAATACAAAGAAGAAGCTAGACGGATATCTCAAGACGGAATATACACAATTGCTCGGGACCGCTATTCATCAAAACAATTACTTACTCAATCTTGGACGGAGGAAGAAGGACCGGGGACATTCCGGATCGGAAGAGTATCTAAAGCAACTTCAAAAGCTACAGGAAGCGAAGAAAGCATTTGACACGGATGTGAAACCATTACAGCACAAAAAAATTGATGAAGAGTTCTCTGAACTCAAAAAGCTCATAAAAGACATTGCAGATGGCCGCTCTGACGACCTGCATGGCAACGCTGGAGAATTCTCGGAAGAAGATGCCGCAGCAATGGCTGGCGAAAAGGTTAAGGAAATGCTCACTCTCTTGGCCAAAGACGCCAAGATTTCGGTAGATGATATTCTTCCACCCGACATGACCTTAGAAGAGTTTTTGAAAATTGATAGGAACGATAAGGATGCGATGAATAGATTGAAAGGGCTTGCGATGGAGGAGGCGGAGAAGAAGGGGAAGCATTTGCTTGGTACAGGTGCACTTCAACAGGAGGACATCAAGCGTTTCGGTGAGCTCTCTTTCATGACCTGCCTTCAGATATTGATCTACCATGACGACATCGTCGATAGTGTTGTGAAGAAAAAGGTTGGAGTGATTCAGCACCCTACGAGTCGCAAGTGGTTATTTTTCGCACACATTCCCAACGAGTTGATTGCCCAGTTCTGTATTGGTAGTATCGTCATTGAGGGTCTCGATCTGGAGGATTTCGAGAGAATGATTCACATCAAAGGCAAATACGTCATTCAGTTGTTTGGAGGTGAGGAGTACATCAGGCTGTATAGAGTGACGGAAACCTCGATTGAGAGGGTGAACATAACAGCCAAACTCTCTGACAATTTGTTCACGTTTGTGTGCGGTACACAACGAGACAAGTCGTTTGAATCTGAGAAGAAATACGCTAGTGAGAAGAAATGGACTCTTCATCGACTGGAGCAAGTCGTATTATTCAATCTTGATCTAGGAATGAATAAGCGCGAGTGGTTTCGTGACTATTTTGGTTTGGAAGGAAGCGAGACATTTGAGGAGAAGTTGAACTACTACAAATACGATCCTGATGCTGCAAAGAAACGACGTGCACGGTTGGAGTTAAAGGGTTGGGAGAATGTTAGTCAAGCTGTTCAGTGTGATGTTGATCATTTGATTGGAAGAATGCATATGTGGATGAATGCTAGCATCTTTGGAATGCCTTGTTCTCATTCCTGGAATCAGTGCATGGGAAACGTTCGGCAACGAATGGGCTGCTGGGGATTTGCGTTTGCATATATCAAGTACAACGGAGGGAATTGAATTTTCTTCGATGTATGATAATAGATAATAAATTAGTATTTATATGAGTCTGTCTGAGAGAGCGTAAACCTACGTCATCGTTACGTGTCGCCTTCAAAAACCTTCGTTTAACCTTTCGTGAAAAACGAAAGAGACAGGAAAAATCTTTGGAACACGTTGGAAGAACGGAACTTCTGGATCTTGCTGGAAGTGAAGTCATTGCATTGCAATCAACTCAAACTTTATTTCCATTTCAATGTATCGACGAAGATAAGGCGACGAAGAAGATCATGGTCAAGACGTTCATGGAAGTCAGCCCGCCGGCAGAATCTGATGCTTCTTCTATTGATAAATCAACTGAAATAATGACGGCCGAATCTATCGACAAAGACGACGAAAATAATGTCGACGGTGCAGTTGATGAAAAAACGTCACCTCAAAAAAGCAGCCTGGAAATCACGTTGGGCGATGCCAGCACCCCGGAAGCATGTGCCGAGAGCGTCAGTAGCAAATCGCCTCGAATGGGAGGCCTTGCTGCGGCCATTGATTCGTCTCTTCGATCTATTCAAAGTGCCGGATCGGTGCTCTCCAACATTGTCAACGCCTTTGTTCAAGTCCACACGGCTCCCAAGACGCCCTTTCCCGTCACGTCAAAAGATTTGAGTGATCTTAGCAGCGACCGCACGCATCAGGCTCTTGCTAGGGTTCTCGAGAAGGCGGCTGCCAATATGCCGCCCTGTGCTCCGGGGGAGGAGGAAGAATTGAAAAGTGCACGCGTCAAGATTGAGGCACTTGTGAAGCGTATTGGGACTTCGGAAGAAGAGGCTGGGCATGAGAAAGTGAAGAGTGGTTCCATGAAGGAATTGCAGCGTGCGCATGACCTAGAAACTGCAGCGAATGCCCTTGCGACGGTCATTCTCAGATCCAAGCCTGAAGATGGAATTACAAATGATGCCGTGGACATTGAATTTCGTAGGGAAACATTTGGTACTAATGCCATTGCGGATAAAAAACTCGATTCTTTTCTCAAATTGTGCTGGAATGCCGTTCAAGATTTTGTCCTCATTATGCTCATTGTTCTGGGTATCATTGGGCTGGTTGTGGAGACGACGACATTGAAGGATGGGGAGAAATGTGGAGCGTGTTGGCTGGAAGGGTTTGCTATCCTCCTGTCGGTTTGCATTGTGGTTCTCGTCACAGCTAGCATTGACTATGCTAAACAATTTGCATTTATTCGATTGACACGCAGCTTGCATGAAACTAACACAAAGGCTGTTGTTCGTAATGGTCATCAACTGAGTGTTACTGATGACGACATTGTGGTGGGCGACATTTTGAGTGTCAATGCTCATAATCTTGCTAGTATCCCTGCAGATTGTATCTTGTTGGGTCCACCTATCAGTGGTGGATTGAAAATGGACGAATCATCTCTAACGGGTGAATCAAAACTAATTTCCAAAAAGCCTGGAGATGTCGTGTTGAGTGGGACGACCGCCGTTCAAGGTTCTGCAAAAATGCTAGTGATTGCTGTTGGGATTAACAGTGTTGCTGGAAAAATTAAGGCCCATGTTTATGATTCCACAGATCATGATGCAGATGGCTTGGATGGAGACGATGACTCGCCTCTCTTTGTGAAGCTTGAGAAAATTGCAAAGCAGATTGGTATTGCCGGTACTGTTGCCGCCCTCCTCTCTTTCGTTGTGAATTGTATCAAGGGATTTGTATTTCAAGGACTTAGTCCAAAGGCATACATTATCGAATACATTGTCGTTGCCATTACTGTGCTGGCTGTCGCTGTCCCAGAAGGACTTCCTCTAGCAGTCACTCTTGCACTAGCATTTTCGTCCAACAAAATGATGAAGGAACAAAATTTGGTCAAGCATTTGGATGCATGTGAAACGATGGGGTGTGCCACTACAATTTGTACTGACAAAACAGGAACGCTGACATCAAACAAAATGACGGCGCGATCAATTTACACCAATGGCACTGATTTTTCCTGCAATGATCCTTCCCTATCTCTCGGTGATTTCATTAAGGTCAGTCCTGACAGGCCAAAGGCTTCCATACTCACTCTGATTACAACATTAATCGCTGTGGATACTATGGATGAGACTACTGTAGAATTTGAAGGAAATAAACTGACTTCGTCCACCGGAAATCCAACAGAGGTCGCTCTTTTGGCATTTGCGCATTCGCTTGGTGAGGACTGTCAAGATCTTCGTGACAGCACTCGAGGACGTAGCTTGAAGGGTACATTGGCTGAGTTTTTAGTGGAGGGGAAACAAATTGAGTTCTCTTCAGCAAGAAAGATGATGAGTTGGGCAATTCCCAAGGTTGAGGGCGGATATCGTATTTACTGTAAGGGTGCTTCTGAAGTTGTGTTGGCAAGGTGCACTCATCAGCTCACAGGCAGTACTGCCGAGTTGGACGATGAGGCGCGACAACGTATCCTGGGTGTTGGTGAAGCTTACAACCGCCGTGGCATGAGAACATTGGTGCTAGCGTATAGAGATCTACCAGAGGGGGTTGATTTCGATGCGAAGAGCGCCAATATCCTCAATGCAGATGGCACAGAAGCTTTGGAAGTTGAAACAAATCTAACATTTGCTGGGCTGGTTGGAATCGAGGATCCTTTGAGGCCAGAAGTTCAAGGCGCCATCAAGCAATGCTATGAAGCCGGTATTGATGTTCGACTAGTGACAGGTGATAGCCCAAACACCGCTGTAAGCATTGCGTATCAAGCTGGAATATTGAAGGACTTTCACTTTCTAGATGGATCAGATGAAAAGATTGCAGCGAATCTAAAGCCAAATGTCCTCATGGAAGGAAAAGTATTTAGGAGGAAGGTGTATAAAATTGATGATGATGGTGAAAAGGAGTTTGACCAAACTGCCTTTGATAAGATTTGGCCTCATTTGCGAGTGTTGGCTAGGAGTTCTCCTGATGACAAACTCACGTTGGCACATGGCCTTAACCAATCGACACTCTATACTGACAAAAATGCGTGTCAAAAATTGAAAGCCGAAGATCAAATAACTGTCTTTCCTGATCGTCAAGTGGTGGCGATGACAGGGGACGGTACCAATGATGCTCCTGCGCTCAAACGAGCTGATATTGGCTTTGCTATGGGTATTGCTGGTACGCAGATTGCGAAAGATGCCGCCGACATCATTTTGCTTGACGATAACTTCGCCAGTATTGTTACAGCCGCCAAATGGGGCCGAAACGTGTATGCATCTATTCAGAAATTTCTTCAGTTTCAACTTACTGTCAATATAGCAGCCGTCATCACAGCCTTGGTTGGCTCTTTTGCCTTTGCCAAGTCTCCTTTGGCAGCAATTCAGATGCTTTGGGTAAATCTCATCATGGATTCTCTAGCAAGTCTTGCCCTTGCATCTGAACCTCCAACAGACGAGCTATTACGACGAAATCCTGTCAATCGTTCCAAGAGCATTGTGACGGTGAGAATGTGGGCAAACATGCTTGGGCAGGCAGCGTATCAGCTTACTATTATCATGTTTCTGCTGTTCGGTGGCCCGCGGGTATTTGGTTTCGAACCTGGTGATCAAGTTGAGCGTCAAGGGCTTAACTCGGAACATTATACTTTCATCTTCAATTCGTTTGTATGGATGCAGTTGTTCAATGAGGTGAATGCGAGAAGTCTGAATGGGGAAATCAACGTGTTTTCAGGAATGCTTCAAAATCCATTGTTTTGTGGCATCCTCCTAATCACCGCTATTTTGCAGGTTATCATGGTTGAATTCGGTGGGAAAGCGATGCACGTAGCCGACGACGGCTTGAACGGAGAGCTTTGGGGATGGTCGTTGTTGTTCGGGGTCGGCTCTTTGCCAATACAGGTAAGTGTTCCTCTCTTCTTTTTGCTAAATGTCTTACCTGTGGGTTACTAACCGCCACGTTTCTTTTAGCAAATCATCAACATCTTGTTCGGGCAATGCAAGGATGCAGGCGTGGACGGCAGAGTTCCTTCTCGAATCAAGTCGTCGAGGAGGTTGTCTATGAGAACGGTTCGATGAATAGTGCTGTGCTGTACTCGTTTCTGTCAGGTATATAATAATTTTTAACAGTAACAATTCTTTTCTTGTTCAATTAGATAAGTATGTATCTGGAATCTCTTTCTGAGTGGCCAAATATGCAACTCTCTTGACTCTTACGATATCATTGTTCGGAGAAAAGAGTCTCCCCTCTCTCTGGCGTTACCATAGATTAGCGAAAGACATCTTTTGAAGGCTGCCTTAGATATTTCAGGACAATCAAGAGATATTTGAACTCCTGTCCGTTTTTTCTTTCCTAAAATCACAGTGACATATAATTATTTTATTTGAATAGGCGAAGACTGATTCCATCACGACAGTGACGCTATTGCCTTCTTGATTTCTTTGTATCTCCTATACTGACCCGCAACAGGCCGTATGTCTGCAAAACTAGAGACTTGGCGCTTATGTTCTTTGAAGAAATCTTTTTCGTATGATCGTAACATTTGATGCAAAGTAGCTTTCTCCGCTTTAAGTGAAGCCAGATCTTGCGATGACCCTCCAGTTCCCGATTCTACTTCGTCTTCTGATTTGCTACTTTCTTCCGAGAGATCGGTTGCTTTCTTAAAATGGCTGTCACCACCTGGAGGCGGTGTCAGACTACCTGAATTAAAAGTCGGCGATGCAGAAGGGGAATTGGACGGCGACACGTCAGCACCACGAAATGCAGCAGTACCTGGTCCTGGCTGCGCTTCTCCTTTTTCTATGGTGCTGATCTGATTCTTGTACGTGTTGTAGCTCTCATAGAGATGTCTAATTGGTTCTTTCTCTCTTTTCTCTGGCATCCTTCCATGCTGTGCGTGGAAATTCATATCATACTGCTTGAGTTGTTGCTTTAACTCTCGCTTCCGTTGTTGAAGTTCGGCAAGAGACATGACGGTTACGTCGGGTAAACCACTGCTACTGCTGCGTCTGCCAGATGATGACCGTGAAGTCCCTCCGCCTGATGGTTGTTGGCGTCGCTGCGATCTATTCCTCCAGTTGGGAGATGACGACGGTGTTGGTGAAGTGCTACCAGTAGCGCTGGATGCGCCAGGATTCATTACAACCTCCACACTGTCATCCCCACGCTGCCCAGTTCTTGTTTCCAATCGAGTCCGAGGTAACGGAGAATCAGCGTCGCTTCGCCCAATATCTAATGGAATGCTCAAGTGGTTCAGGCTCTGCTCTATTGGTCTACCTTGCACCCCATGGCTCGTGGCAGGTACTTTGAATCGTTTCGAAACAAAGCGAGCTATTTTTTCGTCATGACTATGCCGTAACGTCAATCGTGCCTTGGCGCCACGGAAGAGTGCTTGAATGCGGCAAGCTGCATCAGCTCGGATGGCTCGTTTCCACTCTCTATACTGCGTGTAGGTACTCGCTAGAGGAGCTCTTTCGGAAAACCCTTTAGGCGCCCGACCATGCATTTTGATGAAGGCGTCTTCAAATTGTGTAATTTGCGCTCGTAATGCTCGGCAGGCCGCCACTGTCCTTTTCCTCTCAGCTGCGGTGGAGGTCAATGCACGATATTGGTCCTTCATTATAGACGGTGTCAAGGATGCAGGTCGTTGTGCACCAACTCCAGCACTGGATTGTGACTGAGGAGATAGAGGGACACTTCCCATTTCTCGGCTTCTGCTCCCCGGTGAGGATGGCTCAGTTGCTATTGACTGAGAGCTACTTCTCTGCTCCTGAAGATTTGGCATTGATAATCTATCAGTGGATCGAAATTCATGAAAGTGCGACGGCGGTGTTTTTGGTGTACCTGGTTTTGAAAGAGACTCGCGCGTGGGAGAGGAAGGTGCCGAGGGAGGTGAAAAGTTGGTGGGGGGAGGAGGAGGATCCGTGTCTTCAATGACTACATGTTGAGATGAAAATGATGGTCCAAATGTTGACTCTAATGCATCTGCGGAAGGTAACTGGGCAGTAGGAGTATTTGGAAGCCCCCCTAGTAGTGTTGCATTTCGTGGGGACAGAGGCAATTTGCTGTTGTTGATTGTTCGAGGGCTCTTCGTCAAGCCAAAGTTTGACAGCTGGGAAGAAGCGGTAGTTGTCGTGTCTTGCCATTCTTTCGATTTGCTAGCACTGATTCCCCGTCGCCTTCCATACGGGGTGTCATGTTCCTTCATGGTATTACTCAAGGTGCTAATTCTACTCCAATCCTTTGAGAATAAATCCATAACGCTATGACGAATGTGAACATCAATCGCCAACACCTCCCATTCTTCCAGAGAGTCACTGGACACACCATCTCTCTTTGCACCAATACTTCCAAAACCAGTACTGGCTTGGGAACCGCGACGATGTAACCCAGGCGTTGATAGACCCACCAATAGTCCCCCAGTTGGCGACGGAGAATTCAACCTCCGCAGCTGAGACGCAGCCGTACGAAGACTTTCCGCACGGTGGGTATCTTTCAAAATATTCCTCCCCCTCTCAAACCAACCAGAAGAAAAAACATCAAAAGCGTTATCCAAAATCATTTCAATCGCTGCAATTATTGCTTCGATATCACCCTGATGACGAAGACACCATATCGCTGCACCAGGTGGTCGTACAAGGAAGGGGGCAATGCGTTGGACAAACCGACGTTGGTACCGCCTCGTACCACAATAATTTCTTAATTTCGCCAAAGCAATAAAGACTTCCCCCGAGGGTTGCTCTAATGTTGTTACCAAAAGTGGTGTCAATGCTGTCATGATCTCGGATGTGGTTAACTTGGGTTTATTGCTCCCCCCAGTGACACTACTCCCATCGATTGTTGTATCATCAATATCCAAAAGAGCCATACCGGCGGAGACGATTCCATCGTAACATTTGGCCATCCCCTCGATACTTTCGTGGTGGTTGATGCTAAGACTTTCAATAACTAATGCCGCACTGAGTTCTGGTTTCAATTCATGTGGGAATCTGGTCAAGACATTTGCCAGGGCTACTTTCTGTTCGTGGATCGGGTCACTCTTGTTGTCAATTGGGGTGTTGTGGGTGTTGTTATTCAATAATAGTTGCTCGTTATTTTTCAAGTGGTTGACAAGTGCTTTGCTGTATGATCTGTTGGCAGTGTGTATTTCCTGCCGTAAGAAGTTTCGTGCCGTTGCCCGATCTGCCGCCGTGACCGCATCAAAGTATCTGATTTTTTTATAGTTGAAGGGTAATTTGCCGCCCCCCACGCCCGGCACCTTTCCCCCCTGCATGCCAATGGAGGATGCGTCCGGACCGGTGGGAACGAAGAAGGGTTCCCTATTTCTGGCATTTATAATGTGCAGCGCCTTATTTTGGTTGTTTGGGTTTTGGCCGTCCTGCTCTATCGTTTTATCGAAGTCGTCGTCGTCTCCCGAACTGAATCCGTCCTCCACATCGTGCTGTGATGCCATTCCCGGGTTGATGAGGAATTTTTCCTCTGCCTTTGAGTGGTGTGCTTTATTGAGGCGGGCCTGCCCGAGGAGGCTCTTTCTGGCCCTGCCCTGTGGGCACAAGAAGAATTTGGTCGCCACGCCCATCTGCAGCGCATTCTGGACGCAGGCCAGGGCTAACCGCGCTGAGCAGCACGGATTGGCCAGCGACTTGACCGAGGGTGTCTCCGCCGATGCACTGGTGCTGCTGGTATTGCTCGGTCTCGGCTGATGATGAGCTGCTGACGGTTTGCTGGCATTGGTTTCCTCCGCTCCAGCATTTTTTGTGTCGCCGCTGCCCGTTGGTGCGGAGCCGCGGGATTCTCCAGCTATCAGGCCCTTGACATTCCGCCTGCGCCGAACTATCGGACGGCTACTACCTTTTTGCGACATGTCCCCGCTAGTGAGCACGATGCCGCTGCTTCTCTCCATTGTCATCATTTGCCATTATTCTCCATCTTGATGACCTGAGAAAGTCGTAGGAAAGTCGTTTATCATCCCAGAGTTTGATTTGAGTGGGGTGCGTGGGCGGCCCACGCAAATCGACTGTCCTTCTTCCAAATAATCTCTCCGCTCCCTCACCCTCACATCACCTCCAACAAAAATCTATCAGCTACTTACCACACCATTGAGGTACCCTCACAGTAGTAGTAGCAAAATAGTACACTATCATGAAAGCTGGCAACAAAGCCTCATCACTGTCGTCATTGGCAGTGGCTTCGGTCGGTGCCGCCACTCTAGCGGTCTCGCTCTGGATGTATCACCATAATTCGAACAAAAATCACAAGCCAGACGGTCTCGCAAGCGGTGACTCAGAAGTTGATGGTGATGATGCACAGAAATCAAAGAAAGATGACATGCTTCACAGAGAGATTGATATTGATGGATCGACGGCAGATGGTCTGGGGCGAATCTTGGCCAAGGGGACTATCACCATCGCCTACTGCTCCACTACAGGAACTTGTGAAGGGTTTGCAAAAAAGTTGCACAAAGAAATCCTTGATCGCTCCGCCAGAAATTACAAACTCGTGCAGCTTATTCAAGTGTCAGAAGTTGATTGGTGGGATGAACTTTTGAATAATGAAGGAGACGCCGATGATGATGGTGGTAGTGGTGGACCCCCCGTTCTGCTCTTCATCTTGCCCACGTGGACTGATGGGACCTTACCACCCAACTCCCAAAATCTGCTGCAGTCACTGAGTGAGATATCTACTGACTGGAGGGTAGCACCGGAGCCTCTTCGTTCGAGCAGTCCTGAATTGCAATTGAAAGTTGGTGCATTTGGGATGGGATCATCTGCCTATGATGCACATACGGTTGGAAAGCCTGCTAAGGAAGTATTCTCTTGCTTGGTTGGCAAGTTGGGTGCAAGACCCCTGGTTTCGAAAAATGTAGGCGGTAAGAGAGAAGGAAAGGCCAAGAGCAAAAGTTTAATGGTTGGAGATTCTGAAGTCGGAGATTCCGAAGTTGTGTTTGAAAAGTGGATGAATGGAATTGTTAACTCGGTGATTCCTGTGGGCCAGAACAACGTTATTGACGGGAAGAAGAAACCCAATGGCAACTCTAAGAAGCAGCAACATGCTGAGGAGAAGAAGAAGGGTGAGGAAGATTGCGCATGCAAAAGTTCAGGCGATACGAGTAAGAATGAGGCGGGATGTTGCTCAAATCAAAATTCTGAAGATAACAATGAGGCTGGTTGTTGCTCAAATGAAAAATCTGATGAAAATGATTCCATGACAGATTCTCTTTCAGAAGAAGAAGATTATGACGACGATGATGACGACGACAGCGAAGGAGATGTATTAGATGTTGAAGATATGGGAAATGTCATTAAGTCGCAATCGTCTTCCAAGAAATCACGCGAGCCAAAAGAGATGGTAACTCCAAAGCAAGCGAAGGCGCTTAAGAAAGAAGGATACAAACTTATTGGAACCCACTCTGCTGTCAAACTATGCAGGTGGACCAAGCATCAACTCCGTGGGCGTGGAGGCTGCTACAAACACACTCATTATGGTATCACCTCATACCAATGCATGGAAGCAACTCCGTCCCTGGCGTGTGCGAATAAATGCGTATTCTGCTGGCGTCACCACAAAAATCCTGTTGGCAGGGAATGGAGATGGAAGACAGATGATCCAAAGATGATTGTTGAAGAGGCTGTCAACATGCATGTTGACATGATCAAGGAGACCAGAGGTATCCCAGGTATTCAGATGGATCGTTGGGCAGAAGCACATAAAGTCCGACACTGTGCGTTAAGTCTCGTTGGGGAGCCTATCATGTATCCCAGAATCAATGAATTGTTGCATGAGCTTCACGATCGCAAGATTTCGACATTTCTTGTGACCAACGGGCAGCATCCCCAGGCTATTAATGACTTGATCCCGATAACCCAGCTCTACGTGAGTGTGGATGCCTCCACACCGGAATCCCTTGAGGCCGTCGATCGACCACTCTTCAAAGATGCATGGGATAGGTTGAAAACATCTTTGTCGTGCTTGAAGAACAAAGGTCAACGTACAGTTGCAAGACTTACAGTGGTCAAGGGTTGGAACTCTGATGAAATTGGAGGCTACGCTCGCCTCATTGCTTTGGGTCACTGTTCTCTTGTTGAGGTGAAAGGAGTGACTTTTTGTGGAAAATCTGATGCGTCGAATCTGAATATGAGCAACTCTCCATGGCATCATGAAGTTCTTCAATTCACGAAGCTATTGCTGAAAGAATTGAATGCTATTCGAGAGGGAGGTGATGATTTGATGCCTGAATATGATTTGGCTTGTGAGCACAAACATTCCTGTAGCGTCTTATTAGCGCGGGTAGATCAGTTCGCAGTCCCAGATGAGAATGACCCTACTAAGCGTAAGTGGAGGACGTGGATTGACTACGATAAATTCCAGGAGCTTGCTTCAAAACATGCCGCGGATCCAACCTTTACCTTCGGAGTTGAGGACTATGTCGCTGATACACCTTCGTGGGCCGTTGCCGGTGCAGACGAAGAAGGGTTTGACCCAACAGATAATCGTCACAGGAAGAAGAAAAAACACCCCAAGTACACAAAATTTGACGACGATGGAATCCCTACACATGATACATTCAACGAGCCACTTGAGGAAGAGGAAATGTTGAAGTTGAGAAATCTCATGAAAGAGAAGAAGAAGATAGTTGGGGAAGCTACTACTGTCACCGAATTGCAAGGAGGGGAACGGGTGATTGATGATGCAAGTTTGATGTTCCGCGGTCTTACGGTATCAAGATAGGCATGGCTTGATATGGTAAGCGATGTTGGGGTACAAGTTAGTGCAGCTACGGAAATAGCTCTTAATAGAATCCTTATTCTGTCTATTCCCGTTTATTACAATGCAGTCTTTGACCTACGAAGGTCTCCGCCTCTCTTTTCTTCCGTCTGCTGCGATGATCCTGACCTCCAAAAGTTCATTGCATTACCGAAGAAGCTTTTACCTGCATTTGCAACAGTGCTGGATGCCGCACTAGCCCCGTCTCTTGCTACTGCCAACCCTCGCTGACCAGCCTCTCGAACCTGTTCGCCAATTTGAGGTGCAACTCCTCCATGTAGTCCATAAGCCATCACAATTGATGGTGGAGGGGTAATTGAACGAAGAGCATGGCCAAGGCTGATTCCTCCCTTGTGACATGCGAGAGTGATTTGAGATTCATAAATCCAAAGCGCTCGGCTAGATTCCAGTAGCCTATCAAGATTGCAAGGTGGATATGCTTGAAGTAGGCGGAGGCATGCGGAAAAGTCTCCTTCCAGCAGTTGATCTCTTATCACCATCACCATGGTCACACCGACATATCTAAGAAAATTGTCTTTGTGCGTTGACGAGAACATGCTATCCCAAAGGCGAATAGTATCAGGAAGCAGAAATTCTCTCGACAACAGTGTCGTTAACCATCGAACGGAATAAAACGACGGATCGATACCAACCCCATCTAAATGACACCGCACCTCCGGATCGTGAAGAGATAATAAGTTAATCATGTTGCTGATCCGTCCGTGAATTCCAGTGTCAGCTTCATCCAAGTCTGGGACAAAGACATCGCGCATCTCTACAAGTATGGAGTTGAAAAGGAAGTAGGTGTCCGCCTCAGCTTGTTCAGCCCATTCAGTGTCGGCATCGTGTGCGAGCACGAAGTACAGTGTACCGACAATTTCATTCATACCTTGAACATACCGAACCTGTGAAATGAATTGCATAGTGAGCAACATATAATATTATACCAAAGCAATAGGTCAGAAAAAATCATATCCACCGTTGTCCCTCTCCACGCACGCCCCCGGAAACTTACACCTTTGTTCAATTTAGCCCAAACGTACAAAATTCTCTCCAATGCAGCATACCTCTTCTGTCCCAAATCTTCCTCTGGTTCAAGAAAGAAACGCAAGTCTGGATGTGTCCTTATTACATCCTTTCGAATTTCATCCAAAAGATGTAAATCCTCCTCCTCATCCTTATCAGCCTCCTCGTGCGGTGTCAATGGAATGTGGGCCTCAACTCCCTCCTCACTTGTCTTTGTAATGGATACAGATCTTGTGATCTTATTCTTATCAATGATTGCTTGCTGGTCTTCTGTGTCGGACGTTTCAGCTGTATCCTTTGTGGCGGCATCTTCTCCGTCGCCTTCCTCATCGTCATCAATAGTAAATTTGCCGGCCTCAGCATCGTCATCATCTGGAAGAAGAAGCGATTGCTTCATCTTTTCATCAAGCTGATCATCATCTTTGCCATTCTCTCCCACCTCGGTAGATGGAGATTCAACTTCTAAATTGACAGGTAGCGGTTGTTGTTCTGTCTTCCTCGATCTAATCTTTGGAGTGTTCATTGCACACATCGGGCTTATCCTCCCCTTGTTATCACTCTCTTCTCCATCACGAACCCACTCCTGTTGCATACGCGCGGATAACATACCAGGCATGATGCGTTTCTTTGTGTTGGGGGTGACAGGGGTTTCGGAAAGTGGTGGCGGCGATGGCGGCTCATCATCGTCGTTTGTTGGTGTTGCTTCTGAATGGTTGTCTTCTTCTTCTTCCCTCTTTTGTTTCAATTCCTTTTCATTATAACGCTCATGAGGACTAGGACATGTTGATTCGAACAATTCATTGACCAAATTATCATACAGCTTCCTATCACGTGCCAATACCTCATTCCATTGATCAGTTTGTGGGGGGAGGTATCCTAATAGGACTCTCCAAACGAGTGGGCGATAAGAGCGATGTGGATTAATACCCCCGAAAGTTTGAGTTTGAGCAATGTGATGATTATTGTTTGGCATGTTGTTAGTAGTGCCGATAGTTTTTCGTTGGGGCGAGGTAGGTGTTCGTACCTCATGAGGCTCATCCGGAACTCCGCGGCTGGATAGACGGCGTAGTTCTAGTAAATCGATAACATGACCGGGTTTGCATTGTTTACTATAATCAACAAAGCCCGCAGCTGCGGCGGCATCATTTGCGTTGTCATCAGAGGTCGTTGGCTCTCCCATTTCCTCTCTCATTGTGGCCAGGTTGCCTAACAGACATCTCTCCATCGTTGCAAGGGCCACAGTGGATGAGAGAAGTGACATGTTGGTCATTTTGGGCTTGGATCCGATGTTATTATTATCATTGCCGTTTTCATTCTTATTAATTTCCTCCACATTTTTACTGGGAGCAACGTCTGTGTGTCTGCTGCCAGAATTGTTCCACATCCTTTTCATCGGAGTTGTGTCCAGCTGCTCGATGTCGTCCGTCTCCTCTTCGATTTCAATGACCGCAGAATCGTCATCTCTGTCAGACACCCTCCACGAGATAGATGCCTCAGCGGGAGTGGCTGGCGGTTCTGATGATGGAGTTGTCGACATGATTTGTTTTGGTTTAATTTTGCTTTGGATTTAATTGAACCAATACGTAAGTACACAAGGAAGATGAGATTTTGGTGTGATTTACGAGACAGAGGTTGGATGCGTCGATATTTATTTGGTGATTGTACTTTCACTACTTTTTCATCAGTCCAGCAACACTGCACACGCAATACTCCCTTCTCTATTGCCGGCGGTGCACCACAGCACACTACGAACGCTACCACTGCTCTCAATAAGAAGATAGAGACAGCCGTTTTATGTTTATGCTAATGCAGGCTGGTGGTATGTGACAGTTCGTGCTGTGCTTTTTCACAGTACTGCCTCTCCTTTTTCTCACTTCTGTGACATCACCGCCAACCCTCACTTTTTGCCCCCGGAGGGGGCCCTTTTAAAGTGGGATGCGTGGGTGCGGGTGAGGGGTTAATGAGGGGTTAACGCCTCTCCAGGAGCACAAAACTTTTCAAGGTTATGAGCCCATAAAAACTCAGTCTTGTGAGTTGATTAAAAAGAGTCCATGGTAGATGGTGGAGATAACTTAATTTTAATATCTTCATACTATGGCGCAAGTAGGCTATTGGTTTGCTAGGTCTCAATCTGCTTGTGGGGCTCAAAGTAGCGTAAAGTTATGGTAAATTACGTACTTTGTGTCTTACCTACGTACCTACATTATATTTGTGGTGAGTGAGTGATGGATGGGTATCTTATTAGTGGCGGGAGGTTTTAATGGAACCCCCTCGAGAGGAGGGGGGGCCTCAACCCGTCCGTGAAAATGTTACCCATGTAACATCCGAAATTCTTTCTGCGGACAATTCCTACGTAGCCCTGGTACATTTGTGTTACGTAACAAGGAATTAGTATGGTTCTACATAGACTACGTGGACTGGGACTGGTCAGACACATGAAAGACCTCATATTTAGTACACCGCTTATTTACTCTTGAGTCTCTCTTGAGTACACCTATGTATGTATTTGCTAATCACTTCCAACATCACTCTGCACCGATTTGCAAGCATGAACTTGAACGAAGTATATGCGCAAGAGATTCCAAAGACAGAGGAAGAGGAAGAAGGAACAAACATAACTTGTCAATTGATCAGACATATGTATTGCTGGCAAGTTTAAGTGATTGGATTGCGGTCTGAACCTTCTCAGGAGCAGTAGAGGTTGAGCCTAACGTCACTAATGCTGTGGTATGAGACTGCTTTGCGGGCAGTTGGTCTTCTTTTTGAGGAATTCTTGTTGAGGGTGGGCTTCTTCGACGGTGTTTTCCTGCTCCTCCACGACATTGTTCCGGCCATTCGTCATAGACTTCTTGATGTCCAAGAAACGTCCAAGATCTCAATCTTGATGATTGCTCAGGCTCAGGTCGATCAGGTCGACCATCTACCTAACATGCTGCGGGACATGTGTGTATTGATTGAGTTTGAGCGAGATATAATATGTCTCTTGGGATATTTTAGTGTATGGTCTATTTTGGGAATTCATCTTGAAGTGTCCGTGAAAATGTTACCCATGTAACACCAGGAATCCATTCGGCGGCACTGCTATTACAAAAAACGTGTTACCTAAGTAACTCTGCCAATCCATTCTGCGGACACATCATGTTACTCAGCGGAATTAGTATGGTTCTACGTACGAGGCCCCCCCTCCTCCCTCGAGGCCTGTCGCCTGTCGATGATTGATGAATGTTATTGATGTAATGATTGTTGGACGACACACGTGCCAACCCATCATAGAGCCTGCCGCATTAAAGTTGAACTGTATTTGGGATCTTGCCCGTGAGTAAGCTCATTGATCTTACTGCATTAATACACAGTGTCTTCAGCGAAGCGTTCAATATAATGATTGTTGGACGATACACGTGCCAACCCATCATAGAGCCTGCCGCATTAAAGTTTAACTGTATTTGGGATTTCATCCGTGAGTAAGCTCATTGATCTTACTGCATTAATACACCGTGTCTTCAGCGAAGCGTTCTTAGTCGGGGTGGATCCTGCCCAGTAGCAGTGAACCAGTCATAGATTTTACCTGATAGATGTTAAGTGTGTTTTTGGATCTTCGGCCAATCAACCCGTCATTTTCTTACTGATCCAAGTGTTCAAATTTTGCGAGTTCGACCGCAGGGAGAACGAAGCTGCGAATCTTTTGATATTGATAGTGGTACTAATCGATAGAGCTTGAAGAGACGATTCCAGCGGTGGTCATATTGTACAAATTCAGAGCAACGCACAAGCACAAGCAATTCAAACCTCGAATAAGGTCGACATTAGTGTACTGGTGGATTGAGTTCTTTGATAAATGAAATTAGTTGGGGCACGCAGCTCGTCATCGTACTCGTACTCGTAGAAGGATTGCCGAGGAGGCTGCAGATGCCGCACTTGCCGTTGCTGCTGCCCTCAGCATCCGAGGAACGGCCAGAAACAACTGTATCTTTTGCTTTGATGAGAGCAGCATGTTTGGTCTTGTGGATATTTCATGGATTAACATGCAATTGAAGAATATTGAAGATGCTACACCGCAACTGAGGGCTGAGACGATTATGTATCCAGGCTCACCTAAATAAGGCTGAGAAATCAATGAATATGAAGGGTACTAGTGCAAGTAGTAGGCAATGTCATCACAACTGCAATAACAGTGATTAAATAATGTGATACTCATAATCAATGCAGCTACTTAGCAAGGGAAGTCTTGACCAGATTCAGAGTAGATCTACCAAGATAGTACTTCTTCTTTGCTGGTCTACATTCAACAACGTATGAAGGAGGGTGTGAATTCCTTCTGCCCGCCTGCTAGTACAATAGTATCAAAGCTTTGATGAGAGCAGCATGTTTGGTCTTGTGGATATTTCATGGATTAACATGCAATTGAAGAATATTGAAGATGCTACACCGCAACTGAGGGCTGAGACGATTATGTATCCAGGCTCACCTAAATAAGGCTGAGAAATCAATGAATATGAAGGGTACTAGTGCAAGTAGTAGGCAATGTCATCACAACTGCAATAACAGTGATTAAATAATGTGATACTCATAATCAATGCAGCTACTTAGCAAGGGAAGTCTTGACCAGATTCAGAGTAGATCTACCAAGATAGTACTTCTTCTTTGCTGGTCTACATTCAACAACGTATGAAGGAGGGTGTGAATTCCTTCTGCCCGCCTGCTAGTACAATAGTATCAAAGATGGAAATGATTTGGAGCAGTAATTTCAATTCAACGAACAGTAACAGTAGTAAGTATTATTCTACTTCGACGTACGTACCAACCATCTACTTTTTGGCGTGCCAACTGTCCCTCTGGGGGCAACTTCACGCAGTGACCCGAATTATTTTCTTCCTCCACCATGACAGCCGCAGTCGTCGTGCTATTAGCGACAATCAGCAGCGTTGCTTCGGCAGCATTCATTGCTCCACCATCAAGGGCTGTGCAGTTCCACAAACTTCCACTGGCAGCTTCAAGAAGTAATGCTAATAAACAGTCAGGAAGAGCTGCACAGTTCCGCAAACCTCCACTAGCAGCTGCAAGCAATGGTAATGAGCAGCAGCAACCAGGCAAGGGAGATCTCTACAGCGACGATGAACTCTTTGATCTATTGAATCTACATCTTGCAATAAATCCGGAACAACAAGAGCTGAATGAAGAGTTGAATGAAGAGTTGAATGTGGCTTCCATTCCGGGAATTCACGACCTCGTTTTGGAAGCGATAGGTGATGTAACATCATCGTCAGCAACAAATAATGAACAATCTACCACAAACCAACTTCGATTTGACAACTTACAAACCATTCTGCGCGAGAAAAAGCCAAAGATAACTGCAATTGCCACAGATGTTGATGGGACGCTGCTAAGTGCTGGTCAAGATCTTCATCCCATCACGAGAGACGCTGTATTGAAGGCTATTGATCAATGTTACAACAGTAGTAATGCCAACAAAATAAAACACTTCTTTCCAGCAACGGGAAAGTCACGACAGGGAGCGATTGGTAGCCTTGGCAATGAAATTGGTCCTCTTCTGCATGAATGCCCTGGGGTGTACATCCAAGGATTGTACTGCATAGATAGAGAAGGAAATGTCGTGTTCGAGAAGAAGCTCCCGCCACTGGTAGTGGGGGAGGCTGAGCAGTTAGTGCTGGACTGTGGCATTTCAATTGTTGGCTATGATGGCGATGATTTGTACACCACGGAGCAAACTGATGTTGTACGCAGTCTATCAGAATTTTATGGAGAGCCTACAGTCCAATTAGTTCGAGGAGTAGATGATACTCTCATTACTTTAGCAGAACACACAAACGGCTGTCACAAGTTACTGATCATGGATGACGATGCTGACATGCTAAAATCTGTTGTTCGACCAAAATTGGAGAAGCTTGCTGAGAAACATGGCGTTATTGTCACTCAAGCGCTGCCAACGATGCTTGAACTCTTACCCGCGGGTTGTTCCAAAGCAGTCGGAGTGCAAAAGCTATGTGATGCCTTGGGTATCGATGCAGAGACGGAACTTTTGGCTCTAGGCGATGCGGAAAACGATGCGGAAATGCTCTCATTGGCATCAATCGGAGTAGCTGTAGGCAACGCTTGCCCTGTCGCTCGCTCAGCGTCCGATTTTATCATGACAGAGCGCAACGATGAGGGCGGTGCAGGCCTGGCAATGGAACAATTCGGCTTTGATTGAGAATTTAGAGGAGTATAAGGAATATGATGATGTGGATGACCTCCCCGCTCTCGATGATGATGACAATGAGGAGAGTGCCATGGAGCAGGTTGACTAAATGAGAAGTTTCTAGATCGAACGATGAAGGATGTTTGGAAGAATGACTTTAGAGTTGGTGATTTTTCCATATTCTCATGTCCGCTTCAAAAGCTTCGTGTATTGTTGCTAAAAATAGAATTATTTTGAACATATTACTATTAGATATTTCATGTATTGAATGTGGTCACCAACGACGTTGTAGCATGTCCAATACAGCATATATCCTTCTATGCTATCCCAACCAAGTATAACAATAATATCATGGCTAACTTTCATGGGTCGCTAGAAGCTGTTGATTGTCATATTCACAGCGTGAGATACGATATGGCCGTCAACTGAGGAGCTGGCTGCCGTCTCAGATGGCCCCATCAGGTCACTTACGACGTTGTAGCTATGTCGATTCACCCAATTGAGCTTGAGCCGTGACAAAGATGCTTCTTTACTATCATGACCAGCTATCATAGGTCACTAGAAGCTGTTGATTGTCACATAGCAAACATGATTTACGATATGGCTGTAGAGTAGTAGTTGCGGCCGTCCCAAATTGGGCCTCATCGGGTCACCTACGACGTAATAGCGATGCCGATACCATTGTACGAGATGAATTAATTGGATGTGATAGCTATCTTCTCTGTCGCAGTTGCCTTGGACAAGACGTGCAAGTGATTAATGAAGGTATAGGTAAGATTTAATCGCGTTCGCGTCACATCACGACTGAATACCACCGCAGAGCGAGGTCTTCATTTCGGCAAAAAGAGCGTTCTAAAACGACGAGAGTTGTCAATATCACATATATTCAACGGCGACAATATGGCGAATGTCAACGATGATAGCACTGCTTCTGTGCAGCCATTTGTCGGATCGGTTGTAGATGGACGGTCTGCATCAAATATAACATCGACATCGCCTTCCTCTAACGGCGGCGCAAGAACCCCGTCCAGCGCAGATGATTCCGCATCACAATCCAACGGCGAAACGCAACTCTCGGAGCAAATGCAGCAGCTGAACATTGGCCAGAATGCTACCATCCAGAGCAATCCGTCATCTCTTCCGGAACTGCGTGCCTACTGTCAATCTGTCTCCCTCACAGATCATGGCCTTCGCAAGAGATTGTCTCATCTAAATCTTCAGGTGGAGGATTCAACCTACGATATTCTTCTCGTCGACGTCTGCGCAAACGATTGTGTAACACATGAGATGGTTCAATGCATCATCGAGCATGTTCCTAGAGTTGTTAGCGTTGTCGATAGGAGAGGGGCTACACCACTCCATGTCGTGTGCTTCAACAAAAATGTCACCCTAGATATTTTTCGATGCGTATTTGACGGCAACCAGGCTGCCCTGCTGAAACAAGATGAAGTTGGCCGGACCCCTCTCGTCTATTTATGCTGCAACAAAGCACTGGATGAAACAGCAGCAGAGGAGATTTCTACATTGCTTCTTGAGATGTGCCCAGAATCGGCACAGTGTTGCACGCATAATGGATGTCTACCAATTCATTTCGCGAGTCTGTTTTGCTCTCCCGAGTTTTGCTGGAAGCTCATCCAGGCATATCCAGAGTCTATTCAGCATGAAGTAAATGACGAGCCATTGTTTCATTATTTACTGTTCTCATCAGACGTCAATGACAGCGTTGCCTTGGCCGTGTTGAAGATGCTTCTCGAGAATTATCCACGAATGGTTCGCGAATTTAGATGGAATGGTCAGTCCCTTCTTCACTATGCTGCAGGTGGTGAACTACCACGAGCTGTCGAAGTCTGCCGCTTAATCGCCCAAGCTTTTCCTGGGCTTGAGCTCGAGCTTGACGAATCTACGGGTCATCAGCTACAGCCTCTCCACTTTGCTTGTGCGTCTGGAAATTTGCCTGTCGTGAAATACATTCTTGACATGTGTCCCACCGCAATCCGTGGCGAAAGTAGCAACGGCGCATTTCCGATTCATTTTGCGGTCCAAGCTTTGACGAGGACTCCTGAGGTAGCTGTCGAAGTGGTGAAGTTTCTCTTGTCAGTCGATCCTGGTGTGGCGTCGCAGGAAGTGAACTGGATAACTGTCTCTCAGAGAGAAGAGCTTGAAGAGATTGGAATTGAAGATCTTTTTCCATTGATCTACGCCTGTATCGAGACAAATGCATCGAACTTGACCTCTGGACTCGAAGTGATCAAATTATTGTACAATGCCTACCCCGAGGCGATTGTCAATGCCGAGGCATCATTCAGGCGAGGTATTGACATCAGTGAAGCCCCCGATGATGTAAAGCACTTTCTTGTCGACCAACTCCGCTATGCCGCCCAAACCAGCAATCTCCAGCTCGTCAGAACTCAGGACGGGAATGGCAGACTTCCACTTCACCATGCCCTTGAGGAAGTTGCCCCCTTGGGTACAATCAAGCTATTGGTTCAAGCTGATACTGCCACTCTTCAAATTCCTGACAGCGACGGATCGTTGCCTTTAACCATTGCTGCAAGCAAATATGAGTGCCCCGAAGTTGTCAAATACTTGCTTGATCTTAACATTGACATCCTTCTTGTCGCAGATAACCGAGGTAATACACCTCTTCATTGCGCTTGCCTTGAAGGGAGATATGATGTGATAGAGATGTTTTTGACTTGGTATCCTAATGCAGTGGTATGTGAAAGGAATGTGGATGGGGATTTGCCGATTCAACTCCTTCTCGACTGCGATGATCAAGAGAGTGCTGATTACGCGAGCTGTATCTTCCTTCTTCTCAAAGCAAGCCCCGAGATGTGGATGAGTAATGAGAACCTCGTGCTCGCGTTGACAAGCTGACCATAGCAGGGGTGCCTATATCGATGTCAATTAGATTAAGTTTCTTCAACGTGCTTGATATCAGCATGAAATGCGCTAAAAGTAGTGATTGATTTGTTACATTTATCAGCCTTGCACACCCCAACTTCACTCATGTCTACTCTCAATTGGCTTTCCTTCGACTGCCACAATCAGCCCATTCGACTTCATATCCATACTTTCCTTTCTTCGATATCTTTGCAGGAAATAAATTGTCCTTCTCTTCTGAGTTGTCGGCGCAGTGCGCAGTCTGAGCTATGGTTATGGATCGTGATTGATGGCTGACTACTTGCTCTATCACTAATAGACTCACTCCTCCACAACCACGTTGACCTATCTTTCCATTTCCTTCCCCAGAATCAGAGCTCGGGTCGTCTTCTACCTCTCTATAAATCAGTTTGGGGCGTGTAAGCGATATAACTTGCGTTTTAGGCAGCTCGTCAAGCTCATCTTACGTCTAACCCCACATGACCTTGCGTGTAGATGGAAACGAGGACTTGATGGCACTTCCACCGCTGCACACTACCTCCTACATCGACAAAGGCGAAGCATCCATCATCGCAAACAGAGAAGATGTGTCTTGAGACGGAATTCGAAAGATACAAAGCTCTCCTTGTTGTAGTAGTCTCATTTGAGCTGATATAAATCAGTTTGGGGCGTGTAAGCGATATAACTTGCGTTTTAGGCATCTCGTTAAGCTCATCTTACGTCTAACCCCACATGACCTTGCGTGTAGATGGAAACGAGGACTTGATGGCACTTCCACCGCTGCACACTACCTCCTACATCGACAAAGCGAAGCATCCATCATCGCAAACAGAGAAGATGTGTCTTGAGACGGGATTCGAAAGATACAAAGCTCTCCTTGTTGTAGTAGTCTCATTTGAGCTGATATAAATCAGTTTGGGGCGTGTAAGCGATAGCAAAACTTCTTGTGCACACCACTTGAGAAGTCGAGATTGCAATTCTTCGCAACTCATGTAAGTTGCGTTACAATAAAACGATTCCATCCTCTCGGAGTCGGAGTGATCCGTAGATTACTCCAGCGGTGTCAGACATGCTTCCTTTGTCATTGTTGCTGCTTACCAACTATCTAATGAGCACATGAACATCAAAGTACAAGTAGTATTGACCTTTCCACAGCGTCATGCCCAGTTGGTTTTGCCCCCCTTTTCCCCTTTTTCAGTTTTTATCACTCCAAATTTCACTAACTTGAACCGTTACGACAAACTATTTGATTCCTACATAGCTTTCAGTACCATCTCGGACAAAAGCAAAATTTGTGTATCTTTCAATCAACTCGAAGATCAACATCAAAGAGCTATCAAAGAGGTCTCAGACGCTCAGACCGATCTTGTTTTAGGATGCTTATGTATCAGATGACCTGCATTGCAAGACTGAGACTGAGAAGTTTTGTTGGTGTGTTGTTTTAATAGTAACAGCCAGGGCTGTGCTTCTACTTAGTAGTACATCTCAATCACGATAGATGTTTCGATGGCGCGCCGACACGAGGTCTCAACTTACCTACTCGCTCGCCCGTTGCGTTTCCTAATAAGAAGCTAGCGCACAATCTCATAACAATTGCGACGGATAGAAGTTTGTTGGTGCAAGGGGCAGACTCATGTAAGTTGTTATTATTATCATATAATTGTGCCGTGCCTCTCTGCTGTATCGTAGGAGATAATTTGTTTTCACGTGTCGCGTCAGCGTTGATGAAGGGAGTCTGCGGGGCGGCAACTGAGCAACTGCCTCGCCGAAGCTAAACATCGCGTTGTCGATGGTCTTACTTCATTATTATTATTAATCTCATGATGTGCTGCCGTTTATTTTCTACTAACGCACATCAAACAGAGTCGACAGCATAATGAACGATCAATATGATGCACTAGCGGCGGGCGTGAGGATTAAGGATATTGCCTCGACGGCGTCAAACAGAGCACTTCTACACCGTCTCAAGAACAACGACCCCGGCTTAACTCATTTATCCATAGACGAATCGGATGATGATTATGAGGATGAAACTGACATCTTTCAAGTCAGGGAGGGGGACGATCTTGGGTGGTTAGGATACTTCATTGGTAGAAATGAGACATTGGAGTCTTTGTACGTGTATTATCTCCCAACAAATAGAGATCAGGTTGAGAATTTGCTCTTTGGAATGCAGCGCAACAAATCAATCAAAGAGATGGCATTTGATTGTCATCAAGTATCTGCGCATTACTTTGCGATGGGATTGAGGCGATGCACATCATTGAAAGAATTTCACAGTGGGTCAGTTACAGCGGAAATAGTCGAATCGCTGTCAACGCTTCCTATGCTGGAGTTTGTCAGTGTTTGGAAGAATGGAGGTCTTGCAATTAGTCCAGAAGAATGTGTGGCATTGAGAGAGCTGCTCCTGAATGCCAACAAACTGAATCATCTCGATCTCTCTGGCGTTGGTCTTGGAAACAATGGGTCGGAACTTGTGGCTGAAGGACTTGCCTGTAACTCCTCTCTCGCTGATGGAGTATTGAATCTTTCTAGCAACGGCATAGGTGATACGGGTTTGCAAGCTTTGGCTTCATCTCTAGCCAGCAATGGAAAAGTGCGAAAGTTGAATCTCTGTAACAACAACATTGGTGACAAAGGCTTGGAGGCTTTGGCCGATCCGCTAGCTCATAATAGAGCTCTACGTGTGCTATCCATTTCAGAAAATACAGCAATCACCAAAATTGGAGTGAGAGCAATATCTCGATCCTTACAATCCCGCAAGTGTCTATTAGAGGATCTGCAGCTTGATAGTATCAACATTGGGGAGGACGGAGTAAAGATTCTTGGGGATGCTTTGTCCATCAATACGTCACTAGTAACTCTATCGTTGAAGTGCGGGAGGAATGGAGTAAGCATCGGTGATGATGGACTGAAGGCTTTGGCACTTGGACTTTCACGTAACAGTCACCTGAAAGATCTCGACCTATCAGGAAACAGAGCAATTACTTCTGTGGGATTGCGCTCTCTCAAGCAGTATTTCCAATCTCCGTCATGTGCATTAGAGACCCTCACACTCTTTTCTATAAATATTGGTGACAAACGTGCCTATGCTCTTGCATATGCATTGGGTCGGAACAAGTCAGTGAAAAGTTTGTTCTTCAATGTGAGAGGGATCACTTCAAAAGGGTGGAAAGCATTCTTGAAATTGATATGTGATTCATCGTCTCCAAACAATATTTACCTCTCCAACAATACTCTTGGCGAGATTAGCGGGTTGCATTATAATCAGACAAGTTCTGAAGTTCAAAAGAGTATCCTCGATTGGCTCAAAATGAACAAGGACTATCAATCCCCAAATTTGGCTGCAAAAGACAAGATTCTGCACTTCTTCCCTAATCTTGATATGGTGCCATTATTCCAGTGGAACTTGAAGTTTCTTCCCTTGGTCAAATGCTGGTTCGAAAACACTACGTCACCAGATGTCGAATTTGATGCTAGCATTCGAAATAGAGAGCTGTCGGCAGTCTACCAATTTGTCAGAGGATTGCCAATGTTGGTTGTGCGCCGAAACGCGAACAGAAGTCCAAAGTTTAACTCAACAGGAGCGGAGCATCCTCGCTAAGACATGAGTTCTTATCTTTGTGGGTTAGGTTTATGTTTATGGGAACGCTGCTCAAAATGTTATTGCAAGTACTTGGGGAGGGAATGAAGTGGGGCAGATTATTTTTAGCTCCTAATAAGTAAGAAGCAGAAGTTGTGTATTAACTTCACTACAACATTATACATTGCAAATATCCTTCATGTTTGCATGCACAATTGCTGCGACATACAGCAAGCTAAGGGATTAAAGCCCTGATGATGGTTCACAGTGCCAATGGATTTTTGGGATCAAGCTGCAGCAACAACGACAAATTCATGGCAAGAAAGATGAGACTCGTCGGCACAAACACGACATCATCACCTATGCTAGGACGCAGCTCGTGCCTTTATGTAAGAAGGAGCTATGACGACAAAAATGATGAACAACTATTCGCTGTGGCAAATATAACATCACCACTACCTCAAGATCATCAGATGTCGAACCCCACATGACCTTGCGTGTAGAGATGTGTCTTGAGACGGAATTCGAAAGATACAAAGCTCTCCCTGTTGTAGTATGTAGTCTCATTTGAGCTGATATAAATCAGTTTGGGGCGTGTAAGCGATATAACTTGCGTTTTAGGCAGCTCGTCAAGCTCATCTTACGTCTAACCCCACATGACCTTGCGTGTAGATGGAAACGAGGACTTGATGGCACTTCCACCGCTGCACACTACCTCCTACATCGACAAAGGCGAAGCATCCATCATCGCAAACAGAGAAGATAAGATGTGTCTTGAGACGGAATTCGAAAGATACAAAGCTCTCCCTGTTGTAGTATGTAGTCTCATTTGAGCTGATATAAATCAGTTTGGGGCGTGTAAGCGATATAACTTGCGTTTTAGGCAGCTCGTCAAGCTCATCTTACGTCTAACCCCACATGACCTTGCGTGTAGATGGAAACGAGGACTTGATGGCACTTCCACCGCTGCACACTACCTCCTACATCGACAAAGGCGAAGCATCCATCATCGCAAACAGAGAAGATAAGATGTGTCTTGAGACGGAATTCGAAAGATACAAAGCTCTCCCTGTTGTAGTATGTAGTCTCATTTGAGCTGATATAAATCAGTTTGGGGCGTGTAAGCGATATAACTTGCGTTTTAGGCAGCTCGTCAAGCTCATCTTACGTCTAACCCCACATGACCTTGCGTGTAGATGGAAACGAGGACTTGATGGCACTTCCACCGCTGCACACTACCTCCTACATCGACAAAGGCGAAGCATCCATCATCGCAAACAGAGAAGATAAGATGTGTCTTGAGACGGAATTCGAAAGATACAAAGCTCTCCCTGTTGTAGTATGTAGTCTCATTTGAGCTGATATAAATCAGTTTGGGGCGTGTAAGCGATATAACTTGCGTTTTAGGCAGCTCGTCAAGCTCATCTTACGTCTAACCCCACATGACCTTGCGTGTAGATGGAAACGAGGACTTGATGGCACTTCCACCGCTGCACACTACCTCCTACATCGACAAAGGCGAAGCATCCATCATCGCAAACAGAGAAGATAAGATGTGTCTTGAGACGGAATTTGAAAGATACAAAGCTCTCCCTGTTGTAGTATGTAGTCTCATTTGAGCTGATATAAATCAGTTTGGGGCGTGTAAGCGATATAACTTGCGTTTTAGGCAGCTCGTCAAGCTCATCTTACGTCTAACCCCACATGACCTTGCGTGTAGATGGAAACGAGGACTTGATGGCACTTCCACCGCTGCACACTACCTCCTACATCGACAAAGGCGAAGCATCCATCATCGCAAACAGAGAAGATAAGATGTGTCTTGAGACGGAATTCGAAAGATACAAAGCTCTCCCTGTTGTAGTATGTAGTCTCATTTGAGCTGATATAAATCAGTTTGGGGCGTGTAAGCGATATAACTTGCGTTTTAGGCAGCTCGTCAAGCTCATCTTACGTCTAACCCCACATGACCTTGCGTGTAGATGGAAACGAGGACTTGATGGCACTTCCACCGCTGCACACTACCTCCTACATCGACAAAGGCGAAGCATCCATCATCGCAAACAGAGAAGATAAGATGTGTCTTGAGACGGAATTCGAAAGATACAAAGCTCTCCCTGTTGTAGTATGTAGTCTCATTTGAGCTGATATAAATCAGTTTGGGGCGTGTAAGCGATATAACTTGCGTTTTAGGCAGCTCGTCAAGCTCATCTTACGTCTAACCCCACATGACCTTGCGTGTAGATGGAAACGAGGACTTGATGGCACTTCCACCGCTGCACACTACCTCCTACATCGACAAAGGCGAAGCATCCATCATCGCAAACAGAGAAGATGTGTCTTGAGACGGAATTCGAAAGATACAAAGCTCTCCCTGTTGTAGTATGTAGTCTCATTTGAGCTGATATAAATCAGTTTGGGGCGTGTAAGCGATATAACTTGCGTTTTAGGCAGCTCGTCAAGCTCATCTTACGTCTAACCCCACATGACCTTGCGTGTAGATGGAAACGAGGACTTGATGGCACTTCCACCGCTGCACACTACCTCCTACATCGACAAAGGCGAAGCATCCATCATCGCAAACAGAGAAGATGTGTCTTGAGACGGAATTCGAAAGATACAAAGCTCTCCCTGTTGTAGTATGTAGTCTCATTTGAGCTGATATAAATCAGTTTGGGGCGTGTAAGCGATATAACTTGCGTTTTAGGCAGCTCGTCAAGCTCATCTTACGTCTAACCCCACGACCTTGCGTGTAGATGGAAACGAGGACTTGATGGCACTTCCACCGCTGCACACTACCTCCTACATCGACAAAGGCGAAGCATCCATCATCGCAAACAGAGAAGATGTGTCTTGAGACGGAATTCGAAAGATACAAAGCTCTCCCTGTTGTAGTATGTAGTCTCATTTGAGCTGATATAAATCAGTTTGGGGCGTGTAAGCGATATAACTTGCGTTTTAGGCAGCTCGTCAAGCTCATCTTACGTCTAACCCCACATGACCTTGCGTGTAGATGGAAACGAGGACTTGATGGCACTTCCACCGCTGCACACTACCTCCTACATCGACAAAGGCGAAGCATCCATCATCGCAAACAGAGAAGATGTGTCTTGAGACGGAATTCGAAAGATACAAAGCTCTCCCTGTTGTAGTATGTAGTCTCATTTGAGCTGATATAAATCAGTTTGGGGCGTGTAAGCGATATAACTTGCGTTTTAGGCAGCTCGTCAAGCTCATCTTACGTCTAACCCCACATGACCTTGCGTGTAGATGGAAACGAGGACTTGATGGCACTTCCACCGCTGCACACTACCTCCTACATCGACAAAGGCGAAGCATCCATCATCGCAAACAGAGAAGATAAGATGTGTCTTGAGACGGAATTCGAAAGATACAAAGCTCTCCCTGTTGTAGTATGTAGTCTCATTTGAGCTGATATAAATCAGTTTGGGGCGTGTAAGCGATATAACTTGCGTTTTAGGCAGCTCGTCAAGCTCATCTTACGTCTAACCCCACATGACCTTGCGTGTAGATGGAAACGAGGACTTGATGGCACTTCCACCGCTGCACACTACCTCCTACATCGACAAAGGCGAAGCATCCATCATCGCAAACAGAGAAGATGTGTCTTGAGACGGAATTCGAAAGATACAAAGCTCTCCCTGTTGTAGTATGTAGTCTCATTTGAGCTGATATAAATCAGTTTGGGGCGTGTAAGCGATATAACTTGCGTTTTAGGCAGCTCGTCAAGCTCATCTTACGTCTAACCCCACATGACCTTGCGTGTAGATGGAAACGAGGACTTGATGGCACTTCCACCGCTGCACACTACCTCCTACATCGACAAAGGCGAAGCATCCATCATCGCAAACAGAGAAGATGTGTCTTGAGACGGAATTCGAAAGATACAAAGCTCTCCCTGTTGTAGTATGTAGTCTCATTTGAGCTGATATAAATCAGTTTGGGGCGTGTAAGCGATATAACTTGCGTTTTAGGCAGCTCGTCAAGCTCATCTTACGTCTAACCCCACATGACCTTGCGTGTAGATGGAAACGAGGACTTGATGGCACTTCCACCGCTGCACACTACCTCCTACATCGACAAAGGCGAAGCATCCATCATCGCAAACAGAGAAGATGTGTCTTGAGACGGAATTCGAAAGATACAAAGCTCTCCCTGTTGTAGTAGTCTCATTTGAGCTGATATAAATCAGTTTGGGGCGTGTAAGCGATATAACTTGCGTTTTAGGCAGCTCGTCAAGCTCATCTTACGTCTAACCCCACATGACCTTGCGTGTAGATGGAAACGAGGACTTGATGGCACTTCCACCGCTGCACACTACCTTCTACATCGACAAAGGCGAAGCATCCATCATCGCAAACAGAGAAGATGTGTCTTGAGACGGAATTCGAAAGATACAAAGCTCTCCCTGTTGTGTATGTAGTCTCATTTGAGCTGATATAAATCAGTTTGGGGCGTGTAAGCGATATAACTTGCGTTTTAGTCAGCTCGTCAAGCTCATCTTACGTCTAACCCCACATGACCTTGCGTGTAGATGGAAACGAGGACTTGATGGCACTTCCACCGCTGCACACTACCTCCTACATCGACAAAGGCGAAGCATCCATCATCGCAAACAGAGAAGATGTGTCTTGAGACGGAATTCGAAAGATACAAAGCTCTCCCTGTTGTAGTATGTAGTCTCATTTGAGCTGATATAAATCAGTTTGGGGCGTGTAAGCGATATAACTTGCGTTGTAGGCAGCTCGTCAAGCTCATCTTACGTCTAACCCCACATGACCTTGCGTGTAGATGGAAACGAGGACTTGATGGCACTTCCACCGCTGCACACTACCTCCTACATCGACAAAGGCGAAGCATCCATCATCGCAAACAGAGAAGATGTGTCTTGAGACGGAATTCGAAAGATACAAAGCTCTCCCTGTTGTAGTAGTCTCATTTGAGCTGATATAAATCAGTTTTGGGCGTTTTTACACGTTTGAAATTGAATTCTCGTGTATACTTTGCAGATTCGACGGGAGGGGATGGGAGGAGTGTTTAAGTTGGAAGCTTAGGAGATGAAATATGTGTTGATGGCTTGTTTGATTGATTCCGCAAGAGGCGAAGGGACGGAAGGTGTGATGAGACAGTCGTTGATGCGTGGATGCGTGTTTTGTAGGAATTGAGGCGGCAACTTCTGTGGGGCTACTCGTCGAGCTTGCTAAGAATCATCGAGAGGGATTAATCCATTGCTGTGGTCGTCAACGAAGGCTGTAATGACGGTTGAGCCGCTCTCGTTGTCTCCGTAGTCTTCGTTGAGAACTCTGTCGTTGGTACGAGGACACGATGGAAAACTAGTGCTGCGAAGATGTATGATAGGGGGCAGCCTGATTGACCCCTTCTTTTAGAAGAAGATTGACCAAGTTGTTGGTGTTGGAAGTGGACTGTGCCTGGTTCCTGATAGAACAGGTCGGCCATTTGGATGTGGCTGCGGATACAGGCCCCTAGTTCCTCGGGAGATGAGGTTGAACATGTTGGTCCTGCGGTGAAGATGACCGCTTATGTAAGTGCCCTTCATTCTGGGGCCCTGTAACGTACTTCTCGCCGGCAAGTTGGGTTGTTTTGATGAAGAAGTTTTGGGCATTGGACGCGAAGTTGTGGGGAAGAAAATGGAGGGCAAAACGTTGACGGTATGAGCTGGCTATGTTCGATGTGATTCCCGATGATGCGTCTTCATGGCTGTAGGGACTCCGATGGGGCGGACTTTTGATGAATCGTCGGGATCCTTGTGCAAACAGAAGAGGTATATAGGTGTCGTATCATGGAGCTTGTGACATCCTGGTTATTTACGAGCTACTGCTCTACATGATTCACTGGCAGTGTTGTTTGCATCAGTTACACGAGAGGTCGTGATAGGTCAGGTTGTGTGGTATTTAGTTTAGCCAAGGACGTACATTCAACTTCAAAATGTTTACTGAAAGCATGGCTATCATAAGCTTTCTGTTGTGTAGGAATAAATGACTAGTACAAGATTACACTGTTGGAGTGCAGAGTTCACGTTTACTGAATCCAAATGCAGATAGCTACTTAGCACTTCGAAACTGTCAAAGACATGATCTCTCCAAAATAAGCAAGGCACTGCGACTGTGCAGCGGCGTTGTGTTGTCAAACAACATCATCACTATTTCCTTATATTAATTACCTTCACTGCCCCAAAGAGCCGCTCCAATGACATTGATTTCTTCACCCAATTCACCTTCTAGCATTACCAATCGTTTCCCATCTGTGTTGTTTGCATACGCATCTCCTGCCAAGACTGCAGTTGCAGTCTTGAGTGATTTTCTAACTAGTGGGATCCTTGCGCCGCCTCCTACTAGCAGAATTGCTCGCAGATTAAATGGAGTGAGAGAAGTTTTCTCAAGTGCTGACATGATAGCAGATGAAAATAGTGCAGAGAGTGTTGTTGGAGGGGGAAATGACGGAGACAAAGCGATGTCACCGCTTTCTAGGCGCGGTACCAATGAGTTGCTGATGTAACTTTCTACTTCACTCTCCACGACAGCCCTTGCCACACCAAATTCCAGATGTTTCGGCTGTCTCGTCTCTAAGTCCATCGTTAGATAAGGTATATTTATGTCAGACCGAGTTTTGTTGCTTAGTTCGTGAATCGCATGAGTTGATGCTTCATACAAACGCTGCAATGCGGATGCGTCACTCAGCGTTGGCTTCGAGAATAAAGGCGAATGGCCATCTCTACTCAAACCTCTATCAGCTGCTTCGTGTTGGAATCCATCGAAGTTCCGTATCAAATGAGATACTAAAGCATCAATGAAAGTATCACCTCCAAATGGAAACGACAATGAATGTAGCACTTCTTTGTCACCGCTGACTAAAGATATCGAAGTGGATAGGCCTCCAACATCAATGACAAGCGATATAACTTGCGTTTTAGTCAGCTCGTCAAGCTCATCTTACGTCTAACCCCACATGACCTTGCGTGTAGATGGAAACGAGGACTTGATGGCACTTCCACCGCTGCACACTACCTCCTACATCGACAAAGGCGAAGCATCCATCATCGCAAACAGAGAAGATGTGTCTTGAGACGGAATTCGAAAGATACAAAGCTCTCCCTGTTGTAGTATGTAGTCTCATTTGAGCTGATATAAATCAGTTTGGGGCGTGTAAGCGATATAACTTGCGTTGTAGGCAGCTCGTCAAGCTCATCTTACGTCTAACCCCACATGACCTTGCGTGTAGATGGAAACGAGGACTTGATGGCACTTCCACCGCTGCACACTACCTCCTACATCGACAAAGGCGAAGCATCCATCATCGCAAACAGAGAAGATGTGTCTTGAGACGGAATTCGAAAGATACAAAGCTCTCCCTGTTGTAGTAGTCTCATTTGAGCTGATATAAATCAGTTTTGGGCGTTTTTACACGTTTGAAATTGAATTCTCGTGTATACTTTGCAGATTCGACGGGAGGGGATGGGAGGAGTGTTTAAGTTGGAAGCTTAGGAGATGAAATATGTGTTGATGGCTTGTTTGATTGATTCCGCAAGAGGCGAAGGGACGGAAGGTGTGATGAGACAGTCGTTGATGCGTGGATGCGTGTTTTGTAGGAATTGAGGCGGCAACTTCTGTGGGGCTACTCGTCGAGCTTGCTAAGAATCATCGAGAGGGATTAATCCATTGCTGTGGTCGTCAACGAAGGCTGTAATGACGGTTGAGCCGCTCTCGTTGTCTCCGTAGTCTTCGTTGAGAACTCTGTCGTTGGTACGAGGACACGATGGAAAACTAGTGCTGCGAAGATGTATGATAGGGGGCAGCCTGATTGACCCCTTCTTTTAGAAGAAGATTGACCAAGTTGTTGGTGTTGGAAGTGGACTGTGCCTGGTTCCTGATAGAACAGGTCGGCCATTTGGATGTGGCTGCGGATACAGGCCCCTAGTTCCTCGGGAGATGAGGTTGAACATGTTGGTCCTGCGGTGAAGATGACCGCTTATGTAAGTGCCCTTCATTCTGGGGCCCTGTAACGTACTTCTCGCCGGCAAGTTGGGTTGTTTTGATGAAGAAGTTTTGGGCATTGGACGCGAAGTTGTGGGGAAGAAAATGGAGGGCAAAACGTTGACGGTATGAGCTGGCTATGTTCGATGTGATTCCCGATGATGCGTCTTCATGGCTGTAGGGACTCCGATGGGGCGGACTTTTGATGAATCGTCGGGATCCTTGTGCAAACAGAAGAGGTATATAGGTGTCGTATCATGGAGCTTGTGACATCCTGGTTATTTACGAGCTACTGCTCTACATGATTCACTGGCAGTGTTGTTTGCATCAGTTACACGAGAGGTCGTGATAGGTCAGGTTGTGTGGTATTTAGTTTAGCCAAGGACGTACATTCAACTTCAAAATGTTTACTGAAAGCATGGCTATCATAAGCTTTCTGTTGTGTAGGAATAAATGACTAGTACAAGATTACACTGTTGGAGTGCAGAGTTCACGTTTACTGAATCCAAATGCAGATAGCTACTTAGCACTTCGAAACTGTCAAAGACATGATCTCTCCAAAATAAGCAAGGCACTGCGACTGTGCAGCGGCGTTGTGTTGTCAAACAACATCATCACTATTTCCTTATATTAATTACCTTCACTGCCCCAAAGAGCCGCTCCAATGACATTGATTTCTTCACCCAATTCACCTTCTAGCATTACCAATCGTTTCCCATCTGTGTTGTTTGCATACGCATCTCCTGCCAAGACTGCAGTTGCAGTCTTGAGTGATTTTCTAACTAGTGGGATCCTTGCGCCGCCTCCTACTAGCAGAATTGCTCGCAGATTAAATGGAGTGAGAGAAGTTTTCTCAAGTGCTGACATGATAGCAGATGAAAATAGTGCAGAGAGTGTTGTTGGAGGGGGAAATGACGGAGACAAAGCGATGTCACCGCTTTCTAGGCGCGGTACCAATGAGTTGCTGATGTAACTTTCTACTTCACTCTCCACGACAGCCCTTGCCACACCAAATTCCAGATGTTTCGGCTGTCTCGTCTCTAAGTCCATCGTTAGATAAGGTATATTTATGTCAGACCGAGTTTTGTTGCTTAGTTCGTGAATCGCATGAGTTGATGCTTCATACAAACGCTGCAATGCGGATGCGTCACTCAGCGTTGGCTTCGAGAATAAAGGCGAATGGCCATCTCTACTCAAACCTCTATCAGCTGCTTCGTGTTGGAATCCATCGAAGTTCCGTATCAAATGAGATACTAAAGCATCAATGAAAGTATCACCTCCAAATGGAAACGACAATGAATGTAGCACTTCTTTGTCACCGCTGACTAAAGATATCGAAGTGGATAGGCCTCCAACATCAATGACAAGCACAGACGAAGCGTTGGCATCTTTTGGGGGCAGCAAATTGTAATGTTCCGCTCCTGTGACTGCAGCAATCGGCTCAACCACAAACGAAGCAATACCAGCAGGAGAAGTCATCTTGTTTATTGCATCTCTATAGCAAGCCAAGTACTGATTTTCATCGTGATGATTTGGATATAAATAGATAGGGCGAACGTTGTAGGACCCTTTTGTTACCATTTTCGAATCTAAAACGAACAAGGGTTCATTACTATTTCCACCTCCTCTTCCTGCACCACCAAGGATCTGGTCAAGTGCGTTGCCAGCTGCATTGTAAATAATGTCCCTCGTCACTTTCGATGCCAACTCATTGTTCTCATTGTTCTCCATTGCCAGTCTAGGTTGTATAATACACCCCCCTTTCTTATCAAAAGAACGAGCTTGTGCCAATCTTCCCACGATCGTATCTTCATCATTACTTTCACCTACCCAGACTAGCGCCGGTGTTGATCGATACCCTTCCCTATCCACACTTACGGTAGGATTTACCTTTTTGTTGTTATTGTGAGATGATTGTCGGTGCGAAAGCTTTAGCGTGGACGTGCCCAAGTCAATTGCTAAAGTGCCACCTGTGAAGTGACTCGACAGATCCTGCGATGATGTCTGGTTCGATTTAGTATCAGCAGCAGCGTTGGAGCCCTTTTCTGGATCAATCCCTGTAGCAGACTTGTATTTTTCAAGATCATCGTAATATTCATCCCAATCCTTATCCATTTGCTCGAATGTACGGTAGGTGTAAACTGCGGTCGCTCCCAGAAGACCCACCGCTATGAACGGCAGGATCTCATTCCGCGATGTGGAATGATACTCTCGTTTCTTTATGAACACTGGGCTGCTGAAATGATTGTTGAGTGTTGTACAATACTGTGTCCGATCATCGTCCGTGAAGAGAGGAACTGAGCGATAGATGGACGATGCATTGCCACGAAGGCGACGAGCCGCTATTGAGAGGCAAGGCATATTACGAGGCGTCAATCTACTGAGATGTGGAATTTATTTTTTTGGGAGGAGGAAAAAAGAGAGAAGGTTGGGGCCAGAAAGAGAGAGCAGCTCAGACGTGCTCGTGCCACAACTCGAGATAATCTGCATTCTGATGACTACTAATTAATAATTGCAGTAGCACACCGAGAAATAGAGTCGTCAGATCCTTAAAATACATGGATCTTTATTGGAGTTACTATTGTATCTTTACGTTCGTTTTCCCTCCTGACTTTCACTTGCGCTGTTTCACGTCTAAGCATTCTCAACATAGAGCAAAGAGTCTCTGTACCTGCATTACCATTGACTTTAGAGACTGCTGTGATGTAACACAGTTGTTGTTGTGTGTTAACTGGTCACCATGCTCCATCATTGATCTACTCATCCAACTGAAATGTAGAGTCACGTCCGAATGCAATCTCGTCCAGCCCCTGACCACTCCTGACATACCGTCCTCCATTTTCAATGAAGTTCGGACATGGCCTGTATGCTTTGATTGGCCACCATGTTAATACGACCCCAATTCCCCCAAGAATTCTCCCGCTACCATCGCACATATCGCAATCTGGACATTTCACCGCAACCTTGGGTGCTTCTTCAATTGTTGCTGCATTATCTTCCGACAAGCCTACCTCCGAGTCATCTTCAGCTGCGAAAATAGTAAACGTTGTTGCTGGCTGTTGAATGCGCGTGCAGCTGGAGTGGAGAGGCTGAGAGCTGAAAGCAGCAACAAGCGTTGTACTGGCGAGGAGGAATGCCCCTATTGATAAAAACACCTTCATTTTTGTTATTTGCCTTTTTGTGTCGTACTACTTGAGCTGATGAGCAGTTAAAGTTGAAAAACAAGTCACGATGTCACGAACGAGAATATACTGAAAGAGAAGCTTGGTTATGCTGTTGCAGTATGGCTGGAGACAGCGATGCTATTCAGCTTTTGAATGAGTATGGTTGTTATGAGTGGAAGGGGTGTTGCGGTGCGGTGGTGGTGTTCTTTGTGGAGAGGATCGTGGGCACGTATCGTGGGCACTCTTTCGCGTTATTTTTGGTTTTGGGTCATCATTTTCATTTTGAATTTGGTTTGCTTTGCACCGTGAGCTTCACACTCATTGGTACAATTTATGGGCAAGAGAAACACCACGGCCGGATTGATACCATTGCTGCTGCTGCCCTGGACCGCCGTCGCATTGCCGTGCCGTCCTAATTTGTCAAATAATATCATGCATAGTCGAAAGAATCATTCATCGCCACTATCAAGCAACGCAAAGATGATGACCTCCGACGAATCTGAAAAACTGCTGCCACTTCACACTGAAGTTGACAAGCTACCGGCGCCTCCAACGCAAGCCAAGAAAGTCGGGACAGCGCTGTTCTACGCAGTGTCATCTCTTGGAGTCATATTTGCAAATAAAATCGTCCTGTCGACCTATGCCTTCCCTTCAGTTCAAACACTCGCATTTTTCCAATTCACATCAACGACTGTGGCGTTAAAAATCGCATCCATGCTTGGCTATGTCAATCTACTCCCAATCAGCTGGAGCGGGATAAAGGCAATTCTACCATTAAGTACATGTTATCTCCTAAACATATTAACTGGCCTGAGTGCTACCCAAAATCTATCGTTACCAATGATGGTACTTCTTCGACGGGCGTCAATCCTCATGACAATGCTTTTGGAGAAAGTCATGCTCAACTCGCAGCCATCGAAAACAGTTCAAATGTCAGTGGGGCTTATGCTGGCAGGAGCGCTAGTGGCAGCTTTAGGAGACCTATCGTTTAATATGATGGGCTACATTGTCATCTTTTTCAATGACTTGTTCACTGCGTTGAATGGAGTGATTATGAAGAGAACTGCTGAGGAGTATCGCAAGAGTAAAATGACAGTGCTCTTCCTCAACTCATTTCTAAGCGCAATTGGAGTAGCAATAATTATCACGTTCGTCCCAGGGGAAGTGGAAAAGGTTCAAAACTTCGCAGAATGGGGTAACTCAAATTTCGTCTTCTATCTTGTGTTTGCCAGTCTTCTGGGAAGTGTTTTGAACCTAGCCATTTTCCTCTGTACGAGTACAAATTCGGCTTTGACCACAACGGTCGTTGGATGCCTTAAAAATGTGCTTACCTCGTATCTTGGTATGTTCATTGGTGGTGACTATATCTTCTCGTGGCTCAGTTTCCTGGGAATCAATATTTCCATTGCTGGAAGTCTAATCTATGCGCAAGCAACATTTCGAGGATAGACAGTATGTAAATAATAATCCTAATAAACATGTAACTATTAGAACAACAACATCCTAGAATTGCTTAGGTAAAGCTCCCAGAGAGACAAGAATGGCACGAGCACGATAGCCATGGATGCCAATAAGTGTTTCTATTTTCTCCAAGCACGCTGCCGCCCCAGCCCTTATGAGTGACTCCCTTGAAGAAAATCGTGCAATGTTACACATTATACCCAGACAAATATCTTCCAGCGAGTCTTTTGTCCATTTCACGGTTGGGTGTGGACTATCTCGAATAAACTGAACTACCAAACGTGGTATTTCAGTGCGTGAGATGAGTTGACATATATTCTCAATGCTATCATCAGATATACTACCTTTTCTCCCTCGAGGACTAGCAACACTGGGATCCGAGGTAGTGATTTTCTCTGCACCGTTTGTGACATTACGGATGAACCCACATGCCCATCGAATTGCTTCTCTCTGGACAGATTTTACATCACTTAACATAAATGGGGCATTTGTTATCATCATTCTTTCGATGGTACGCAGTAGAGACGAGGGATTACCGAGGACGTTATCGATAACCTCAGAATCCCATCCCTCTCCTTCGCAACAAACCGTTAATCCATTGGCAGATAGTGATTGTGAGCGTTTTGTTTGTGGTAGCGGACGATGACTGGCACTCCTACTACGTCCATTGGTAGTGAATGATCTTGATCGAATAGTGTTTGGACGAGATGATCGTGACCTGGAAAGCGAAGTATTGGGTACTTTGCCACCATCACTAGTAGGAGGGACAAATAATGTCACAGGCTTGATAGCATCGGCCAAGAATGTCAAATTATTGATGAAAATACATGCAAGGTATGCCTCTGGAAGGTTGGATTCAATCACCATTTTCAATGCTTGCAAGATAATAACAGATCTATCACCTTGTATCATTGTCGCTTTGTTTTCATACGGGATAGATAAATTGTTTATTGTCCAACAGATCAAGCGTCTATTTTCACCCATGCTTTGATTGTCGGTGCCAACTATTATTTGATCATCACATGATTCAATAAGAGCCGCAGATAGTGCAGCGATAATATCCCATTTATCAGTCTGCACCAATGGTACCCGATTGTATTCGTGGGCTTTGATTGTCAAATCATGCAGCTTTTGTAATGCTGCAGTTTTCTTTCGATTGAACTGCTTGTTGATTTTTCGCAATTCTTTTTGAGAGAATGCACCCGATGAAGAGGATGGTGGCCGTGAGGCAATGATGGCGAGATACTCTGGCACCACCCTTTCAAGGGAAGATATGATTACATCGTTAGATAGCGGTTGCACCGTATCGTTTGGGCTGTATGATTTTGAATTGGAGAAACAGATTCTGGGACTCATTCTACCGCCAAGGCTTTTTATAGGACTATCGTCCGACGAGGTGGTGTCGGTCAATATGATGCCATCATTGTCATCAGGGAGGACCGTGTCGGTGTTTCCGAAAAGGCAAGCCGATGGGTTCATTCGATTCAGCAGCAAAAGAAGGGCCATGATTCCGAGCTTTGACAAAGTGTGGTCCACGAGATCGCTCTGATATGTGATATGTACAAAATAAGAGAGTTGCAGTGTGGTATCAGAGTAATTACCAACTCAATACCAACGCAACATAAGAGTTAGCGAGGGACGTCGGAAGAGGCTCTACCAAGAGTACCAAGAGGTCCGTTTGTACCAACCACCAACCATATGTATTTGGACGTCTTGATCGTCGTTGTTGTTTGTTGTTTGCTTGATTTCGCTTTCTGCGGCATGAAAAAATTTGAAAAATGATGCCGACAAGCTAGGAGTCCCATTAGAAAAGCCGACATCCATGCACAAGATTGAGAAGCCACGCCACCACGCATTTCGTGGATTGCCGCCAATGCTGCAGCTGGATCTGGATGCACGATCTGCTCATAAAAGCGCAAGATCAATACTTACTGTTGATTGCTTGCTGGTAATATTAAGGCGGCGCATCATCGAGTAGGACACGACGCAACAATACACAAACCTGCTGCACAAAGAAAGAAATGACAATGAGCAACGTTATAGCAAATATTCCGCTAAGATGCATCGGCGAGAATGGCATGGGGACCAAGTACGCTGAATTCTCGTGCATATTCCCCACGCTTGGCAAGACATACATGCCCTTTGAAAAGAACTATGATCCCGTCAGTGTTCTCAAATACATGCAGGAGTCACCCATGATCCCTATCTGGGCATGCATCATCTACGTTGTCGGCATCATGGCGGGGAGGGCGTACTTCTCCAAGCGCGATCCTCTCAGTTGGCGAAGGGTATTGGCCGCATGGAACTTTGGCTTGTCGCTCTTCTCGTGGATCGGGGCATTCCGCACCGCTCCTCAGCTCTACTACAATCTCACCACATACACTCTTCGTGACAACCTTTGCGATGATCCTGCGGCATTGTATGGATCGGGATCGACCGGGCTATGGGTGCAATTGTTCGTTCTCAGCAAATTTCCTGAATTATTCGATACACTCTTCATCGTAGTGCACAAAAAGCCTCTTATCTTCTTACATTGGTACCATCATATCACTGTCCTCCTCTACTGCTGGCATTCCTACGCCACCACCAGCCCCAGTGGACTGTTCTTCGTCGTCATGAATTACTCTGTTCATGCGGTCATGTACGGATACTACTTCTTGATGGCAATGAAGTGGCGTCCCAAGTGGTTTAACCCCATCTTTGTGACGTTCATGCAACTTAGTCAAATGTTCATTGGAGTTGGTGTGACTATCATGGCATTCTATTATTATTCTCATCCGATTGAGGGAAGAACGTGCCACATTCAGAAGGAGAACAATGTTGCGGCGTTCATCATGTATGGAAGCTACTTCTATTTGTTTGCTCAGTTCTTCGTTGCGAGGTATTTCAAGGTGAAGGTTCAGGGAGAGAAGAAGAAGAAAGTTTAAATTGGGAAAGACAGTGTGAGGGGGAACAATACAAGCCTGGATTGTACAATATTTCTATTTGTGTTGTGCTATTTAGATTCTGAGGGGGGACTACCATATACATTTTTTATTCATTGAACTAGATGCGACGTGTGTGAGGATGGCAAGGTTGTTGTAGATGTATGTAGAAAGAGAGATAGAGCGTTCTTTCATTATCATCATTTCGTGCACTTTGAGGAGTCACATTGCTGCTACCTTTTGGTAAATCGAGAAGAGAATATAGTAAAACAAGCATTATCATATATTATTTACAGTACGAGACAAATAGTTGGCTCTAATGACTAAGAGGAGCTGAACCTCACTGTGATCAAGACATGTTGATTTCATCTGGTATCTTTTGCACAAGTCAAGTGAATGTACCTTATGTTCACATCTACATCTAACATAAGTACCGACACACACAGTCAAATTATTCCATGTCAAAACCAGTTGCGGAGCTCTCAATGGCCACTTTCAGCTTCTCTCTCAGCTCATTTTTGGAACTGTACACTGGCAAGTCTATTCGATTGAAACAGGTGCTGTAATAGAAGAGAGAGATAGGAAGAATGTCATCAGGCAATTGACCTCTATATCATTGATGAAATTGGTTGGACAAAACTTGAACTTACTGAGATCTGGGATAAAGAGAGATCTCTTTCTTGATTCCTTCGATGCAAAACTTTCGTATCTTTCCATCATTTGATTGTAACACTGAAAAGCCTCTTGATGGAACTCCCGAAGTACCTGTTGCGTAGATTCGTAGAGAAAATATGAGACAACGCTGAGTTAGATACACACACTCAACCGAAACAGATTGCAAATTGGAGAAAAGGCTTACCCGTTGAGAATTGTAACAGGCGTGCCCGCTGCTCATGGTCAAATTCCTCTGTAACAATCTCCCAAAACCACTTCACGACTCTGTCATCGCTGCCTGTTCGCTCAAACTGTCCTTTGTAATCTGTGTGTTTCTTCCAGTCTTCGATATCAATCTTTGGCAATCCACACATGAGCAGCTCAAGCTCTTGAAAGTCAAATATCGTCAGCAGAGGCTCTGGTATGACATCAAAGAATCCCAATAACAATTCGTTCAATTGCGGTTTCACCCTTTCCATCATGTGATACTTCATATTTACTTCCAGAAAAAGGGGCAAGTTTTCATTTGTAACATCAATATTCGACCCATTCTCAATCAGGTCCACAGATCTATTTTCACCCAAGTCATTCTCTAGAAATGTAAAATCTAAACACATGTCTGCGATGTTATCCATACCGATCAAACTCTTTAGCGAATTGTAATAGCTTTCGTCTGGAATTTCCAAATCTTCAAAGGTAATAGGCCAGCCAAGTACGTGTTTATACAAGTGTCTGACCATGTGCCCCGCAACGATCTGTCCATCAAACATGGCCTTGCCAAGGACTCTGCCAAGAAAACGAAAGTAAATTAAATGATTTTCTGGACATGAAATTTCAGATGCTGGGTTGATCCTCATTGCCATCTGGTTGGAAGCTGAGGGAAGCCAGAGGCCCATGTCTGGATCAAACAACTGTTCTGTTACCAGTTGGAACCATTCTCGTTGCAATCCGCCAGCATCAATGGCTACTTCCCCAAGAAACTCAAATCTCCATATCTTGCGCATATCAGTCGGACTTAAACTCATGACCGCTTCAATCGAATCGTGCAGCAAATGTGCTCTCCGTATTTTGATTTTCATATGGCCCTCATTCCACTCAATCCGTAGTCTATCTCGGCATATCATTTGGAACCATTCAGCTTTGTCCTCAAATTTCTTCTTGTCGTGTGCTGCAGCAATTTCGGCGTAGCTCACGATTTGCTTCCCATTCCTTTGGACACTTGAGTCAATTGAGGATTGGTTGGCAGGTACTAACTCCAAGAGACCAGTTCGCATTCGAGGATCATTCCCCTCTAAGAAACGCAGCTTGCGTGTGTATGCAGAGTTTTTGACGTCAAATGTTGTTGTTTGGGTATCGACTGTATCTCCATCATTCTTCGTCTTTACCCATTGAATCTTCATGTCTTCAACGCGGATTGTTCTCGCCCAACCATCTGGAATATCTTCATACTCTAATTGTTTGATTGGTGGAGCTGATTTGTCTGCGATTGGTAAATTGAACCTTACCGCTTGACCAGGAAGAATGTTTGGCGGACAAGTAACTAATACCCTTTGTCCATTTGCCAATAGACTAAACGATTGACCTGGCATCACTCCGGCAGGTACAATAACTTCAAACATTTGCATTGATGTTGATGATGACGTAGTTGAAGAATTTGCTCCACCTGAAGAATGCAGAGAAGACTGTTGTTGTTGTTGCTGCTGCTCAGGAGTTTGAATTCTCAAGTTCATCCCAGCTTGTACGCCAGCTGGACACGTTACCATCATTCTTTGTCCTGCTACATCCACTGCAAATTGCATTCCTGGCCGTATCCCCTGCGGCACAGTAACCATATAAGTTGTAGGTGGTGCAGGAGGAGCGGTGCTATTGCTACTCGACGTATTATTCTCTCTCTCTACTTCCTGCTGTTCAATATTTCTCTGCAGAACCTCACTCAGCATTCGCACCTGCCCTCCCCCACCCTGTCCAGTAGCACTCGTCAATGCTGCCATCCCTCCCATTTGTGCTCGCGTTAATGGCTCGGGCGGTACAGTGAGTTGGAGATAATTTCCCCCACGAGACTGATTTGGACATCGTACTCTGACTGAACGTGAATTGCCGGGCCTACACAAGACCTCAAAGACCTGGCCTGGCTGCACTCCTACCGGGATTTGGACACGAAAGACCTGTGATCCTTGGTCAGAGCGCGTTACAGAGTAAGCGCCTGGTCTAGAGAGGGCGGTGGCGGCAACTGTCGATGATGCGGATGATTGTTCAGTGTTAATTGAGGAGGCAGCCGTTACCACACTGGAATTTACGGTACTGTTTATGCGGCTATTGGCTACATTGCTGCTGGCCACCCGATTTCGCTGTGCTGGGTAGGCGCTCGTGCCATGCTGCCGGCGTCTATTGTTTGACGATGATGTGTTGCCCATGCTAGCAGCCTGTTTGTGGGGCGAATTTAAAGTGTTGTCCAAGACTCTTGGATTGCTTGGCTTGGTCAAACGGTTTCATCGTGGTTTTTTGGTTGGGTGTTGACTTGGGTCGTGGGTCGGTTGGCAATGAAGCTAAGTCGTGCACCTCCATCCTGTCCATCCGGTCTACAATATCTTGTACTCCTTCTGCACTTGATTCTCTCTGAGGGGCAAACACATATTCAGATATTATCTGCTGCAATGCATTTAACACGTGATAGTAATCTATGTGATTTTCTAAACTAAATTACAACCAAACACCTAAGTACTCTATTCCTAAGCCATGTAACCTCGACTATATATCAACTTGTCTGTGATGTTAGGAATTGGATCACTGCATGTTGTTGCCAACGCCTCTATTGGGCAGCTATTCATCACCTCATCAACAGATTCCTGCACTTGCTTCTCGCTCAAGTTAATTGATAGTCGCAATATCTTCTTGTACGTTTGAATTTCCCAGCATAGTTTCTCACAAATCAGCCTTCTTGACTGTTCAGACAAATACTTCAATTTGCCATCGGTAGCCTTGTTGACGTTGTTGTGGGCAATTATGTTATTGTCTTGCCCAAGGACTTCCTTCCCTCCTCCAAGATTGTATTCCACTGAGTTCCAATCTTCTATGAGATGCTCCGTTCGGAGTGTCATTATTGTCGCATTCTGAGGGATCGCTTCAAGATGAAACTGGTAATTGAAATAGTGATGACAACCAAAGTGCTCAGTGCCATCTATACTTGCCTCTGCTCTCCTCTTACAAACATCAGTGACGTTGCTCTTTCCTGACAAAGCCTCCCCTACATCATTAATTGTATTGAAAGGACACTCTGCATAGAGTTGAGAACGAAATTTGAAATGCTTCTCACCAAATTGCTGACGAAATCCTTCCCAATCTCTCGATGGATTGTCGTAGTTGAAGGCAGAGATCCACCTATCTAGTGGGTGGCGGACTACGAATATAAAGAAAGTGGTCGTCTCGTCATCGCAATCGTACATTTGCGCGTGGAACATATTGGTAGTGTAATGAGGCAATACGCCAGGCGCTTGTACTTTGCTAGTGCAGTGCAAGTTAAAGCCTAGAGAGCACCCGACGGTTGATCCTGCCGTCTTGCCTACATGCACAAAGCATGCTTTCTTGTCTGCTGGAACGGATTCGATATCATATTGAGGGTCCTTTAACATGTAATCTGGAAGTATAAGCCCCGGCCAAATCTTCTCATACGGATGCACTGGTCGGCTGACTATCCGAGTTTGATTGCGTGGAGAGGGCTTTCCATTCCCATGATGATGCATTTGTTGCGTAAGTTCACTACGATGAGGCTGTCGACTGACTACCTGAGTTTGATTACGTGGGGAATGCTCTCTATTCCCATGATAATGTGTTTGTTGTCTAAGAAGTTGAGGCTGCCGTAATGCACTTCTTCTATCGTCGTTACCGATAAGATTTGTACCGATTTGGTAGCCAATCTTCAAGCAGCCAAAGAACAAACAGGTGAACACAACCAAAACTATGTTCTTCTTGATAGATCGAGCAAGCTGATGAAATGGCAAGCGCCGCTTTTTGGACTCTATCGCATGCATCTTCATTTGCTGCGCCAACGCAGATGTTGGTGCAGATGATCCTTGCCTATTGACCAGAAAGGGTCGACACTCGTGGTTATCTTTTCTGCACATGGTGAACCTGGAGTAGCCGCTCACCGGGATTAAGTATTGGTTGATGCAATACAGCTGTGCTCAGTAGAATCGGGATTTCATCGGTATGTTATCGGTTCGAACAGATCGATGATGATACCAGCAGTTGTCAAAACTATGGACAAAACATTTTTTTGAGGTCAAAAATTGGACTTTGATACCGAACCAAGTAGCAAAACCTGCAGCTAATATACCTATCTGAATATGTATGCAAGGGTTTAGGATGAAAGTAATGATGAAAGGAGTTATATGCATCATAGTAGTGCATTTTGGAGGTGGGTCGATTGTCAAAACTATGGACACTTACGTAGGATCTACGTAGGAATAGTACGAGCGAGCTTTTAGCGACGGCCTTGATTTTAGTTTAATTGCAATCAATGACTTCCTTTCTATTAATACCATTGATACTATGGCCATAAACAATGTAAATACCATCAAATACTTGTCAACACACCTGGTGGGTGGTGAAGAATGGTTGGTTTCATTTGAGTCGGCCTAATTTACCTCTGCAGACCCCATCATAAGTGCATACGGAATGGAGCACATATTCTGCAATCTATCTATTATGTACATATTCTCCTTCCATTAAGCCACCATAACGATGAAAGCAGCTATGATCTTCGTGATATATATTGTTGCGGTCGATCCAGCGGGTATTGATGCTTTGTAATGTAAACATGTCACGTGAGAAGGCAAGTTTAGTCAAAGAAGTGACCTCGGGTCAACATGTTGTGATGCATGTTGTGGTGGATGTCCACCGATATATTACCTAGCCACCGAGCGGTAGAAGCAGTAGACGCACTGTATATAAGTCTAATATGAGCACTACTTTGCACGTTGACCATTAACGTGCCTCACTCGGCTCCGGGTGCACATATGCCCGACCTTTGGGAGAAATCATCCGATTCTCCATTAATGCCATCTTCGGTCTCTTCTGCGTCGGTGCTCTTGAACCGGGCATTGTCGCCGCACTCTTTCTAATTGACTCTACCGAGACGATTGATAATACAGCGCCTGCGGGATGGTGGGGTTATTTGGTCCATTACCTGCGTTGAAGCGGTGTTAGTATGTCGCATGCGGCGGAGTTTTGTCCATCCCGCTGCCGCTGTATAGGCACACAACTCGTCGAAGTTTGGGACAGCTTTGCAAATCATATGCCAGATTTAATAATACATTGTAGTGGAGGCGATACCACGCCGAGGGAAGAAGAAGTAGTGGGTTGTAGGTGTCGTTGTCGTCATGGTATTTATTCGATGTTGTTGTGAAAAATTAGTGTTGGCGGAAAAAGGAGTGAGCATCAATCGACCTTCCAAATCAATGCCCAAAAATAAGACCGGCGCAAATGAAATGTAACAGGACAGAATTCGTCTTCAAGGCCTTTAGAAATTTCAAATGAAGTTTTATTGAATTCGAATGTAGCGCAATCTTGAGGCCTCGAACTCGAATTCTGTCCTGTTACATTTCATTTGCGCCGGTCTTAAATGTCTGGGGGAGGCGCCTGTGCATCTGCCACCACTCTGAGTACCCTCTCCACATGTGTTAGAAGACATGTCTGCTGGTCGGTATGGTTGTAATTGATGATAGGGCTGCGATACTACACCGCAAAGTTTAATCAAGGTCGCGACGGCCTTTTTTATTTTTTTTGATCGGCGACATGTGGCACTTTGAACATGTAGTACATATATATAACTAGACCGAACCCACCACTTCTATACATCGTTGGAAAGCTAATTAAATTCTCTTTATCTAGTATTTACTTAGAAAAGACTCAAATTGGCAGGGTAAAGAGTTATCGACAAATTCGTCAAGCTATATTTCGAGTGTCCACACTTTCCTTGATTTTTGACCGTCCATAGTTTTGACAATTGCTGGTAGAAGATGTCAAAAAGGCTTCTCAAAAAAATATTGCGCGAACGTGAGAGACGTGCATACATAAGAGTCGCGGGTACTATTAAACAGCTTTGTATTTAGCCCTTGCATACTGTTACATTACATCTACTTCATTATTAGTGGTCCTTTTCCACTGGCTACGGCTGTATTTCATTCAAAGCACTAGACTCGACTTTCGTGTCCCATGCTGCACTAATGGTAAGACATCTCGTGGAGGACTTTTGCTTGGTTTGGAATACATGACCGTGCTCAGCAATACAAGAGAGGCACCAACTAGGAAGGACCTGTTTGGCCGGAAGTCAAATGCCAGAGCTGATATTAAGCATGAAAGAAGGATGCTAAATGAGCTAGCAAAGACCTTCAACACATTGTCTGCATATTTGACTACTACGGCCACAATCAAGCCTCCAACGGCCTGCACAGTTATCACCGTAAGTACAATTGGTGAATATCCAACAAAGAAACCCTTTTGCGAGATTTTCGCAGAGTCTTGGACCATTGCTGTCACCAGTGCTATGGCGATGGAAAATAGCCCCATTTGAATGTTGCGAATCCACAAAGTTACTTCCGATCCCTTTAATATCTTCTCAAAGTAAACTCCCGAGAAGCCTGACGTGCATGCAGCAGAAAGCACTGCCACTAGCCCAACAAAGCGGTTTTGGTCTTTGTTCTCCGATGTATCGTTATCGCTACCCGATATTTCTACTATCGCCACGCCGCACGTAAGGACCACTAATGACGCCCATTTGGTTGCCGAAAATCGCCTCCCCAGCATAGTTGCACTAAAGATTGCAGTGGTAAGAATTTTGAGCTGGTATAGAACTTGATAACTTGCTGCATCCAAATTAGTCAAAGCCAAGTAAAGTAGATTGTTCTGTATGGTATACAAAAATGATGGGACACAAAGCTTGATCAGATCATATGGATTTGCCCAGACATGTTTGTATAGTTCTGATCGCAGTGCTGTAACTGAACAATTCCCTTGATAAAAGACCACCCCAAGACAAAGGCAGAACTTCATAACCTCCATCATGAAGACGGCTGTACTGGCCAAGTATAGCTCCCCATCACCAGCATGTCGAGTTCTTGAATATCTCATTAATAATACTAATCCAACCATTTGCCCCACTAATAGGAGCAGACTTCCATATTTTATTATCATCGCATTGGGATTACTTCGTGATGCTTTGATTGGGGCAATTTTTGAAGATGACGGCGTTGATCGTTTCATTGACTCTTCTCTTGATGACGACGGCACTTGGTGTTGCCTTTGGCGCACTGGTGTTGGATCAGTTGGTTGTGGACCACTCATTATTTTATTGCTGATGTCTTCTTCCTAACTACACTTATGTGTGAATGTAGCATGTGCATGTACCGTCGAGTATGAAAAATCTAGGGAAGCGCTTTAAAAAGTGGAGCGCAGCTGCCTACTGAATGATACTATGAATTTAATGGTGGTGCTTATGGTGGAGTGCTTGATTGATTGGATTCCTCCGCTGTGGAAAGAGCACAAGCAGTGTACTGACACCATGGACGCTGGGTAATTCCGGGTAATGGCTACTGATTGGGATCAACGGCTACTTAAGTTCAGTGTGTGTGTGACACGAGTTGTGTCGCTTCTCCTCTCCAACCTCCAAACAAATCTAAAATCCTTCTAAAATCTCAAGATCCATAAATCCATGGCGCGCTCAAACTACGCCCTTTTAGTAGACCTCCAGGCAAAAGAATTACGATGATGCTGACGTTTGCGTTGATGACAATTCAGCTGCTGTGTACAGGCTCTGAAGCTGTACGGCTGACGTCCCTGGGATCGCTCTTTGAAGACGCAGCGCTAACACACAAAAATAACGATAACGATCCATCCTCATCGGCTTCGCGTCCCGACAGCGCCAAAGCTGCCGACGATGACGCCTCCTACGGCTTTGATCGGTCGTTCCCCATACAACGTGACAAGCTTCTTGATGATGGACCCTTCGACCATGACGAAAGACAGCGATTTTATGATGCTTTTATGGATGGATGCAGAGCACAAGAAAACGACAGACAAAAAGGTCTCTGCAATCAAGCCGAGGCAGATCGAATTGCTACGAATTTAATGCAGCCAGCTAACATGAAGAATTATACCCAACTGGGTTACGAAAAGGTAGCTGCCCCAACAAAGCTTGTGGAGGCATTGAAACACTTCTGGAAGACTCAACAGCGTCAACACAATCCATTGAAATCGAAGTTCGAGGTTGGATCAACCTACATGAATCACTGGACACATACTCATCTTTTCAGGATGAATATTGACGATGAAAAATATTCAAGCAAACATCTCCGGCCGCTAATATGGGATGAGACAAAACCGATTTTGGAGAAATGGGCAGGAGGGACAGCCCTGACTCCCTCTTCTTTGTTCGGAGTGCAGATCTTTTCGGGAAACAATGTCTTGCCACATCGTTTGGATACGCTGCCATTTGTGATCAATGCCATCATTCATGTGGCAGATAAAGTTGATGAGCCTTGGCCGATTGAAGTGTATGGACATGATGGGAAAGCTCAGAATGTCACTTTGGAAGCTGGCAGTATGCTGCTTTATGAAGGGCAATCTGTCATAATAGGACGGCCATACCCAATGAAAGGACAATACCAGGCAGAGATATTTGTTAGCTTTGAACCATTGGGTTATTCTCGTCAACATGATCAGCAACAAGATGCTTCAATGGATGAGTCATTGCTGTCATCACTGTATTCGAATTCATGGCAACATTGGGCTAGAGTAGCAAAGAAGACGGATCTCACCGATAAGGCGGTAGTGCCATGGTACATTGAACCCAGGGATGAGGAATACTACGGTAGATGGTATCAAAACTACCCAAAGGCAAAATTGGTAAGTCATTCATTGAATTGTTTGCATAAAAGAGACAACTCATGATATAGTTCTGAATCAATTCTTGTTTTCTGCTTTTGTTCACAGAATATAGAAGGAGTCATTACCGTTTCAGTGCACACAGCTGCTGCTGAAGGTGACCTTGGTGTCCTGAAAGCAATTGAGAAAGAAAACTCTGACTCGTTATTCATTGTGGATGGTAATGGTTGGACAGCACTGCATGAGGCCGTTCGTGGAGGTCATATTCAAGTAGCTCAATATTTGATTGACAAAGGCCTTGACATTAACTTTCGCACGCACAATGGGACAGGAGGTTCTCCGCTGTGGTGGGCGAAGCATCTACACGGAAAAGACCACAAGATGGTGAAATTCTTGGAGGGAAAAGGAGCGGAGGAGATAGCTCCTGATAAGTAAAAATCGTTCAGAGATAGGAATGATGTATAAGTAGATAAATTAGCTAAGGTGTTATTCTGCGATGACCTTTAGGTGGTATTTCAAGAGCTCCATGCTCTTCCATATACGCTACAATCTTATGCTTACTTCCACGAAACTTCTTTGCCCACCAGAGAGGTGAACCTCCGTTGCCTTTGTGCGTTCGCTGGTTAATGTTAGCTCCTCTCTGTAATAACCACTGTATTACATCAATGTGACCACTTCTGGCGGCTTCTGTAAGTGGAGACCATCCATTTTTATCAACTCTATGCAACGATTTTGGGTCTGCTTTTACAATCCGTTTTAGGAGTTCGAGATCACCAGCTGAAGCTGCGAAATTGGCATCAAGTTTATCTGTCACCTTCTTAACTCTTTCGTTTGTATTCTTTTTCAGTGTTGCATATGAATGTGCCTGAAGCCACCTCTTTCCTTCCTCTGATCCGGGTAGAATATAAGGTGGAATCTTTACTTCTTCCATGTTCAAATCAATTTGTAGTTTGCAATCATCATCGTTATCTTGTGAACATTTTGATTGTTGTTTTTCCCACGCTTGTTGATACAGAATGCTCAAATCTACCTTTGCATGTGTTTGATCATTCTTGAGGCCGTGTCCCAAAGGTTCAAAATGAATAAAGACGTTTGCATAATACCTACCTCGCAGTGGGAACGGTCTACCGTGAATTACCGAGTGACTTTCGTAAAGAATCATCTCTCCTGGTTCCAATGTTAGGTTGTGTGCATTGCCATCGTGTGCTATGACCTCCAGCGGCCAATCCTCGTCTACGTCTTGTGCTACATTCACAATGGCACTAATCACTAGTGGGTTTCGATCAACATGAGGTGCCAGAACGGCGCCTTCAGTGTAAACTCGTACTCCATAGAGCGAACTAGGAGAAAGCTCCACTCCTGTCCAACTCTCCAGTATATCTTTGGAAATGTCCCAAACTTTGGTACGTAATGCTTCACCTCCACCACGAAGTGCTTCCATCTGAAGCATTTTTGTCGGTGCCGACCAGTGGTTTGTATACGTGTTGCCTCGAGCCCAGGTTTCACTTGGAATGCCCTGAAGTGACCTGTAGTTTGTTGTCCAAAATCTAGTCATCATCTCAACAAGATCATCAGGAGCACGAATTTTGGCAAATCCCACCTCAGTATAATTCACCATTCCCGCTGGCTGATTTAAATTCATTTTTATACGTTCTTCCTCTGTTATATCACATAGATGGCCATCTGGTGCATAAAACTCACGACATCCACTGATGAACTCATTGTACAAATTGTTCTTCTCTATTCTACCCAAAGGATTGTCGACAGTAATATCAGCTGGATGGTGCATCGGAAAAGACTTGTCTACGCCATATCGCGAAGAGCTTGAGTCAACCGTCGATGCTACTGCTTGAGATTTCTCTGTGTTCAGTCCTTCAAAGAAAATGGATCCAAGCGACGTTAATCTCCTGGCGCTAACAACAGCGACTCCCAAAGCTATTAAGACGGCGCAACGCATGGTTGGAGATGATGGGCTTGTCCTGATACTCTCATGTCCTGACTAACAACCGGCGCCGACCAAACAAGCAGAACACAAGCATGTGTATTGTTCGATTTTTGAATTGTGTTAGTCCCTAGTCCTGTCGCGATCGAGTCACGTATATAGTCTGCCTTGTCCTTTATGAATTCGGTACCTACAATATTCGGTCTACAATACCTCCGCTGCAGCGGAAATCAAGCCTCCCACCTTCTGCTCTCTCTGGGAGGAGCGTGTGTGATGTGCTATGCCTTCACAATAGGAGTGCACAGCATTGAGGACTAACTTAAGAGTTGGGCCAATCTGGCTTGATTGGGAAATAAGATTCTAACTTTTAATTGAATCATAATAGACAACTCTTAGATAAATTTGTTATCCCATCCTTCTTTCTTTATCTCATACAATAGCGTCATATATTATTGATTTACCTGTAGTACAGGTTAGCTTAGCTGCACTCACATCATATTTGATTGTGTGCGAGATGCAAGTTTCCTTTACGTCTGAGGAGCGAGGCGCAAAACCTGCATCATTCTTTCCCTGTTGTTGATCTGATATGGTCTTCAAGTCCGCCAAAAACTCTGGAGACCTTGCTCTATCATAGTATAGTATCTAATAGACGCAAATGCATCGGGCAGTCGAAGTACGTAGCTGTGCTGCCAATCATCCCCTCAGTGTAGTTCAAGCATGCAAGATGTATACTAGCATGCAAATCCAAACATCCTTGCAGCCTCCTCTAGTCCTGGTAGGCTGTCACAGTGGAGACTCTGCGCATTTTGGCACAACTCCCTCCATTCTTCTTCCCCACCACTAATGGCAGAGGAGGTACGAGCTCTCTTTCGTTGGATAGTCTCGTCAGCGTTGTTATTGGCCTCAATAGCTGTGCAGGTGAATGCACGGGGTCTTCGTCCTAATGCATTCTTGTGGAATGCTCGGAGTGGTGATACTGTGTGCAGAGCCGACGCGACATCGTCATCACAAGGAGAGGTACTCAAGAATGGTTTGACTTTTGAGGAAAACACTTCTCCACCAGTAGGCGAAGAAGGAGATGTGTTGATTCCGACATTCTCAGGAAAGTAGGGTGACGTTGGCAAGCTCACATTGTTGGGCTTGTCCTCTGCATACATAGATGTAGCACCCAGAGGAGAAGAGACACTGTGAATGCCTCTTGTGGCCAAGTACAATTTGAGGTAATGCTTCTTCACACGCAATACCTCTCCATCTCTTCGAGTTTGAATCTTCTTCCTGTCATGTTCAATCTCCTTTGGGATGGTGTAGTGGATATCAATCTTGGGAAATGTAGCAAGGATGCGATCAGCAGGAGCATTTGATTTGATGGTCATATCTCGTATGGTGGGCAGGACATCAGCATCATTGGTCTCAGGACGCAACACATATACATCAACCTCCTCACGTCGTAATGGGACAGCAGTGATGCAAGCCGGCGAAGCGGCAGCGCCCATTGCAGGAGCATGAAGTGGGTTGCCACCCAAATGAAATAGACTCCGGGATCCAGAAGATAGAGAGCTTCCAGTGGCACTGCCGGTGTCAATGGAGTCGTCATCACTGTTGCAAGTGGATGATGAGGCAGAGCCCTCACTGACAGGATGAGCGAAGTAGTCATTTGTTCTTTTCCTTGCAACACCTGCGGCTGCATGCTGTTGCATAACAACTTGATGAGCTTGACTAATGGACAGAGGGAGAGCACCACCGCCACCTCCTGCGCCAGAAGGCACGGACACCGGCGAGTATGAAGTGGAAGAAGACGAGCTTTCAGAAGAAGCTGCGGAGGCAAAGCGTTGCTGCAGCTTGGCCTCGACGCGTGGCTTCCAGTATCGCTTGCGATTGTTCACAAACCAGTTTGTGAGTTGCTTGAGTTCAATGCCGGTGTCAGCCATGATTTGGGCCTTCTCCTGCTCAGTGGGGTAAGGATGGGCCACATGTTCTGGAGACATCATCCATGCCTTCAGATACTCCACGGTCTCGGACGGAAGGGAGGATGACTTTCGATTGATGCCTTTGCTGGCTCCTTTGCTTGGTGAGGATGGGTTGCTGTTATACGCCATTATGATAGTAGATTATGTGTCCAGGTGGGGTGTTCTTTTGATTGATGTCGTTACTTTCAGTTAGATGGCAAGCGCAAAGCAAGAGCGGTGCACGGGCCCATCCATCAAAGACGCCAGCAATGCTCTGCAAAGCCTGCTCGCGTGTTGCTTTGGTCCGCGAAGCCGCTGTGATGTGATGGGTGAGGAAGGGTTTCAAGAGATTCGAGGAAGGAGACAGAAGGCAAGATCAAAAGAACCAATTCCTATGTAACATTCCACGCCTTTTGTCGCGGACTCCCAAGGTAGACACGTAGTTCAGATTGACCACCTCAGCAGCGTCCGTGGCATTTTTTTGAACTGATAAGTACAATGTTTCCATCGCTGATGTCAAATTCCTTGAAATTTGTTAAGAATAAAGGATCGCTAAATTCGTATTTTGTTCTCCTGAACCGTCGTGTCAATTTTTGCAGCTGCTTTCAGGCTAAATTAGACATTAATAAGATCGTCATTATTGGATAAGTTGAACCCTTACATATGTGAGATATGTACCAATACGTGATATGGGAAGCTTAGTACGTACCTACCGCGACAAAAGATTTGTCGCATCTCGATTAGCACAAGCAAGAGAGCTCGCAAACACATCACTGATTGATTCTCATCGTCATCGTATCTTGTGTTCTCTTGTGTTGGTTGTGGATATTACCGGTGGTGCAGCAACATGAATCTCAAAACAGTCGTCTTCTTAGCAGGCTTGTCCCAAGGATGGTCGCTGTCAGTCACAGTCTTTGGCGGCTCTGGCTTTTGTGGATCAAGAGTATGTAAATTTCTTGTGGAAAAAGGGGCCACAGTGTCTTCCATTTCAAAATCTGGTTCAGCTCCCAAATGGTGCAACAATGAGGAATGGACAAAACAGGTCGATTGGAAGAGTGCAGACTTGCTATCTTCTAGTGATGAAGCATTAGATGCGGTGGTTGGAACCCCAGAAGCAGTTATTAGTTGTGTAGGCTCAATTGGCACTGATCCATCGATTCTACTCAAGGGCAATGGAGATGCGAACAAGGCAGCGTTTGCAAGTGCCATGCGCGGAGGCAAGCTGCAACGTGCTGCATATGTTTCTGTGTCGTCAGAAGTTGATGCCTGCAAGGAGAACTGGGTAAGAATATGAGAAGCTACAGGAGAGAGTGGAGTTCGATCTACAATACTGTGAATTCTATTGTATCCTTTTCTGTCATTCTGCTTTCCTTTGGATCTGAACACTAACCCTATTCTTTGCCGCCAACATAATATGTACATAGCTACCTGAGTTTTTCAAAAGCTACTTTGAAGGGAAAATAGTTGCCGAGACAGCAGCAATTGATTCAGTTGGCGGTGACACATCAAAGGTTTGTTTTGTCAAGCCTACGTTTATCTATGGAGGGGATTCATTTGGTATCAACCCGCCTCGCGTCAACTTTGAATATGGGGCAGGTGTCGAAGAGTTGTTATTTCTGCCTCCATTCAAAATCGCTGCTGATTTGACTCCAGGCCTGATCAAAGTTGCATTGCGTCCTCCTGTTTGTGTAGACTCTGTTGCAGCTGCTTGTGTCAAAGCAGCACTTGACGATTCGGGAGCAGATCTACCTACTCTCGATGGGACAGAAGCTATCAATACGTATTCTGGGCAACCAAAATCGACTGGCTTAACAGATGCACTGACATGGAGCAAAGAAAAGTTAACTGAGTTTTACGGCTGGGCAAAGGTCGAGGTACCAAAAGCTATTGACACAGTACAACAAAAAATTGAAGAAACAAAGAAGTAGGTACTTATGTCAGCGAACTCTGCCCGCTTTGTTGGTCACACACACATCCATTAATCTCAATCAAGCATTCATGTCAAGCTAAAGAGAAAAGAAGACTGCTAGAGAAGAAATAATTGAAGCAAGAGATAACTACTTACTAATAATACTGCATCAACACGAAGTATCAGCGTAGAGGTATGTAAACGAAGGGCATCACACCACTATTACTCCACAGCTGCGTGTTCCCCTCACACCAGCGTAAACTTGTGCATTAGCAAGAAACGACCAGCATAGTAACCGTTCGACGTCACATCAAATGTCACAGGTTGCTTCTCACACATTCAACACCTCCATTCAAACAGCTTTCGTTGTGTGTTGCTATTTGCACGATCGTGAACGGGGATTCATAATCCATAAGTTACCACAGTAGGCGTAGGCAGGGTAAAGCTAATGAAATGGTAATTAACGCCGGCGGATAGAGGCGAATTAATATGAGTTCGTCAAGACAGTCTTCTGGAAGATGCGACTCTTCCGGCGACACATTCGAATCCGTCGCACCTTTAAACGTAGTTTCAATGATGGAAGAGCGGCGGAAGTCTCGCTCTCGACCACGCCGTGCAATTTCAGCCTTGAGATCGAGTATCACCGAATCCCTATCCCTGCGAAATAGTGTTGAGAGAAACAGCACGGACAGGAGACACAGTTCCCAATCATCATACGAGGACGATGCCGGATTCAAAAACGGAAGAAAATCCCTGTTTCGAAAGGATAGTCAAGGTGGAAGTGAAAGTGGTGGGAGCGGTAGTGATATTGGCGGCGGTTTAGGTAGCAGAGACTCATCTATGAGGCACCGTCGAAGGGACACAAAGACTACGTTCAAGCTACCAAATTTTCTCTCGCAAACGACTCCTGTCCCATCCAACGAAGATACGGAACATCACAGACAATTCAGTAAAGACAAGGGAAATGAGGTTGATGAAAGTAGATACGCGAAAACAATTCGCCGGTATGGAGTAGGTCAATATGTGTTGATATCCAATCACAACTTGCCCGAAGGAACAAACTGCCTTGTGAATATATATGGATTTCCGGAAGGGGGGGGAGGAGCTTTAACCCCCGAACAACGGAGAGGGCCCTACATATATTTATTGGCACAAGTGAAAAGTGTCCATTTTGAAGAAGATGCACAATATTATACTGTTTCTCGATGCGATAATGAGCATGAGCAACGCGCAGATGCAGGGTGGATGGAACCCATCACAGATCCAATTGGGATTGAGGCTGCGAAGATTGCTGCAAAAAAACAATCTACTGGCACTTCGTTGCATAATCAAAGCCATTCTGAGCGCATATTTCTTGATTCAATGGCAAAATGTACCAAACGTTGTATGCATCTAATGTGCGCAGGGGTTTCGTTACTAAAGAGAAAAATGAAGGATCAAGCAACAAAATGCTTGAATGGGCATCGACCATACAAATTATCTTTCAAATTCACCGGGGTGAACTTTCTAGTTGTCTGCACTCTTTGGTACTTGTATATTGACCAACTTCGACTGGCTTTCTTTCCACACACTGCAGACAAAGCATGTGCGATTATCTCATGGTAAGTTTTGACATTTTACTTCACTGTCATCATGTCATTCCTCCCAGCTAACCTCTTTGTTTGTATTGTCAATTATATAGTGTCGTGTGGTTCATATTATTTATTGAGCTCATAATGGAAGTTTTCATACGCCCGAGTGAGTGGAGAGCCTTGATCCGATCAGACAAAGCATTTCTCCCTTCCACATGCCGGTACCTCAGTACGTTTCACCTTATCGCGGAAACGATATCATTGATTTTCTTTATTCCGGAATTCTTGTGCGTATTTACTGGCGACACTTGTGGGGGCGAAAGAAGTGGTATTACACTTGGAGAAGTAGTCCTCAAAGCCCTCTATGGCCCGACCAAACTGAAATCTTTCTACGGAAATGCATATCTTTGCATGTTGCGGCTTCGTATATTTGGATTGGTTCGCCATTGGACAAAAATGTGGTTGAATTGCACATTTGTTTTGGAGAAAGGAAAAAATGGAGAGTGGCAAATCAAGAGGGGGCAAGGCTTGTTAATCCCTCAGGGCAAACATATTCGCCAAAGAGAGGAAGCATATGCAATCGGAGATTCAGGGCTTCACGACAGCAGTGTGGCTATCGGTACGAGTACTGTGAGAGGTTTTAAAGAGGCGCATGACATTAGAGATCAGAAGCATACTACTTCTGATGATTATCATCTCACAAATGCATCCAAGATTGGGACCGCTCTTTTCATGACTAATGCAAGGCGTGGTCTGATGTGGCTGTAAGTTTCATGTGCAATGAGTTTACACTAGTTGTTTCGGCCAATTAATAACTCTGGATTCTTTCATCTCCTCTCATTCAATACAGGTTTTTGATCGGTCTAAGCCCACTAATAATGGTTCTGTGTACGCCTCTTGGTGGGATAGACCCAGCTTTGACAGAGTCTGTGGAAATGTTGCAAGCGAACAATCTTATGGTAAATACCACAACTGCTGATTCGTGCGAGTTCTTGCGTCAAACAGTAGAGAGCTGGGTAGCAACAGTTGGCTTCGTCGAAAACCGTAATGGTGTACAACAACCCCACCTTCTACACTTAACACTCGAGCCGGTTCGGTGCGATACTCTCGACAGGACGCAAATTTGTTCGCTACTTTGTGAACCTCATCAGACATATGTAAAATGCGACCCTATTTGCGATGGTTGGAACGCACATTCGGAAGAACAACGCATCAAATGGTACGAAGACGTATTTGATGTCCGCCCAAATGATATTTTTTCGGTGAAATCAGAAAAAGAGCGAATGAGCTACCTTTCAAATGGAACTAATGTCGAAGCTGATTTTTTTGTCGAGGCTCAATTCAATGAGACAGTGCGCGTGCAAGAAACGTAAGTTGTTGTCCTCTATCTGAACTTGATGAATTGTTTGTTGAGATTGTTTCTTAAGTCGCTGACATTACTTATCACTCCGTGCTTCCTACAGCAATATCAATATTTTTGCACTTCAATTGGCTGTCACAATATTTATACTTTTAAGTCTATCAATATTGCGATTTGATGCTGGTCGATTTGTACTCGGCCCACTCCGTCGCATGCTCAAAATTGTCGCTTGGTGTAAGTGCTGAGCAGTTAAGTGTCTTCGCCATTTCTATCTGCCCTATCTGACTTTTACCTCTTTTATCAATTCATCTTCCGTAGATGCCAAAAATCCTCTTCTACCATTACCAAAACGAGAACGAAACTTCGACTTGAGTTTAAGCACAAAAAGGTCATCTATTTTTTCGCGTCAATCAATAATGACACAAAATGAAATATATTACGAGTCGGATGACGATGAAACTGTTCAACAGCTTGGGAATTTTGAAACAGATGCTCTCATAAATACAGTAACAAAGATCACAGATCTCATGAGAAGATGTTGGGGCGTGGCTGGTGCTAACATCATTTCAGCTAATCTTGCAAGGCAGGAAGGGGGACTTTCGTCAAGTTTCAACCCTACTGTTCCTGGAGAAGCAGCCTATGCTCTTTTTGCGTTCATAGGCATTAACAATTTCGACAGCCACCTTAACGCGTTGAGGGATGAGATTATGATTCTTATCAATGACATTGCGGCAGTTTTGCACGAAGAGGTTTACCGTTGGGGTTACGAAGATTCTGGACAGTGTAACAAGAATCTTGGCGGCGCATTCCTTATGGTATACAAAATAGGTGCAGTCAAAGAGGTTATCGAGAAGCTTCAGCAAGCAGAAGCCGTCATATTCTCACGACGAACCACAAAGCTTCGACGGAGAAGGTCTCGCCGGTCTATTATGAGCACAACCAAAACAAGCACACTACACGCGAGGGGGTCCTCTGCTACTCTCGCCGGTGCGGCAGCGGATAAAATGTCTGGAAGTCACTTGGACACTATCGATTTGTCATCTCTGCCTGGTATGCGAGCATTTACCGATCGAGCATTGTTGGGACTACTCAAAACATTTGTTGGAATCCACCGCGATAAAACGATCTTGGAATGGAACGATGACATTCGTTTAGGCTTAGGTGTTGGTGCCGCATCGATTAACTTACTTTTTGGGATGGATGCTGGTTGGGCAGTTGAAGGTGCCGTCGGCAGTGAATACAAGATCGATGCCACCTATCTTTCTCCTCATGTTAATATGGCATCCCGAATGATGAGCGCAACCAAGCAGTACGGTGTTCATTTCCTTCTTAGCGAGAGAGTGCAGAAGTTACTCTCGGAAAATGCAAAGGGAACGCTAAGACATCTCGATACAGTAACTGTCAAGGGTAGCAGCGTGCAGCAGAAGATTTTCACCTACGACGCCAAAGTGAGGCATGATTTCTTTCTGTACAGTAGAACAGAAAGTCAAGCAGATCTCGATTCAGAACGATACTCTACATCTATTTGGCAAACTGATCAAGATTTATGTGCCATGCGAAGTCACGTCAGTGATGAGTTCATTGCCGCCTTCACTCGTGGGAGGGACGAATACCTTGCTGGGAATTGGCCACAAGCAATTGAATTACTTGTGCAAGCTGATAATCTCATGTTCCAAGCGCAAGTAGAAGAGGGCTATGTAACTTCCATGGCCGAGTCGTCATTTCGAAATTTGAATAATTTGAACATGTCCGATGATCGTGAAGAGTCGCAAGAGAGGCTAGCTTTGGGTGATGGCCCAAGTCAGAACCTTATTGTGTACATGAAATCTCGTGGTGGAGTTGCTCCTAGAAACTGGGCCGGATACAGAGCACTAACAAGCAAATAATAAAGGTTACTCTCTTCTTCGATTTGATATGCAATGTACGTAGGTATGAAAACTGTATTTTATTCTACAACTGAGAGTGCTGCATTGCTCTCTCAAACGTCTACCGATTCTTCTCCCTCGGCATCATCATCCACTACTGTTCTCTCTGCACCAAACTCCCACTCCTGCCTACAAGTCGGACAAGTTGGATTATTACTATTCTGACTCTGAAGCCATGTCGAAACGCACTGTAAATGAAAGGCATGTTTGCTGAACATGTCCATGGATATATGCTTTAATGTTAGAAACATGAACTGGATATACAAAATGATTGTATGACGGCAAATAATAGATAAGAATGACCAACGAAACCTCTCTCTCTTGACTACACTCACCATTTTCCAAAGACAACTGGAGATTCATCACCCGGATATTTGACACCAGGCGCACACCCCTCAAAGGCTGATTGACAAACAATGCACACTTCATCTTCGTCGTCATCATCATCGTTATTAAACCCCGATACTCCCCATGTCCACTTGGCAACCCCGTGATAGCGCTTTATTTTGATTTTGAGTTTGGTTTCTGTTCCTGCATTATTGCTGCTGTTCGTCTTTTTGCCGGGTGATGAAAAACTATTACTGTTGCTCAACTGCTGGTTGTGATAGCGTGGCGATCTTCGCCGCGGTGGTGGTGGATCCATGATATGTTTGTTATTGCGGCTGATGGAGCTCCTTCTCGCTCTCTTTATGTTGAATAACGACGACTAAAAGTATTAGCTAGAGAAAGATAACGGCCACCATTTGTGCCTTGTTGCCTCAAAATGTCATCTGCGATTAAGATAGGTGTCTTCTATGTAAGACACTCTCACCCATCACCATCAAAAATCCTGAGCAAATCTTTTTCCGCAAAGAATTTGCACCAGACTTCCGCCAAAGTGCCGGTGCCTTTCTACCACTAAAGAGAGAGGCCACCGCAGTGCATTTGGCACTAAGACATATCGAAGAACACTCAATAGTACACTGTCGCCGCTGCAGCGTGTGTAGTCTGAAATCACCACCATGCTCAGCCGCCTCTCCACCGGAGTTCGCTCCATCGGCGGACGAACAGCAATATCTTCATCGGCATCCTCCTCCCGCTCCGCCTCAAGGATAGCCCCCCGTCTCGCCGCAACAGGTGCCATCACCACTCCCATATTCCGCTCCCAAATACCATCTCTATTCTACACCACCGAACGCGTATTGAATCTCCGCTCGGGAAAGAAGGAGAATGAGGCCCTTCCGAAAACTGTATACGATCCATCGCGCGAGACGGAGAATTGCGGAGTTGGTCTCGTTGCATCGTTGAAATCTGTGGCTAGTCGAAAGGTTGTGGAGGATGCGGATGAGATGTTGATTCGTATGAGTCATCGTGGGGGTGTGGGGTGCTGTCCTGCTAGTGGGGATGGTGCTGGTGAGTTATATACAATTCTTGACATGTATTGTACACATCATGTGTGCATCATGTCACATCATATGTTGGAACAAAGTGAATATTCAACTAACCATTCTTTAATACCATTATCAATCAGGTATGCTATTTGGTATGCCCGACGCCTTCATGAGAGCCAAGGCCAAGGAAGCACTCGGTATAGATCTCCCAGCCAAGGGAGAGTACGCTGTAGCCAATGTCTTCTTCCCCCCCGAAAATCCAGATGTGCTCAAAGATTGCAAGGCGGTACTAGAACGACTAACAAAGCAACGTGGATTAGAGGTATTGGGCTGGCGTCCCGTACCAGTGGATAACTCCATGCTGGGACAGGATCCACTTGACTCTGAACCAGATACCGAGCAATTCTTCGTTGCTAATAATTCGAAATACTCCGCTCGTGACTTTGAACGGGAATTATTCCGTGTGCGCAAGATGGCAGAGGAAGAAGCTGCGGCCATGCTTGGACCGGAGAGTGGATTTTACATCAACTCGCTTTCTTCTCAGACTATTACATACAAGGGACAGCTTACCCCCGAGCAAGTCTCCTCGTACTACCTTGATATTAAGGACAAATCGTTCATTTCTCATCTGTCTCTTGTCCACTCTCGTTTCTCAACCAACACATTCCCATCGTGGGAACGTGCCCAACCCATCCGAATGATGTGTCACAATGGTGAGATCAACACTCTGCGAGGAAATAAGAACTGGATGTTCAGCCGTGGTGGACTTATGGCCTCGGATTACTTTGGGAATGATACACATCAGTTGTTGCCTGCGACTTCTGATAATATGAGTGACTCAGGTAACTTTGATAGTGTGTTGGAATTAATGGCCAAGGCCTCTGAGAGAAGTTTGCCAGAAGCAGTGATGATGATGATTCCCGAGGCATGGCAAGACAACCCGAACTTGTCTGAGACGAAGAAATCATTTTATGAGTACAATTCTTGTTTGATGGAGCCATGGGATGGTCCAGCCATGGTTGCATTTACAGATGGGCGTTATATTGGTGCCACGTTAGATAGGAATGGTCTTCGTCCTTCGCGATACTATGTTACCAAGGATGATCACGTCGTTCTTTCCTCGGAAATTGGTGTCATTCCCGAATTGAAGGACTCTGATGTCAAGATCAAGCATCGTCTTGAACCTGGAAAGATGTTCTTGGTGGACTTTAACACCGAGCGTATTGTCCCCGATGATGAGATCAAGGAGCAAATTGCGGCTTTGAACCCCTATGGTGATTGGGTAGAAGAAACAATGATTGATTTGGAGAAGTGGACTGATGACGCTGCAATTTCTCGTGCCCCCTTCAATTATTCCCAGACGAATCGTAAGCTCAATACATTTGGCTTCACAGGAGAAAAGCTCGAGATGCTTCTCTTACCAATGGGTATCGGCGGAAAAGAAGCACTTGGAAGTATGGGTAATGATGCCGCCCTCGCTGTCCTCTCGGAGAAACCTCGTCAGGTGAACGAATACTTCAAACAACTCTTCGCACAGGTTACCAACCCTCCTATTGATCCCATTCGTGAGGAGATTGTTATGAGTCTTGTGTGCCCCGTCGGTCCAGAGGGTAACCTTTTGTCTGATCCTGCCAAAGAGCACTGCAAGCGATTGAATGTACGTCACCCCGTGTTGACGCTTGATGAGATGGAAACATTGAAGAGCAAGGTGTATGTTGATAAGGACGGAAAGAAGGCATTTGGATCACATGTGATTGATTGCACTTTCCCCGCGGGTTCTGGACCTGATGGTATGCTTCAGGCCCTCGAGAGGATTTGTGACGAGGCGGCCGATGCCATTCAAGGAGGTATTGGTGAGAGTGGAACGCAGGCAGTGATTTTGTCAGATCGCTTAGTGGGACCAGATCGTATGGCCCTCCCATCTTTGATTGCCGTTGGTGCTGTCCATCAACATTTGTTGAAGACGAAGCAACGACCCAAGTCTGCCATTTTCGCCGAAGCTGGTGACTGCAAGGAAGTTCATGACTATGCTACAATCTTCGGATATGGATGCGATGGCGTCTGCCCATACATGGCCTACGAGGCTCTATGCAAAATGAACAGTGATGGATTGGTAGAGGCCAAGTCCAAGAGCGAGTTCTCTGATGACGAAATCATGACTAATTACAGGAAGGCAGTAGGAAAGGGTCTTCTCAAGGTCATGAGTAAGATGGGTATTTCAACGCTTCAGAGTTACAAGGGTGCGCAAGTATTCGAGGCAGTTGGTCTAGCTGACGAAATTGTGTATCGATGCTTCACTGGCACAACAACTCGTATTCAGGGTACTGACTTCGAGGCCCTTTACCGCGATTTGGAACGTCTCCATCAGGTTGGTTACCCAGACAACCAAAACATTGAAACTATCCTAGTGCAGAACGATGGACAGTTGCACTACCGCGATGGCGGAGAAGCTCATTTGAACACTCCCGGAGGAATGGCTAACTTGCAGGTAAGCTTATTTGTGTCTGCTTTTCACTCGCCATGACTGTGTTTGGCTCTATACTAACCTTATCCCTCTTTCTTTGCAAATTAGGTTGCAGCACGTACTAACTCTCGTGAAGCTTACAAGGAGTTTGCACGCCTCACCAATGAGCAGAACATGAAGGTCACCCTTAGAGGCCAATTGAAATTCAAGTTTGATCCCTCCCGTGCTGTGCCATTAGATGAGGTTGAGCCAGCGAAGGAAATCGTCAAGAGATTTGCTACAGGTGCAATGTCTCTTGGATCAATTAGTCAGGAGGCACACGAGACTTTAGCGAAAGCAATGAATGCTATTGGAGGCAGATCAAATACCGGAGAAGGAGGTGAAGATCCAAAGCGTTTCCTTGACAATCGCAGGTCCGCTATCAAACAGGTTGCATCTGGACGATTCGGAGTAACATCACATTATTTGGCCAATAGTGATCAAATCCAAATCAAGATGGCTCAAGGCGCAAAGCCTGGAGAAGGAGGAGAGCTTCCCGGTTTCAAAGTGTCCGAATATATCGCAGAAAATCGTCACACAACACCTGGAGTTGGTCTTATCTCTCCTCCACCCCATCATGATATTTACTCTATCGAGGATCTTGCGCAGCTCATCCATGATTTGAAGAATGCCCAACCGACTGGAGAAGTTTCAGTTAAGTTGGTTTCCGAGGTGGGTGTAGGAGTTGTAGCTGCTGGAGTTGCCAAGGCTCTTGCTGATCATATCACTATCAGTGGTCATGATGGAGGAACTGGAGCTGCTGCATGGACTGGACTGAAAGGTGCTGGACTTCCTTGGGAGCTCGGCCTTGCTGAAACACAGCAGACCCTCGTTCTCAACGGACTTCGTGACAGAGTGAAGCTCCAAACTGACGGTCAGCTCAAGACTGGTCGTGATGTTGTCATCGCATGTCTTTTGGGTGCGGAGGAATATGGCTTTGCGACTGGGCCTTTGATTGCGATGGGATGTATTATGATGCGCAAGTGCCACTTGAATACATGTCCCGTGGGAATTGCCACTCAAGATGAAGAGCTGAGGAAGAAGTTTGCAGGTCAACCAGAGCACGTGATGAATTACTTCTTTTTGATGGCCGAAGAAATTCGCGAGATCATGGCCAAGATGGGATACAGAACCATGGAAGATATGATTGGTCAAACTCAACATTTGGAAGTCAACAGGCGTGGACTTCATTACAAGAGTCGTGGATTAGACCTATCTCCACTTCTCACTCCAGCTTCGGAACTGAATCCCTCTGCTGGCATCCGTAACTTGAATACTCAGTATCACGGTCTTGATTTGGCCAAGGATAATGTGTTGATCGAGAAGGCTAAAGACGCCCTGGAGAATGGAACTCCTGTTGTGTTCGACGAAGAGATTAACAACCTTAATCGTACGTGTGGTACCATGCTCTCGTATGAAATCTCGAAGCGTTATGGAAAGGAGGGACTCCCAGATGATACTATCACAATTAATATGAAGGGTCATGCTGGCCAATCATTTGCTTTCACTCTTGCAAAGGGTGTTACCATGACTGTTGAAGGAGATGCCAATGATTACACTGGCAAGGGACTTTCTGGAGGAAAAATTGCAGTCTTCCCATCACAAGAAGTCATTGACGATGGATTCGTCTCTGAGGACAACGTTGTTGTAGGAAACGTGTGCCTCTACGGAGCAACATCAGGCAAAGCATTCTTCCGCGGGAAGGCAGGTGAACGTTTCTGTGTGAGGAACTCTGGAGCATTGGCTGTAGTAGAGGGTACTGGTGACCATTGTGCCGAGTACATGACGGGTGGAGATCTTGTCGTGTTGGGCGAAACAGGAAGAAACTTTGGTGCAGGAATGAGTGGCGGAATTGCATACGTGTACGACCCCGAAAACAAATTCCCTGAGCGTTGCAACATGGGACTTGTTGGCCTTGAGGAAATCGACACAATTGAAGAGAAGGAGAAGGTTTTCGCGTTCATCCAAGAGCACGTGGAAGTTACTGGATCTCCTGTGGGACAGAGAATGTTGGAGAACTGGGAATCCGAGTACAAGAATTTTGTCAAGGTCTTCCCACATGATTACAAGCGTGTTCTTGAGGAAAGGGCAGCGAAGGCTAAGAATGCAGTTGCTGCGTAAGTCGTATGCACTTATTTTGCATTGAATAGAGGTCTCCCCTGACAGTGATTGTGATTTTGTGGTTAACGATGATAAATTAAGTAGTGTGATAATGAGTTTGAGTTACAGCAGACTTTCGCAGTGAACTTACAAGCTTCCTTTGCCGGTGCTCGGTTGTTTCCGTCATGTCATCTTTCGACCAACAAGTTTGCCTATTCCTCTGTGCGAATAATCAACAAGAGACCACAGAACTCCATCTCTTGACAAGTTGTTATTTTGAGCAGAGATACTTTCTACCTAGGAAATCAAACCAAAGATAAGGACATGCACGTGATGGCGACTGATTACTTTGTGCCTTGGCTCCTACCTCCAAGTGTTTCACGAAGAAGGGAACTGCGGCTTGCCTTGCCTTTGGCTGCGGTAGGATCTTTTGAGAGTCGAGTCAACGAGACATCAAGCCGACTTCCGAAAATTCTAGAGGTTGGTCCCGTCTCGTCGGGAACGGGACGGGATTTTCGGGCCGGGATTCACATCCCGTCCCGAGACAATCGATCCCGGGAATCCCGGGATTTTGATGCGTACATGGCTCAGCAAGGCTCGAGGCACATAGAGGCTGCTGCATCACAGCAAAATGCCAAAAAAACTGAACAATTTCCTTTAGCATACTTTTAAATGGGTAATCGGTATCGGTACCTTTCTATGACGACGTTGACAGTGGTAGACACAAATGCTGGCCTTGTGGGGCTGGCAGGCTCAAATTGGACCTTATCAGTCATCAGGGCTTAGTCGAGGCTGCAATATAGCTGATATGTATGATAAGTAGTGCATTAAAACTGATGTTCTCCTACGAAATTTAGTATCAGATATAAACAAAGGTAATGGGCCACTAGCACCAGTCTATGCTCATATTGACAGAGACAAGATACGGTGGGCAACCAAAATTTGACCTCCTGATGCATCCGAGGTTGTTACATCGCCGCTTCATGATACAATGCTCTTAATACTAAACATTCTTCTTTTGTACGTCTATACCTAACTTTAATTGGCGACAAGCGTTGGATTGCACTAAAGTTGACAGCGCTAAACACGATTCGTAGTCTACAATGTGTGCCGCAGGCCTGCCCGAATTTATGACAGAAGAAATTGTCGTGCAGGTCCGACGCGAGACAAATCGATGAGCAGCTTCGTTTAGCTTCTCTACAATCCCAATGGACTATAATTGGAGCAGCGCATACTTCGATGCTCATATTGACAAAGTGAGTTCGATAAGGCGGTCCAATGTGGTGCTTGTGACCATCCAATTGGACCTCACAAGTCACCTACGAGCTTGTCGTGCCGGCACTGCTCGAAAAAAGAGACAATGAGCAATGAGCAGATGCAGTTACATTATCTGCAGTCGTAACCGAACATAATGGGCCACTAGAAGCTGTTATTGCTCTATTGACAGCGGTAGAAACATGGGATACTCTAGAGTGCTCGTTGTGTGGGACAATCCCGAGAAATCCCGGGATCCCGTCCCGTCGGACACCGTCCTATCCCGAATCCCGAAGTGGGCGTCGGGACGAGACGGGACCAACCTCTAGAAAATTCAGCTTTCAGCTCGATGATACAATACCACCAGCCCGCAGCAGCAGCAGCTAGCACCAGCCCGATCAGCAGCAGCATCTACGTGAAAGTTAAATGCGCCTCCACCCACTGCTGGCATTTGGATACTGCAAGCAATCACGACTATCACGCCATTTTCGTCCTCGTCACCTTGACCACACCACAAGATTAGCCATGTCGGATTCAGCCAAATTACCCCGCGTAGATTTCGATAGCACAGAAACCGTCGGCAGTACACGGTGGATGCGCCTCGAGACTCTTTCCTATCATGTAGCCGATGAGAATTCCACCGATGGAAGTGGCAGCTCCGTGCGCAAATGGGATCGTGCCGTCCGTACAACAAAGCAATCGGAAGACAGCATCGACGCAGTTGTAATTCTTGCAATCCTTAGACACGATCCCAACGATATTTCACGTGATGAGATAGTATGCGTCAAGCAATTTCGACCACCCCTTGATGCTTATACCATTGAGCTGCCTGCAGGTTTAATTGATGCCGGTGAAGAGCCGGCAAATGCGGCAGTTCGAGAATTTCAGGAAGAGACTGGTTATATTGGAAAAGTTCTGGATGTTTCTCCTGCCTCGTATCTAAGCCCCGGTCTCACTAATGAGAGTGCTTGCTTGGTGAGGTTAGAAGTAGATATGACACAAGAAGCAAACCTTAAAAACTATGAAAATCAAAATTTGCATGATGGATTGGAGGGGTGTGAAAAGGATCGAGGATTAGAGAAATTGATGATTCCAAGAGTAGGAATGCTGAATGCGCTTCATGATATGCAACAGAAGGAGGGAGTGAAAGTGTTTGCTGCCTTATATTCGCTTGCGTTAGGCATGCAGATTGGTGAAGGTAAAGGCTTATAAATTGAAAGTGACGGCTTGCTCTTTTACTCGACATACGCACACGCTAATAATGTATGTTTGTTCTTTCCTAATGCTCTTTCTAAGGTGCCACCTGTACTGAGAAAGATTTTTTCCCACTCATCAATTTGGATGATGATCAGCGTGATCAGGTTGTACCAGCACTGCGTGATAGTGGATTCCTGATTGTGAAATCATCTCTCCTAAATTTAGAGCTACAACAAAAAGCTCTAGCCGCTTCTGCAAGAATTCTTGAAAATTCATCCAAGACTGTGACACATCCATCTGACCCCAAACAGTACATGATGTTGTCTTTTGATGATTTAGGAGGAGAAGACTTGTCCGAAGTTTCAGAAGATGTTAGTATCATCAAAGAGTATTACAGTTCTCTACGCAAGATTAGAGATATATTGCTTCAATCTATTGCATCAGGGATTGGAATGAATGATGCAGAGTTTTTCTCAAGACAACACAATGAAAACAATGATTCCATCCGGCTTTTGAATTATCTCCGGGGTGATGAGAATACAGCCAATCGGTGTAAAGAGCATTCCGATTACGGGACGTTAACGCTGTTGCTTACCGATGGGGTCGGAGGGCTAGAGGCATTTGTTGATGGTAAGTGGAGGCAAGTTCCATATGTGGAAGGAGCCCTAATAGTTAACATTGGGAGTATCCTCAGCGAGTGGACAAGGCAAGATCTGAAGGCAACGTTGCACAGAGTTGCAGGCCCAGCATCAATCGGTAGTACGACTTCCACAACTGATCTACTAAAAGCTGTTAGCGTGCAGAGGAGATCCATAGCATACTTTGCTGATCCAAATCCCAATGTTGCCACAACACTATCCAAGTCGAATCATCACTCTTTGGAAAATGAAGATAACATGACTATTGACGAATACATTCAGTGGAGATCTGGAGGAACAGGAGCAGATCGATCAGGGATTTCGTTTACAAGCAAAGAAGAAGAGAGACTCGGTTAAATGCTAAATTTGGACTCGTGTGTTTTGCCTCTTGCCTTGTTTATTTACATCCTCCTCCTCCAAGCGATGGAACTTGCCCCTCCTCTAAACTCCCATCAAATGCAAACTTCTTCTTAAAGCCACTTGTTGTTGCAATATCAATTAATTCCATTTCTCCTCCCTGACTCTTTCCATTTCCAAACTTCCACGAAGGATAGCCGTCTATTCCATTGCTTAAGCATGTTGCATATTGTGATTTATATCCTTTGGGACTGCATTCAACGTATGTTATGTATTTCCAAGCCTCTTTGCCAAACAACTCCTCTGTAGTAAAGAAAATTGTGAGTATATTTTGAGCGAAGAAGAAACACAACACGTGCAATATATACACGATGAGTAACTTACTCTGTCTCTGACAATGAGGACACCAAAAAGCACCATACATCACCGCCTTTGTAGATTGCAAATACTTCGCAAGTTCCACTGCTTGATCTGTGCTTGACCTCTTTGCTTTCGCAGGAACCATCACCGTTTCCCCCGACTTTTCATCCTTGACTGGAAAATATCCTAATTCTTCCGCCATTATTGCAAATGGAGGAGCTGCATTCGATGGTCTTGGCGATGACGCTAGTATTGGCAGTGTGGCTGTGGCAAAGATCATGTTTCTAAGGAAATCCATTCGTGTAGTGGTGGTGGATTCGGTTGTGATGTCTGAAGGAGATGATAACAATGATGCTGCTTCATGATTTGTGCTTAATTTTGAAAGCTTCGACGAGCCGTCATGATTCTTCTTCAATTGAGGTCTGGCATTGTTAGTGTTGAAGGCAGCGCAGTAATATGATGGGCCAAGAGCAGCTGTCGCCACAAGAATGGTAAGAAGACGTTGCATCATGGTCGTGATATCGGCAGTTATGAGAGGGTGAGTCATTGATGCCGTCGACGCGTGGAAGAGCTGCCAGTAACTGTTTTATACCTGTTAGCACCCCAAATAAGAGATGCGGCCGATTTGTTCCGTCATAGCTTCGTTGGAAGGCTTATTATTAGGTATATGGCGACAGGGCACTGCCCCGAAGGCCCGATTTGAGCCGATTTCTGGGGCACTCGAGTGCCCCGAAATTTTGTTGGGGCACTCGTACTTTTTAGGCTCTTAAGATAGATTATCAAGGAATAAACGTAACTAAAGTAATTCCTACTCTTTCCTGCCCTCAAAGATATCACAATAGTCATCTAGATCACCATTGCACTGCAGAAGGAGCCGAATCTCACTGATGTCCTCCAGCATCTTACACCTACGGCATCACGAATTTCTTTCAGTTCTAAGAAGACTCTCTCCGCAGAGCAGCGTGACAGCTGAATAAGAACAATGAGACGCAAGGCACGATAGTGCATGTGGTAATGCTTCTTTTGTACTTCCACCATTGTCAAATGTGCTCGGCGATCGCCTCCATCCTCCATCGTCCTTCCAGTCCAGCTCCGACTCATCCTTACCAAGACTCTGAATTCTCCTCTGCAATCTCAGATCTTGTCTTGTACCGACGAGATGGTGCATACTTATCCAATCCATGGTCTCTTTTGCTGCATCCAAAACTTATGCATTTTCATTTCCTCCTTCAGCTTCTCATGAATTCATCACTTTGAATTGTTTTCAAGTCGGTAGGACACGTGACATGTCACACATCTACGTGGGAACTTAGTACAGAGGCTTAGATTCACCACCGGATCTTGAGTGCCCCGAAGACTGCCCCAGCCCGAAATCTGAGTGCCTTCGCCAGATACCTACTTATTATCGTCGGCATTATGATGTTGCAAGCACTTAATGATCGTCGATAGAATAGAAGCGGAATAAAAAAACCTATATCATGAGCTACAGTGCGTCAAGTAAGGACATAACAACCACCAGCAGCAGCAATGAGGATGAAAAGAAGGAGAATTCAGAACATCATTATGCTTCAGTAAAAGATTGTGACGATGGTCATGCAACATCATCAACAGATAATGATAGATCACTCCAGAAATCACCTATGATCCATCCAACAACCACTCTATGCATTCTCGTCATGATAGATATGCTCAGCGTTTCCATTGTGGTACCACTATTACACCAATACTACAAAACCTCAGGAGTTCATTCTGCACAACAAAGAGAGTTGCTTTCGTCACTGTTTTCATCTTCTCAAATCGTCGGAGGATTGATAATAGGTGCTTTGTCAGATGTGGGCATTCTCAGCCGTCGAAATATACTCTTTCTATCTTTTTTGGGCAGTGCAGTCTCTTATGCTCTGATTGTGGTTGGTGGACTGCGATCAATAGTCTTTAGTAGGGTCTTGGTGGGCCTTGTGAAACAAACCATGACAGTCTCTACTGGCCTTTTGACGAGCTATACAGCCGATCATGATAGAGGTATTTACCTGGGTCGACTTCAAGCTTCCACGACAGTGTCTTGGATTGTAGGCCCAACACTTGGAGCATTGCTTTACAAACATGTTGGTCCATCAAGTCCATGCATTGTTGCCAGTTGTTTATTCCTTTTCAATTCTATGCTGGCTGCAGTATTACTCCCAAGAGATGACTCCTTGGATAAAAGTACAAACACCAAAAAGCCCTCGAGCAGAATGGGGAAATATTCATCATTTCTCGAAAACCTGAAAGCTTGCTTTGCATCCAAAAAACTGGCATCAGTTGTTGTATCCTTGCTACTCTTTGGTTGGGTAACAAGGACCACAAGCTATGCCAACATGGCAAGCTTTTATGAAGAAAAGTATGGTATCGAGCCTCATTTCAGAGGTTACATAAAGTCGTATCAGCAATGCCTTGGCTTTGTCATACAAACCTTTTTCCTTCGATATCTATTATCTGCATCAGGTGGGGAGAAAAGGGCAGCTTGTGTTGGAGCAGTTGTGATGGCACTGGCTACCTTGTGCGAGGTTTACGCATCTTTCAATATATTTGCCTTGTGCGTTTGCCCACTAATTGCAGCATCAGTGGGAATGATTAGTGTTTCACTTCGATCTTTGACGACGCTTGAGGCTCACAAGGACTCTTTGGGATCTGTTTTAGCCGCACTAGATGTGCTCTCAAATGCGCTTTCAGTCACTGTGCCTTTCTATCGAACGTTTTTGTTCAATGTAATTGCGGATAATGATGATGATGCAGATATGATAGGTGATCCAACTCCTGAAAGATGGCTCATGTCATCTTTTATCCATTGGACAGTATTTGCCATCATCATTACTTGTCTCCTCCTTCGACCGCCATCATCTGCTAAAAAGATCAAGGTTGATGATACGAAGAAGAGAAGATAGTTTGATGTATGTATTGTAGATGCTAATAAATATAACAATGCTATCCCGAAAAGGGTTGTCGGAAGAAGGTGAAGAGCTTTTGCCCAGCCTTTTGTCCTGCAAGAAGTTTCAACTTTTCTCTCGACATTTCAGCCAACTCTGCAATCGAGTCGCATTCTTTCATAATATTCCGGGCATTGTGACTTGTCACTCCTGGCAGTCGAAGTAACATTTGCACCGCAGCTTCATTTGCTCCATCACCTTCGTCATCGTCTTCATTGTAACAGCCTCCAGGACCACCACCCAGAAGTTCATCCATTGCATCATTCGTGCCAATTTCAATTGCTTTGTCGACATCTACTTCCTGGTGGTTACGCTTCAACTTCTTGAAGACCTTCAAAGTTTCATGAGGCGAACGAGACCACAATATGCGCAGCATTGGAAATGCCGTGACTAAAATACAAAGCTTGCTGGTAATGCTATTCTTTCTGATTTCGCCACCAAGGTCATTTGCATTTTGTAGCTGGAAAGTTTTATCAGGATCAAACTCTAGCAACAAGATTGGTATCTTGTAATACTTTGCCATCTTTTCAGCCTGTTCTTTGAGGCGGCTACTGTTGTCCATACTCTGATAGAAGTCACTTATACTCTTCCTCTCGACACAATGCACGTCGCTCAGAATGTAGTCACCGACAATCAGCGTGGCAGGAGCGATCCGCATCATACCCTGGTGAAGTACAGAAGGCAGCTTTGCTCGAAACTCGCGTACATCTACAGCAATGTCCCTCCTCTCCTTTGTAATGTTCTGCTTTCCTCGTCCAGTGCGAGTGTCCATAGACAAGGGGAGAGTCCCGCCGGCATACGATCCCCCAACCCCGCCATGAGATTGTTGCATCTCTTGTGTAGAAAAGGTGTTAAAGGTTGACGACACTAACGACGGCATTCTCTTCTTATAATCAATCAGACGATTGAATGATTCTGTTTCTCTCTCGAGCATCTTGGTGAAGCCAATTTCTTCAGCACAAGATTCGTATAAAAGAAAGAACACTTGCAAACGCTTCTTTTCATCCTCCGACGTTGACGCCATTGTATTTGCATATATTTCAAGTGTTCGGATAAAACTAGGATCCGAGTCATACATAATCACAGTGTCTGGCTGAAGATCCTGAAGCAATAAAGCTGCTTCACCTTCTTCTATCTGTGAGAATGCTCTGATAAATAGACTCATACCTTCGATCGGATCAACCTTGAACATACGCTCATCCTCGTCTTCTGACGAGCAGCTCATTGTAGAGGAGTCGTCCGATTCATCGTTGTATGTCTGCGGTTGCGCATCTGGCAATCTAGATGCTTCTATTTTCTCTTCAAACAAAGCCTGGTCTTCATACAAATCAGCATTAGTACGGCCTCGAGATTTCTCCTCAGCAATTTTCCTGCGTTTCCTCTGCGAAGCCGCCAGGTTTTTATGTCGCATTGCAAAGTCCACTTCTTGCATATGAGCGTGAGCTGTGTTGCCATCACGTGGGAAGATGGTATTGCGAACAACAGGTTCCTCCTCGTATAACAAACGCTGTTCTCCAGACAACGACTTGAGGCCTCCTTCCATGGAGTTGAGAAGGGATCTTGTCTTTTCATTTGCTCTTTCGAGGAACCTCAACCATTTGGTTGCCATTGCCCGCTTACCGCCCTCCACTAAGTATTCCCGAACTGATTTGAGAGCTCGTTCATCTTTGACCATGAGTAACACATTATTCGACCGTGTAGCCATAAATGACTTATTTTCAGCTTCTTCGGAATCTCGTACCTTCTTTTCCCAACGATTTTCTATTTCAGTCAATACTTGCTGCAGCAAAGATTCCTTCATATTCTCTTCTAACACAGTAATCAACTTCCCTTTCTGCGACACGCGATACACTCTCTCCTTTGCAATACGAAACACGTTTTCTCCGCTATATTCACCAATCCACAGAGAGGGTTCCATGCTCACCGCATTCATTGCCTTGATCCCTTGGAGAAAGTTCAAGAAATCAATTGAGTCGTAATGAATCAAATGGTGGAATAGCTGTCGTAACTTTCCCAAGTCTTTGACAAGCTGCTTCACCTTGAAGCTGAGACGATGCCAGTCCCCGTCAAGTTGTCGTGAGATGACCCGATCGAAATTGGTGGTGATACACTGCTCCAGACTAATGGAAAAATCATTTTTTGAATCATCGGATCTCTTGCCTATTTTGCCCACATTTGTGTAATCATTCTTCTTTCTTTTCTTACTGCTGTCACCTCCACCAAGAAAAACAGAGAAATCCACCATTGGGCTCTTGGCCTTCAACTCTCTCATGACCGCTCTCACAGCCATCTTCAAATGATCTTGTATATCTTTCATACTTGGTGTGAGAGATTGATGCAGCTCCTCGACTATTGGTGGATTCACTTCCAACTCTTCTGCCACAGCAGAGTGAAAACGTGGAAACAAGTATATATTCGGCACCTGTAGCGCTTTCAGAATCTTTTCCGTCTTTGCAAATCCTGCCACTAAACTCGTCGCGTTGTCAGTAAATGCCTTGATGAATCCATGATTATTTTGGCTGCCACATCCAGCCGAAGAACTTGAATTCTCCATAAAGTACTTTTGACTACGAAATATCCTCAAAATAAAAGCCTCCGTAGAAGTCTCATCCACATTCTCCGCATGCGCTACCAACATTCCATCAATAGCCTTGGCATTCGCAGTTCCATTCAGCAAATCCACAATCAATATCCGACTGGTAATCACGAATACCCCCCCTCGAGCATACTTTACTGCACGTTCTTCACTCTGCCCAGCTTCATTTGTGATTAGTGTGGGTAATTGATCCGGGGGGCATCCCCAGGATGACAACGTAGAAAAGAGAACTTGACGTTCATTGTCGCGTAGATTGAGAACAAATATTAGCGGTGGCTTTTTTGGTTGTTTCTTCGTTGGAGCATGTTGCACTTTGCATTCCATGTCGTCATCTCCCGGATACTTGGGTGGAGGCAACGATGCACTGGCATGTGCAGCCTCTGCTACAGAATCGTCCTCGTCATCGTCTTCAACTCCATTGCACTCTGGATCACCATAATATCTTACAAAGGCAGCCAATAGACTCAGCCAGCCCAATCCTCGACCCAGCACTACCAAGCCATCTTGAGCGTAGAGTTCTGAAAATGCCTCTGAGAGAAAGGATGGCAGTTGCGAATGCGGGTGGTTGTTTAGAAGCGAGGAGGAGGGAGAATTTTGTGAGGCAGGTTTTGCATCATCATCATCGGCATCGAGTTTTCGCTTTTTGCTCTTTCTGTTTTTCGTAGCTGCTGCGGGAGCATCTACGTCGATTATTTCAATGTCATTCTGTTCACCAGTCTTCATCTTCACGCTCTGATTAATGCTGGCAATAGACATATCTGCCACACCTCTATCACTGATAAAACAGATCGGAAGAGCAAAGTCGGCAAGTGCAATTCTAAGTACTGATTCCTACTTTAAATGGAGACGCGGTCAGACACACCAGAAAGAAATGTTGCCACGGTGTAAGCCTCTCTCATCACAACATAAAAAGCAGGCAAAGCGCCTCGCGCCTCGCGCCTCACGATGACTTCCGCCTGCCCAGCCCGTTGACCCTCATCGCCTTTAGGGTGCCAATATATCATAACACAGCCGCAAGCCTATTCTCCTGCAATAAGTAGAAGTTGCAAATAGGAGAGAGGTAGCGGTATGCCCTGCTGGCGGCATAAAACGTTACTGGTAAGTGCAGTCATCTGGCTGAGCATTCAAGCAGTGCTGCTTCATCGCTTCAACATCCACTTGGCGGCAACACCAGAGCCACACACATTTCGACAACAGAATCATACTCGAGAACAAAAACATGGTCTCGACGGCCGCCTCTCAAAGTACAACCTCACTTTGTCCATGATGCATCAAACGAAAAAGACAAGTGTGCCCGATGATAATCGATTGATCGCCTTTCTACACATAGGCAAGACTTCGGGATCAACAATATCAGTCAACATTCGACGAGGGTGCCATGATTGTTGCATGCAATCTTGCAGTGGAAGAATAGATGGATGGACACAAAACGAAACAATTGCATCACAACGTATACAAAGCTATTATCACAGAGAATTCATTCCACAGGACAAACTTGACCAAATTACGACTATAGTTACAGCAGTGAGAAATCCAATAACAAGATTCATATCAGCATTTGCCTACGAGCATCCACTTAATTCTCGTGCCACCAAGTTAACCCACAGGAGGCAAGTGTGGGAACAATTCAGTTGCTTTCCAAAAATATCGCACCTCGTCAAGGCGGCGATGGGACAAGCCGAGATACGCTGGAACAAGGCACACATGAATGCATTGCGGGAGCAAGCGAAGCAAGTCAACACTGTTCAATTTGGTAAGCGTTATTCACGTCCCAAAAGTATACAAGAAGTGGTCCAACCTATCAACTGCGCAGAGCTGGCCATGATGGCGTTTGGTATGAACGAGACATCAATGGAGATAAAGCAGTCAGTTGTGAATGGATCACATCCTTTCGTGAATCACATGACGTTTGACTATCGACAATATTATCAGAGTATGCCTCCAGCGAAGGAGCTATTTGTCTTGCGGCAAGAAAGTTTATGGAAGGACTGGAAACATGTGAATTTCTTGCTTGGTAAAGACAATCCCAAGTATCAAAACTGGCCCGCCGTACCACCGTTTCAAAGAGTGGAGAGGAATGTGTCACATCAATATGCATCGCAAGAACGATGGAAGCTTCAAGATATGCAGGAGCAACATTGGCTTTGTCACTTGCTACGCGACGAAATTCGTACGTATCTGATGATTATCATGCGGGCTGTCAATTTGAACGAGGATGATTTGAGTAATGCAGTGAGTGATGTGGATAGGATATGCAGTGGTAGTGGTAGTGTAGAATAATGAGCACTCAGCATGCAAGCACAAGCATGAAGTTGGCAATTCAAAGATTATTTTACCCTATCGGCGCACCCTCAGCTTTGGTAACAACGAGTCAGTTTGAAGACGGGAGCACAAGATTCATATCTTTCATCCACATCTCGGGATTAGCTTTGAGAAGAAGGAACATACAGCTCATGTAACCAGCATTCTCTTGATCACTATGCTCGATAAGAAGTTCAATCGGCAACTCGTCATTCACATTCCTTTCACCTACTGGTGCAGTGGGATACGTCTGAGTGAAAAGCAACTCAATCACGCCATAATTCGCAGCACGACACGCGCAATGAAGAGGTGTATCACCGCGGTTGTTTGTGGCACGAAGGCTCCTAATGTTAAGATCAACCAAGTATTTGACAACGTCGGGTTGGTACCTTTCGCATGCAACGTGTAAAGGCAAGTATCCTTCGTTGTTGGGAATTAGAAGCGTAGCAGGATCAGCTTGCGCCAATAGCTTGATAGAACCCAATGGGGCAACGTCAAGAAGGGCTCTGTGAAGTGGTAGCAAGCCGTCTTCATCTTGAGTAAAGATGAGCCGAGGATCACTGGCTTGGGCGGCATATTCGAATTGAGCGATTAGAAAGCCTTCTACCTCTTCGTCGAATTCACTTCTGTCGATAGTTTCTCTGAAAGTTTGTTCAGCAGTGACAATCGCCTCAGGATAGGCATCGTACAACGATTTGATCACTTCGAGAACAGCGATCAAGTTCGAGTCATTTGTTCGTCTGCATGCCATGAATAATGGAAAGTTACTTCTGTATACCTGTGACGCCACACCATGATCGACTCTCAACAGTGCCTTTACCATTTCGACAGCTGCCTCAGGGGATAAATCCAATATGGAAACAGCATGATGGATCGGAAATGTGCCGCGTCTACTTTCACCACTGATTGCATCAGGATGCATGTCAAGAATGCATTTGACGACGGGTGAATTGCCTCCAAGACAAGCGAGGTGGAGAGGCTGTAGGCCATTTGCATCGTGCTCAAGTACGAGCTCCGGCAAAGCTTGGATGACTACGCGGCAGATTTCAGCTGCTCTTGGGATTTCCGTCCTGGCAACTAGATGAAGGAGCGACCCAGCGTCAATTCTCATTCTACGCATCGCCTCTGGGTACTTGTAAAGAAGTAGCTCCAACACGACCAAGGCAACTCTATCATCAACTTCTTGTGACATCAACAGACTACGAACCGTCCTACGAACCAATGTCGGCACAGCTTCATCTTCTTGACGATCAGAGTATGGATATGCCTCGATGAGCAAGCAGCAAAATTTGGGAGAACGATGATCAACAAGCGCGTACTCAATCGGAAGAAGTCCCTGCTGCGTGCAGCGCTTCCTCGCAGATTCCGGGCACGTGTCAAGGATAAACTTTAAAATCTTCTCTGAGATTGTATCATCAAGCTCTTCATTCATGCACAAGCGAAGCAAAGGGGTCAGTCCAGCTCTATCTTGTGCCACCAGCGCCCCCGGAATGCCTTCAATCACGCACCGAACAATATCGATGGTTGCGTTCTTGTTTGAGCATAAAGCATGGAGTGGAGTATATCCGTACGGAGCGATATAGCCGGTTGGGACAGGAAAGCGTCGCATTAAGAATTGGACCATTCCATGCGTCACTCGTTTATTAAAGCAGGTAGCGAGGTGAAGGGTATCATATAAATAGTAGTCAATGGTGTGCGTGTGCTCAAGATGAGACAATCTTGCGAAAAGGCCTTGCTCTGTGAGAGAGTCAGACAGACAGAAGGCAATCAGTTCCGAAAGAGTGGCCTGCTGCTGTTCAGAGGGAATGTGCGCATCCTCGTTGGGGATCGTTGCGGAGTTATTCGCTCCTGCCGTGGTAGTTGCGCCGACAGTATTGGAAGAGGAAGTCGATGTGATCGCAGCTGGTTCGTCTACATCTACATTCGATCCGCCAGACAGCTGCAACAAAGCAGCGCTCTCATCGTTGCCATTCATCTGTCGTCGTTAATAATAATGAAAGGTAACCTCGTTGCTAGTTGTCTCCCAGAGAGCTGCCGTTGATCACTCGTTCTACTTAAGTCTAGTAGAGGTAGTCAGTATGGAGGCCCACGAAGGAATTAGTACATTAGGTACCGGTTATTGTGACACACGACAAGGAAGATTTGCTGAGAGAAGAGAGAACTTGTACATAGGGGTTGCCCCTTCAGAGATAAATACTAGTTGCAGTTCATTGCAATGGTGTTGTCGATGTACAAACTATATATTTGACTCATCCATAAGCATTCATGAAGATATCTCTAGCAGCCACCGCTACTCTCCTTCATTTCGCTGTTCCATTCGCTTCAGCGTGGACCACCATCCTCCCATCAACCACTGTCCACTCTTCATCATCATCTCCACTCTCCAACGCAATCCTTCCACTCTTCACGTTGGTCTCAACATTGAGAACACAGACCCAAACGAGAAAAGTGTAACCATGGTGGAAGTCGGCCCTGCTCTCAACTTGAATCGACACCTCAAGAGAATTACCTCTCTCATCACATCCGTGGCTGGCTTGATCGTCACCCTTGCGGCTATTTCAACTCAGCCTGTCATGACATTACTCGGTGGATCGATCTCATCTACCATTGCATGGATCATTACACTCGCTGCAATTTACTATGCAACCACCATTGGTTTCGGGTGGGTCATAGTCGTCTTCTCCCTTTTCTGTGCATCAATTGGAGTCATGGGCCCTCCAATTACATTCCTTCAATCGCTTATTGGACCAACTCTTCCCGAGCCACGTGTGGAATATGTGGATCCCAATTATGTAGCAAAGTCAGCACCCAAGAAAAATTTGTTGGCCAGGATTCAAAATTCCATTGGTCGTCTTCCCTTTCGTATCATTTTGTTTATTCTTGCAATTACGGATACCATTTTGAGTACAACATTTTTTGAGGAGGGGAAACATAAACGAAATCGGTTTTGGGACTTGCTGTTTGAAGAGAAGGAAGAATTTTATGATTATGAGCAAGTCTACGGAGGCAAAGTTGTGAATAATCATCCGGATGAGCTGTGGATTTATATCAATGGAATTAATTGTTACCTGGAGGATGGAAAGGAAGAGTGTATGAAGATGTACAAAATGTTCGGTAGACCTGTGAAACTACTTCACAATCCGACTGATGGAACTTTTCTGGATATCATGGAGTGTATGATGGGTAAGACTGGATTGCTCAGACATTGTTTCACGCGCCCGAGGGATTTTCTGAAGAAAGTACTTGGTAAAGAGATGAAGAAGGATGATTATAAGAAGATTGTTTTGGTGGCACATAGTCAGGGTACGATCATTACTGGCAATGTTATTGCTGACTTTAATGATATTGTCGATGGTACAACGAAGGGCAATGAAGAGGATAGAGCAGCTTTGAAGAATAACATGAGCAAGATGGAGGTATATATGCTTGCAAGTGCTGCTCATTACGTGTCTGGCAAGCATGTGAGCCATCTTGAATGTCTTTCGAACCGAGGAGACTTTGTAGCGTTTTTTGGTCACCTCTTTCCAAAGATCTTGAAACCTTTTTGGTTGAACACAAGACGTGCTGGAATACATTATGAGGATTGCAACGATCATGTTGAGAAGTCTGCCTGGGGCCACTTACTAGATCTTCACTATTTGACTCCTATTGAGGAAGGATCCTTTCCTGGTAGCAAGTTGGCCACATCCTACTTGTTGAGGAAGCCGAAAGACGAGAGTGCAAGTGAGACTTCCAAGTTGCTCTCTTAGCTTCATTCAATCTTACAGATTGTCTTTGAGACGAGCTGAACAACAACTTCATGTGCGCTGGGGGACAAGAATCGACAATAAATTTTGATGTGAATTTGACACTTTTTACTCAGCTACAAAGGAAGAACCACCGTGCTTCCCAACGAAAAAGAAGAAGCTCAAACGTATTATCTCTAGGATAGTATAAATGCATACTACAATCGATTCATTTATCAAATCATTCTTTCTATTCATCTACTACTTGCCACATGCATATGCCTCGCATATTCCTAAGCACTTTCCACAGCCGCCGCTTTTTGGTTCTTGCTCTTGCGTCGCTTGTAACACTTCAGTAACAGCTTCTCAATGTTACGAAGTCTACGTTCGATGCCACCCAAACGTGTTTCAAGGATATCAACAGAGTCAGACATGGCATCAACACGGTCGTTCACATCGAGAGGAGCTTCGTTGTTGACTTCTTCATGACCACTCTTGAATGTATCGGCGGTATCCTTTCTGTTCCTGTTGCCGTCATCTAGGTCTAGGGCAGACAAGCGTGCCTCAACCTGAAGGATGCACTCGGCAAGCTTGACAATATCTTTTTTCGTTTCTTCAATACCGTTGTCGCTTCTTTCAGCAATAGTGTCAGCATATGTATTGCTTGCTTGGATCAAGTTGGTCATTGTGTTCATCATCTTTGCACACTGTTGAAGGGATGCAGCTTGAAGAGAATGAGAATCCACGCCGTCAGCGTCAGTTTCTACTTCTACTTGTGCAGTCGACGAAGCATTGGACGACTGTCTTTGCCACTCACACTCTGGGACTTCCCACGAGGAAGTCATCATATCATTAGCCATGATAATCTGTTGAGCTGCGTGGTGATGAATTAGCTTGAAAGTGGAGAGTCGGCAAGAGGCGAAGGTCTCCTCTGCCATCAGTATTCTCACTTACGTACATCTCGTTATGTATGTGGTATCGCTTTGCCTTGCTCTCTCTCGAGGCTACGCAGGCAACAAGCTCATTGCTCATTTTTTCCATCCGGAAACATCACAGCTTGTCAACGACGCTAGCAATCAAATCAACACCCGAACAAATAGAAAAAATCATCATCATGGTGCATAATAATCTTCCAGCTGCTGCTCCTGACACAGCCGGCGACCAGACACCTCCCGCCGCCCCCTCCTTGAACGAAAGTGAAGTTGCCGTTGCCGGTGGTGCTCCAACCGCTGCCGCAGCTGGCGATGATGCCGCTGGTGAAGTTGCAGCTGGCCTTGCCAACCCAGTTGTTCTCACCGCTGATCGTCGTCCGGGTGGAAATGATTACCTCACCCCATCGTCGTTAGGACTACAAATGGTTCGAAACGACGAACGCTACAACCAGAAAATTTTGGATCTGGCTGGTCAATGCTTTGGTGCAATTAATCAACTGAATGAAAAAGTTGACGATAATCATCAGCGTAATAATCAAAGAATGGACAATATTCAGGGTAGTTTGGTAAAGTTGCAAGAGACTTCTGACCGCAAATTTGAAGAATTGCTTGAACGTCTTGTGCTCTTAGAGAAGAGATGTGACAATGGCAACTTGGACGCCAAAGTCAAAGGCACGGCTTCCCAGAAGAAGTCTGAGAAGCCAGCCCCGCCCGTCACGAGGTCCTCAACCTCACGCGCAAAGGAATCGACTCCTGCGAGAAGGACCGGAAGAAAATTGGCTCGTAGCAATGGAAAGTAAAAGCGGTGCTAGCTGGGGAAATAGATGATGTATATTATATGTGCTGCTGTTTGTTGTGCATTGTACTGTTGGGGTTGAAGTGCGATGTATAGATTATAGAGTTGAAGTCTATAGATAAAATTTTTACCATATTGCTGTGTACCCTCTCGATTGCTGCTCCTACTGAGTTTTGACACGAGACAGGCTTGATATTTGGAGAAGTTTATTCCATTCAGAGAAAGGCACGGATGCGGATGGGCAAGGACGGTGCAATAGTGTTTGACTCTATTTATTATAGGGCGTGTTCGAGCACGAGCACGAGCTCAGGAAAAGCTCGGATGAGTAAGCGGCATATTTCAGCGGCTCTTGAAATATTCTGACTGGCAACCTTGTGAAGAAGGGGCCAATCGCTAATTCTTAGGCGACATGCATCCTCGGATCAGGACACTTGTCGAGAAGCAGATTCAACACGGCCAAGGCAACGCTGTCGTCAACGTTTGGTGAAAACAGAACATGAAAGTCCTGGAATGCCTTTCACTTCATGATGAGTGGAGTCTGGACAAGCAGCAAAACTTGGGAGAGCATGTATGCCACGAAAAATGAATTGGCAGAAATCCATGCGTGCAGCACTTCGCAGTTTCCGCCAGTGCAAGAAACAACGTAAACACGGTGAGTTTTAGGTAGGTGTAGGTACAATTTATGTACGACACAGCAGCAGCAGGTATGCAGGGTATGGTACCATACTTCGTCCAGAAAATGAAAATAATAAACGCAGAAACGTGTTAATGCCAACCACCCTTCCATCAAACACCAGGCTACTCAGCGAATTGGAATTGTCAACTCGTCATCTCTACCTCCGTATGTATGTGCTAGTGCTTCAGTCCTGTCAATGCACTTCATCATTCACATAGGAAATTAGGCACATAATCTCTTCGGTCATCAAATGCTTAATCTCTCCCAGCTTCTACTATCCCTGATCCCTGCCTTGATTATCTACAGCATTTAGATCAATGGAGCCGGCTGAGACTCTCTTGTCAGCGAAGGTAGATTTTGTTATTTGGGCAGTTTGTGGATATTTGTTGTTAATATTGGGTAATAACTATCAGGTTGAGGAAATAATAGAAAACTTTTAGTCGAGTCAAAACCAGTGATCATTTCCAGGTGGACCCTTGTGGTGTCAGCGAGTTTAGCGAGCCGTATCTTCCTACACCTAAACCTACCGTCCAGCTCAAAAAATCGAAGAACAATTAGATCGGCACTTCAACATACCAACCACTTCCTCTCTCATAAAACGCCACTACCATCACAGCAAAACAACATTCAATACAATCATGTTCACCAAGGTCATCTCACTCACCCTACTCGCCGTCTCCGCCCAAGGATTCGCGCCAATCGCCCCCAACTCCGCCGCTACAAGGCCAAAGACCTCCCTCGCATTCACCGTGACAATAGTCAAGGATGGCGCCGAAAACCAAACAATTGAATGTGCACCTAACACTTACATCCTCGACGCAGCCGAACTGCAGGGCGTACAGACTCCCTACAGTTGTCGTGCGGGAGCATGTAGTTCATGTGCGTCGTTATTAATTGATGGAGAAATTGACCAATCAGGACAGCTATTTCTGGATGACGATAAGGTTGATAAGGGTTGGTTGCTAAGTTGTGTTGCTTATCCCAAGAGTGATTGCACGATTAAGATTGATTGTGAGGATGAATTTTACCAATCGTAAGTGGTGAGTTTACTACTGGAGTAGTGATTGGGACGGCGTAGTTCATGTGACGATTCATTGGCTGATGCCGGCCTGTTGTTTCATAGCCTCTTTATTGGTGGGTGTGTTGCATCGACTGGAATACCTTACATACATAATCTACTCGAGAAATTTGCTCCAGTGTAAACTTAAGAAACTGAGCAACTATCAACATCAATTCCACCTAACCTCACGTGTGGGCGATGGTTTGTAGAGACTTCAACAGTTGGCGGCAGACCAGACTTTGAAAGCATTTCTATCCCCTTGCTATAAAATGTCAGCCGGCCTTTCAGTTACTCAGCCAGTCATCAATTCAACCAGCATTGGCATTGTAAACTCCGTCGACAGCCAAGCCAATCTGCACTCAGTTAGTTCCTACCCCAATAGTAGCTAAGATTGCTCTCATATAGTACTAGCCAGCCATCGAGCAACTCGGTCATTCACCTAGCGATAAAGCATGAAGATTCATAATCATTTATCATAGATATTGTAGCGTACGTTAGGTTAGAGGCTACAGCAGAATGACTAAGGGTTAGGTAAAGTAGGTGCACCACAATGATCCGCGTGTAGTAAAAACAATGCGCCATATGTAGTACATCTCTATTTGCAAGAGAGTAAGAAGCACAATATCTAGCGCCAGTTACCAAAGCTATCTTGGTGTCAGTCGGTCTGAAGGCAGGCTGTGAGCTTATTTCCTACTCTTGGGCTGAGACAGAAGGTTCTGATCGATAGTCGATAGCTGTCGATTAGTAGGCGAGTGAAAGCAGGTTCTGATTTGTGATTTACGATCATTTTCATTCGAGCTGAAATCACAACGCATCATTCAAGCGACAAGCGACACCAACAACCAACAGCTCCGCTGCTTGGTATTGTACAATATCATCATGTCGTTCAATCCAAAAGGAAAGAATCCACCATCATCTCGCGAAGCCGAAGTGCTGGAAAGACAGCGGCTAATGGCAACCCGTTTGAAAAATACAAACAAAGCAAAGCCGCCGCCTCCTCCATCAAAAGCGACGACGTGCAGTATTTGCAAACGTTCTAATTTCAAGACAGCCAAAGAGGCAGCCGAGCATGAAAAACAATGCAGAACGAAGAAACTATCATCTGTAAAGACAAAAGGTGCGGGTACGACAACAAATCCAATTCTTATTGGCGGTGAAATCACCGCAGAGATGGCACTAGAGCACGCTCGTAGACGAGCTGCTGCGAGGCGTAATACCCAACAACCTACTTCCGTGATGAAGAATGATAATGAAAAGAAACCGGCAGCAAAGCCACCCTCTAGTAGCAGCAAAACGAAGCGACCTACGGTAAGACGCACAACTTCCTCTCTAGCAGCAACAAGCAATAGAACGACCAAGGTGGCATCATCGAGTCAATCAGCACAATCATCTGCAGCAGGGTCTCTCTCTTCACTCCTCATGTCCAATGCAGACACTGCCAAATACATGAAACCAAATGCACCCAAATTGCTTCAACATTACAATAAAATTGAACCAAATGATTACTGGAAAAACATTAGAGACTGGGATTTTCTTGGAGAATTGAATGACAAAATGGGGAATAATTCTTATGGCAAACGAATAAACCGCGATGGTAATAGTGATGGTCATGCAACAACAAAGCCACTTCCAGATACGTTTGACTCATACCGTCAATACTGTGCTTTGTGGGCACCACTCTGCCTCGAGGAGGCACGTGCACAATTATTATCCGAGGCGATATCCGACATTCCGTACTGGAGAAGTAAGCCTGAAAAATCACCCATCAAGGTGTTCCTACAGCCATTGAAGAAGGATTTGGATGGTTCATCGGAGAATATGGGAGTTCAGGTGAAGAATGTGTTGACGGATAACTACAAGGATAGATCGTTCATTGCAAATGATATTGTACTGTTGCTGAAGAAGGAGTCAAGTGTTTGGGAGGCATCCAAGGGTAACTTATACAAACCAGATGCAGCGGCGCAAAAGCCACCATCAGTGCAAACAAAAGATACAGGCAGACTTTTGGGTCTAGTAGGACATATTGAATATTCAAGAAGATCGACTGAAGGGATCACTATACAGGTTTCTCGAAAATTGTGGTCACAAATTGGCTCGCAGGAGATGACTCTGGTCAAGTTAGGATCCAACATCACTGCATTGAGAGAATTCACTGCCCTCTGTCGCATGGACAGCATTCCTTTGTTAGATTATATCCTAGGTTCAAAAATGTCTCATTATTCACCAGTGCGATTGAAGAAGAAGCGAAAGTTGAATGCCGACGTCAATGATGATGGTGGCGATGGAGGCAATGACAATGTTACGGATGCAACTTCAAGGGAAAAGCTTGCCAAGAAGGAAATTCTTTCAAAGATGGGAGGCTCATCTGCATTGGGCAAGGGATTTGCTGATCATGCTAGTCACAAGTACAATATATCACAGCTGGGTGCCATTGCTGCTTCTGCGCAGGAATATGGAGGTGGCGGTTTTACTCTAATCAAGGGGTGAGTGTTACGACGGTCAATATCACCTTTTGTCATATCTGCCAGTCGTCTCTCATTTACTACTTGATTGTAAACAATTCTTCAGCCCACCAGGGACGGGAAAGACTACCACACTGTGCGCGCTAATTAATGCCCTCCACATTCGGCAAATGAATCATTACTTCGGTGAAGTGAAGAAGCTCGCAGAGTCATTTGATGCTGTAGTAGGAAAGCGAGCAACCCTCTCTTTATCTGGTGCTGCTAAGAAAAGACCACGAATTTTGGTATGCGCACCTAGCAATGCTGCAGTGGACAACGTCATCATGAAAATAATGGAAGATGGATTTGTAGATGGAAATGGCTGTAGATACAACCCTTCCATCGTGAGAGTTGGTGTTGGTCAGAGCGCATCAGTACGAGATGTTTGCCTTGGCGAAAAAGTAGACAATTATATGACTGAAGCAATGGATGTGACCAAGCTTGACAATACAATAGAAGGATACAAATCAGAATGTCGGCGAATACACTCTGATATAGTCAAGCTGCGAGAACGCATGACAGCGATGAAGAAAGCCACTCCTTACCCGCTTGCAAAAGAGTGGGAAGTCCGCATTGATGAGAATGCATGCCGTGTCTTCTATGTGAATCACAAGGTGAGCAAGATTCAAAGACTGTTGATTGATTTCTTTCATTCACAAAGACTAACAAATTGACTCTTCTTATATTCAAGGATAAAAGAACAACCTTTGAGTGTCCGCCTCCACCAGAGGAGGGACAACGCCACTTTCATGTCACTGCAATGCCTGAGTACAAGTCGTTTTTAAGTCAGGTTGTCAAGCTAGTGGAAAGGTACAATAACCTATCAACGAAGGCAGAGCGGTACATGCTGTGCCAGGATGTAGCAAACGAATCAAAAGGAGGGACAAAGTCTCATGCTATGAACACTACCCGCCAACAACTCGAGTGCCACATTTTAGACTCCGTGCATATCGTAATGACTACACTCGGAACAGCAGGAAATCGGGCATTAGAGGCATGCAATAAATTTGAAGTTGTCGTTATAGACGAGGCTGCTCAAAGTGTTGAACCGTCAACTCTTGCGGGGTTACAGTTGGGGAGCTCTCACGCGATCCTCGTTGGAGATCCACAGCAGCTCCCTGCCACAATATTTTCCATGTCTGGAAGGAATACCAAGTTTGATAGAAGTCTTTTCCAGCGGTTGGAAGAAGCCGGACATGAAGTGCACATGCTGAACACGCAGTATCGCATGCATCCCAGTATATCAGATTTTCCAAGGAGAATTTTCTACGACGGGAAGCTACTTGATGGGCCAAATGTCAAAAACCCAGAGTATGGCAATCCATTGAAAAATGTCATATTTCAGAAATTTCATTCATTTGAGCCGTTCACTGTCTTAGACTTGGAATCTACAGAAGAACGTGGCGGCACAAGTCTATCCAATACAACTGAGGCGCAATTTGCACTGCACCTCTTCAACAATCTGAAGACTGCAACTGGGGGTCTTTCCACCAAGTCGCGGGTTGCTGTCATAACACCTTATGCTCAGCAAGCAGCACTTCTACGTCGTACATTTGCAAATAGCATCGGCACTGGCTATGAGCGATTTGTTGAAGTAAACACAGTTGATGCATTTCAAGGCAGAGAGGCGAACATAGTTATCTTTTCTTGCGTCAGAGCAGCTGGTTCAAAAGGAATCGGCTTTCTTAGCGATGTGAGACGAATGAATGTGGCTCTGACAAGAGCGAAGAATTTTCTATTTGTTATAGCTCGTTGCTCTTCTATTGTTGTGAATCCATATTGGAGAGACCTTGTTGATCACGCTCAGGAAACAGATGCTGTCGTCAAGGTGCCCTTCAATCGCCATGGTCAATCATTCACATTTCCAGAGTTGACGACTTTGAAATCATCAACAAACGATGCAAGTGTACAAACCGCGATGAATGCACTGTCAAGTCTATCGAAGAGATCATGACCGGATTGATACTTAGCGTTTAATCTTGGCAGTCTGGAATAAAGAACAATAATTGGTAGACTAAACTAAATTATTCACCTCTTCTACTCAATCTCGTCAATACATCAATGCTTCGAGGCGACAAGGATTTGGAATCGAATGGCTTGAGAAGCAGACAAACCCACATTCTCTACGAGTTTCTCCATGAAAGTCGTGTCGCCTGCTTTGCCAACGATAGATAAAAGTGACGAAACGCCAGCAGATACAAATTTGGGGAGGTATTCTTCTAAAGCACATTCTTTGAGAAGATCTTCCAGTCCATCAGTTGTTGCTTCCTCAAGCGCTGCAGGGCTGTCAGCCGTTGTTTCTGTTTCAGGTGAGACGACTCCTGGTAGTGTATCCCAGGATTTCTCTCCAGTCATTTGATTCAGATACAACGATCTTCCTCTAGCCTTTAGTAAAGCCCACCCCGGAGGAAGGCTAGAAGTTGGGTTCTCAGTTTGTTCCTGCTGTTGTGGCTGCTGCTGGCAGGCTTGAGCCTCCCCATCTTTTACATGGTTGATGGGGAGTGGTGCCACCTGCGGAGATGGAGAGGGAGACACGGTGGTATCTGAATTCTTCTTTCTGACGATCTTGAATTTCCGTACTCTGTCCTTGTTCAAACTAACGTCAGATATTTGCGTAATTTCTTTGCCATTAACTGTAACAAGACGATCACCGATTTCGATTTGTTCTTTCACAGCACAAACTTCGTTGACTTTAATAATTGTAACCCCACCCAATGACGGATTCGGCCTGATAGTGAATCCAAGTTTGCCAGGAGGCGCATCTAAGAAGAATATTGTTTCATCGTCCGCGACGGGAGTCTCAACTGTTGAGGGCAGAGTCTTTGCTCTCTTCTCAGAACCGGGCAACTTGTTTCCATCACCTACCTCATCGTTGTTGCGTTTGCCCGCTGCCTTCGTCGTGCAGATTTCACTCTTCACCACAGCCTTAGTAGGCGATGTCTGTTCCTTCATGGGAGCATCGGTTCCGCTATCCTTCTTGCGATCTTCCTCTTCTTCTTCATCGTCGTCAGAGTCATCAATTACGATAATTTCATTTTTTGCTTTGGCTGCGGCAATATTTCTCGCGATCCTTTCCTGTTCAGTGATTGATTCACCAATACACACCTCATCTTCGTCTGCAATAGATTTCACCTTAGTGATGTTGGCATCAATTTCCTTGTGCGCATCCTCACACATGTACGAATTGTCACTGGACCTTTGATCCAGCTTAGTAGCAGCCTTGCCAATCTCTGCATACAATTCTTCTTCAATAGATTCTTTAACACAGAACCGAAAGACACGAACACTGTTCTCTTGGCCCATCCGCACAGCTCGCCCAATGGCCTGCTTCTCGAGTGTAGCGCCGTGTTCAGCAGAGGCTCCTGAAGGATCCAACAGAACAACGTTGGTGGCACATTGGAGGTTGGCACCCGATGCCTTTGCTTGAGCTGATAGCAGCAAAATAGATGTCTCACCAGTCGTGAAGTCAGTGATGGCTTGTGACATGGCTCGACTTGAACCGTCACAAAAGGATACGCTCAGACCCAGACCACATTTCTTCAAACTCTTGTGAACCAGTGACAAAGTATCATGCCAATAGGAGAAGACGATTGTCCTTTCATTCGCTTCTTGGATTTTTCTCAAGTGCAAGATAAGTGCGGCGGATTTCGAACCATGTCGGTCAGCAAGTTCCTCCTCTTCTGTCTGATAGCCTCCCTTCATATTACCAACCCTGACCGTCTCTTCCAAAGCCTTAATTCTAGTACTGAGATCCGCTCTCTCTACCACCAACTCGTCTCTCTTTTTTGTAGAGTAATTGAATGTAGCCTCCCTTTTTTTGATGTATACATCCAAAAAATCGTGTAGTTCTTCACTATTTGCAAGGAGCTGAGTCTTCTTTCCGGGCTTGGCAACATTCTGAAAGTAATCAATGATGTGCTGTACCGAGTTTCTTCCAGATAACCAATTGACATTCTTGTCACCTGGGTACCAAGGAAGAAAGAAAGCCTTTTGGTCTGCTTCGCAAGATGAGGACCTGTAACCCGGACATTTGCAGTAATGATTGTGAATTTCTTCAGCCTCTTTAGTTAACAAACATACTGGAGGGTCATCCGATGGTCTCGAAAATGGATTTGCTTGCACTGCTGATTGTCTGACCTGACGAATTTTCATACCCAAATACCAGGATGATTTGACCTGTGAGATTTCACGCTCTGCTGTGGGTACAGAGTGCCTCTCAAGCTCATTGAATCTAGTCTTGGCTTCATTAAGAGATCTCCTTGCGAAGGAGTTCACTGTGGCAAATCTTCCAACCTGTTTATTCCTATTTTGAACCTGTTTGCCCCGTTGTCCGCCTCGCGTATCGGAATCCTTTCCATTAATCTGCTCACGTAGCTTCTTGCTTGCCTCTGGATGGACCATCATTTGCCTCAATGAGAAATACTCCTCACCAAAGATGTTACCTGACGCAATGTCATTCATCTCAAGCTCAAAGAATTTACGCTCCAACTCAGTCGCCTCCACTGGCAGTGTTTCCTCTGTCACTCGCTTTGACGCCACTACAGCATCATCTGCGACATGCTTTGGGGACCTAATGTAAAGCTTGCGCTTGATGATCTCAAATGGGTGCCAACGGGGCAACTCAGTCTTTGTTTCAACGTCCATACGCAATCTGCAAAAGCCCAAAAGCTCGTGGTTAGCATACACCGAATCATTTCCATGGGGGAACGGTGTAGCACTAAGCAACCAAACATTTGTAGCTGTCCGACTAAGCTGCAACAAGTTCTTCTGACTAGCAGTCCCTTCACTAACCAAATCTTGAATCTCATCAAAAATAACACGTCTCCATGGGCGAAATGGCATGTGCAATGTGCCAGTATACACCTCTCCTTCGTAGGAACAAGGGCCACGAGGCGATTTGACACAAAACAAAGCGGCTTTCTTATAAAGATCGATAGTCTGCCGATCCAATCCACGAGTCCGGAACGGATTGCGGCTCCAGTTCCAATCATAATGAAACTTTTGTGTCTCATTCATCACTGCCTCAACGTCCACCAGTACAATTCGATGAGTATGTTTCCCAGATGGTGCATAAGATGCCACACGCTCATACGCTCGCTTTCCAACAACCACTTCAATAGCATCAGAAAACTTTTCAATCTCCGTTTTCCACTGATGCACTAGATGACCTGGTGCCACGACTAATGTGTCCCCCTCCTCCGAGGATGCCCTAGGAGACGAGAGGACCAACCCAAGCATTGTGGCTGTTTTCCCCATGCCAACTGCATCAGCTAGGCAGCCGCCCCTCGATTTGTAATCATGTGATGCACCGAATTCTTTGCTGAGTGATCCGTCATTTTCTATCAAGAGGCACCGGTGAAGTGCGCGTAGTTGGTGGGCGAAGAGTGGTAGGTGAAGCTTTGGTGGCTGATCGGCTGCTGGAGAGTTGTGAGGTAGAATTGGGACTTTTAGTGCGGCAGTTTTCTGCTCCATGATGTTTCTTTTGTACTTTAAATCTTTGCAAGTTATGATGGTGCTACTTTGTTGTTATGGCTGATGTCCCTTTAAGTCTACGCGAGTTAGAGGTCTCTCCTGCAATGATGTCTTCAATACTTTGTATTGATTGCATGTGCATTGCATTGCAAAAAATGACATGAAATGATGAGATGCACCTTCCTGCTGCGACACGCGCTATGTTTGAATACGTGCCATTTATAGGTAAAAAGTTATAAAACGTCTCTACTTTGTGTAGCTAAGTCTGTAGATTTACCTGTAAGTAAAACCGTACCAGTAAGTAGACGCATCTGCCAAGCCCGCAAGCCGCAAGCTCATCACCATCATGGCCGACCAACCACACATAAAATAAGGAAGAGACTCTATTGTAGCCATCCTGTTTGACGATAGCTAACCGGGCGGGGTTATTAGAACAACAGATGGAACGCTAGACACATTAAACACTCAATTTTCCTTACCTTATTTTCATTCTCTACGCAGCTTACAAGTGAGCCTACATAAGTATTCGAAACACCAAAAATCCACATCATGCGTCTATCCGCACAAATAATTCAATCAGCCGAACAGCGGACCAATCCACTAGGAGAACGTGAAATCATCCTTCGCTCACTGGCCATTCCAGCCATTGAACATCTTGCAGTTTCCCGTGATCAATTCGACACAATGGACCTATCCAATAATCATCTTCAACGATTGGACAATTTCCCAAAGATGGAACGGCTAGCCACGTTGTATCTCGGGGGGAATGAGATCAGTTATGTCGATGCAAGGAATTTAAAGAAAAATGTGCCAAATTTGAATACGATTATTATGACGGGGAATGGAGTGAAGGGATGGAATGTACTTTCAGATTTGGGTGAGGGGTGTCCCAAGTTGGAGTATTTGAGTTTGGTGGGGAATCCTATTACGAGTAAGTGATTATGATGTGCTCCTGTGTATGCAAGTTTTTTTCAATGTCATAACGGGTTTCTTGACAGATAACCACATTCCACACTCCAGCCTGCAATCTTTTAGCCTGTGAACTGTGGTCTATGATGTCTGAATACCAGGCGGAGACTCTATTTTATCAAAGAATAATGTCACTAACAAAGAGAACCACCGCATACTTCGTTGGCTCTATCGTTTGCTCTTTCTTTCCCCTTTTGCTCTGACTACAAATTACAATTAGGGAGACAACATTATCGGCTATATACTATTCACAAAATACCTACCCTCAAAGTTCTAGATTTTCAAAAAGTGAAACAATCCGAGAGAGAACGTGCCCAACGACTTGCAGCATCTGCAGCTGGTGCTGCCATGGAAGCAGACTGTAGATTAGAAGCTCGTGCAGCTGCCTCGTCCGCTGCTGATGATGGTGCGGTGACCTCGAAATCATACAATGGAGACAATGAGACAAACACGTTCGAACCTGGAGAAGGCAAAAATGCAGAAGAATCATTTGCAACACAGTTCACATTGGAGGAGAAGGCACAGATTCGAGAGATGGTGGCAAATGCTGCATCGGCAGAGGAGATTGATCGCATTGAGAACCTGGTTAAGAAAGGTATCTTTCCTGGTAAGACTGACAACAGTGGGAGTATTCCGCAGCCGCCGCCACCACCACCACCACCGCCTTCTGAAGACCAAGACAATGAACCCTCAAAGAGGCAAAAGACAGACGATTAAATCAATAATTCATACTGTATGACAATACGTTGTCAAGATCTACAATGCTATCAAGGAGCCGCATCTTCATTGCTGCCATCCTCGCCTGTTTCTGCCAATAAGAAATTGACCCATTTCTCTCTAACTGTGTCTCCTTCGATTTTGTCAACATTTAGTTTGGCAGGTGGCAGTGGGGCAGCGACAGCATCGACAACCTTTCCTAATGTTCCGTGTCCCTCACCAATAAAAGCCTTGTCTTTTTCATCTTCCGTAAAGTGCAGTATAGAGCCCAACAGAATCATGACATCTCGCTTCGCTTTACCTTTCTTACCATGCCAATCCAATATAACGTTCTTGATCAAACTTCTATCAATGACATCTTCCTGATTTCTCTGTAGCTGCGAGATAGCTTCATCGAGTGCTTTTCGAAGATTCAGGTTGTCCTTTCGACAATCCTGGATGGTTACCTCCATTTTGTCCATTTCAGTTAAAGTGTTCTGAACAGATTTATCGGCTGCATATTGAACATCCCTCATTTGCTGCACATTGGCTTCCCGCATTGCCTCAAGTGACGCCTCATGTGCAGCGGCTATGGCATCTTCTGCCGCTGCACGTTGTTCCAAGAGAAGCGCTATCTCAGCATCTCTTTCATTCTGGAATGATTCTAACGCTGTTTGTAAATTCTCATTTGCCATGAGCGCTCGATTTCGGTCGGTATTGGCAAGATCTAGATCTGCACGAGCAGCTGCAAGTTGCTGTTGAAGATCTTGCACCTCAGCCCTTGCGGTGTCACGCTGGGAAATAGCTAGGGTGTAATCTTCACTTGATTTTTCAGTGACTGATTCGAGCGCCTCCTTTTCTCTCCGCCGTTCTTCTTCGAGCATTTGAAGATCCATCTGTAGGAAATGAGTAGACAAAACGTGGTAAGATAAAATATGAATACAAAGTCAACAAATCCACTGCCAACATGAACATATTCTCACCTTCAGCCCTAACACATTCTCACTATGATCTGTCATACTCTCCAATTTGGTATTCAGCTGCTTGTTCTCTTTTTGCAATTTTTCAAGCTGTTGGTGCAACTCTTCGTTTTCATGATGTAACTCATCCATCTCTTCCTCTGCTTCTTCTTCCTCAATTTTACTTTTCTTCATCGTTTCACGCAAGTCAGAGATGATCTGTTGAAGTTGCTTGACTTCAACCTCCTTGTCATCTAGAAGAGCAACGGCTTTTTCTGCAGCCTTCTCTGATGTCTGCAATTGTTTCGTTAATTTGGATTCTTTCTTTGACATCATCGCAGTCATTTCAGATTCAGAAGCGCTCAAACGCGATGTTGCTTCTTCGAGACGTTGCTGCAACTCGTGCTGCTGTTCTGCAGATGACTTTCTTTCCTCCTCCAACTCCCTTTCAAGCGAATCGATTTGACCCTCGAGTGATTCGCGTACATGTGACAATTGCTTCTCCATATCAAGTTTCGCGGAAGCCATGAGGGTTTCTTCCTCCTTGTCAACTCTACGTGCTTCTTCTTCAAAACGTAATCTCTCTTTTTCTTCCTGATCGGCAACCGTTTCTCTCAACACTGATATTGTTTCTGCGGCACGGTGCAAATCAGATTTGAGCTGTTCGCACATGACTTGGCTTTCTTCGCTGGAGAGCTGCAATTGCCGTCGCTCATTTTCGACCTCTGCAAGTTTAGTGAGATTGTTTTCCATCTGTATTGTCAATCTTTGAATTTCTTCCGCTGCAAATAGTGCATTGGCTTGTTCCATTTCTTTTGCCATAGTCAATTCTTGTTCGAACCTTTCTCTCTCGGCACGTTGTTTTGCCTCAAGTGTTGCCAGACGTTCAAAAACCTGCTGTTCCTCCGCCCCCAACCGCTCTTTCTCAAGTCGCTGCTCTACATCAAAATTTGCCTCAGCTGCCTCCGTTTTCTCTAACGCTGATCGTAATTCTTCCTGCCTTTTTTCTTCTGCAATTGCTGCGGCCTTCACCCTTTCTGCCTCTCGTCTGGCTATCATTTCACGTTCACTGCGTTCCTTTTCTTGTCTCTCTTGTTCTGCAAGTTTCTCTGCCGCCTCCTCTTTTGCCAACCGCTCCTCTGTTAATCGTCTCTCATCGGCAGCTTTTTTGGCTTCTTGTTCTTCTGCTATCTTCTTCGCCAACATTTCACGCTCAAATTGTTCCTTTGCGAGTCTTTGTTCCTCAGCATGTTTTTCAGCAGCCAATCTCCTCTCTGTTTCTTCCTCTTCTGCCATCTTCTTTGCCATCAATTCACGCTCAAGTCTTTCTTGTTCAAGTCTTTCAAGTTTTTCAGCAGCTAGCCTCCTCTCTTGTTGTTCCTCTGCTGCTCTTTTTCTCGCCTCCTCTTCTGCGATCTTCTTAGCAACCAATTCACGCTCAAGTTGTTCCTTCACGAGTCTTTGCTCCTCTGCAAGTTTTTCAGCAGCTAGCCTCCTCTCTTGTTCTTCCTCTTCTGCCATCCTCTTTGCCAACATTTCACGCTCAAGTCTTTCTTGTTCAAGTCTTTGCTCCTGTGCAAGTTTTTCAGCAGCAAGTCTCCTCTCCTTTGTTTCCTCTTCAGCTCTCGTCTTTGCCAACATTTCACGCTCCAGTCGCTCCTTCTCAAGTCTTTGTTCCTCGGCAAGTTTTTCAGCGGCCATTATCCTCTCTTTTTCTTCCTCTTCTGCTCTTCTTTTTGCCTCCTCTTCAGCTCTCGTCTTTGCCAACATCATTTCACGCTGATTTTTTTCGCTGGCAAGTCTTTGCTCCTCTGCAACTTTTTTTGCAGCTAGCCTCCTCTTATTTTCTTCCTCTTCAGCCCTTCGTTTTGCCTCCTCTTCGAGATGAAAAATACGTTGCCTTTCAATCTCTTCGTCTATTTTTTCTGCCCGTTTTCTTTCCCCCTCCAATTCCGTTTCCTCGGCCAGTTTTTGTTGTGATATCTGCTGCGTTCCATTGACCAACTGGTCATCCTGTTCATTGCTTATTTCATCTTCGTCCAGATCCTCATCCTCTTCGTAATAATCATCATCCGGCTGTGTTACCATAGCAGCTAAATGCTGTGCCTTTTTTCTATATCGATTTAATAATCCATTGTCATTATCATCATCTTCTTCCTCGTCACCTTCGAAATTAACCCCCTCTTCACCATCCACATCATCCTCATAATACTCCTCGTCATCCTCATAATACTCTTCTTCTTCTTCCCCATCGTCGTCATCATAGTAATTATCCCCATCTGCCGGTGGAGCCACAACTTCACCTACGCGACGCAATACGCTGCCGGCGTCCACGCCAACGGAAGCCGCTGTGGACTTGGCAGTTTCTTTGACTGTTTCGGTGATTCCTCGTGCTAGTGAGCCCCACATTTATACTGTTATCACGTTAAGTATGCAAGTAGTGCTGCCTATGGTCTGCCATACTTGCCGTTTTGGATTTCATTGTTCATCATTGCAATCTAAAAATGACTTTTCTTCCCGCGTTTTAGAAATCGAAATTAGCAAGCGAGTTTCTCGAATAATTACGATACCTTGTTGCAAGAGAGGAGCGCTACAGTAGCCCACGCGATATCCACCTATGAAATGATGACCAATAGACCAGCAGCACTCGGTAAGTCGGTCGTCAGATCGGTTGCCCAAGTAAAGTGATGGCAAAGGAGAAGAAATTTGCAACAATTAGAAGCCCGTCTGTCTAGCTCTAGCTTTTACATACAAAAAATCTGCTGCAGACGGCAAGTATTAACATCCAACAGCAACAGAACGAAGAGTACTACAGTGAACAATAGTGGCAGTTTACGTCGAAATAGAGTTTATTATCAAAATTGTTCATTTCGTTCGTGGGGTATCATTAGAAAGAAGTGCTTTCGCACTTCCAAAAAACGTAGCTTCACCGTGTTCTCTTTGATCTTGCGGCCTACCTGCGGCCAGGTGATTTTTCCTCTCTAGAAGAGGTGCAATTGAAATGCAATCAGATGCTTCTCATTGCTACTACTACTACTACTTACACAAAAATCCTACACAGCACATCTCTTTACTATATAGCTTGTCGTTGACGGTTGACAGACTGCAGGTGAAACTTCTTGTTACTTGCCATGAGGCTTCGTGCTGCCCTGGCTTGGCTGCTTTTCTTTTCGTCTTCGAGTTCCTCTTCATCATCAGAAATGGCTTGAACGCTTTCTACCAGGTTAATCTCTGCAAACATGTCGTGTAGGAGCAAGTGGGGATGAAGTTCAAAAGAAATCCTCGTCTTGCGCGAATATCCTTGTTGGATAGGTCGTGAAGTGTTTCCTCTCCTGCGCTTGGAAGAGGCATCATCATCATTTCCATTGCCAAGGCGGTTGATATCAAGGACTTCGCTCATGCCAGCACTCCTGAAGATTTCATTAATCTTGCCTACAGCTTCCAAGTCGTCATCGACCTCATCGTCTTCGGAACATAGCAGTAAGGCCTTAATTCGGAAGAGAATGCTTGAATAACGAGAGAAGGCATCTTGTTCTGGTTGTTGTTGCGCAGAAGTTTCTCCTTCACCTTCAACTCGGTGAGGCTTGGTAGGCCTGTCGCCATCATCTTGTTGTTTCATTGGTACACTTACACTTTGGACATTCATGCTTGACAGAATGGATGTGGATGTGCGTGACGAGATCAAAAAATTCTTGAGCCTTCCCCACGCGAGACAGCTTATTGTTAGTTGTTAGTTTGGGCTCATTTTGTGGGAGTCCTCGCCGGACTTCGCCGGTAGAGCCAGCCAGCCGAGAGCGAGCGAGAGCGAGACGTTCACAAATGCTGATCGTGATTTGTTGTGAATTCAAGTACGAAGTGAGATACTTCAAATGTGGGTCTTGAATTACCGAGTCATTGTTCAAGTTCAAGTTATGAAAAGTTCATGTGAAGAAATTTCTTCCTTTCTTGAACTACATATTCTGTCAGCCTCCTGTGACTGCGGACACAACCTGCAGCAATTACAATACTCCTATGTATACTAGTCAAGACTGGATCTCTCTAGAGAGAGGTTCTATCTTCGTTCTTCTCGACTGCAGCTACTACATATGTACATAAGATGCCAGTGCTACAAGTACAAGAATTGTTTCAATCGATGCCACTTCTTCGATTTCATTTCATTCGACGAATGCAACAGCAAACGAAGTGCCACTCGATAGGAGTATACATCTAAGCAATGCTACATAGAGTAAAGGTCTTGAATAGAAGTATTGAGAACGAATCCACCGCCGACCCCATTCGCCTGCCTCTCCCTGGCAATGGGGTCGACAGGCCTTAGAGAATCAGATGCCACCGCATTGAGCTTTCTGCTCGTCTTTCAGCTTGGCGTGCATGCGCCATTCTATTATGTTCGTCTCTTTCTAGCACATTTAGGGCTCTCTCGTTGGCCTCTTCCAACCGAAAATGGCAGAGGCCGATGCGTCTTGGAGATGAGCTACGTTCTTCTGTCATCACCTCAAAGCAAAGGATCGAAGTGGACATAGATATATGTCTATGCTGCAAGTAATACTGCGTTCAAACTATCCAAGCAGGATCAACGACCGCCTCAAGGACTTCAGTATTCCACCGCTGCTGTTGCTGCCGCTACTACTACTGCTCCCCAAGCCCAATACTTCAGGTTCAGGGGGGCTCACTTAATCTTATATTCCATTGCTTTGTGCTCGATTGATTCCTATTCTTAAACAGGAGCAAGGAACTATTGAGACACAGGGTGCTGATTACTCTCTGTGCAGCATCAAAACAAGAAGAGGAGGTAGACTTTCAAGAGCGTAATCGAAGCAAGCGTCGTGGCTCAAAGCTGAACCAGTCTAGCAGTAGCAAAAAGAGAACAAAGTCATAGTGATCCTTGACGACGACGATGGACACATAGAACAAAATTTCTGCGACGGTTACGGCCAAGAAATCACTGCTATCGCATAATTCAAGTGCATGCGATGAAGATCCAATTGTGACACGAGTGGCATGGGGGATAGGGTATGCTACTACTACTATTTAAGTAAAATCATGTTACACTGTCTGTTGTTTGTTCTCACAGCTTTCAACAGAACCTCCCATCTGCTTGAAAGTGTTTCAGTCTATCCGCTAACGCAAAGAGATACCATACATCATAAATTGCTCTGTACTCGCGTAATGACAACACATCGGAATCCTCCTTTGAAAAAATTGTACCACAGTGCAAAGCTGTTTCATTGCTCTCATTCTACACGCAACGCCCTTCTGAAAAATTCGTAAAAGACAAAGAAGCACCCATTTGCTGGAATTTTATGCATCAATCTCGGCACGCTTCCTCTCAAGAATGCTGTCGGTCCACCCTCTTCCAATACTACCGCGGCACATTTCACTATCGACCCACCATACTTTGACGACCCTCCCGTTGTTTGTAGACGCGTCTTGATTACATCCATTGGGTTGGTCAAGTAACTGCCGATACCACCCGCCGTAGCCCCGGCAACCATATCAAAGAACCACCTCGAACTAGGATCCTCCTCAGTCCGTTTCAGGACCCAATTTTCTTTTATGAATTCATACGAAAGAAGAGTGAAGATAGCGTATGGAATATCACGAACCATTTGGATAGACACTCCACCGAGTGGAAAGAACGATCTCATCCCACCATCTCTCCACATGGTGGACGCTGCCTGTAGCGTAGATGAATATTGCCCAGTCTGAAGACTCTGTTTGACAACTTCATATGGAACTCTAGAAAAGCTTGCGACAGTGTTACCAATAGCAGCCGATGCCATGATTGTTAGCGTTTGCAATGTCCTATCCGAACATACCGCTGGATGTTCTGTATCACCCCTCATACTTCCAAATGTAGTTTGTAATGTCTCTCCAATCGTCTTTTTGCAATACGAATACACACCAAAATACAGCCCGACACTCGGCATAGACCCCAAAGCTGCTACTCCTAGTCCCGCATACAGGTTGAGTATCCCACCTGGACGGCTGACTACTTGTCGTGTTGCCTCTAGCAACCCAAGGGACTTGCCGCCCGAGACATGTTGTTGTACAGTTTTGAGTGTGTCAAATGGAGCTAGTATTGTTTTGGAGCAAGCTGCTGCTAGACCTGAGGCTAGTGTATTCTTGAGTCCTTCTGTGATGGCAGACGAAGACTGTTGCTTAGCTGTTGATTTGGAGGGTGATGATGATGCTACGGTTGCTACTTTTGCTTTGGCCCATCCGCCTCCTCTTGGAACTGTTTGCAAATTTAAGCTCGATGGTGCTTTTTGTGGAATGATGGAAAGCTTTGCATATGAGAGCTGCACTGAGAGCAATAAGACACATAGCGCGATTATTGACGCCGTCCTACTGGAGGAGGCTGATTGATTATATTTCTTCATCGTGTATGGTAGATAGCTTGCGTGCGTTGTCTCCCTACTATCGCTTCGTCATCGTCATTAACGCTATGTACCCTACTGCGAACCTTGCAAAAAAAAAATCCTACGTACAAAACGCGCACAAAATGGCTCAGCACAATACTCACTATATTGGCAACACGTTTAGCTTTAAATATAGTCCTTTTCAACGCTCGATCGCAATAGATTTCGATTCAGCATGTTTTTATTATCCACGAAATAATCAATCTATAGTTTATACTCACTATATTGGCCTCAGCCTAATCGGTTCCCTACCTCTCATAATTCGCCTATTTTGGCCTATTTACATGGAATTGACAAGTTCACATCTTTGGAGGAGAAGTGTTCAATCATGCCATTAACTATAACTTAGGTCAAAACACCAATGAACTACAAATTTCATGTAGATTCCGAATAACTACCTTCTATGGTACGAAATGTGCCTTTAGAATGTTTCCTACGTACCAACCATACATAGCCACCCCCTTTTTGGCAGTGAAAATCGGCTTGGCCGGCATATCCGACGAGCACTATTATGCATTATATCGAACGCTGCCCATGGAACCATGGCTAAATATTGAGCGGAGACTCTACTAACACCCTATTGAGATTAATATTGCTATTTGAAGCGTTAAAATCGGACCACTACACGTTGAGATCTGCGTGTCACAAAAAATCCTGCCCGACACTGCCCTCGGGTACAAAGCGTTAAAATGTCTCTTTTATTGGCCACCTTTGACGTGCGGCGGGGAGTGGGAGCCCCTCATGTAAAGCAAAGGGACAGACCATATCTTATGCGATGCGTCATCCAAGTGCAGATTAGTCAATAGGGGAAAAAGCGGCTTAGAATCGGCGTTATTTCAGCTCAAGACTTAAGCGCCGCTTAAAATGGCATCTTCACGGGCATGGCTGGGTTGATATTGGCATGTATGCTGGTTCAAAGTAGCAACAAACGCAATTCTGAAACATAACAACAACGTAACAGACATGCTAGCTCAAAGAAAGAATTATTAGGTCGAACTTGCTACCTTCCAGTCTTCGTCTGTTGTGTATTCTTGAGGTCTTGGATGCCATGCCAGTGGGCCAGTGGATAGAAACTGCTTGAAGTGCTCATATAAGTTGACCAGATTAGATATCTGCGTAAAACATACATTGTCAACCTTTTTCGGATTGTGATGTCGATGTATATCACTAACTTAACAACCAATATCAATCCAAAGAGGAGGTCTCAGATAATGCAAGTACAGCTTAGGGCACAGGACAACAACACACTTTTTTGGTTTTGGCCAACTAGCCGAGACTTCTGCAGCTTCTATTGCAGCTTCAAACTCTTAGCAAAGCTCAGAAACGGTTGCCGGAACAGTTGCTTAGTACCTCACCTGGCGTTCTTGGCCATCCCCGCACTCATTTCTGCAGTTTACGATGGCATCAAAACTCTGTCACATGATGACGTGTCAACGTTTCTCGTACTTTTCTACGGTAGGAATAGTATGTATAGGCGCTTAAGTTACCGCTTAAAAAGTAGGGTTTGGGAGCTCCGGAGGCGCTTTTTCCCCTATTGACTAGTGCAGATTCAATGAGATCAAAGATCCGCTGCTTGCATTTGCAATACGCTTATGCTTTTATTTTGCATCTGATAAGCGCAGGCTACTACGGGGCGAGAGGAGAGAGTCATATTTCCCACCAACTACTCACTTCGAAATGATGCTGAACAGATCATTGCTTTTGCTCTCAATAATCAGTGTCTCGTGGGCTTTCAACATCGCGAGCACTTCATCGTCTCACACCAAACAACATCTCTCAGATGATAGTGTTCCTGATAGCCCAACAGTTCATAATCGGCGTGATTTCTTTGGAAGCATATTAGCTGCCTCAACTATTCTCACTTCATCCGCCGCTATTGCTGCAGATGGAGGTTCAGATGCAGTCATTACTGATAAAATTTACGTTGAATTCAAAGGAATTGCAAATAATAATGATGCAGCTGATGCAACTCCTACCAAAGATCGTATCGTAATAGGACTCTACGGCAACGATGCACCCCAACCAGTATCGATATTAAAGCAGCTCGTAACGAAGCAGGGATATCGTAGTAAATGCAAGCAGTTAGATACCACACGATTACTGCAGAAGGAACAGCTGGAAGCAAATAAGGTATACAATGCCTGTTTGGAAAATGAGGATACTGCCGGTGTCAATTACGATTATTCATCAGTTTGGCGTATCCTAAAAGATCAACGTATTGATGTAGGCGCCGTTAGTGGAAAGTTCGTAGCAAGAGAAAACCCAAACTTTGAGGCCAAAAACAATCTGTCACATGATTATGGTGCAGTTTCTGTTCGTCGTGGTGACGATGGTGGGTATGGATTCACAATCTTTCCTGGGACAAAAGGGAGTGCAGCAGCAGCTGTACTAGATGAAGATAACATCGTGGTGGGTAGGGTACTCGAGGGTATGGATGTTGTGGACAGGTTGAATGACATGCCAGTGGTGAAAAGTTCTTCTTTGAACTATATGGCGTTGACTGGTGGGGCGAAGGGGACTGTTGCTCCAAGTAGAGCATGCAGGTATGGTGGTCCGATGTACTGCAATGAGAATAAACCGTTGAGGAAGGTGTTGATCGAGAGCACTGGTACCTTGTAGAGAAACCCCGGTAGTAGTAGGTGGTGGTAGTAATGCAGCTTATACATGAATATACAAAGTTAATCAGATTAGATTTGCTTCCCCCTCTCCTCGACATATATGTACAGATCGAATTGAATCTCTCCAATTACTATTTTTGTTGTTGCTTATGCAATTGATAGAGAAAAAGGTCCGACTGATGACACTCCCGAAGTTGAACCATGCACAGAGTCTGCATCAGAACGAAGCCTCGACGGAGGAAAGTATTTACGTTGATAATCATCCGAGAAAAAGTTCGCCTTCTTCAACGAAGATGGTGGCGAGGGACTATCGAGTTTCGTGAATACGACAACCCGAGTAGGCCGTATATACTTTCCAAAAAGAAAGCAGCAGAACAATAGCCCTTGTCGGGATGATTTTTTTCGATACTCGACATCAATCCCCTCTTCATGCACTCGATCCTTAATTTCCTCAATGGCTGTTGTTATCTGACTGTCTATTGCTACATTACGCCGTTCCATCAAGACGGCGATTAAAAGGACACATGCAAATAAAATGGATAATGAACTGATCAATCCAACCTGCCATATCCACATTTGTCTACCCAGTGCAGAATTGAAGTAGGCAAGTTCGGCTGCTACCACATCATCCATGCTATGGATACGTTCATACTCATCATCATGGATATAATCATCGAATATCTCATCATCACTTTCCACTATCTCATCATCATTGAGCGTCTGGTGTATTCTCTTTCGATCATATCCAGGCCGAATGGCATAGAACACAATGATAATCAAAAATGCTACACCCGACGCCGCCATTGTATATCTATGCGGATCCAATATATTCCTAGCAAGTGGATCAACACGTAATTTGATAGCAGCCCATGCATCATCGGATAGACGTAGGTTGTTGGGTTTGGGGAAATTGAATGTTGTTTCCACTTCATGGAAAAACTTTTTCATGTCTTCGAGTGAAAAATGTGGTCGCTGGATGTAGACTGGTATTTCATTTGCTTGGACGAGGCTCTGTCTTTTTTTGCGGAGAAAGGACATTGTTCTAAGTTGTGTCGGTGTTGTAAATTTTGTTGAGCAAGAGTAGGCAATAGGTGTGGTTGCTTCCAGAGACTCAGAAAAAATCAGCACCGCAAAAGATGTCTCGCCACATGCGCATGCAACATGGCTCTTTTGCACGGTTTCCTTGCTCCTCTCCAGCTACAACGAAAGAGAGTGTTGTTCACAACGAAGAGAGTTGCTTTCATGCAGCTGTACAACTTTTTACCAACACAAGCAATGCCAACCGCCAACGCAACAACTTATCTTGCTGAAGAAGAGAATCTCCTATGGACTGAGTGGAAAGCCAAATCTGTGCACGCGCTCTTTCCCGCCACCAAAAAATCCTTTGAAAAATTATCGTCCCTACATCATTCATGATGACATCCCTCCTACTCCGTGCCTTTGCATTAACAAATAAGAACAAAACGAACCCAAGCTATGCTGTCTTGACCCTTTCTTCACACTGGATGCAATGATGTAGTCGGAAGTCCACGTCATATGTTTATACGGACTAACTGACTGCACGGTGCTGGCAATGATATGTTATGATAATACTTACATTCATTCCAACTAAAACGAAGATAGCATAGTACAATTGCACCTTCTAAGATTGACAATGGATAATGTAATGCGAATCTAATAATAAATTGTACTCCTATCTATTATTCTTCAGGGTTAAAGTCATGGTTGTACTGATTATCAATCATCGGACCCGCTGGAAATAAGTTCCGTTTGTGCTATGTATCAAACGTTGGCGACATGCTATATTCTCCCATCTGCACAGTAATTTGAATCGGATCCATCCAGAAGAGAATGTGGATGCTCATAAAATATTGTTGCGTTCCAAACACAAAGATTGTTGCAGGAAGGTCCCAATGTATGTCTGACATGACTGCTAAGCTCATAATCACCCCACTACTACCATACGCAAGTTTGTTGCAGCTGCCGACACAAATACTCTAACCAAATTATCTTCATCCTACCTCTCTTTTGATCGCCATATTGATTGTTGTGGTCCTTTGTTTTCAGCTGCCTTGGTTGTCATGATGGAAGGAGGAGAGGTTCCAGCAAGCACACCAACCCGCCGGCCCTACGTGACATTTTCCAGTCTCTTGGCACCTCTATCATCCCCCATTCAATTCATATGTACACATAATTATTTATTAATTGCGCATTGCCGTCCGGTGTAGTTGCTTTCTATCTCTTCCCTTTGATACGACAAGGCACTATCCCCTCCTCCCTCGTAGTTATGTCATGACTTGCCAGAAAAATAATCACAACAACAAATGCAACAACCACTCGACGACGCTTGTCTAGCATAATTCTCCCCCATAATAATTCCCTTGAATCCATCGTTGTACTGTGACCAAACACTACAATTTTGAATTGTTGAATACCCCTCGGATTGTTATTATGCCGTATTTGTGATGTTACCCGCCTCGTCGTCATGTGATAGCCAATGGCCGTATCGGCTACTCTGGACGGATTGATCCATCATCCGCTCGCATATTATTGTAGTAATGTTAATAGTGTCAGTTTATTGCGTCATGGATGGTTGTTCTGGGCCCAAAGGTCCTATGTTCCGTGAGGGGGCCGATGCAGTTGTCGCATTTTTATAAATAACGGTCACTTTCGTAGTAGGAAACCAAGAAATCAGGTCAGAGCCCTTATTGGAAAAATTCCTTCACATCATGAGTTCATATGGGTCCACTGAGGTGCCCGACGCCGGTTTATGGTGGTTCCGACCACCGTTCCGCTCCATACCATCGCCGCCGCCGTCGCCATGGTTATTGTGTTCAAAGTGGTGCTCGTGTGAAAGTGCTAACAAAAAAGGGGGCTAAGGCGGATTTAGATTGTCGGGGCTTCCCGTTCCCCGTTAGATTTGCGCCTCAAAAGCAACTGCGTGCACGTTTATGGAAACACCACACACTCCATTCTTTTGAACTTCTTCCACTTCAAGTTGTATGTAGGTAGGTACCGCACACAACCAGGTACTCTCTCTTTCTATGTAGGAACCAAGTACTCATTTTACCATACTACTGTTTCTTCTACCGGTACCATTACTTACGTCGTACCTACGAGACACCTGGAACACAAGCGCGCCGTTTTTTGCCATCATCACCAATCACCATCTCAGATCAGCATCGTCATTCACACAGCCTTCACCTACTTACCTATTCATCAATACACTAAAGTATCGCTGACGAAGCCAAGATGAAGTCCGTCCTCGCACTACTACTACTCCTTACCTCGGCAGATGCCTTCACTACCACCCCAAGTGGCAGTGTGCGCAGCACAGCTACCACTACTACTTCTTCATTCAGCCGCAACTCCATCGTCTTGGAAGCAAGCAGAAACAAAGACAAGGTAGCTTCACGTAGTAAATGGGCTGCATCTCGTGGCTACGGTCTCGCTGCCGCAGATGAAAGCGGTGATGCAGGCAAGTCTGTACCACGATTGATCATTGCAGGAGCACCTGCAAGTGGAAAGGGAACTCAGTGTGAGATTATCAAGGAAAAATGTAAGTAACAGTATAGTTGATGATAGATGGTGATGTGTATATTATTTGAAAGAAATGATCAGATTTCACCCTCAATCGCTCAATGCATGACATCATGCTTCTCTTACATACAAACAGACGGAGTTGTTCATTTGAGTACTGGTGATATGCTTCGTGCCGCAGTCGCAGCTGGAACTGAGGTAGGCAACCAAGCGAAAGACTTTATGGATGCTGGAAAACTCGTTCCTGACGAGGTCATTATTGGAGTCGTTAAGGACCGTCTCGATGAATCTGACTGCGTTGAATCTGGATGGCTCCTCGATGGATTTCCCCGTACTCCCGCCCAGGCTGAGGCTCTTGCCGATGCTGGAGTTTCCGCTGATTGCTTCATTTTCTTAAATGTTCCTGATGATGTTTTGGTGGAACGTGTTGTGGGAAGGAGGACTGATCCAGAGACTGGAAAGATTTACCACATGACATTTTCTCCACCGGAGGATGAAGAAATTTTGGCACGATTGGAGCAGAGGAGTGATGATACTGAGGAGAAGGTTAAGGTTCGTTTGGAACAATTCCATGCCAATGTTGATGCAGTGAAGGGAAGTTACACAGATATTTCTGTTGAAGTGGATGGAACAAAGAGTCCTGCGGATGTTTCAACTACTATTGTTGAAGCTATCGATGCTGTGTTGGCATAAGAAAGTGTTATGTAAAGAGGTCTATTGCTATATTGCCATTTGATAAAAATCTTTTCATTATTTAGAGTTTGGGCACTGAACTGCTTTCTTTACCTCCAAGTTAAAGTCATGACTACACTGCCTACTAGAAACCGCAATTCTTCTTCACATCGTCGATTGAGATGTTCTAACGAAGTGAAGTAGAAAGGTGCATTTGTCAGCTAATAGCAAGTGGTAGCACAGTGTGGTAAATATCAACTTGAGCATCCAAAACTTACCTGCTCTGTTCCAGCAAAATCATTATCCTCTGTCAAAAACAGCATACAGTGACATTCGTGTCTCTCTCTCATGGGAACACAAGGGCAATTCCTATCCAGGAAGGCAAAGGAGAGAAGACAATAGAATGGAATTTAGAAATCGGCAAGATATACACGTAAAAACTCTCTCTTGGCAAAACATCAGAGAAACACTCACCAGTAACCATCCTTTGCCTCCTTCTCCTTATCTTCATAAAATCGACAGGGACATAAAGGCGTCCCCAACGTCACCTTATGCTCCGCTAATCCCTTGATAACCACCGCAGGGACACTCTGATCTTCACAATAATACGTGTTGGTATTTTGAACATATTTGTTTGAGAATGCTGTCATGGCCTTTAAGGCCTTTTCCATTGCTGCGTCACGTTCTTCCTCGCTCATGTTGGCATCTTTGGCAGGAAGTGGTCCATGATTACGATGAGTGATGGATGATGATGGAATTCTTGTTGGTGATTGTTGCATAGGTGATACAAATGCGTTCGTTCTTGCTGCTGCCGAGAAGGCAACAAATAATAATGATGTTATCGATCTAACCATGATGATGCTGTTGTTAGTTGTTATTTGTTAGTACAAAAGGAATAGCAATAATGCATACCGAGCGTCAGCAGCACAATAGAGATCTTTGTTGCGTTCAAGAGTAAATAAGCAGGGTCCGCGTCGTTTTGTTAGATCCCATAGATCCCGTTACCATCTCGTCAGCAAGTCGGTACTCAATTTTAGCGATTTTTTCTAGTTCCTACGTATCGCTCGGTATGATCAGCAGTGATCAGAAAACACATACAAAATATATTGATTCCTTTGTACCGAGTGCCGCTAATTGCCATCGACTCGACGTTGCGACTGCTAGCTGGCAATCGAACTCACTCCCAACTCGCATCCAAGTCCAAAGCAAGTCCATCTGCTTTGCTCAGTCTTCGTCGTCTCGAGTGGATCGACGGAAGATAATGGACGGGGGGGGGTATGGCTAACCATTTTACATCGGGATAGCCTCGTCCAACGGTGGAGCAAGCAGCAGCGGCGGCGGCCGCTGTGGGGAGGGCGGAGGAGTGAATTATTTAGCCAGAACGTCTCCAATCTAAACGACTGCCGTTGAAGCAGCGCCGCAGACGCAACAGTAGTAACAACACCAATACCCACATCATGATTCATTCATAATAAATTTTTATTACACACCAAGAGCACAGTTATCAGCCATGGATTGGCCCTATGGTGGTGGCGCAGGCGTCCCTTATTCGTCATTTATTTTTTCACTTCGATTGAAGGAGGTAAGTGAGAACCCCCTTAATTTAGCATTCATTGATCCTTGCAAGTGTACGACTTATCTCCACTATTTTTGCTTCTCTCTATTCCACCCTACGGTCTTATCCTCAGTTACATCATTCAAATAATTCACATTCAACAATGCGATGATGAATATTTTTGTCCCATGGTTCATTTGTTGCTTCAGCAGGGCAACAGTATTTAATGACCCAACAAATCAGCGAAAATATCAACGTTACAGTCTGTCAATGCGACCACCAAGCCGTAATAATGCAAAGACTGATGTCGCCTGAGATAAGAAGCCACAAAAGACAGATACGACTTCTTGAAAAGTGTTTGGAATCGATGGATGGATAAAAAGAATGGGCTTCACACACAGCAAAACAGCACTCAATCACAGCATGACATAATTTATAATTGCGCCTATTTATAGTACACCCGCTGCTCTGTTCACCGTTCCAAATCCCTGTGGTTGTAATAATATGTTCTTTGATCCTTCTTGTGCTCTTGCCTCTTACTTGCTTGAGAGAGCTTTCAAAGCGGTACTGAGGTGCGACAGCTGAACTTGCTGACGAGACGGTTCCGGGACTCGATTTTTTTACTAGGTAAAATTTTGGCGGGAGTCCTCGTCGCGGACCCTGCTTATTTACTCTTGGTTGCGTTGATGTTCTCTATCGAATGAACAGAGGCGACTTGAAATATTATCCCGAGTATGTTTTTTGATCTACTTATTATCATCAGAGGTGGAAAAATACTAGTAGTTGTTTGTTAACGTTTCACTTAGGGGGTATGTAATACAAAGGGCTTCGTTGTCGGGGTTCAACTTTCTACTCATCTGTTTGACATCAAAATTCAAAGATCTTTTTGGCTCTTGCCGCTTGCCGCATTTGCTACCACAGTTGACGTCGTCGTCGTCGCACAGGAGCCTTTGGGGGAGTAAGAACTAAGAACCGTGTTCCAGTGCTAGCACTTGAGCGTAGCGTGTCTCCAGAAGACTACAGTTGCTACTTACCGACCGACCACACCATCATACAACCGGCAAATCTCTCAGTGTCTCGATAGGCATTATTGATAAGCATGGGATCCGTCACAATCCACTTACTCGTGGAGAAATCGCTGAAAGCAGAAGATGTCCCATTGCCAGAAGATGACGACTTTCACTTTGAGAGCACGTCGCACATTCTCCTCGCTGATTCATCTCTTGTGGAGCTCATGGATTTAGTTGAGTTGAAACCAACATTATGCAACAACAACAACAAGGATAAGCTGCAAAACGTGACAATTTTGGATCTGAGTTATAATCCTGTCCAGAATATATCGTCAACAGTGCGTATGAATACGGAACTAAGTGGCCCGAGGAGTAAAACTCTGCAATCTATGAACTGGTATCCCTCTGGGAAGTTGTGCATCCTCCCGTTACCAGCATCAGCAAGCATGGTTGATAATACAAACATTGAGAAGGGAGACGAAGTAATGTTGCAGAGATTTCTCAAGTGGCAAAGTCGAAATGTTGTCCATGACGAAGATTTTGCCTATAACGACCCTGCAATTCAGAATCAACAATATGCTACCGCTAACAAAAAGGAGGAGAGTGTGCAATGGACTGGTGTAGGTGCAGATAATAATCATCAAACCATGAAACCATCTGAAATATTCTCGGCTGTAAGCAATCGAGCTGACAATGATGATACTCATCAAGAGGAACAACAGGGACAAACGAAGCCACCAGCAAAACAGAAACGATCCGAAAAGCAGAGGACACAACGGCTTGATAACATCATTCAAAATCTGGCTCGAACATCCAAAGATGGGAAAAAGAAACGAGTGTCGGACAAGGTCCGTACTATGTTGATCAAATCACGTGCAGATGGCAATAAGAAGTTACGAATGGAGGATAGATTCCATTTAGAACTGCTTTGTTTGATAGATGATGGAGATAATAATATGTTGGCTTCTACTACAGCTGCATCGAAGGAAAATTCAGCTTCAAGTTACAGATTCTTCTCGAGAGTAACAACCGCTGGAAAAGTAGCATCATCTGTGTCAGGACCGATTGGCAAAAGCATGTCTGTTGAGTTTTTAGTGTCCTTGAACAATACCTACAGAAGACTTCCAAATACAATGTCACTACATGATGCACAACAAGGTGGATGGCTTCAAGAGTTTGATACCATAGTTATTCGAACTTTCTCCCTGGAACGAGATTGTCAGAGCAAAAGTGTTTTAGAGCTAGAGAGTGATGCTGATAGCGAAATTGAAGCAGAGGCGATGCAAGTAGAAGATATAGATCTAGAATCTTCAGCTGGTGCGTCGCCTATAGATAAACAAGATGTATGTAACCCAGAAACTGACAAACAAGATGATCACTTCCAACAGCGACTTCACGTGGTATATAATACAACAAGCGCCGATAAATCAGCAAAGAAAAAGAAACCTGTATCAAAACAAGTCCAACGAATGCTTATGAAATCAAAGAGCACGGGGAATAAAGGGATCAAGCCAGATGATCGTGTGCACCTTGATATAGTCATCTTTAATGATGATGGGTCTGAAGACATCAGTGGAGCCTGTTCTAGCTCTTTCCGCTTCTTTTCGAAGCGAACAAGTATTGAGCAGCTGTCATCGACCTTCCAAGACAAGAAGGGGCAAACGGCAGAGATTTTCGTTGCTATGCCGAGTGTAACATCCAGCTTAGGTTGTGCATACAAACGGCTACCAACAACTAACTTGACGCTGGACGAGGCACTGAAAAATGGGCTGGAAGACTTTGGCCGCATCATCGTACGTCTAACTTGCGAGTGATGTTAGAGAAGCATCACCAAGGAGATTCATTGCAGAAGAGAAAGAGTGCTTCAATATATCTTTATTTCTACTTAGTTTGAGCGGTTATGAGAAAAGGATATCATCATATACAAGCTCATCAACACATACGGGTCTCCTGCAGGTATGCCAATCATAGTGGGATGTTACCTTCGAGTTTCTTCGTTTCATTTTTGATTGCCCATTCGATTACATTTGCCGCACATTCATCGGATGATAAGCCTGTATTCCTCCGATCAGTCTCAACCGAACATGCATCTTCATCGCCATTTGAATTTGACACAATATTTGCTTTAGGGCGTTTTAACGCAATCAACCCATGGACAGGGCTCAGCTCATCAGATGGAAACGACATATCCTCGGAAGAATATGAGACGAGATGAGGTAGTAAAGATGTATTGTACCCACTGTCATCTTTCGAGCTGGACAACGCTAATGAGTCTCTGCTCAAATCCTGAATAGTCCCGATAAAACTCTCGTGACTTTCTACCTCCTCAGGTACTTCCGAAGACTCGGACACCTCCAGTGCCTCACTTGACTCGCATTCGGAAAATATTTGCGATAAATCCGTCTTTTCCTCCATCAAAGTGTCAGGGCCTGTTGTATCAGAAAGAACACCATCAATCGCTATTGCCTCAGCAAAGCTGCAATCCAAATTGCCATTGTGCCATTGACTCCCAGCAGAGCTTGAATCACTGCTGCTATCACTGCTCAAGCACGAACAGGATGACCAACCTTTACTTGATTCGAACTGGCTGCGAGAGAATGCGCTTGCGCTGTCACTCTTCTCTCCTTGGATTACTTCATTTGCTTCCAGGTCAACAACATCAGTCTGGTCAAAATAGTTAGATGCGTTAGATGCAGAGAGAGCGCCGAGGGTAGGCTCATGTCCTGCTCCCAATGATAAACCGGAATCTGGACTAAATGGCATAGCAGCAGCGGCAAATGTCCCGAGGAAGACTTTTGGTGGCTTGGTAGGTGTCTGCCTTTGCTGCTCAGCTGTCAAATTCGTTTCACTCAAATAGCTATTCGACATTGAAAGGATAGAAGGGTCTTCATGCAATTCAACTCCTCGTAAATGTTGGTATTGCTTGCTCCTCAAAGAAAACTTTGCCTTTGTCTTCTTCCTAAATGCAGCGAACAGTCTTTTGGAAGGGCCGAATATTCCTCTCTTGTTGCGAAGAGGGAGGGCAACGTAGGTCACTGATGAATCGGAACTTTCAGATCTGTTACTATCACTGAACTCCATCTCCTGGGAGAACCCTCCTTTGCCTTTGCGCCAAGGGACGAGTACATTGCTGGGTGTTGTATCAGCATTGGAAAAGGGTGATTGGAGTGAAGTGGCTATCGACTGGTTTTGGATGTAAGAAGATTCTGCTTTAAAGAATGATTCAGCTGACATGGAGTTGGAGTTAGAACAAGAGATGTCGATATAGGTACAACACACATGGGCAAATGATGACTTACACAATACAGAGGATACCCCGACATCAGACTCAGATGAAGCAAAACTAAACTGCCTTGGAATAACGGGTAGTGAATGACATGACACACTCTCCAAAGTGTTATCCGCTGTAAACAAGTCAAAGAAGAAGTTCTTGTGGGCTGCCGCAGCGGCTGCTCCGGTTGCTGAGCTTCCACAACAAAACTCTGATGACATATAGGATACAGCCTTCCAATCACAGAGGGATATATTGCCATCATCTCTTGGATTTTGTGAATGCAGCTTCCTTCCACAGGAGAGAGTCATCGGCATAGTTTTGGACGAATGCACAGATCGAGGGCTTGGCGGTAAGAAGCCATGATCATGTCCACGCGAGAGAGTCTGGCTCTTCACATAGCGGTGTCGAAATCTCGCCTTATTTCTTGCATTGAGACGAAACGATCTGCGGCGGGATCTCAAAGATGGGGACTCTAATCCACAATCATTTGCCAGGTAATCTGCACCAGAACGTGGGAAATCTGAGCTGAAAGAGCTCGACCCTATAGAAACCGTCCCTATCACAACAATATTAGCAGTCGAAGGGTTGAATTGCGGAATGGGAGACCCCTCGGATGAAAAGACATTGATGAAGCGATCATCTCGGAAAGAGCAAGACGATGAGCTGATAGACTGATTTATTCCCAAGCAGGCACGGGGCACTGATGACATAGTCGAGTCCCATTGGTCGTGGGTTGGATCAGCACATGTTTCCTTCGTAGTCACAGTTCGGGGTGGATGATTGTACACAGTGTATAAAGAACCAGCGATGACTAGGGTGAGAACCAAAGCTGCAGCAACGATGATTGTGTCTCTAGAGAATGAGTCATGATCTTCTGTTGCGTTCAAAGGGGGTTCGGCGTCGACATCAATTGCAGCACCCGGTAGAAAATCAGACGGCATTGAACTTGGTGACAGAAATTCGCCGTGGCTTGGAGCAGTGGATGATCCTGAATTAGTAGGAGCAGGGCTCATTGGTTCAGATGACGGTACATCAGCTATTGCGATTGGGGCAAAAGTAGTGAGCACTGGTGTAATTGGATGGTTTGACGGAGAGGTAGACGGAATCAAGCTACGAGAAGGACTCAGCGTAGGGACCGCTGAGGGCATGTTGCTTGTACTTGGACTCGATGTTGGTTCTGTGAATAGCAAGAAAAAGAAAGATCAATAAGTTACGCATCATATGTATATGCTAATGTGCGTCTTCAATACAACCACTTACCTGCCGTCATCGTAAAGCCCATCTTTACGGCATCGACGTAAACTTCAGTACACATGCTACGAATCAATGATGGAGTGTTCTCATTTTCATCATGTGTACTAAATCCGAATAAGTTGCTCTCAAGCCACTGGTCATGTAAGCCATAAATGCAATTTGATCTTTCAGTAAAATCTTGCTGGGAACAAACACCCATGACGAACTTCAACTGCACATTGATATCGAGCTGTTCAAACTTGAGCTTCATTTCCTCAGGACAGACATCTTCGGCTTGACACTGCATTAGCATAAAGTCCACAAATTCATCTTGAGAAATGATTCCGTCGGCTACCACGTTTTCGCTGGTCAGAAAAGTGCTGCATTGATGAACATACTCGTCGAGAAGATTATCAGCTCGTGCTCTCCTACGTTGCGGAGGAAGAGGTGAAGAGGAGGCGGTGTCATGGACACGGAGGGCTGCGCTGAAGACATCATTCAATGTACGTCGTCCGCGGAGATTGTTAGCGGCAGCGCCTACATTGGCAGCGGCGCAAAAGTAGACTGCGGATAGCAGGAACGGGTACTGATACTGAACAGTCATAATGATCATTCCGATTCCGAAACTGTTGCGTTGACTTGTTGTTTTGTATGCATCAGAGAGTGCACAACTTGTTATGAGTGTGAAATATTCTTTACTGATCAATCATGTCAAATTCGTTCGTTTCATTTCAATCATGCCGGGCGCCGCTCGCTCGGGAGGCGGGTCGGGGGATACAGAAAATTTCCGATATTTGAAGCACTTATGACGTCATCATGTCCAAATCTTTCACCTCAACCTCGCACCTCGCACCTCGCCTTCTTCATTGATGGCACCTGTTAAGAGACACTTACTACGGCAATAGACTGAGCACCAGCCTATGCTGTCAGCCCCAACAGCACCTTCAAGATGATAATGAAGTCCGCCCTCACTTACTTCTCCTACGTGGCCGCAGTGCTGCTCGCTGCATCTAAAAATACTGCTGCCCTCTCTATTATATCAAATGATAGGAGCATAAATCGCCGTGACGCCTTGATCGGCGGCGCAGCTACAATTCTCGGAGCACCATTAGCATGTGGGGCGGCATCAACTCCTCCGTCTAAACCCGTTGCCGTTCTAGGTGCCAGTGGAAAAACGGGTGCCCTCTGCGTGGCGAGTCTTCTCCGCCGTGGATTACCAGTTGTGGCACTCACTCGTAGTGGTGAATGGCCTCCTAAAAAGATTGACTTGAACGCTGTTGGCTTTGATGGTGATGTCACATCCAATCCGTTGTTGACAATTCAAGCATGTGATGTGAAGAATGCCGAGTCCCTGTCGACAAATTTATCCGGATGTCGTGCTGTGGTATATGCAGCATCAGCTAGCAAGAAGGGGGGCAACTCAAAAGAGGTTGATGGGGACGGAGTCATCGATGCAGGAAACGCTTGTCTACAGCAAAACGTTGGCCGGTATGTTGTCATATCCTCTGGGTCTACTACTCGGCCAAACTCATTGGGATTCAAATTTACGGAGATGGCAGTGGCCGGAATCATGACGCAAAAGCGCCGCGGTGAAGTTGGTGTCCGCGATGCATATTCCAACCAGTCAGGATCATCCTACACAATCCTCAGGCCTGGGGGATTAGATGAGCCAAAGCAGAATATCATTCAAGGGCCAAGCGCCCTTGAAATAACACAGGGAGATGTCCTGGCTGGATTTGTTAGCAGGGCAGATGTCGCAGAAGTTGCAGTTGAGCTTGCCTTGTCCTCTGCACCGAATGTAAAGAACACGGCATGTGAATTGTACTATCGAAACAAAGTGGTGCCAGTAGATAAAGGGTTCAAGAAGTATCTACAGGATGGAGCTGATCTTGATCGTCTTTATGGAGAATCGTACGATGAATTGTTCCAGGGAATCAAGCCAAACTATGATTATCTTGTTGATGCTTAATTATTAGGTATTGTTCGACAACATTATTACAGGGAAACGTTTAATTCGTCAATGTAGATTGGAGCTCTAGTTTTGCTTGCTCAAACACTTCAGGAAATGGGAATGAAACTCTCAACATTGGTGCAAGTTTGCCAACCAGTTCCGCTGTTTGTCTTGCAGCCAACGATTCAGCTTCCATGGCTTGCCTGTCAAGCATGTCAGCCAATACTTCTTCATGATCCAAGAGCGCTTCATCAAACCACTTCGTTGCCGACTCTACAATAGTGGAAAAGTTTTTGTTAGAGCTCAATTCGATATCCCACGTAGATAACACATGCCGAATGCTAAACAGCACCTTCTTTCGAAGCATCTCATGTTCGGCACGGTGCTTGGCAGCCAACTGTTGCCTCTCGTGGCAGTGCTGATGTTCTCTGCTGCCTCTGGAAATATCATTGCTTGATGACTGAATGTTTTCATACCTGCTGTTAACTGTATTGCTTGGGTGCTGCTCGACCAAGAGCAAAGGGCGCTCCTTCAGTTGGTAGCATAACTCAGGAAGAGGTTTTTCGACATAGTCTTGTTGCATAGTCATCCCGACGAAGCCCACTTTTTTCTTTCCACATAATGGCAGAGAAGTTTTCTTTTGCGGAGGCTTCGGCGTAGGCTTGGAAGACGATTTCGTCGTCAATTTCTCTTCCTTCTGGATAGCCTGGTTGGGCGTATTCTTTGGAGTGGGCGTGGTCTTCTTCCTGCGTTTTTTCGCGGGGATTGTGACTGACGAATTATTGTTCAAAGATTCTTTGTCGGTGGTAGGACCGGATCTCTTTGGAGAGATGAAAGGCTGTTGACTACTGTTCACAGCAATTGACTCCAGCTGGCTATCCATCGGTCCTGGGCTCTCTTCAAGCTCAATGTCGTTGCTGGACTTCTTCGGAGTGCACGTGACCATAACTGGCTTCAGACTACTGCTAAGTTTGGTAGCTGATGGCGTCTTTGAGAAATTGACTTGCTTTTTGCCGCTCATAGTGTTGGTAGCACCTGGTCTCATTTCATTTACGTGGTGAGTTACAATGGGTTTCGGTTTCACCACCCGTTGAGAAAGCCCATTCCTCTTCTTCAATCCGTTGAAGCCCCAGTAACGGCGTGGTTTAGAGGTAGAATTGATTTGATTTTCACTCCCAGACAAAGCACGCAAAGCAATAGCACCACGTGAAGTGCTCTCGTTGAAACTGGAAACAGCAAAGAGCACCATTCCTTCCGAGCCAACTCGTGCTAGAGACAACTTCTTGCTGTGGTGTTGTTGCGGTGGTGAATCAATCAATGCTGCGACATCGTCATCGATAAATGTAGTGCACATAGATTGAGAAATTGGTACCAAGAATGGATGTCCCGACTCATCGTGGCGGTATTGAACAACAGAGCTATCAGAGAGTTGCAACAATGCATGGCTTGCATCAAATACTAATCCTGTCACATTCACAATCGACTTCAAATCTCCACGCTGTTGACGCCCAGTACGTGAAGCTTTCCTCCTATCAACAAAATGATCTGTCCCTCCAGCTGGCAAAGCAAGTTCAGTGCAGTTGAACGGCGATGATACATCGTCCGCATCCAACCCAACAACGTTAATGATGTTGTGCATGCCCCCAAGCGATCCAGATGCGAAAGCATAAGGTCCGCACACACCAATTGTACCCTCCGTCGATGCAACGTCAACATAATCAGGACGTTTGGGGCGATCGCTTCCATCTGAATCGGACGCAATTCGTTTTTGTTCGTAAGATAGATCCCATACCCGAAGCTTTTGATCATCACTTTTGCTAATTCCTTGGAGATGACCAAGTGCGTTGTGGCGAAAGTACAACTGATTGATACTGGTTCCGTTTGTCTGGGTGTCATAGAGACAAGTCCACACTGATTCCTCTCCCTTTTCAATACGAGATGGCTTAAATGACCAAATATGAATGTTCTGAAACGTCATACGTAGTGCGGTGTGAACAAAGTGAGCATAAAAGAAGCAAAATGTCGAGCAACAAGTGATGTGATAAACGTTTCCTCACCTTGATACCCTTTCCTGACAACAACAAATATTCCGGACGATCAGCCTTCGACCTATCCCACCCATTCCATAATCTCGTGCACGCTCCAAACCCTCTCAATTTGGCATCTGCATGCCTATCCACCTGAATAAGATCCAACACACTCACAGCAGAATTTGACGAGCCAAGAGCATTAGGCTCTTCCAGCTTCCGATCAATATACTCTTCCACATCTCCCAAATACACTGCTGCCAACTCCACAGATCCACGTAACACTCCTCCAAACGCATACATTCCATCTTCCGAAATTGCCACATCCATAAGAAGACTGGTATGAACTCCACGAGAATGAATTTGACATGCCACTGCACCATATCTTTGATTTACATTGGAGTCAATAACAAGAGTGCTGCCGCTCCTACCTCCCTTCTTAGAAGGTGACAATGATGATGATGATTGTTGTTCTTCAGCGGTACCAAACACCATCTCTTGTTCTTCCTCCATTTGGAATGACTCCTCTCCAGAAGAATCATCATCAAACAGTTCATCTAGCTCATTCTTCTTCTTCTTTGTCTTCGTCGTTTGTTGAGATTTGTCAGTGGCAGAAGCAGATACAAAATTGCGCGGATCATTCCTATCTCGTGCAAAGAGGCCAGTAAGGTCGAATAAACGAAGTGTACCATCCGAAAAGCCTGCTACCGCGATACGTCCACTTGGAACAAGAGTGAGTGATGTGCCTGCAGTATTGGTATTGTTGGTATATTGTAGGTTGGATTGAATTGGGTGTATGAAACACATGGTAGAGGCGTAAGGTACATGTGACGTATAAAAAATGACAAACAAACACGGCATAACGCTATGAATAAATGATGCAATCTTGACTGCATGGAACAAACTTACACTCTTGATTCACCTCAAATTCAATAGTATCCCTAGCGCTCAATGCTGCTGCATTTGATTTCAACTTGTTGTGGACATCATTGTTCATGTTGTGTTGACTAGCGGTAGGATGAAGCAAGTCGGAGATGCGGCCAGAAAGAGGCGGCAGAGATTTCGTAGAGGAGGCTGGAGGCCACTTGATTGTGCCACCTTTACTGGAACAGCCCGCAGCATTGCTTTTGATGGTGCTTGTGGTGGGCTTTTGTTTGACAACCTTGTGATTTGTAAGGTCACTTGTATTGTCTCCCTTCTTTGGTGTGATGAGTGATGTCATCGTGTCAGATGGTAACGCAGCGGCTTCTGAGAGACTTGCTGGCGATTGTGGTTTCCAGTAGATGATTCGATTATGATGACTGCTGCTGGGTTGCAGAGCTTGGATGGCTTTCGGCTAATGATGCGGTGGCTAGGATAAGGATGGCGTTCCGATGGCATTCAAATGTGTAGCTAGCTTTTTGAAGAAGAGTTTGCTTGGCGTGAGTGGCGGGCCGCCAATTTTGCAAAAAAAGTGTTGCGTCTCTGCGGTTGGAAAGGGGGCTATGTTTTGTAATTTGGGACAAATGCCCTCTTATTCAGATCTGAGGTAATTAACATCTATGTAAAGTCAAACTGCGTTAGAAAGCACGCCCCCTAGCCCTCCTCGCGCCAAATTTGGGAGGTAGGGAGTGACTTCTCGTATTGTAGCTCGGTTGCGATTTTTTGCACCCCCTAAAATCTGAGGCGCAGACTCAGCGGGGAACGGGGTTCCCACGCAACCTGAAACCACCTTAGCCCCCCGTTTTGTTAGCACTTTCACAGACTTTCACACGGCGCACGGCGCTCACTTGAACACAATAACCAGGCGACGGCGACGGCGACGGCGACGGCGATGGCGTGGAGCGGAACGGCGGTTGGAACCACCATAAACCGGCGTCGGGCACCCCAGTGGACCCATCTGACCCCATGTGAAGGATTTTTCTCTCTCGGGGCTCTGACCTTATCTCTTGGTTTCCTACTACAAATGTGACCGTCATAATAATATAAAAAGTGACAAATACGCATCGGCCCCCTACACAACATATGTCCTTTGGACTATGAACACCCATCCACAATGCGACAAACCGACATTATTAATATTACCACAATAATGCGCGAGCTGGTGATGGTTAGATTCGTCCTGATGAGCCGATTAGCCGATACGGCCAATGGCTATGAATGAACCCGGATGAACCCGGGAGAGAGTGAATAATTTGCATCAAAAAAGCAAAGAGGATTAAAACGCGTAGCTGCTATGCTCATATCAGTCAATAATGATACAGGGCCTGCCAAGGCAAGAGCCGCGTCGCCAACGCAAGTAGCCAATGGGAGTACCACCCTTGCCGTACATTTATCGAATGCATGGACCCTTATTGATCGGAGCCATGTCACAAGAACTCCCCGAGAAGCTGTCAAGGAAAGAATGTAGATGTGTGTATCGAGAATCGAGAACTCTGATCAAAAATCAAAACCTACTTCTATTGTTGCCACAAATAGAGGCAAACCTACATGTAATTATCAAAACAAATAACTATGGATACCAACATTATTCCCGACAACTTACAACACCCAGAAAGGTTCTGGGTTGACTACGTCATCGAGGCAACATCAAAAGATCATGCCTCTCAAATAGCTCGAGAGATATGTCTAGAACAGACAGTTGAATTGCCAGGGACGACACAGGCAGTACGCTCCGTTGAGGCCTACACAGTTGGAACACTGGAGCGGATAGAGTTCCTTGGCAGTAATCACAACAAACACAATCATCATCATCCACCCCACTCTTTGTATCGGGTTTCCATTGCGTACCCGAATGATACAGCAGGAGATGAGCTACCTCAGTTTTTGAATGTAGTTTTTGGCAATACATCTTTAAAGCGTGGTGTGGCAGTAGATGATGTTACGCTGAGTCGTCATCTCATGCAGAATAGTACCATGTTTCCAGGTAAATACTGATATGTGCAACGTGATGCTATTATATGTGCTTCTCTTTGTCTCACAAACACTTATATTATACACAGGGCCAAAATTTGGTATAGCAGGAATACGTAAACTAGTTGGTGTTCCTCAAGCTCCACTCCTTGCCACTGCCTTGAAACCTATGGGAAGATCAAGCGAAGACTTTGCGAGTATGGCTTATCAACTTGCCAAGGGGGGTATTGATATAATAAAGGATGATCATGGTCTGAGTAACCAAAAGTGGGCTCCATTCGAACAACGCGTTGTCCTTTGCTGTGATGCCGTCCAACGTGCCAATCGCGAAACTGGACGCAATTGTCTCTATGCTCCATGTCTCAATGCACCATCTGATCAAATCATATCTCGGGCCTATTTCAGCAAGGATTGTGGAGCTGGTGCTGTCATGCTCCTGCCTGGAATTACGGGGTTTGATGCTGTGAGACAGCTTGCAGCAGATCCCTGCTTCAATCTGCCTATCCTTATCCATCCTGCCATGCTGGGAGGGTGGCTGCAGTCTTCTTCTCATCGTCGTCGTGGCTCTTGCAATTCCCAGGAAGGAGGAGAGACAGAAGATGAAGAAGATCATCCTCGTGGATTGAGTCACAAATTCTTGTTTGGGCTACTACCTCGCCTATGCGGAGGCGATATTGTCATATTCTGCAATTCCGGTGGGAGGTTCCAATTCACTCAAGAGGAATGCCAAACTGTTGCAGAGGGATGCCATCGTCCACTGGGAAGATTTGAGCCTATCTTCCCAAGTCCCGCAGGAGGGATGAAGTTGGATCGCATCAAAGAGATGAGGAAAACATTTGGTGATGATACAGTGTTTCTTATTGGAGGCAACCTGCTGGAACAAGGTCCAGATTTGGAGGCAGATGCTAGAATTTTTCTTCATGCAGCCGGAAGAGATCGCCAGTACTGTTTGCCGAGAGAACTCTCTCATACAATGTCATCCACAATTAACGAGGAAGAGTTGACAACTTCAAAGTATTTGACAAAATGCTCAAGTGATGTCTTTGAGAGTGATGCGGGTATCCCTTCTGTTGCATTTGTAGAACGTGTTGCTTCTAATATCAGACGCCGTGTTTTGAAGTATACACTCAGCAATAATGGTGGATATCTCTCTCAGGCGTGCAGCTCGGCCGAGACATTGGCTACGTTGTATCTGCGTGCTTTGAAGCTTGGCCCAAGCATCGCACCTCCAGTACCTGGGCCATTTCAAGGGTCTCCTGGGCCCGGGATAAGATCTATTACAGGTGAAGGCTTCAATGGAGACCCAGCAGACTTGACGCTCGACAGATTGATTTTCTCTCCAGTCCATTATAGTGTGGCCCTGTACTCACTCCTGGTCGAAATTGGTCGTCTTGATGAGAAGGCATTCGATGATTATAATGTGGATGGGAGCACAGTCGAGTTAATCGGGGCTGAACATTCACCCGGCCATGCAGTGACGGCAGGTAGTCTTGCCCAGGCGCTCAGCCAAGCAGCTGGCATTGGATACGCTCGCAAACTCAAGAATGCTACTGGCCGTGTCGCTGTATATATGTCTGATGGGGAGTTCCAAGAAGGTCAGACTTGGGAAGCAGTTCAAACTATGGTCAACCTCAAAATCAACCTTGTTGCTGTGGTAGATGTGAATGGACAACAATGCGATGGTGAGATGAAGCAGGTTTGTAACGTAGGGGATCTAGCAAGAAAGCTTCGAGCTTTTGGAGCTGAAGTGCATCAAGTAGATGGACACAATGTTTCAGAGATCGAGATGGCAGTGAGGCATAGGAGTGAACTCCCATCCTTTGTTTTGTGCAACACCGATCCGTGCCAAGGCATTCCTCTTATGAAAGCTAGGGCACCAAAGCTGCATTACGTACGTTTCAAGGACACGGCAGAAAAAAGGCAGTTTGAGGATGTGCTTGCAAGCATGAATCACAAAGTCTGCAACAGCGGTGGTAATAGTGGCGACAACATAAGTACTGGGGTGACAAATAATATCTCAAAATTTCCATCTGTTGCTGAGAGAAAGCCTTCAGCTGCCGAGACATCACGGGGAGAATTCTCGAAGGTGGCAACCAATGTTGATGTGGTGACTCGGCCTCATCGTGCACACTTACTGGAGTGGATGAAACTACATCCTACTGCAATTGTTGTGACTGCAGATCTCACTTCTTCTTGCGAAGCAGATATGATACGCGACAAGTTGCCACAACAGTATCTATCACTTGGAATGGCTGAACAGAACATGATGAGCTTTTGTGGAGGACTTGCTCGAGAGAATTTTACACCTTGGATACACACGTTTGGAGTATTCTGCACAAGGCGTCCATTTGATCAATTGGCAATGTCTATTGGTGTCCCTAATCTCAATGTCAAGATCTTGGGCTTCCTTCCAGGACTCACAACTCCTGGTGGCGTTACACATCAAGCAATAGACGATGTTGCTCTGTGTAGATCTATTCCAAACATTCGTGTCCTTGAATGTGGGGATGCCACGGAGGTGTTATCCGTTCTTGATGTTGCACAAGGGATTCAAGGTCCGGTGTACATTCGTATGCTGCGAGGCGAAGTGCCAAGACTATTTCCTAGTTATTCACCAATGAGATTCGGCACAGTGCGGGTACTCTCAGAGGACAAAGATGTCTGTCTAGTCACGAGTGGGATATGCACAGAAGAGGCAATCAAAGCTAGGGAGATGATCACCACGTCAGGCGTACAGATTCGTCATCTGCATCTTTCTACCATCGTTCCATTCCCTGTCAATGTTATTCTAGATGCAGCAAGCTGCTGCAAGTATGGTGTGATTACAATGGAGAATCACCTCATAAACGGCGGCGTTGGCTCAGCTACGGCAGAAGTTCTGGCTGAACATGCTTTAGGGAAAAGGTTGATTAGGCTAGGAGTACCGAACTGTTATGCACATGGTGCAAGCAGAAACTATCTCGTCTCGGAATATGGATTTGACAAGTACAGTTTGATCAAGGCAATTGAGGAGTTGTGTCACAAAAAGTTGATCATCGTTGATCAGGAGGATGCGATGGGGCAGACACGGGTAGCAGTTAAAGAGCTTTCTGTCAGTGCTGAACGTCCAGAGGATCTTTGAGGCTTTGATTAGGAACAGGGAGAATATAATAATAGTAGGGGCAATGTGTTTTGGCTTGGTGATTTTACTCTTTGACTTGCTTGCCCTCCAGCAGCCTCGAGCTCCAGGAAGGGATCATCTTCGACTCCCCACTACTGAGGACTCCCTATTGATAGCCCAAGAAAGGTGTCGATTTTAAATCAATACATACAATTCCTACCGTGGAGGGCACGTATTCAAACATAGCGCGCAAAGGTTCACCTCGAATGCTTCACAAAATAATCTCCGAACACAACACATGCACCTACTACATGCACCCACATAAACAGTAGCATTGTTATAATCATGTCATCTGCTGCCGCTCCTCCAGCCGCCGCCGCCGCTGCTGCTTCAGCAGCCGCGAAGGTGCCGCCCCTATCCCTCTCCACCCTCAAAAATCGCTACCCAAACCTCCACCATGCGTACTCACAACTTTCTGCCCGCCAACTCAATTGCGATGGCATGATGTCTGAAATGGATCCCACACCAACTGATGCGGCCACTGGCCTTGCCACAAAAATCATGTTTATCGACTTCACCCAACAACTAGCAGACAATGGGGATTCTCCCTTGAAGACAGAATCGGATGGAAATAAATTTTGCATCTTTCTATGGAAAATGCTCGATGCGTCGGAGAGTGGAAGTATCGGAGGCGATGCATGTCGCTTCTTTGACGCACTCTATGCTGCCTATCAGGATATCACGAAATTGAATTCTACAGCTGCCAAGTTCGAGCACTTGCTTGGTTGGACCATCGCAGTATGTAGTCATGGGATTGGAGCACTACTTGAACGGGGTGATCCAGATCGCAATCGTCTCCTCTTCAAATACATTGCCGAAGAGTTCAAGAAGATTTTCAAGATGGAAACCGCTGCAGTAGGCATCGATAATGGCTTGAAAGAGTTTGCTATTGAATGGTGTGGGGCCATGCAAAAAATGCTGCGCAGCGTAAAGAAAGAGTATGGAGAATATTCAGAGAATTATGCGTTCAACTTCATTTACAAACCACGTCCAAAGAAGGCTGCTCCTGCCCCAGTGGATGTGGCAGCAGCAGCAGTAGGAAAGGCTAGTCCTCCGTCTCCATCTCCTACGTCAGTTGCTCATGCTCCGGGAGTGAAGCAAGGAGGTACTGGTCAACCAAAGGTTGACGAGGATGATGACGATGAACCAAAGCCATGGGAAATGGAGGGGTGGGTGCCAAGGACCAAGAATGGGAAGCAAAAGAGTCCCAATGTCATTCGAGGCGAGTTGCAACGCTACATTGACAAGTGCAAAGCTGATGGAACAATGACTCAGACCAAAATCATTGAAACAATGGGCGTGTAAGTTATGTATGTGTGCGAGTTCGTGAGTATTGTGCTGTCCCTCTGTAAGCTGAACCTCTCACCTTGCTTTCAATCTTAACCCTCGCACTATTGTCCCTGATAAAGAAACAACAATACCTATCGTCGCTTCATGAATCCAAAGACGTACAAAGATCAGTGGAGCGCTCTTCAAAATGGAACTTACTGGGCGGCTGCAAGGCTCCTGGAAGAAGTGAAATACTCAGAAGCCAAGGCTAAGAAATCTGCTGGCAGTAGTGCAAAGCGCAAGGCGGCAACTTCAACTACGGGTGAGGTGGCTCCTGCATCAAAAAAGAGCAAGAAGGACCAGGCTACGGAGCTTATCAATCGCATCAACGCTGTTGAGGGTGTTTCCGACGGATGTGCCATCTACGACTCTTGTCCCATCGTCGTAGCAAAAATCAAAGAGTTCCTTCAACGTGACGGTATCACCAAGGCTATGCTACTGAAGGCATTGGGAGATATCAATTCAAACTCCTTGAACAGATTCCTTTCCGGAAAGCAACAAGATCAGTGCGGCAATGTTACGTACCAGAAGGCATATGTCTTCTTTGAGAAGTTGAGGATTATGGAAGGCAAGGCAAAGTCAACCAAGAGGTTGAGCAATGAAGAACAGAATCCTCAGGGTTTTAGCACGACGAAGGCGAGAGCCGGTCGTTGGATAAAGGTTTTGTACTGAGCGAAGAATCAGTGGAGCGCGTCGAATTTGATATCGATGTTTCAGTCTGCAATGAACCTCCCTATCATGCGGGCAAGGTTATTTACACCAGAGGCAGACAATAGGATCACCAATCATATATATTAAAGGGCAAGTGTCCGTCATTCCAAAAGGATTCCGACGTACGTGCCCCCAGTACCTACCGCCACCTACGTACATGGGCGCTACGTAGAGTTTTAGCGTTCGCTTCGGGTTCGTCCGTACCGTGCATGCTCCGCGTGCTCCTCCGTGCTCTTGAGCTGCCAAGAATTGTACGCCTTAGCTTCATTTGAGTCCGGCCCATCGCTTGCAACATGGTACAGCGCACCCACACTTGTGACTCCAAGACTCTCCAAGCAGCAGCCTAATGCAGATTGACCGTGAAAACAAGATTTGAGACGCACAAGGAAAGGAGAACCTTGAACATATCAGATCACTCGATTTTGAATATAATTATTTGGAGACTGTACGTGTGGTAACAGTATTGTTACAAGCAGACAACCGACAAGCAGATAGTACCGTAACACAAGTAACACACCGCGGCTAGCTGAGCGCAGCGAAGCTAGTTTCTAATAAAATTAGATATATTACTGTTTATGTAAAGAAAGGCACTGCATCATCCCACGTTGGTTTTGCTTGTACAAACAAGTTATCCTCTCCTGTTCGTTGAATACGCAATTCATCGTCCAAATACAACACATCAAAGTATGCTTTCGGAGGAACTTTCTTATCCTTCCTTCCAAACCGAAATATTCTTGAGAAGAAAACAATTAATCTTGTAATGAAAGGCGCAGGCACTGGAATATATAGATTCCATTGACGTTTCAACCCAAAAAATCGTGAGAAAACTACCTTTGCATACTTGAACTGAAGCCCCACACGTGATTTACTTGCTGGTTTTGCTCCAATCACCACATTTAATTGTTTTACCAATGGCTCCTTCTTGGTGGGGATTGTTTCGTCATCTGCAGTACTTTCCCCCTGAAAATCGATAACATTAGTGATGGACCCTTTGCAAGCATTAACAACATTTTTCACTGAAGCAGAACCTCGCTTCGAGTTTTTGCTAAAGTTGGCATCTGCTGCGGTTGTAAATAATAACTTCCACTCCCCATTCAGCGGAGCTTCATTTCCCTTTTCTTTGTCACCCAAATACTGTGTCGGATTATCCGTCGGTGAACACTTTTCTAGCTCACTAGTAATACCAATCACCTCATCAGCCGCTTTACCCACATCCTCGCTAATTGTATAAAAGTCCACCTTTTGAGGGGCACGTGATTTCTTATCTATTTCGCCACCCTTAACTCCAAATTCAATTGAGAAATCTCCATCCCGTTCTTTGAGTTCTTTGAGAGTGCGTATGCGCTGGAGGAGATCGGCCTTTAGCTGGGCGTTGCTGCTAGCAGAGGGGACGCTGAAGCCGTTGGCGGTGGCGACAGCTGTGAAGAGGAGTAAGGCGGAGATCTTGTTCATGGTTCAAGCAAGATAACTTCCGATAAGGCGGCAATTGATCTAACACGCCGGAACTATTGTAATGGCCACGAGGTTATGCTTTGGGCATATTTGACTTCCGGTCCACATACGAAGGACTCCCATCTATCACATATCACTCATCAAACTCACCACTTCTGCACCCGCACCATGGTGGCCTCCGTTCCAGTAGCCATAGTTAACCACATAAACCGATTATAATTGATTGCGTCAGCCTAATCGGTAACTAATACCATAATATACATATTTGAAGGAGGGTATCACGATGGTTGCCACTTGATCGGAGAAAAAGCAGTTGTCATCGGTGCCACGAAAATCGTCAATATTTCGCTCCGTCGTCTCTACTATGGATCATTTCGGAATAAATATCGTCACAAGGAAGTCATGATACTAACCCTTGTATGTTCAATGACTATATAACGGCTGGATTGAAGGAAAAGAGCCGCAGCTCTCCTCAACGTAAGCAAACAATAAATTCCAGATGGGAGGTTAATATCAGTGCAGAGATTTTGTACCCAACATAATGCAACAATGAAATCTCTATTTAAATGACTATGATAATGAAACGAACTGCAACAAACATTCAATGATAATGTCGGACGAGTATTGGGTGTCCATGAGACGGTTTTCAGCACAACTAGATGGGATATATTGATATTATTCATTGGCAGTAAATGTGATCTACATATATGATGAGAAATATGTTAGTATCCAATTATTCGAGACGACGACAGCGACGCTATACTTCGCCAATGACTTTGGGTCATAGGTGGACTCAATGGGTGTTCTTTTGGGTCGTTATTCATCTCATTGCGACCGTGTAAGACAAACATCGAATACGTATCTCGTTTAGCACCACCTCGAGTTCAGAGCATTCCACATAGTATAGAGACACTAAATCGTCTACTATGCTCGTTGCCTTATGCGCATCAATCGAAGAATATAGGATAGAGACTCTGCGTTCAAAACACTCTGCATGCAGTATCTATTGATGTGATGGTAGTCGATGTTCTGTCGGATACTGTGTCGATGAAGTAGATTTTTCGATATTGTACTGGTGGTAAATCTAGGCACTCTGACTGCCATAACGGACATGGTGGCTCTGATTTGACTCAGGGGTGCATATGAAGTGATTGAGTTGGATTGGTAGGTACATTTCGTGGATGGTATGTCGACACAACTCTCCAACCATGACAAAGGTCCTCGAACTCGACAGCATTACTAAGAAGTTTCGAAGAGTTCCACTTAATTTTGAGATACTAAACATTCGACATTTGTGGGCGTAATTGGCAAAACAGTAGATGAGTATGTGATGAAGCCGTTCCCAAATAACGCCCACGAATTTGCTTATATTGGTGTAATGGTGGCTAATAGTTCTTGTGTGATTATGTTGTTAGCTACGGAACTTTTTGGAATATTTTTATCTCGTCGCGCATCAGCGTGGTTGGATGTGAAACTTTTAGAAGCGGTATTGAAAAAGATTTAGTAAATGTCACTTTTCATGGGAACACACGCCATAACCTCGTGTGGCGTCACTATCGTACTATCTACATCTAAGGAGGGTACTTATTATGAAGAGTTGTGACTTTGAAAAAAATAATTAGTAGGGCTGGTCACGACGGGGTGTCACCTTTTGTGTTCGGCAAATACCCCCGGGGGGCATAGTTCGAGCAACCCCGCAGACCTTATTTACGCCTTACCATGCCGAGCGACGCCGATGACGACCAACAAATAATGATTGAGCCGTGTTGAAGATGCTTCTATACTATCATGGCCAACTATATTGGGCCACTAGAAGCAGTTGATTGTCGTATTCACATTTTGAGATACGATATGGTAATAGAGAGTAGCGCATACGGCCGTCCTAAATTGGTACTCCTTAGGTCACCTACGACGTTGTAGCGACGCCGATGCGACCAAAGAATGCTTGCGCCGTGAAAAAGATGCTTCCATGCTCTGCGTGACAATGTTTGAGGAGGAAGTGAAGTTTATTTGTCGGACGATTGGCTTCTCAAAGCGAGCAAGCGTCACTTATTATCTCGCGGATAGAGCCCATAAATCCAGGATTTGATTCATCGGTAAACCCTAAGATTAGGTGCTCTGCTGGAATGGAGTGGTGAGGCTTCACTAGTAAAGTCACACTTTCTTTCCATTATTCCAATCTTGTTACGTTAGACATTTTGGTGAAATGGTGTCCAAGAAAGGACTGTAAACGAAAATGGGAAGAGCGTTATGTTGGCGGATCCTTCCGCATCAAAGAAATAATGATCTTGGAAAAGAATTCCGATCGGACAATTCTTTTCACGAGAGAGCAATTGTCAATCGTACGCACGATTACTATGGTCATTTTATGAGCATCCCTGCCATTCTTTTTTGATGTGTTGCATGATAGCGGTACAAACATTATTATTGCTCACAATACAGCAATAGAGTTCACCATGAAGACGACGATGGTGCCCGCCCACCCCATCTTATCAGCACTATTTCAATTTCTATTGTTTCATCCAACACTTGCGAAAACAATCAGATGCACCAACACCACATCCCTACACGCAGCTCTCCTATCCGTCGAACCAGGTGATGAAATCATCTTAGCACCAGGAACATACTACGATGAAGATGGTATATCCGGCACGGCCTCACACTTCCCCGCTCAAGTGGATGGATTGCCAAATGCACGTATAACACTCCGAGGTGAAGATCCAAATAACAAACCCCTACTCTCTGGATCAGATGCTGGGTCGCGTACAGTACTACGTGTGTTTGGTGATTATTGGACTGTACAAGATTTGGCAGTTACCAATGGACAGAAGGGAATTATATTTGATAATGCAAACTATGGCGAGATAAAGAACTGTCATGTGTATGGTATTGGATATGAGGCTATACATATTCGTGATGGAAGTGATAATTGTTTGGTGGAGGGTTGTAATGTACATGATACAGGCATTCGTAACAAGGGGTTTGGAGAGGCTATCTATGTGGGCACTGACCGAGGTTCTTGGGGACGATACGATCCTTACGTATGGAATACTACTATTCGAAACTGCACGCTTGGTCCATATGTTTCTGCTGAAGCGTTTGATATCAAGGAGGGAACACAAGATACACTGATTGAGTTTAATACTGTCGATGCTACTGGTATCAGCGATGCTAATTATGCAGATTCATTTGTTGACATCAAGGCAGCACGAACTATTGTAAGGTACAATACGTTCATCCGTAATGGAGCAGAGAAGCTTGAAAAGGGTATTGCTATCATTTACAGGGGGACCGACTATTCAGCCTATGAAAATGTGATCCATGACAACTACTATTACTTGGTGAGTTGCAAGACACTTCTGTACGTATGAGAAAATTCCCTTGTTGCCCTTGTTTCTGATCCCTCATTCTGTTTGGCATATCTCATAGGATGGCGTAAGCAACATCAAGCTGGTAGATAGCTACTCAGGCTCGAAGGATATCTGGGCCTTTAATAATGTTCGTGAGCCAAGCTCTGCAGCTGATCAAGACTATGCAAGGATAGTCAACACAGAATGTTGTCCTGATTTCTACACTCCTCCAAGCGATGGGAACGGAATATGCACAGCCCCATTTGGGCTGATTTCAACTGAAGTGACGAATACGTCTGCGGTGCTTAGCTGGTCTACTGTCGGTTCAAATACAACCACGTATCTCGTACAGTATCAGGAATATGGTGCTGTTTATCCTACAAGCTTCAATTCAAGTGAAACTAGTGTTGCAATCTTCGACTTGGATCCCTCAACAGTATACTCCTGGAAGGTATCATCCCGTTGTGATGGAGATCGAACATCAGCTGTAGCAACTGGACCAGCTTTTCTAACACTACGAGATGGTGACGATGATCCGCCTCCGCCTCCAGGAGCTTTACAGGTAAGACTGAGCATTACTTATCTCTCTTTGTGTGTTGATGTTAGTTTCTACAATCTTACACTCATTTAACTTCGTAGATCTACACTGATGGCTTGATCGGGTTTTGGAGCGACTATGGTTGGGGTGGAACGTATGATTTTGAATCTTCTGATGACTCGAAAGTTGGAGCATTTTCTATCAAAGCATCGTACGGAGGATATGGTGGCATTAATCTGAAGAATTCTAGAGGAGGGGTTGATGCATCCAACCTAGTATCTGTCCGGTTCTGGGTGAAGGGCGATGCAGCGTTTAATGGCCCAGGCAATCCAATCTTGCAGCTTCGTGTTAATGCTCAGGAATATGACTTTGAGATCAGCAATGGTGTTTGGAGTATCTTCCAGATCCCTCTGTTCAACTTCGGGTCACCATCGACTATCGAAGCATTGGTATTGCAAAATCGACAAGCTGGAGATCTGGTGGTGTATGTTGATCAGATTGAATTGCTTGCAGCAGAGGAAACTTTTCAGCCTTCTTCTTCACCAGCAACTCCAAGTCCAACAATATCCAGGGCCCCATCTCAACATCCTGTTACGCCTGAACCTACAAGTGAACCTACACCTGAACCTACAAGTGAACCTACACCTTCTCCGTCAAGTGGACCGTCACCGGGACCCATTATTACTGGCCAGCCTTCATTGTCGCCTGTAAAAGTGTCAACCCCTTCGCCCACTGATCCACCAGCGGATTGTGTACTAGTGTGCAGTACCCCACCTCCAACTTTTCCTCTTGAGACTCTAAACCCAACCCCAGCTCCAGCAGTAACATCGTCAGGAACTTTTACAATCTATGATGAGACAATTGCATCGGGATGGTCAGACTACAGTTCTAGTGGAACCTACGATGCATCGAGCACGATGGAGGCGCACAGGGGTTCCAAGTCTTTCAAAGCTAATATCGGAGGATGGGGTCAACTTAATTTGAAGGCTGCATCTCCTGGTGTACTACTATCAGAACTTGGTTCAGATGCTAGTGCAACGAATGTCTATTTACGCTTCTGGGTAAAAGGATCTGGATCTAACATTGTCCTTCGTGTTCGAGTGAATGGAAAGATGCATGACACAACTGTTAGTCCCTCTGGAAGTTGGACACAAGTATCACTGCCCCTTACTTTGTTTTACAGTCCAGACAATGTCTTCCAAGTTGAGATTCAGAATAGAGCTTCGAGTTCTTTATCTCTTTACTTTGATGAGATCGAGCTCCATAAGAATCTTTTTTGAATTGATTTGTTGGCAATAAAAAGCAAAATGGTGAGAAGGGTGGAAATATGGGATCTGGAATGGGAAAAGGAGCTCACAAAAAGGGCTGAACTAATGTGAAGTGAAATTGTACAGATGTATTTGAATATGAGAGGGGAATTAATGAATTGTGAAACTAAATTGTACAGATGAACGATTGAATTGTATAGGGCAGGAGAAAATTGTACTCGGATTAAACATAAACTTGAATACGTGAACTAGATATTCACCTCTTATTCTTTCCTATCCTACCAACAGGCATTCCTGACTTCAGATATGCGGCTCGCATCCTTATATCTATGTTCTCTGGTAAGAACAAAGAGGCTAAGTTGTGGCTGCCATTTGATAGTCCTGTTCATCAAGTGTACAAATAAAAACGTTTACTTGATTACAACTTTATACTCAGCACTCTCTCAAACTACCCGTGATTGCTTCGGTGCGTACAAACTTACGTTCTCATCAGCAAATCCAGCAGCCAAAAAAGGCAACTGCGGGTGGAAGCATAGACAACTCACCGGTCCTATTCTCTGTCCTGGTAGCCTATCATGATAGCGAATGACCTGCTGCGTGGATCCATCATGCGACATTATCTTAATAAACTGAGCTGGAGATCCGGTAGCAAACATCGGGACATTCGAATGCGCTGCAAGCGCAGTCATTTGCATCTTGTGATCTATCGTGCGGACACTGGAGGAGTAGCGTAGATCCCAGAACTTGATGTTTCCAGCAACGCAGCCAGACACGACCTCGTGCCTTCCTCCGTAGGTGGTAAATGATACATCAACGATCCAGCTGGTGTGTTCGTCGTATTCGGAGTATTTGCGACGCCTCGACAAGCCACTTCTACTACTTAGGCCATCTGAGAGGTATAGTACATCACCTTTTGTGGATCGGCCATCGAACACCCTCAAACTTCCATTACCATAGCCACATACAATAATGTCTGGCCCAAGACCCGAGTATCCCGAGTCAAAGCTGTAGTCCCAAGCAGTCGTAAGGGTCGTCAGACATGCGTCACTCTTGGATTCAAAGGTGTTGACACATTTTTCACTTGCAACATCCCAAGTCCTGATGTACTTTGTGTTGCCTCCTGCAGTGAGCTTCCCACCATACTGTTGATAGTCTAGAACGAGACCGCTGCTGTACCGTTTGTCAGTGACAATATCAGGAGCTGCAAAAAAGGATGATACGAGAGAAGGCTTCTCTCGACTAATCTCATCATTGGCCTCGAGCAGCCCATCAAAAATTCTCACACTGCCATCATTGCTTCCTGTCAACAATAGACTTGAAGTAGCCTCGTTTACCCATTGGGCCGCAGTCATTCTAGTGCCTTTTGGGTTTTCATTGCTAAATGATGTCATCCTCTCTGAAGTTTCCGCATTCCATATAGAGACATTATCTGAGCTCCCACACACAACTAAAGCAGGTTCATATGGATGGAATCGAAGTAACGAAGTGGACCGTGCTCCATCGTTTTTCAACAAGGAAAATTGCTGCAATTGAAGAGCTTGCTTCTTAATATCGGTCTCTTTCTCTATTCCAGCGGCCGCGTCGCTTTCATCGTAGTCGTAAGGAGATCTCGAAAAAGACATGGCTGGCTTCTGAGCCAAAACTGCAAACGAATTCTTCAGAAGCTGACCCTTTTGCTGAGCTTGGTAATTTCGAGATCTGCGATACTTCTTAATAGCGCCCATCTCACTGAGAGGATCAAGTGGCGGTTCAGATGTTTTGCTATCTGCACCAAACTCTCCAAATTCCACTCTTTTCCAACTAAATATTTTAGATTCTGGAAAGAAATATTCATCATCAACATCCATGCTGACATTGAAGAGAGAATTACTCTTCCAAGAGGCTTCAAGTGCAACTGTTGGAGGTGTTCCAATACTAAACCCATTTCCAGAGCTTGCTCTGTTGCCAAGCGAGCCTGTCCTTCTAAACGATTCCTGAGATGATGCGTTGTATGTTGAAAGATTGAGCCCAGTCGTAGTTCTCCGACCTGCCAGTGATGTTGGAGGATCGTTGTCATTCTCAGAAATTGGAATCTCTAATCCTAATGACCTCCTCCTTGACCCAGACCGAAGCTGTCGCAACTTCGTTTTCTGCATCATTGCACGCTCGTTGACAGCTATGACGATAGAATTTACCATTGCTCGAACCCCATCGTGTGGATCATTTCGATTCAGCTTGAAAATTTGTGTCCACACATGAGAAAACTTCTTCTCAGCTTCTTGGGTAACTCCGGTTGGAACAGGAATTGACGGCATGGTACTATCACCCATTACGCTCCTCCCTTGCTGTTGTCCAACAAACCCTTTGCCTGCAGTAGAAACAAACGCTGCAATATACTTTCCGACAAAACGATTCAAAGCTAAGGCCGCTTCAAATCTAACCATTGGGCTCGCATCCTTGGATGTTTCAGCAAGTTTGAGAGCTATTGTGAGATCCAGATCCATCCTTTGCCCATCGTCATATACTGTCTTTGTCTCTTGCCGTTGTGGCTGCTGCGCTGATGAAGAAGACGATAGCATACTTCCAAACATCAGTGATTGTCCTGCGCCTGCGTTTGGCATTCCAGACACACTTCCTCCAAACTGGGGCTGCAACCCCGCTTGTTGGAGACCTTGATTTTGCGACAGGTTTGCCATCAACAATGTAGTTCCTCCTGCGAGTGGTTGCAAAGAAGGTGCTAATGATTGGGGTTGCTGTTGTTGATGCTGCAACATTGGAGGTGGCCCAGGAAGGGGAGTGGCATCACTGTTGGTATCAGGTCTCGCAGAGCCAATAAGACAAGCGAGGGCATAGCAGGATGCAGCCCTTACATCAGGAGCATCATCGTCCAATCGTGACAACAGTCGGAAGTGAAGGCCAGCCTTGAACAGCTCGGACTGGACATTTGCATTGTCTTTGCATAAATTTCCAAGACAAATACACAGCCACAGACGGAATTGGCTTGATACATTCTTTTCTGCTTCTTTTCGCTCGTTGCTATCTGGACTTTCAAGCGACTGTAGCAGAGAACCACAAGCTAAATGCAGCTTTTCGTTTATGCATTCTGATTGACCAATTGGATATCCCGAACAAGTGATTGATAAGATGAAGGCGGCCAGTGTACGTTGTTCCGAGGCAAGCTCAGTCGACATGTTAGATGACTGTCCATCTACGGAATCCAAGCCGCATCGAAGATGACGGATAAAGTGAGGAAGGGCTCGGTCCTTCACCACGTCCACTTGGCAACTTGGATCAAATGCTAATACCTTTGCCCATATTCCAACCAAGACATGTTTATACTCGTCAATGGGACTCTGCAGTAGTTTCAAGACATAAGGAAATATACCGACTGACAATGCAAGATTCACTGCTGAATTGCCCAAGTCTAGAAAGCGCTTTAGGAGGATCAATGCTCTGACACGATGAGCTTGAGACAGAAGTACTTGGAGTACAATTGGCAACTGTTGTGGGGGATCGAGTTCGTGTGATGCACGGTTGGTGTCCACTCCATTCTGAAGAAAAGGCAACGGTGTGCCGCCCATTGAACTAGGAGGGCTTTTCACAACAAGCTTATTCCTTGCCTTTTGGGATGCAAATTCGAGCCAAATCTCAAACGCGGTAAGTTGTTCCGCAAAGAAGGGAGCCATCACATTAGAAGTGATGGATGTCGCTGCTGCTGCTGCTGTGGGAGGCGTAGGATCGGCAGTAGAGATGGGTTGCTGTGTAGGGTTATTCTCGTTGGCATTACCGTCATTGGTCTCTTCCGTAGTCACCGCTATACTACTCTTTCGCAGCAGACCATCATCAATTAATTGGTTCAAACACCCTTCCACTGCGAGGTCCCACGCCTGCCACAATGGATGATGGCATGTACTCGGTAATTCTGGGTGACTCGTCGGACTACAGTTCAAACTCCTCAAAATACGATCTGCCAACAGAAAGTTTCGGAACATCGACGCGACGAGTAGGTCTTGCCTAAACAAACGTTGGAATAATGGACTCGGGAGAACATTCCACGCGATTGTATCAGTAATCGCAGTAAAAATCCAATTAAGTTCCCCAAGGGGTGTTTTGCGATCGGCAAGCCTACCCGGTATGGCGTCTGCAATCGTTTCAGGATTCAGTCCTTTCGTGCTGAATGGATTTTGATGAACGAACCAACGCAATGCCATTGGAATGGGAGTAGTCAGACACGAGGTGAAGATATCAGCCGGAAACTCAGCGTTCAGTGGAAGCCATTCTCCTTGTGCAGTCGGACAAAGAACGATTGTGTCACGTATAGCCTTGAGATAATCTGCACCTGAAACAGAATCACCTTGGTCGGAATTATCCATACCCGGACTAGATTGATTCCGATAAATTGGTATACCAGCACTATTGCTACCAATACCCACGGCAGCACTGACGGGACCACTTCGAACATCGGGAGTTGACGATGCAAAATCCCAACCACCTTGGGCACCATCATTACTAACATCATTCAAAGTCGACGTTAGAAATGGCATCAACACTCCCGCACCACTACAATCCAACACCAATATTGACGGTTTGCCAATCCATCTACGCAAGTCCGTCACACTCATGGGGATATAATTCGTATGATGCTTATCGAATAACCAAATCTCACCATTTGCGGTTGGTCTGGGGACACCATGTCCATTATAATGCAATAACACCCGTTCATTCTTGGCTGTTTCTCTCATCCTATAGCATAATTCACGGACAGTATCCACCGTAGGATCAAGTGCCCGCCGATACTTGAGTTTCGATCGTTGTTGCCACTTGGCATATTGTTGTTCGAGACGTTCTCCTATCCGTTCTTTTGCCTTGGCACGTGACATGGACGTTGGGTCGAGCCAGCACTGAAGTTTGGCACATGGTGTCGGCTTGTTGAGATCGGGAGGGTCAGTCCCAATATTGAGTGCAAGGATGAGACATACTCCCACTGTCTTCATCCGTTCCTTGAGACGCCATGTGGGTGTTATTAGATACGGTGGCGATGATTGCGTGTAGTTATTGTGTAGCAATTGTTGCTGTTGCGTTTGAGTATTGTTGAGTAACGAATAATGATGTAATAGTGTACCCATGCTAATGGGCATACCATCCTTGATAACAATCGTGGCAGGATCATAAAGAGCCCATCGTGGTATTTTCCCCGCGGTAGCAGTATTATTGGATGCCATTCCACCGAGTAATCGATCTCGTCCACTAGCACTACCTCGACTTGCATAGCTCATAAAGTCGGCAGAGGATCCTCTCCGAAAGCGCGTTGGGAGGATACTATTTAGATTGGATTCAGATGATTCGTCGATAGGGTTTCCACCACCACCACCACCGCCATCATCAGCTCCATTATCGCCCAAGGTGCCTCCACCACCACCTGCAGTCGGTACCGATGAAATCATGAGTCCCCCAGAATTTGAATGAGCATCAAAATTATTGGCAGTACCAGCCCCACCACTCGTATTGCCATTATCTCCACCACCATCCTCGGCAATAGTCATGCGCAACGTAGAAAACACTCTTGCAAAGGAACTCTTTCGTCGCAGCATTTGACTCGTAGCGCCGCCTGTCTCACCGGAAGCATTTGATGCTTTCGTGGGACTGCTACGGAGTAATGAAAGAGAGGAAGAGGATGATACCGATCCCCCTGCGGAGGAGGCCAACCCTCCCATACCACTTATGTTGTTGTCGGCTGCAAGATGATCATCTACCGCTACAAGTGAAGAGGGGTGATGATGTGTTCGTGTTATGCCAAAGTCCGAAATATCGTGAAGATATGGAGCGCGTTTTCGACGTGGAAAGTATTCTACATCGTCGCAGTTTGAATTGGTAGTGCTGCTGTTGTTTTTTGGGTTGCTCATGATATTTATGTTTTTTTAGAAGATGATGTGATGTGGAGAATATCTTTCAAGATTGATGTGATGTGTGCGCTGGCGATGATTGCTATTTATCGTAGCCGTCGCAGCTCGAGCATTCCAGGTAAAGAAGGGGCTCGACAAAGATAGCGATGATTAAAAGCTGAAGCAGCTGATGTTAAAGCCGAGACTGTGTGCAAAAACAGGAGCAAAACTTCTTTCGCAAAATAAGATGGGTATCTTTACGATCTCTGCAATACATATTGCACTTTCTCTCCTCTATTCTACGCTTGCTAACTCTCATGCTGAGAGCATTACCATGACATGTAATATCAGAAATTTTATAGTACATACGCTGGTGGGCCTCCCAGGAGGTGAAATTATCTATCTAGGTATCCTAATTGACATCAACGCCCAGCAAGACAGCTGCCAATGCGAGCACAAGATTATATCATCCATCCTCCATCCACATCGGGGTTCGCTCTGAGAAGAAGGAACATACTACTCATGTAGCCAGAATTCTCTTGATCACTATGCTCGAGAAGAAGTCGAATTGGCAACTCTTCATCTGAATTCCTTTCGCCTACTGGTACAGTAGGATACTGAGCCAAAAGCAATTCAATCACATCATAATTCGCAGCAGCAGCAAGACACGCACAATGAAGAGGTGTATCGCCATTGTGATCTGCGACAAGAAGACTCCTCATGTCAAGATCAACCAAGTATTTGACAATAGTGGGATCGCAATGCTTGCATGCAATGTGTAAAGGCAATGAGCCGTTACTGTCAGGAATTTGAAGCGTTGCAGGATCAGCTTGCGACAATAGCTTGATTGAACCCAAGGGGGCAACGTCAAGAAGGGCTTTGTGGGGTGGTAGCAAACCGTCTTCATCTCGAGTAATGATGAGCTGGAGATCGCTGGCTTGGGCGGCATAGTCGAGTTGTTTGATGAGGAAGCCTTTTACAGCATAGACGAATCTATTATCGGCGATGAGTAGCCTGCAAGATTCTTCATCAGTCACAATCGCTTCGGGATAGGCATCGTACAATGATTTGATCACTTCGAGACCAGTGATCAAGTTCGACTCCTTTGTTGCAATGCAAGCAAAGAATAATGGGAAACAGTTAGAGTGTTGCGACGCCACACTAGGATAGACTTTCAGGAGGTAATCTGTCGCATTGACTGCTGCCTCGGGGTACTTGGTCAAAGCGGCAACCGCGAAATGAATCGGAAAGAAGCCATGACCACTTACGCCATGGATTGCATCAGGGTACATCTCGAGAATGCATTTCACGACTGGCAAATTAGTGCTAATTTATTGCCTTGTTTATAACACATATCACCTAATACTTTCTCTGCTCTCCAAAAGATATAGATAGAGCACATAAAGTTATGTTCACACAAAATGGCTCACTTTCCTTGACAAGCGCTTGACAGTAGACGTACTGCATTTGCTTTCATCAGCCAAACTGAAGTCTCCTCTCTTCGTTCACAGCACCGACATAATTCACAACAAGAGCTATATAAGTTTTGCTTCTGCAGCCGTCTACTCCCTCATACTGGACAACACTGCAGCCTTCTCAATACAGTGCTTCCTATGCCTTGGCCAGTGAGCTGCTTGACATCTACGGGAGCAATAAATTTCCCCACGGCATCGGCTGCAGCACTTCGTTTTGCTGCGTGTCACAACTCTCCCATGCTTGCAATAAGGGTTGAAGCAAAGTCCAATCTTTGGAATGGATTTGACTTTCTTGTACAGCTTATCTAAACAGGAACAATTGATACGCTTCCGGAAGAAACTAGCAAGAGTGTGATGATCAGCTATATAGAGCTCGAGTAGTTTGGGCCAGTTGGTTGTTCGAGATTGATTCACGAATCTTGCAGCGCGCTGCTCAAATGCGTAGGAGATAAAAGCACAATCGCGAGCACAACTGTCATTCCCATCGAGGAGATGTTGCGTACCATTTGCCAGAAAGAATGAGGCAGTCCAATTGAGGTTGGCTCGATCATTCCACACTGTATCATACTTCTCTTGCGTGAATTTGAACGCTGCAAATATTGCTTGAATGGCGAAGGCGTCGACATCCGCATCGTGGAGAACGTTGAGGCGCCCGTATATGAGGTTGAATTCATGAATGAGAGCGTTGGCGAATCCAGGCGGCTGTGAACGAGTACAAGGAACCAAACCATGCATACACCCGCCCTCGTTTTCGTTTATCCATCTTACACATGTCCCTTCGCAATAGAAACGATCCAAGCTATCGAACCTGCTGAACGACGTGACAAGGCCACGGCGTTTTCTTGTCAATGTAACCAACTTCGTTCCTGCATCATCAGCTTCGTCTGGGGAAATATCCTCGCTGCCGAATAAGTTCTTCTTTGCATCGACGATTGTGTTTTGAGGAGACTCGCACTCAACTGTGGCTGCCGCTTCCTGTCGCCTAAGCCGTACTGCCAATGATTCCAGTACCTCTGCCTCAGCAGCTTTGGCCCTCTCCGCCTTCGCCACCCTCTGAGAAGAACCCCGATGTGGATGGAGGATGGATGATATAATCTTGTGCTCGCATTGGCAGCTGTCTTGCTGGGCGTTGATGTCAATTAGGATACCTAGATAGATAATTTCACCCCCTGGGAGGCCCACCAGACGTATGTACTATAAAATTTCTGATATTACATGTCATGGTAATGCTCTCAGCATGAGAGTTAGCAAGCAGAAGAGAGGAGAGAAAGTGCAATATTGCAGAGATCGTACTTAAAGATACCCATCTTATTTTGCGAAAGAAGTTTTGCGCTTGTTTTTGCATCAAAAATTTCATGTTCATGTGCATGCTACTGGCGGGAAAAAATTGTTACCTGGAATTAATTGTTACTTGCTAACAAACACCACACAAAAATGAAGTACACCATGCATAAGCCTGTATTGGAGCCTCTAACCCAACTGAAACACTAATCACCGCCCATAACATGATCATATGGACTAATAGCTTTCGAATAAGCCGTTGGGGGACGTTATCAGTACTATATTGGCGCTGCTGCAGCAGCTTCGGGCGTCATATGTCTGATGCGTCATTCTTAGAAAGTGCAATTCCGGTAGTCAAGGTGGCTTATTTTCGTCGATAAGTGCTCTATATCGACAAATTATAGGCTCTTTGGCAACTAATAATATATACAAGACGTTTGGTACTAAGTTTTGAAGCTTGTCTATATATTTTCGGCCATTGTATTGGCCAAATTTATGATTATCACGATGATGTTAGTGTTTTGTGCGTGAAAGGGAAATTGTTACCGGTAACAATTTCTTCCCGCCAGTAGCATGCTATGAGCGACATCATCTCTATATGGCACCGACACCCTCTCCACTTTAACATCGAGCTGCTTCAGCTTTTAATCGCTATCTTTGTCGAGCTCCTTCTTTACCTGGAATGCTCGAGCTGTGACGGCTAGATAAATAACAATCATCGCCGCAGCGCACACATCATATCAAACTCTGAAAGATATTCTCCACATCACATCACATCACATCTAACAACATACATATCATGAGCAACCCCAAACACAACAACAGCACTACCAATTCAAACTGCGACGATGTAGAATACTTTCCACGTCGAAAACGCGCCCCATATCTTCACGATATTTCGGACTTTGGCATCACACGAACACATCATCACCCCTCTTCACTTGTAGCGGTAGATGATCATCTTAATGCAGCCGACAACATGAGTGGTATGGGAGGATTGGCATCCTCCGCAGGGGGATCGGTATCATCCTCTTCCTCTCTTTCATTACTTCGTAGTAGTCCCACGAAAGCATCAAATTCTTCCGGCGAGGCAGGCGGCGCGACGAGTCAAATGCTGCGACGAAAGAGTTCCTTTGCAAGAGTGTTTTCTACGTTGCGCATGACTATTGCCGAGGATGGTGGTGGAGATAATGGGGGCTCTCTTCCCCTTTGTTTCTCTTCCTCGATACCATTGCTCAAATGAAAATGCTAGCCGTTGCTCTTGGCCTGCTCCAACTCCAAAACACGCGTATGTAAGTACCATACTCCAGGCTCCCAGAGAGACATGGTGGAATCGCACCAATGCAGCAATAATAGTGCCTCCAGTTAGGATGAAGGCGAGGAGGGTAAAGCTGCCGAGACCGAGGGAGGAGCTAGGAGGCCGCAGCTGAGGGACGGCCGGGGACGGGGAATACAGCGGAAGTTAGTTGGTTGAATCGGGCTGAAGAGATCTTACAGTTTACCATGCCGTAGAAGTGGCATAAGTATAAAAGTAAGCTGTAGTCGAGTGACAACCTGGGTTAGATAATAATTTCTGCACGAAGGCCCAAAATAATGAGTGTTTACTTTCTGTTTATAACACATATCACCCTATTGCCTTAGTAATCTTTCGCTTTCCACACAGATATAGATAGAACACATAATAAATGCTCGCACACAATGGCTCACTTTCCTACACGCGCCTGACAGCAGACGTACTGCATTTGCTTTCATCAGCCAAAATGAAGTCTTCTCTCTTCGTTCGCAGCTTCAAGAGCCATTTAAGTTTCGATTTGCTCCCTTGGTTTGGACTCATACTCTGCTCTCAACTATAATCTTGTCCATGTTCGAACAGTCCTCCTTATGCATTTGCCAGTCAGCTGCTTGACATTTACGGGAGCAATAATTTGCCGCACGGCATGAGCTGCAGCACTTTGTTTCACTTCTTGTCACTACTCCCCCCTGCTTGCAATAAGGATTGTAGCAAAGTCCAAGCTTTGGAATGGATTTGACTTTCTTGTACAGCTTATCCAAGCAGGAACAATTGATTCGCTTCCGAAAGAAACTAACAAGAGTGTGATGATCAGCTATATAGAGCTCGAATAGTTTGGGGTAGTTGATTGTGATTGTTCGAGAGCTAGATTGATCCACAAATTCTGCAGCGCGTTTGCGCTGCTCAAATGCGTAGGATATGAAAGCACAGTCGCGAGCACAACTGTCATTTCCATCGAGGAGATGTTGCGTGCCATTTGCCAAAAAGAATGACACAGTCCAATTAAGGTTGGCAGAATCATTCCATACTTCATCGTACTTCTCTTCCGTGAAAGTGAACACTGCCAATAATGCATTGGTGGCGAAGGCGACGACATCTATATCGTGGAGAACGTGGAGGCGCCCATAGATGAGGTTGTATTCATCAATGAGCGCGTTGACGAATCCGTGGGGCTGTGAACGAGTACAAGGAACCAAACCATGAACGCACGTGCAGTCACCTACATGAATATCATACCTGCTGAAGGACGTGAACAGGCTGCGGCGTTTTCTTGTCAACATAACCAATTTTGCACTCGTTTCCTCGGCTTCGTCTGGGGAAAGATTGTCGCTGCCGAATATGTTCTTGTTTGCGTCCTCGAGTTCATTTTGAGGAGACTTGCGCTCAACTGCTGCTGCTGCTGCTGCTGCTGCCTCTGCCTCCTCTCGCACAAGCCGTAGTGCTATCTCTGCCTCAATAGCTTTTGCCATCGCAAACCTCTCCTTTTCCGCCTTCAAAGCCCTCCTCGTTTTCCCTTTGTTTCTCTTCCTCGATACCATTGCACAAATTGTGCCTTCTACTTGGTCTGCTTCACCCCAACAACTTTTTCTCCTCGATCGCGCTTATCTTAGGCGTACTTACGTATGGTACCATACTCAAGATAACCGTTGTTTCACATTTTCATTTGTCTCGTGCGGAAAGGCTGCCGACTGCCGAGACTGAGAAAGAAGCCGCAGCTGGTGGGGATACAGCAGCGCAGCTAAACGAACTGAAGAGACTTGCAGTTTGCTATGTCTTTATCTTCTACATCAGTCAAAAGCAGAATATATTTATATATTTTCATAATGAACTACGCATTCCCTGAGACCATGCCCCCTCTCAGACAAACATCTAATACTCATCTTGAGACGCATCGTCTGCTAGCAAGTCCTCAATCATCACTGATATCATCATCGTTATCACCCACCAACTGACTAATGATTCTTGCATTCTCAGCTGATCGATTAGTCGCATCATCGTCTAACTCCTCATCACCACTACTTATCAACAATTTCAGATGTAAGCAGCTCATCGTCATCGTCATCGTCTAAATCTGGTTGCAAGTGCTGATTCGCAGATAGAGCGACATTCTCCACAGCATCCGATGTGAGCTGCACTTCATTGACTGGACTAATGATACCAGAAGTGATCAATTCATCATCGTCGTCATCATCATCTGACAATTGTACCAAGTCATTGACTTGTTCCACAGCCACATGTGCTTCGGCAGGTTCAACAATGCCCGAGGCCGAGGTAAGAAGCTCATCATCATCATCGTCGTCTTCATCATTAATAAGTTCATCCTGAGCATGTGGACGAATGCTTCCAAACGATGCATTGCTTCGGATGACTGAATCATCAATTGTAATGCTCCAACAAGCTTGATTGACGAAAATGGAAGACAAGTAAAAGCATGAGAATGGCTTCTCCCTTTCTGTTCTTTCTCCCATATCTTCATGCATTATGACTCCAAAATGACTCCACGTTCCTCGGACATCACACCCCAAAAAGCACAAAGCACAAACACCACAAAACGAAAAGCACGAAGATATCCAACCACCCAACCCTTCCCCCTTGTCGGTCGCAAACAATATGACACCCAACAATAACAATAGCGATGGCGGCAACGCAGCAGCTGCATCAGCCTACCCCAGCGGCGGCGGAAGTGGCGTCGGAAACAATTCACTGATCAATCTATTCCATCTTGGATATCGATCACTTGTTGCACAACTCAATGATCTCTTTTCCGATGGAGACATGTCCAACAGCTCAGTAACTGGTCATGACGATCACTCGAAAGAAGTGATCCGATGCTACTGTCTCCCATGCTTAAAATTTGGTCATGGCGAACGTGGCAAATCCAACGTCAAGACAATCTTTGGACTCATCTTCGTCCCTCTCTTCCTACTGACATTCTTCTTATTGGATGACTTTGGCAAAGTGGTGGTCCGGAACATGCAACTTCGTCAAGGGCCGGGTGGACTCATGTCCAACAGAGATGAAAATGGAGTCATTGACTTTCATTTGAATCGTCGTATATTGAAAGAGTTCCCAGGTCATTCTCGCGAGGTGTTATTGCTATCGCCCTCCTTGGCTGTTCAAGGAAAGGGTGGGGCGCATAGCTTTGAGGCAATGATTAAGTGTCCACGTGGTATTCTGTATTTGTTTCATGGGTGTGGACGATATGCGGCATCGTTCTTTTACAGTCCTCAGGGGCGTAAGATGGTGGAGATGGCCACAGAGATGGGGATTGGAATTGTAGCGTTTACCAAGAGTGAAGAGCTGGGATGTTGGAATTGGGCTAATGATGGTGATACGGTTAAGAAGTTGGCGAAGAAGTTTATATCATCCCGTCTTAGCAAGGCTTGTGCTGGTCCCAATGGTTCAGATGCGGTTTATCCTCCCATGTATGCCTTTGGGGCATCGAGTGGTGGAAGCTTCGTGGGGATGTTATCGTCACAAATGAAGCAAGATCCCGAAGAATATGCCCCATTTCTCTTTTCGGCTGCAAATATTCAGATCATGGCACCGAATGAACATGACCACTGGGACATACCAACTGTGTTTACTACAATGAGTGGTGATACGCAAACATCAAAGCGAGTACAGGATTGGGTGAATGCCGAGATGCAGGTTGATAAGGGTCCTTACAAGATCATCACAACATCGGGTCGCAAACCAATCCATGTGAATCACTTTGCACGAGTGTTCGAAGACGATCGGCAAATGTCCGATAGAATCTCTGGCAGCATTCACCAAGATCTATCTACTCTTGGAGTTGTCAATTCATCCACCGACGAGGTATTTGCCAACCCACGTTTTGCAAAAGATGCAGTGATGTCCATATGGCAGAAGTATGATCTACTCTCGAGGAAAGAAGTTGCAAATGATTCCAAGCATGTGGATGCATCTGATGTGCATCCATTTGGAGTGTCGAAGCGACTTATGCGCAGTCTTAAGAAAGAAGAGCTGGATGATGCAGACAGTATTTGGTTGATTGAGGAATTGAATGTGGCGTGGGATGAGCATGAGATTACTGCTGAGGGGTTTGAGGATGTGCTTGAGTTCTTTTTGGAGAACGGTAGCGCTCGATTGGAGTAATGCGTGCAACTAATAACTATAGCTTCCTATTACTTTGTTATAATTCATTATCTCCAAAGTCGCCTGGATGCAGATCTTGAAATTCCTTTTTCAGTGCATGAGTCATTCTGGATTTGGCATCATCTCCCTCTTCGTTTATTGTCCAAAACATGATACCTAGGAAACCTTCTCCGTATTTATTCTTCGTTCTATCATATGCATCTTTAAGTGTTTTCGGGTCTATCTTGCAAAACTTGATACCGTCAGCCCATTTGTTTGCTATGCCTATGACGAGTTTAGAAGGAGGAATCTTCACTTCATACTCTGGAGAAGAAGCCAGTGGCATTCCTTTTACTACATATCCTCCAAGGAAACCATCAACTCTCTCCATGATTGCGTCTACAGGGTTCTTTCCCCCTCGAGTTACTTCATAAACATATGGTGCGTATCCTTCATACAATTGGATCGAGATGAAGTCAAATGATTCCACTCCCGCCTTTGCAATAACATAAGAATAGCATTGTCTGCCTGCGTGACAGAAACCTTTGATCATATCACGATCTTCTGGAGACGTCCAAGCTCGAGGAGGGAGATCCAACCGCAACGAAAAAGTTGCATCAATACTATCAGGATCAACTGATGCGTCCAAATACGATTCAGCAGGAGCCATACTGACTATCAGCCCCTGTGACTTGGCTTCTGTTGTGAAATCTGCCATTATATCAAGTGTTTCCAATGTAAATTTTGCAGTAGGAGCATCTAAATTGTCATTTCCTTCATAGTCCCAATCTATACCATCGAACAAACCATCATTTTCCTCATTGAACTTCATGAAGACTTCACACCATTTTTCTCCCGATAAAGATGAGCCATTGCTAAAGGTAGGTGGATGGGGGCCATTCCATCCTCCGAAAGCAGCCAAGTGAACAACATGTTTGTACTTTTCGTGTATTCGTTTGATCTCAACCAAGTCCAAAGATGTTTTGATGGTACATTTGCTATCATCAGTGATGTGTAGATGTATGAATGACCATATAATGACATTAGCACCGTCGACAATTGCTCGATCTACTTTTCCCGAGTCTGCATTTGATGCGTAGCCGATTATTAATGGAGCGGTCGATGGGAGACTCCTAAGGTTGCTCATGATTGATGATGATGATAATGATGAGTATGCGCTAACTGAGAAGATGCTTACGAGTAGGCAGGTGAGTAAACGCTGCATAGCTGGTCGGCGTAGGAAGACTCCAATTGTTGGTTAATGATGTTTAGGTAGCGATAATGCAACATTACCTAATTTCCTACCATATGTGATATATGATATGCAACATTGAACAACATTGACGACATTCCACATGGTATCCAGTCATCAGATCCATATCCAGAAGAAAAAAGATCTTGCCCGCCAAGAAAACGATTCTGTTTGGGGGCTCATGCCATGAAGCGAGGAAGGTTAGGTGTTGCTTACAAATGACTTCCAGTAATGAGGTAGGCAGGTAAGATTTAAGTGAGAAGGTAAAATTATGTCCCTTGATGGTAGATGAATACAGTTAAATTTCAGTTCAAGTGACGTCTTTGCATTTTTCTTGCCCCAACCAATGCAATTCCCTCTTCTTGAACAAAAGCTCCGTTGCATCATGTATTTGTTTGGAAATGTTCAATGATGTCAACACTCTTCAAACCGCTTTGCCCCAATAATAATAGAATACACTGCACACATAATTTACTCCTTTCCCAACAAAACAGGAGCAGCAGCTTTGAAATACACACTTCCACTGGTCACAGTCACAAACGCACTAGCAAATAGCATAAGCAAGCTTGGTCCCAACATCCACGCCAATCCATCATTGACAACCCCCTCAATGACACTTCCTGCTCCTCCGACACCCAAAACTCCAAGATACTTTGTCCATGCGACACTCTCCAATCCAACTCCCTCGGGCACCAATAACATCAACGTTATACTGACCATGGTCAATGCAGCCTTAATTTTTCCTTGCATACCAACTTTGACACTATCCCTTGCACCTCTCTGTGCCATCCACTCCCTCAGGGCACTCACACCCACCTCACGTGCCATGATAACAGCGGCAGGAATGGCAACAATGCCTCCATATCTTCCAGCAAGAACAATCAGTGCCGTCGATACCATCAATTTATCCGCCACGGGGTCCAAAAATGCCCCAAATGGAGAGGTAACATCCCACCTTCGCGCGAGGAATCCATCAAACCAATCGGTGATACTTGCCACTGCAAAGAGGAGACTGAGCACTGGGGCACGGTTGGGCATGATGACGGGATAATAACTCAATGCCAAAAAGATGGGGATGGAGATGCATCTTGCGTAGGTTAGATAGTTGGGTAGTTCATGCCATGGAAATTTGGGGAAGAGGCGACGGAGTGGTCCTGGTGGCGGAGCGTTTGGGCCTACCCCACCTTTGGTGGACGATGACGTTGTTGTTGTTGCTGCTGCGGGAGAGCTTTCTTCCACCTCCCCTCCACGGTTTGATACAGCTGAGAGAGCTACTCCTCCTGCATTGACACCACTTGTGTTACTGCTGCTGATAATGGAGTCATCTTCGCCACCACCACGGAGAATGAATGTCATTCTCTCGGCATTTTTGACACCGTTATTTGACGCCTTGGCGTAAGCTGATGTAGCACGTCCAAAGACGGCAGGTGAGAAGGACGATGACATGACCGGCGACGAGAGGAGGACGGACACGCCTGCGATGAGATTCATTGGGTACTTCATGGTGGCTATGCTGACGGGAGGTTATAATATTGACGATTTGGACGATACTAAGGCGTTGCAACAATGAACATGTGTGTCATGGAAGTTCCAATTTGTGTCAATTTGTGTCGAAGAAATTCAAATGGAGCGGAGGCGGGAAGCGAAAAATGAGATGCGTGTCTTGCTGCGGCTATGTATGTACCGGGAATTGGGACAATCGTCAAGGTTGGCGAATGTTCCAGAGTGCAATACAGTGTACAATAGAAGAACAATAACAATGATCCGAACCAGGAAGCTGGGAGGTCCTCTGTGTCTGAAGCAACTTAAGGAAATTTGTGTAGACCCGCAGTTATAGTCAACGATCATCTGGCGAACTATGGCATGGACTCATCATTTGGATTTGGGAGAGAGACGTGAATCTGTTTTGCATAGGTGAGTTTAAGATAATGAGGAGTAGATCATCATTAAGCACCTAGTAAATGCAAACAATCAAACTATACATTCTTAACGATAGATCCTAATTGACGAAGACAACAAAGCTACAAGTCAGCAGCCAACGCTAGCATAAGATTCATATCATTCATCCACATCTCAGGATTAGCTCTTAGCAGAAGGAACATACTGCTCATATAGCCGCCATTCTCTGGCTCATCGTGCTCGAGTAAGATTTGAATAGGCAACTCGCCATTCACATTCCTCTCACCTACTGGTGCTGCGGGATACTGAGCCAAAAGCAATTCAATCACATCATAATTCGCAGCGAGACACGCACAATGAAGAGGTGTGTCGCCATTGTGATCTGCGACAAGAAGACTCCTCATGTCAAGATCAACCAAGTATTTGACAACAATTGGATCGCAACGCTTGCATGCAATGTGTAAAGGCAATGAGCCGCTACTGTCAGGAATTTGAAGCGTAGCAGGATCAGCTTGCGCCAATAGCTTGATTGAACCCAAAGGGGCAACGTCAAGAAGGGCTTTGTGAAGTGGTAGCAAGCCGTCTTCATCTCGAGTAATGACGAGCTGGAGATCGCTGGCTTGTGCGGCATAGTCGAGTTGTTTGATGAAGAAGCCTCGTACAGCATCGACGAATAGACTTTCGTCGACGGCAAGCCTGAAAGATTGTTCAGCAGTGACAATCGCCTCAGGATAGGCATCGTACAATGATTTGATCATTTTGAGACCAGTAATCAAGTTTGACTCCTTTGTTGCAATGCCAGCTAGGAATAATGGGAAACAGATAGAGCGTTGCGACGCCACACTAGGATAGACTTGCAGCAGGTACTCTGCCGCATTGACAGCTGCATTGGGGCACTTAGCCAAGGCGCCAACCGCGAAATGAATCGGATAGAAGCCGCGATCACTTTGGGCAAGGATTGCATCAGGGAAAATCTCGAGAATGCATTCCACGACTGGCAAATTTCCATTAGCACAAGCGATGTGGAGAGGCTGGTGACCATTTTCATCATGTTCGAACAAGAGCTCCGGCAAAACTTGGACGAGCAAGCGACATATTTCAGCAGCTCTTGAGATGTTCGCACTTGCTGCTTTGTGAAGAAAGGGGCAATCGTTAATTCTTAGGCGATGCACATCATCATGCCACTTGTGGAGAAGCAGCTTCAACACGGTCAAGGCAACGCTGTCGTCAACTTTTGGTGAAAACAGAACATGATTAAGGCATTGAATGCCTTCCACTTGGTGTAGAATTGAATCTAGACATGCCTCGATGAGCAAGCAGCAAAACTTGGGAGATCGATATTCACACGAGATAAGAATATTTGGTAGAAGAAGTGAAAGTCCACCATTCATGCAGCACTGAGCACATTCTGGGCTCGTGATAAGAAGCAACGTCAAAATCTCCACCGACACCGCATCATCAAGCTCTTCATTGAAGCACAAGTAGATGAGAGGGGTCCTCCCATCTTTATCTTGTGTCAGCAGAGCTCCCGGATTGCTTTCAATCACACATCGAACAATATCGAGGGTGGCATAATTGTTCTGGCATAATACATGAAGAGGTGAAAGGAAAGCGACAGAACTAGCTGAGGAAGGAAATCGTTGTAGGAAGTATTTGACCATTCCATACGTTACACGATCGTTTGCGCAAATGAAAAGGAGAAGTACATCGTATGTTGAATCACCACGCTGATATTCAAGATGAGACAATCTGTCGCGAAGGCCTTGCTCTGTGAGGGATTCAGATCGACAAAAGTCAATTAATTCCGGAAGAAATGGCTGATTGCCTTGGACGATGGTATTTTGATCAATGCCTAGCAACTCCATTTGGTCTGAGAGATGTGCGTCGTCGTCATTTGGAATTGTTTCGGAGTTATCCTCGCTTGCCGATGCAGATGCCGAGGATGTTGCGCTGGTATTATTTGAAGGGGAAGGCGATGTGATCGCAGCTGGTTCGTCTACAATCGATCCAGAGAGCTGCACCAAAGCAACGCTCTCATCGTTGTCATTCATCATATCGTCGTCTCCATGAAATTTATGAGCGAACATGTTTCATACAGATGGGTCGACTCCTCACATGAAATGAAACATGAAATATTGTGGTGTCACGATTGACCAGAGTACCATAGTTTCCACGAAATGTATCGTATCGCATATACAATATCTCGTGATCTAATTAGAACTACCATTTCTTTTTTTTCTGTCAAAGCAAAGGACAGCATGAGCATTCTATATAGGTGTTGGCAGACTGTGGTGTAGCTATTCCATTTTGGCTGGTTGGGTCGGCATAAAACAACACTATAACACCCCTTTATCGGTGTAGACATAATCTTGCAGTCTTCTAGATTATTATTGTCTTCTTGCATTGTACAGAAGGCTGTGTCAATGAACGAAGAAAGCATTCTGCAATAATCAATAATTAGAGGACATGAGCATGTCTCACCTACGTGTTTAGTTTACTTAAACGTCACGTTTCTTGATCACCATGTGAAGTCCCTTCCTAGTGTGAATTGTTGCACCCGTCCTCATTCCAACAGGATGGTCCAAATCTTCTGGGTGTTTCATAATATCAACATTTGTCGCTGAAAGCTTGGCTGAATCAAATTCAAAGTCGAACCTCCTCAATACCATAGCAAGCGTCACAGTTGCCTCCAAAGTGGCAAACTCATCTCCAACACACTTTCGTGCTCCACCTCCAAATGGAAGGTAGGCAAAGTCCGAAGCAATCTCATTAGGATACAACATTTTATCAATCCACTTGGCAGGATCATAACCAGCCCACTCTGGAACATCTGGATTTGTGTACTTGGTTTCCCATCTCTCGGGAATAAACTCATCAGCCTCTGGCCAGAACCTTTCATCGTGATGGAGGTTGTACAATGATAAGAAAATATCCATTCCTCGGATCACTGTTGCTTCCCGTCCACCACCCTTGGGCAAATCGTTTTCAGCTCGGCACCTACGAATCAATAGCGGCGGCTCTGGGTAAAGACGCAACGTTTCTGCGACAACAAGCCTCAAGTATTGCATTTCCTTAATGTCATCGTAGGTTGGAGTTCGGTCTCCGATGACCTCATCAATCTCTGCCTTGACCTTGGCCATTTTTTCAGGGTGCTTGGTCAATTCGAAAAGAGCCCAGGTCAACACAGCAGCAGTAGTTTCGTGTCCAGCAATCAACATGGTCATAAGATCGTCCCTCAATTGCTTGTTATCAATATCGGCACCACGCATATCAACAAGGAAACGCAACAACGATGGGTCCTTCACATTGGCATAATCACGCTTTTCCAATTCCTCAATATCTTCTACTTGACGTGAACTCTTGGCACGGTCAATCAAATCAGTCAACACATCGTCAAGGATCTTTAAGTCAGAGTTGAACTTGCGAAGACGGGGCACAAGCTCATTGGCAAGAGGAAGATCCCAGTATGGCGCAGGTGTCATACTCCTATGTTCTGCCTCAACCAATGCAGAGTACACAGCCTTGATTACTGGAGACTCATCTGATGTGGAACCAAATTCATAGTTGAACACAGAAAGTCCAATAATATCCAATGCAACGGAGCAGAACTTTTCTTCCATCTCAATCTTTCCTCCAGTTTGACCTGCGGGAGCATCGTTCTTGGCAGCAGCCTTTTCCAAGTTGGTGATCAATCCCTCATTACAATATCCAAACAATCCAACCATGTGATTCAACCAAGCCTTGTGAAAGGCAGGAACAATGGCACGACGACGGACACTCCACGTTTCCGGATCAGCAGGAATAAGTCCCTTTCCCATAATTGGTTTCAAGATTTCGGCCAAGATACCCTTATCATACAAAGTGTTTGCATCCCTCAAGACATGCTTTGCCTGAACGGGGTCGGAAATGACCAAGAAACTCTTTGGTCCAAAACACAACTTGTACGGGCTTCCATACTCCTGTTGATACCTCTGAAGCCCAATGAACATTGTTCCATCCGCAATATCGGTAATTTCACCCTCGGCCAATGGACACTTATCCAAACTGGGAAACCCTCCATAAATTTGTTCAATGTTCGTACGAAGAACATTGGCGCTATCGGCAAATGTACAATCGGTGCCGGCCTCACCTAGTTGCATAGCTGGAAGCTTCCAGATGTATTCCCACCACCATGGGAGTCCCTCGGCATCTGGATCGGTTGCACTGGCTTGTTCAAGGCTGCTTCCATTAGGGGCATCAGTCGCAGCATCAGTTGTAGTGTCTTCCTTCTCCTTGACATCTAATGCAAATAATTGTTGTGTGGAAGGAGCGTTTGCGTTCTTTGTCACGGCACCCAAGGAAGCGGGCACGAATGCGTAGGCAGCTGATGCTGCCGATAAGATTGCTAGTGCTGTCGATGTTACCTTCATCTTCGTCTTATTGCCGCTGCTACAACTTCTGGCAGTATGGTAAAAGGTGATTGCTGGATTGCTGCGTGTAGTGCGTCACAAAAAAATCACTGAGTAGTTCCGCCATTTTCATTTTTCAAGTTCAATCTGGAGGATTACGGATTTTGTGTCAGAACATGTGTCATTACATGTGCTGACACAGCTTACACACTGGAGGTCCCTCATTCGTAAGGAATCCCAGTTAAAATCTGATGACACGCGTCTTAATTCGCCCTACTCCGATCCTTCCGACATAAAGACCTCGCTCACGCCACGGCTCACGGCATGCTGACCTTGTAGATAAGTACTGCAAATGCCATACGCTTGGTCTCTCTACCCTCTACTTTCAGTTCTGCCAACCTCTATGACATACTGTTAATGGACGCTGCTCCGTAGAACATTGAAGCACAATACTATGGACTATCAGGGCTATGATTTCGATACTCATGAAAAGGCCTTTGCGGTGATCCCGAAGATAGGCGGAGTGTTGTCAATAATTGGATCATTACTAATATTACGGGATGTCTTCTTGAAATTCAAAGAACACAAGACGATCCCATTGACCACGAAAATAATGACGCTCATCACAGTAGCTAATTTGGCCCTTGGATTTTGGGAGAACTTTTTATCAACATGGATGGTGCCAAAAGGCAGCAATGCCTTCTTGGCGTCGGGGAATGTGACAACATGCAATTTGCAGGCATTTATCTCAGTTTCGATGTATATGGTAGTGGAGACAGCATATACTATGCTTTCAGCTCTGTATTACATTACAGTTGTGAGAAGGGATTGGACGACGCAAAAGACTCAAAGCATGACAGTCAGATTTTCGTTCCTCGGGTTACCAATCATCATCGGACTAGGCACGGCAATCTCTCTCTTGGCGACGCAGCAATTCAACTTTGACGGTGTTTACAGCTGTAATATCGCGTCATATCCTCTGAATTGTCACTACATCAACGACCTTCCTTGCACCCGAGCACCAAAAGCAGCATACATTAGAGCAGGACTCTACATGTACGTCTTTGCTTGCTTTGCGATCATCATCATTTTCTTATCGATGCTACTATACAACGTGAAGAAACAAGATACCGAAACTGAGAGATACGCAAGCGAGTACTTGAAAGGTGCCAAAGGTGAAAGAATAAGGAGCAATCCCGTGGCATTTCAATCATTGCTTTTCTCGACTGTTTTTTTCATTCCCAACATAGCATTCATTATTTGGGGAGTCATAGATATTTGTCACATCGAGCTGTCGGAACATGGTTGGAACGTTGTGTCATACATCTACGTGATACTGTGGCCATTATTTGGATTCTTCAATAGTTTAGTCTATTTCAGATTACGATACCTCAACGAAAAAAGGAGCAGCCCAGAAGCGACATGGTCATATCTCATCGGAAAGACGCTCTCGATTCCTCTGCTGAGTAGAAGAAGGTCAACCGATGAAACGCTACCTCCTCAGGTTTCTTCTTTGATAGATGAAGACGATTTGTATAGCCCGTTATTCGAAGATGAAAGTGCTTATGGATCAAATGAAGGATTATTGTCTGGTGCAACAGCAGCGACCGACAACGATTTCCTTTGATGCACTGTAGACTTAAACTAATCCTGTAAATACATGTACATCCGACGAAGACTACAGTACTCATCACTTCATCCAGCAGCTTTGCTACAATCTCGTACGTACCCTGATGAGGTCAAACTTGGGTTGCAGTATTGGGGGCATATCATACTTGTGTCACAGCGCCAACGTCGTCATCCCATAATAAATAGTCGGTGCTGTTTAATACATTCTCATCATGCAGAATTATTTGGTATCGACCCATTGCTGTAATAGCATGGGTACTATCTTCTTTGGCCTCACAGAATGGTCTTTCCTCTCAGTCGCCAATTATCGCTATGTTCGCGTACTTTTCGCCCCAAGGGCAGACATCAAATCTCACCATGACGTCCTTTTTGCTAGCTGACCTTGTCTCAGACTCCTCGTCCACTACTGCTTTTGACCAGCGGCTGCACCACAAGCTAGTGTCACCAAATGACGTATGTTTCAATGCAGTTAGAAGTCTCTTTCGAGAGTCTGCATCTGCTCTTGACAAAGAGATAATAACTCAAGAGCAAGAGCTTGCACATGAAACGCGATCATGTCGTGTTTTAACGCACTGGATCCCAGGCAGAATTGAAGTGATGGGGAAGCATACGGATTACGCTGGTGGAAATTCTTTAGTTTGTAGCACAGAAGGGAGGGGTATGGCTATGGTTTCAACAATGGCTCCAGCTGCGGAGACGCAAAGGAACATAACAATTGTCACTGTCCTCGCAGATGGAATGGAGCATCACGCAATGAATTCCGCAGCACCATTTGATGTTAATGGAAGAACGGTAGTTCATCACACAATCAATATTAGCGACGATAGCATGAAGAAAGATGTCATCGCAAACAAAGACTGGAGGATATACCCGTTAACCACAATTCGGCGTCTAGAAAAGAATTTTGGATTGTTTGCTCATCATCGTGAAACGACCACAACGGACGAAGAGAGAGGATATCATATTATCATTGCTATATCTTCGAATTTACCACCCGCAAGTGGTCTATCTACATCAAGTTGCTTTGTTACAGGCCTATTTTTGGTTTTGGACTCTCATTTGGAAATGAGATCATCTCAAATATACCGCGAAGCTATTGGAACTGCAGACGAAGAGGACACAATTTACAATCTATCTACATACTTGGGCAATATTGAAAATGGGACATGCTACACAAGACAAAGGGTGAAGAGAACAGGTATAGACGCCACTACTGAGGAGAGGAATATAGTTCTCGAGGGGACAAAGAATGGTGATGGGGTAGGGACATTTGGTGGGAGTGAAGACCATGCTGCTATATTGATGGGCAAGAAAAGAAAGCTGACATTATTATCATTTTGCCCAACTCGACCTGCATCATTCGCAGCGGATCAATTGAATGGGCTGACCGTATGTAACTCTGAGGATATCGATACAGAATCAAAGGATGTTAACCAAAAGTCTGAATTGGAGTTGCCATCGAAACTTGTCTTTGTCATAGCTTACTCGGGCGCAAGAGCTGAAAAGGCAGGGCAAGAAACAGAAGCATCAATCGGATATAACTACGCATCTGATATGGCGTCAAAAGCATTCAAGGCGTACAATGCTTGCAGTACCGCAGCTATACATGATGATGAACAGAAGAAGCTGCACACACTTGCTGATTCAATTCGATATGAGCGTAAAAAACAAAGTATCAGTCGCGTCACTTCGTGTGAAGATCCAGTAAAGAAAATCATATCTGATAAAGTACTCAAAGGATCAGCAGCAGTGCGAGGTGACGATCATGCCACAGTAGCAGATTTCGGCAACTTACTTACGAAGAGGTTTGAACAGTTTTATGAAGAAAGTGAAGTGCTTGTTCCAACAGCAGCATATTGTTTAGCTGAAAGTGATCGTCTTCAAATGTTGGGTCCCATAGTTGACAAATCTCACAGAAACGCTGTAAATATACTGAAAAACCAGATCAAGGAGACAGCATGGTTGCCTCTGTGGGCGCGAGGTATTGAACAAAATAGTGAGCAAGCGCCAAGGAATCTTGAACGTATTACGGCGTTTGCCTCTTCGGCATTTGGAGCGGGCTTTGGAGGTTCGTGCTGGGCTCTAGTCTATCGAGACGAAGCAGAGAAGTTTCTACTGCAATGGCGGAGTGCATACGATGAAGCATTTCCAGCAAATTGTAGTAGAGAATTTTTCATTACTGAACCTGGACCAGGCGCGTTTTTGTTATAACAGCATAACTAAATTTATGATTAAGCCATCACGTTGGCAGTGGCGGTGCACTATAGCCATATCTATTGACGAGGTCCGAGTCTAATGTCTTGCTAGCATACAACCTATCACGATCTGTAAATCCCGATAATCTATTGGCAGATTTTCCATATTGCAATAATGCTTTTATCAATCCATTGGCACCATTATGAATCGGTAGGCCATTCTCTTTTGCAGATCCCTCTACATAAGCAAAGTTTGTTGTGAAGGCACCACCAATACAATCACAAGCGATTTTTGTTACCTCTTCTCCGTGAAATAACAAATCTTCATAACGTGTTGTAAGATGTGGAAAAGTCTGCTCCTCCCATTCTTGATAGTACTTGTTCCACAAGTCCAGAATACTATCATAATGTAGTTGGCCCCTTCCAAACTTCACTGTAGTTCTACTGGGACGATTCCATGCATCGACTAGATTCGGACATCGGTCCTTGTCGTGATCCCACCAGCTCGTGTAGGAATGCCGACATTGAGATCCTGCCCAATGGTAAAAATCCTTGATCATTACCACTGGAAAGAATGCCGTCTGATTGATTCCTTCCCCCCAAAACTTAGCCACATGCTGATCCCGATAATTCGAGGGAGGATTATGCTTGCCCCACGGTGGTTGAAATCTCATCCCATTACGGTGTGGTTCTCGATGTGTTGTAGAAGTCCTGGCTTCCTTGATATTACAATTGGCCTTCATCAATTCAAACAGTAAATTTGTGCCCGTGTTAAATATACCAGCTGGACCAAGCATCCGATCTGCAGGCACTACCGTATCTCGATATGTCTGACATGTTTCTAAACCATGAATTATCGGTTTATCACCGTACATGGATACAATATCATCCCATGTTGGAAGTTGACTTGCTAGCTCTTCATCTAATTTGATATTGGCAGCAGTCAATATTTTGACAATGTGTTCATCCACACCAAATGTGTCTGTATTTTTGACTTTGTTCACCTTTGCCACATTCTTCACCTTGTCTATCGGAACATACCGCCTTCGTCGCTCTTCCTCAATACGCCGAATATCATTTTCAGAACGAGTACGACGTTTCTTTGGACGTTGCTGCTTCGCTTGTTCGTGCTCCTGCTTTGCTTGTTCTTGTTGCTTCCTTGCAATATCATTCATTAATTGAAATTGAATATCTGTTGTCCTCTTCTCAGTCAATTGATGCAATCCCACCTCTGGACCGGTTTGATGTGGCATGTCGCCAGTTTGATCACCTATTGTAGCATCGATGGATGTCCATAGTACTATTAGGTCGGCGACTGCAAGGAACATGACCACTGTGATTACCAATCGTGCAAAGTTTCCACCGCCGCTGCCACTTCTTTCTGGTTGTGATTTTTTGCTTCCGTTAGAACTACGTCGTGAATAACTTGTGTCAGAGTTCGAGTTCGATCTGGTCGTCCTCTTACTTTGACGTCTGTTTTCTCGAGATGATCTCAGTGACGAGTTACTGTTCTTGTCCTGGGGAGCTCGGAGGCCATTCCTGCTGTGACTAGAAGATGATCTTGATGATAAACGACTATTAGTGTGACGAGCAGATGGAGGCCGATCTCTGGAGGTTCTGTCCATCTTTTAAGTATTCGCGGCCCTGATGATGATAATATATACGAATACCACGGAATAGCATCTACTGGTGTTCTCGGCATTACAGCATTAATACCAAGAGACCACCGCTATATCCTTGCGCCATAGGAAAAACTATTATGTAGTTAGCAATGCTGATTAGCAATGGCAATGTTGCATCATGTGCGATATTGTAGAAAGATCTTCAGTTTGAAAAAGAGGGAGCTCTCTCAATAATTTGTTGCTTCGTGGTACTATCATAACATAATCGGATTAGTTCAGGTTAATATTGGATACCAGTGTTGAGTTAAGTGCCCGATTACTAGAATCTGTGGGGGTTCTTGGGGCAAACGGGCACGCCCGAAAGGTACAACACTATCAGGACTTCCGTAGAATTTGATTCCTACCGTAGAAACATACCAAGATTTCGATTTGACTCGATTTGACACAAACTCACCTCTCTACCTCTCACCTCTCACCTCTCTTCCGGTAGATAGCAGAGGTCACCAGGAATACCATATAACACAACAAATTGCGCCTTTGATAACGAACATAAATACCTACTGAACCATAAGCACACAGAGCATCGATATTGGCGAATGAACAGCTGAACCAATAGAATGTCTCCTCTGCTGTTGTTCTTCTTCCCGCTGCTGCTACTATCGTTGGTCTCTGCTGCGTCGGCATTCTTGGCACCTAAATCATTTGTGAAGGTCCATCACCGTGCATTCTCTTCCCATGCATTTGAGGCCGCCGATAGTAGACTTTGTGCTGCCACTCAAACGTTGATAGTGGGAAAGATTATATTGGACAAATATGGTCCTCCCGATAGGCAAACGGACGATGATGGTGTAACAATAGGAGGAGGTGGGCCACAATCAGCATGGGGTGCTGCTGCATCACTAGTAGTTCGTGACTACTTATCACGTACTGAAAAGAAGAAGATAAATAATACTACTAATAATAATGATGACGAAAGAGATTTTCTATTATCCAACCCAAAGCATCAGATTACCTTCCTTGCACCGGTTGGAACAAAGAATTGGACACCATCAATGACAGAGCAACTTACACAGCTCTTACCGCCGATGGTCGTTGTCGTACTCGTTCCTTCAGAAGATCATATTACTCCCACAATTAATATTTGGCACGATGAAAACGAGACTGTAAGATGGATGCCGGTAGATGGCTCATTTGACGATATTGGTGCTGATGGTTTGTGGCAGAATAGGCCGAGTGCACAGGATATTCTAAGTGCGATAAAAGATACTGATGATGATGATATCATACTTCATGCAATCATTGAATCAGGTTCAAAGCCAGCTGGGAAGGGACTGGATGCATTGCCATTTTTTGACGACAAGCTCATGTCTAAAGTATCAACCGCTGGTGTCGAACCTATTGTCTTTGCTGACGAAGTTAGTGGGAAGGTAACTGAAGAAGATAGCCAGGCAGTGACGACAACAATAAGCAAGATACGACAATCATTCGTTCATGCTCGAGCCTGTGACAAAGAAAAGGATGATAATAGCCTCTTTGTGGTAACTCCTGATCGACCTTGCTATGAAGGATTGATATCGCATACTAACTTGACAATGAGCGAAAGTGAGTGTACTGAAAACAATGAATTTGAGATGATAATACGTGATGGAGGAAATGGATGCTTCACAAACGAGATGAAGATGCCAGCAGCAACTCTTCGAACAATAGACAAGGCGCCTGTCAATCCAACGGGTGCAGGCAATGCCTTTTCGGCAGCATATGTGGTGTGTCGTGGAACTGGAAGCAGTGTGAAAGAGGCAGCTAGCATTGCTACCGCAGTTGGAGCAGTTGTTTGCGAGTATGAGCATCTACCGCCGTGGTCATTGGAGGTTGTAGAGCGTATAGCTGAGGCAGCCTGTGAAGTGCTGTGAGTGGACGACAGTACCATATATTAACAGCAACTAATCTTCACTTTATTTACTGCCACTAGACACAACATTCTTGTGGCAATCATCGCGGATAATCTGTACAGTGCCTGCAGAACCATCCATTTCTAGCAGGTCGCCGTCTTTCACCAATTTTGTCGCGTTATCAATGCCGCTAACGCAGGGATACCTACTCTCGGGCTATGATTGCCCCGCTAAAAAACCTGGGCCAGCGGGTTCCACTTTTTTCCCGCCAGTAGACAACGCAACAACCTAAACAACAATCAATAAACACATCATCATCATCAATTCATCAATATTATTGAATAGAAGAAGCAGCCCAAAGATGGAGGTTAAGATGGATATCACGAATGGTAATGTCGCGGCTACACAACATCATGATGCTGCAACAAAAAGGAGGAGTGACGACGAAAATTCTTCAAGTAATCAACATCAGAGTATCCACGATGATGACATATTATCAGCAACAGCTACCGCCAACATCATCCCTCTCTCCGAGCTTGACCCTCCGCCATCAAGATCAGAGATCCTGCGAGACAAATTGCTGAAATCCTTAAGCGGCAAAATTCACTTCTGGGTAGGAGTGACCGTCATGGCACTGATAATAATAGATGGAGCATTCTTCTTTTTCCTTCTCATTGGTGCCCAAAATATGTGCACACCTCGAACTAATTGCAACCCTCGAAATTGGTGGTATAATTTCTCCATCCAGTTCCTCAATGTTCTATTCACTTACCTGGCCACAATCTCCCTTCCATGGAGACTGAGTAATGCCGCTCATCTGTTGAATGGTTCGGGGAAGCACAATAGATCGAGTGATGCGGGTCTCGATATGTATGGACGACCCACGGAGAAGATATGGTACCACATTTCCCAGTCGAGGCGACGACTCGTCGTGTTCTTCCTTATCTTGAACAGCCTAACACAGTATGCCAACCAGGCCAGTCGAATCATCTATTACAGCTTTGAGCTTCAGAATGTATTTCCCGGAACGTTGTGGACGAATCTGTTCTTTATGCTGTCAATGATGTGTGCGGCAGTGGCAGGGTTTTTGCAGCTACATGCCGAGATGGTGTTGAGGAAGGTCCACCCGAAAAGATTCCCTCCCATCGCCACCCTGTTTGAGACTTTGGGGGGATACCTATCGAAGGTGCGTAATATAGGGAGGCGTACACAAGAAGAGGGGGAAGACGACAACGAAGAGCCAACGAGGGATGGTGACGTTGAGGAGGACCGACGCAAGCTAGAGAGGCGGAAGAGCTTTTTCGTCCGCAACATACACAGTTTTTTCTCGAACGTCGAACCAAGCCTGGGTCTGTGGGGGTTGTAAAAGGGAGGGGTTTACACTTTATGTATCTGGCCTGTACCTCTTCTAGAATAGTTAAGAAGAACGAATTCATTCATTCGCTGTGGTTGAACTGCAGTCTGCATTGAGTGTGGACGGGTCTACTCATCATAGCCAATACAGAAACACGAAAGAGATGTGCTTGCCAGAATAGGCCGAGTGCACAGGACGTTCGAAGTGCGATACAAGATACTGATAATGATATCATACTTCATGCAATCATTGAATCAGGTTCAAAGCCAGCTGGGAAGGGACTGGATGCATTACCATTTTTTGACGACAAGCTCATGTCTAGAGTATCAACCGCTGGTGTCGAACCTATCGTCTTTGCTGACGAAGTTAGTGGGAAGGTAACTGAAGAAGATAGCTACGCAGTGACCACAACAATAAGCAAGATACGACAATCATTTGTTCATGCTCGAGCCTGTGACAAAGAAAAGGATGGAAATAGACTCTTTGTGGTAACCCCTGATCGACCTTGCTATGAAGGAATGATATTGCATACTAACTTGAAAATGGACGAAAGCGAGAATACAGAAAATAATGTATTCGAGACGATAATACGTGATGGAGGAAATGGATGCTTCACAAACGAGATGAAGATGCCAGCTGCAACTCTTCGAACAATAGACAAGGCGCCAGTCAACCCAACTGGTGCAGGCAATGCCTTTTCGGCAGCATATGTGGTGTGTCGTGGAACTGGAAGCAGCATGAAAGAGGCAGCTAGCATTGCTACCGCAGTTGGAGCAGTTGTTTGCGAGTATGAACATCTACCACCGTGGTCATTGGAGGTTGTAGAGCGTATAGCTGAGGCAGCCTGTGAAGTGCTATGAGTGGACGACAATACCATATATTAATAACAACTAATCTTCACTTTATTTACTGCCACTAGGCACAACATTCATGTCGCAATCATCGCGGATTATCTGTACAGTGCCTGCAGAACCATCCAATTCTAGCAGGTCGCCGTCTTTCACCAATTTTGTCGCATTATCAATGCCGCTTACGCACGGGATACCATACTCTCTGGCTATGATTGCCCCGTGTTGCATCGGTCCGCCGATCTCCATAATCACACCTCCTGCATTAATGAACAATGGAGTCCAACTTGGCTCGGTAAATCTTGCGACCAGAATTTCTCCAGCTTCTAGAGGCTTTTCATATGGGTCCATTAAAACCTTGGCACGACCTCTTACAACACCAGCTCCAGGTGATATTGGATCTCCTATCAACAACCCTTCTTTATTCATCTCGTCTTCAGTGATTTCTCTCTTTCCACGAATAATTTTGCCACGGCTATCAATCAAAACAGGCCAATTCTTCACGTGGCGCACCTCTTCAACAGGCTTCAAATTTGCTCGCACAAGTGACAAGAGGTCTATTGCTTCATCCTTTTGGGCATTGGAAATTTGATCCATTGTTAATGAGAATATTTGGTCTTCGTTTTCCAACCTTCCTTTCGCGACAAAGCCCTTCGCAACCTGCAAGGCATGGCGACGACATGCATCAGTGACTACAACTAACATGTATTTTGGGTGCTCACGATATCCAAGAACACCTTGCATCACAGATGCGTGATGGACAAAAGATTTCTCTTTTCCAATCTCCCTTGCCAAGCTAAGCAACTCTTGATATGCCTTATCTCTGCGCTCACGCACGTTAATGATTTGGTTGTTTTTGATATCAATTTGTTTCAGAGTATCAAACAATTCATCTTGCTTCTCGGACATACGCGGCGTTGCAACATCAATCTCTCTCGCACCTCTACATCCAAATCGTTTCAAATAGTCGGAATAAAGGGAAGTGAACTCTTGAGAAAATGAGCCTTCTTTTAGTTTCTTCAGAAACTCGTCACTTGTCCTTGTCTCTTGGATTTCAGGACAAGATGCTAGTCGGACCATAAGGTGACCCATCTCGCTGGTTGGATTTCCATTTAAATCCATAGATAAGTTGATAAGATTATCCTCGGTTCCCTCACAATTTCGAAACATCCGATGAAGGAGTGCTTTTGAGATCAGGCCTGATATTAGGCCACCGACCTGAGGCAAAACTGCTTCATAAGTTTTTGTAAGCTCGTCATAGACTTCCACAAATGGTTTATCATCGGGGTAACGATGACTATGACAGTGTTCCAACAAAGCGTTTGTATCCTTGACGTATTGTTGCATTGATTCTTTACCGTAATACATGCCACGCAGAATGTTCGGCACTGTCAACAGCAACTGCTTGATCGACTTACTGAATATGCCCTTGCAGCCTTCCGGTACATATGACGGAGTGTAGTCCTTCAAGTCAATCGAGGCAAATGCTCGATCTAGGGATTTGTCATTTGGTCTGAGAGCTGTATTCACCATTGCAGTGCCGCCTGTCATCATGAGCATGTTACTGATGTTCATGTATTCTCGACCATGAATATTGAACATTAAACCATCGAAGCCCTCCGTAGACATTGTCGGCTTCATTCTTGCTAGAGATGTCTTCCAAATATCCAAGCCCAACATTGAGAGTGGGTCTGAGAATCCCTGTGTCATTACCATTACGTCAAGATAGAGTCTCTTCTCTTTTCCTCTCTCTGTTATCATCTCCGGGAAGAGAGGGACGTGTGCTGTAACAGGTCTCGCCTGCAAGAGGTACAGAGTATTATTATGAAAAGCCCACTCAATATCAGCAGGAGATCCATCAAAATACTTTTCTTCCACATCCGCCACCATTTGTGCCACTTCCATTATTTCATCATCTGTCAAGGCCTGTGCTGTTGGACTTTTGTTCGGATCTTGGCGTGTCCCACCGCTCTCCTCATCCAGCCATATCGCAGAAGTCTTATCGGCCACCTTTTTTGATATCACTTTCATGTTGCTTGGATCAAATCTATCCACGACATACGTATCCGGCGTGATTATACCACTCACAACGCTCTCCCCGAGTCCAAAATTCGAGGATATGACGATCTCATCAAAGCAATTGTTATTCGGATTCAAGCTAAATCCCACCCCGCTTACATCACTAGCAATCTGTTTCTGTACAATGATTGCAATTCGTGGAGTATCTGCCGCCATGCCATGCTGTATTTTGTATAAATATATACGATGGTCGAATAATGATGCAAATGAGTTAATGATTGCATCTTGTAGGCCAGCGGAAGTCACACCCAATGAAGTGTCATACCCCCCTGCAAAGGATGAGCCAGCCAAATCTTCTTCAGGCGATGAAGATCGCACCGCAACGGTTCCAAGATGATCTGCATTGTCATGCCCAAATGCCGCTTTATTTGCGTCCTGAATATATCTCCTCTGCTCAGCATTCAATTTTAGAATCTTCTTGCATTGCTCCTTTATTGCATCACAATCCTCCCTTGTAACACTTCCCTCAGGATCAGCTGAGGCTACTCGGCTAAGAAACGACTCCCAAGCCTTTGTCTGTTTGATTTGCTCTAGCCAAGGCTGAAAAAAAGAGACGGTCAACACGAAGCCCGGAGGGACGGGAAATTGAAGTGCCGAGGTTCTGATTAGAGATAGAGCTTTGCCACCGACCTCGCTTAGTGTAGGTGACGATGATGGTGATGGAGGAGCCTCCTGTTGTTTGCTTTCTGGGAATATGTAGTACTTGTCGTTCATCTTAGATGTCTACGCCATTGAAATGTCTACGCCATTGAAATATGCACCGCTACCTACCGCTACGTCCTTGTATCTCCTTGTATCACCATTGTTTGCCTCTTGCCTATCTATTTTCCTGCTGGCGTTGAGCGTTGAGGGTTGAGGTTGTTGAAGGTTGAGACGTGATGTTTCGAGCGGAGTTCTCATCTTTCAAGCGGGCACCAATGTGCCCGCCCTTGCCCACACCCAAAAGATAAAAGAGCTTGCTTTGCATGCGAATAATATAGCTGGTTCCTCAGGTGATTGAATGAACCTCGCCTACAACATACTTGAACTTAGTCTTTGTGTAATGTGAAATATCTTTATTGAAAACGATCATATTGACTGCTTCTCCTTTTTCTTCATCTTTTCACGGAACATGTCATGTGCTTCGTCCCATGCCTTTTGAAATGCTTCCTTCTTCGCAACATTGCTGCTACTTCTACTACTAGTATTGGCTGCACTTCCCAAACTAAGATTTGAGATGTTTCTATCCTGTATGGAAGACACATCAATTTTTGGAAATCCAATGATTGGGCAGTCCCACCAAAGTACTAATCCATGCATGGGCACTGCTTTTGGCATGGTGATTGATACAAATCTATCACAGCATGTCTCTTCTGCAATATGAAAATCAACATCAGTTTTAATGCCGGAATCTTCAATCTCAAATTCTACCTCGTCTTCATCATGATTCAAATGAATTGGTCGTGGTAATAATCCATTGAATAGCACCGTTTCTTGATCACCACTACCCGATACAGAGACAATCCTAATAGAGCCATATGATGGATTATCATTATCATTCTGTTTGGCGATATAGTCCGTCATCATGGAGCCACTTCCAACTGCCGAATGTCTATCTTCATACTTTAATGCACCGACAACTTTCACGCGAATGGTCCGTGATGGAAATTGAGTGGTTGGGAATCCGACACGGAGAGTGACTGCGTATCGATCTTGTGACCAGTAGATTGGAAGATTAAGAGTTGATTTTTTTGCAGTTATTGTGTTGGTATGTTTTCCTCCGTTGCGTGTTAGTTGTCCTAGACGTTTTTGTTGTTGCTGCTGATTTTGTTGTATCTCTCCGCCATCAACTTTTGCGTTTGGAAGGGAGCTTATATCCACTGCATCTCCACTAATACTTCCAGAGACCACGGGTAGCTCAGAGGAAGATGACGCAGTATCATCTTTCTGCTGCTGCTGCTGCTGCTGTGTAGACGATGATCCCGGTAAAGATTGACCAATCTCTACACTTCCATCTGCACCGATGGTCACTCGACCCGGCTGATTGAGTGATGTCACTCGTGGACCATCGTCGTCGTCTTTATCAGAGCCTTCCGAGTCAGAGTCGCTGAACTTCATCGCATCCCACTTGGAATAGTCCACCATTGTTTTTTAAGTGGATCAGATAGTGATGAGCGGAAGATATTGTAGCACAACCTTGTCACTTGTGTCATTCTCTTCTTTTTTGATGGCGATGGCGATGGATTTTTGGCGCCTCGACGTTTTCCGCTTTTTGAGAAGACGTTAACTTTGGCGCATTTTTTAAATTGCGTCATTTTTCTCAAATAAATTGCACTCAACGCAAGTTTTTACCAGCCTGCGACACACTGCCTCGCTCAATCAATCAGTGCCAGCTGCCATATCTCTGTGGCACTGTCGAGGTAAGCAATCATTGTTTATGGATTGAACAAAGTAGTTGATCTTTGAGTAGTAGTTTGATTGCCCTTGCCCTCGACAATGATCTACTCCCCTAACCGCCTAGCACTCCTCTTTTGCATTGCTCTGACCACCTCTCAACTTCACACATCTTGTGCCTTCAATCTTCGTCGCCCCGCACAGCTCTCAGCCCCTACCAACAAAACAACAACACGACGTCTGTCAAGCATCTTCAAGACGGATACTAACAACTCCCTAGATCGCAGTGCAATCATGGCCAAACAAACAGAAAAGAGAGAAAAGATCTTGCACATGCTGCACATCTTTACTTCTGACCTCATCCTTCAAGTGTTCGGTGGTGCTGGAGCAATTTGGGGTTTCAGTGAAGTGATTGGCCTCCGCACTCCTGAGACTGTCTGGTTCTGGCGCCCGGTGGCATCGTTTGTAGGTGCAGTCTTCTTTGCAAGGTGGATCGTCCAATTAGATGCGCATATTAAGGAAGAAAATATTGAGCTCTTCCCGAAGAAGATTCAACAACTTGCGGTGACAGTCAGTGACGAAGAGCAAAAGGGTTTATGTGAGGAGCCTGCTTGTATTGCAATGCAAAGCACTGGAAAGGACTATAATGCATGTAAATGAATACAGCAGAGAGATATAGGGTAAGAAGTGAAGCAAAGAGAATAAAGATGTGCTTGAATGAAAATGGTTACAATGTCATGTGCTTAAATGATGTAAGAGAGTAAAAATAGGGATCTAATATTTGTGTAGGGACTTGTCCTTCATGCCTAACTACTACCATGTTCATTCCATTTCATGATGCCGGTAAAATAGGAGGAACATAAGCATATTTGTTCATCAATTCCATATCCATATGCTTGCTTGCATACGTTCGATCTCGATCTGAAAAGCCAGTCAGCCGCTTAGATGGATCACCATATTGCAGCATTGCTTTTACCAAACCATTCGATCCCTTGTGAACTGTTAGTAGTGGTTTGGCGCTGCCCTCTACATATTTAAAATTGTCTGTGAATTCTCCTCCAACACAATCACAAGCAGCTCTTGTTACATCTTCTCCATGAAATAACAAATCTTCAAAGCGAGTAGTCAAGTGTGGAAAGGTCTGCTCATCCCATTCCTCGTACCATTTATTCCACATATCCAACAATGATTCATATTGAGCCCATTCCAAAGCATACTTCACTCTCACAAATGCGGTTTCATCCCTATCCTTGACTCTCCATCTAATTAGGTTGGGGCAATGATTTTCATCATGACCCCAGAACGCAGTGTATTTGTGACGGCATTGTGATCCCATCCACGAGTAGGGATCCTTGATTAATACCACCGGAAAGAAATCTGTTTGTGTGATGCCCTTCCCCCATGCTTTTGCTACATTTCTGCCACGATGTGTGGTAGGGGGGTTATGCTGGTGTTTGATAAGATTGTGAATTAGAGTTGACATTGAGTGGATGAGAATAAATGAGTTGTTTTGGACCTGCAGCTAGAATATACCATAAGCTGAATTCTTACCTTGCCCCATGGTGCTTGCCAACGCATTCCATTGCGTCTTGGTTCTCTGTACTTAATTGGAAGCAATGGGTCCACACTAGGAACATTTCTGGCTTCCTTAATGTTGCAATTCACTTTCATCAATTCAAATAGTAAATTTGTGCCCGTATTGAACATACCGGCTGGTCCAAGCATCCGAGCTTCCGGCTTGACAGTATCGCGATATGTCTGACAGGTATCTAACCCATGTATTATCGGCTTATCACCATACATGGAAACAATATCATCCCATGTTGGAAGCTGCTCCGCCAACTCCTCATCAATCTCAACATTGGCAGCGGTCAAAATCTTGACAATATGATCATCCACTCCATATCGTTCCACATTCCTCGCCCTATGTTTCTTTTCTTCTTGTAGATCCGCAACGCTAAGTTCATTTGCCATTACTTGAGCATCTTCATCATTGATTGAATTTTGAAGTGGTAATATATCTGGATCATGAAGTGATGACACTGCCATTTCGTATCTACCCTTCCAAATCTCGACTTCATGTTCTAATTCAAGAATTTTGTCCTTATCGGATAATAATCCTACGTCATTATTGTTGGTGTTCACTTTTGCCTCATTGATAGCATGCAGCTTGGACGAAATTGACTGCAAGGCGCTGTCAATTCGATTTTTGTCATGCAATTTGTGTATCCCCGCCTCGGGACCCTGACTGTCGATTTCATCTCCAAAGGCATCCCAAAAAAAGACAATGTCGAATAAAACGACGGCAATCAGCAATAGTAGCAATTTCTGAAACATTCCATTCATTAGTATTGAAGTGCCGAATGCCCGGCGGGTTGGTTGAGCTGAAGATCGGCGGGGGCGACGTTTATTCCGTCGTGCATTATTTGAATCGTCGTAGCTTACGGTTGAAAGTGAGTCGTTGTCTGATGGTGGTTGAGCTGCCACTCTGTGCAGATTTGACACTCGCAACGTGTGGTGGCCGTTCTGCATGGTTTTGCTGTCTTCTGTCTTCGTTGCAATATACTTCTTTTACACAGTATGCTATGGGCGGTGTACCTACTGCTTGGCGGCACAAAGTAGATCGGTGAAAGTTGTATGTCAGCGATGGGAGGCGGCGGCCGCCGCAACGGCTAGTGCTTCGTTTTATTTGGAAGAGGGGCTAAAAGATTGAAAGGACACTGCTATATCCTACATCATCAAGGCCAAGAGGTCAAGGCGTTGTCTCCTTCTCCTCAGAGGCATCTGGCAGTCTTGAGAGTGCGATCTGAAGGAAATAGACATGGTGGGGTTGACATTTACAATTGTTTTGTCACATTTCAATATCACATTGACATCATTCATTATGCTATGTGGCGGTAGCTGCATTCTCCCACTTGCATCGGCCAAGAAAAAAGTGAGGAGCAAGTGCTTGAAGGAAAGAGTGCATGCTCATGATTGCTGGTTGACGAGTGAATAACAAACACTTGGACATTATTATTTAGAGCGTTTACTTATAACTATGCTTCAGCATGACTGGCTTATTTACTCTTGTGCTCACGCCATGATGAAGAGAGAGATCTCATTAAAAGATCAAGATGCTCTCCGCTTCCTTGGATCTTGTTCTGTGGGAATGCTAGGGCTGATGTTAATTTTGGAAGTAAGTTTCGAATTCCCAAACTGCTCTTTAATGTACGTTTTCATGCTCTCTTCCTTCGCATAAGCACCCCTATCAAATAGAAAGGCCAGCAAAGTAAGAATTTGCATGTTTCAACACGAATGGAATCAAGTGGAAGAAAGCACAAACATATCATAAGTACTTACCATTCATGGTACTTTTTCTGAGCTAGTAAAAAGTAGGATAATGATGAGCGTCCCTCGCCACTTTCCAACATGAAATGACCTGCGAGCTCACACGCCAAAGCCTCCTCGTGCACAAATTTGTGCTCCTGTGCAGACAATATGGCAGCATCGTAAAAACGCTTTGCCGACTCAAAATCCTCTAGATAAAAACATTGCTCAGCTTGAAGCAAGAGTAATTTGTTCTGAAAGTTCCAAGACGAGCAGTCTGCATAAGATCTCATTTTCTCGATAGCTTTTTCTCCACGGTCAAACCAAGTCACGTCCATCGTCTTGCGAGCTATCCAAAAGTTGATGAGACCCCCATAAAACACATGCATACAATGACTGATCAATATCGAACTGAATGGCAAGGAAGCGATGGCATCGTATGCTACAGCGAGCTGCTTTACATCATCGTACCTACGAAACATAAATCCAACATATAATTTGTTGAAATGGACAACCTTTAAGAGATGTAAGTTCGTCTCGCTCATTTTTCTTTCCTTTTCCGTTTCGATGTCTGATCTACTACCGAGAATAATAGGAACGTCATCAACATTACCGATCATGGCTAGCACCGTTCTGTAGAGAGGAAGGGTCTGTACTATCCAAACAAGAGTTGAATGGGATGCCATCAGTCTTAACGTGTCGTCCACGGTACTCTTCACAAGTGAAAGTTGTTTGCCACTCCAGAATGCACACACTATATTCATCCCACGACTGAGCATGGCATTACTGATGCTTCCCACCGCCAAACCATACTCATGGCTACGAACCATCACGTCATTCATACTTTGTAATGGCTCGACGTATCCCATGACTTGGCTACCTAGAGTAAGAACTTCACACATACTACTCCTCGCGTTCAACTTTTCTGCAAGCCTGATGGCAATTTTCACGTACCGATAGCCCGCGGGAATATCGCCTAGACAGGCAAGAAAGCTTCCGTACAATACCAATGCGAATGACGATAAGCCACTCATACCGTGTCGGAGTGAATATTGGACCATGTGAAGCGTAGCTTTAGGCTGGGATTTTGGGTTTGTATGGAGGAGACAAGTTTGAGTCCTTGATAGAATCTTCATTGCCATCAGCTTTGTTCGGTCGGTCATCACAGGGAGACTTAATAACTGTTCGTCAGAATATTCAGCTAGCATCGATTTGGTCTCCATCAACAGAGCCTCTAGGTCCCCGGAAAGCACAATACCAAGTTCATTCAAGACGTATAATCCTTTTGTAAGGGCATCCCCAAGACACGAAGAGGTCAATAACGAACAAATACATGTGTACGTAACCTCGAGTTTGTCCTCAAATGAATGTGCAACTTCAGAAACTTGTTCAAACAGTAGGCTCACCCTCTTGTGATCGCCATTAGAAAGGGCACATTTCGCTGCCACTTCGAACAACTCCAAACTCAAATCATAATGATCTTCCCAGTGACGATCACGTAGGAAAGATATCCCGTGATTCAAGTATGACAAGGCTGTTTTGAAATCTGACATCTCCATTGCGTTCTTTCCAGCTCTCAAATTCATACCAGCAACAGTAAAACTCTGACTTGGATCTTGAACGGTGGCAGGACCTCCAAGATTCAGCTGATTCACAGCTATGAAGAGGCTGCCGTCGCAACCTTCTTCAATCGATAGAGAGGCCAGAGAGAGGCCATACGTGAAATGAAAGAGGCGTCGGACTCCATCTTCCATCATATTGTAAGTAGCTTCTTGGATACGGTCGTGACTGAATCGATACTGATTGCCAATGATGTCAAGCAGACCTTTCATTACAGCAACATCCAGGTCGTCACGAATATTCTGATGTAGAGCCCTCTCCAATGTTTCAATGAGAGAAACATCTGCAGATGCTCCAAAACATGACAAAATACACAGCGACGATTGCACACTTTCGGGCAGCTCCCTGATCGAGTCATTCAGAAACATAGCCACGTCAGTAGGCAAATTCCGGCACTCGATCTTCTCTTTCTCCCACTCCCATCGTCCCCGGCTCAAGCTTGGACGTAATAGTCCTTCTTTGCTGAGAGAAAGCATCAGCCGAGACACGAAGAGAGGGTTCCCTTTTGTTTTGTGATATATTACACTCGACAAAGAACGAGTGAGACGCGGAAACAGACTCAGAGTTTCCGAAACCATTGTGTTGATGGTGTGCTCGTCCATCAAATCAAGTTTGATATTTGTGCAGCCTACACTTGCTCTCTCAAGATTAGTGAGTAGTTTCCAAACGGGATGCCCCCCGTTGATCTCTCCTTCGCGACAGCAACCCAAGAAGAAAAAACGCTTGTCCTGTAATGAGGTACTTGCTGTAATCAACAGATTATTCACTGCTTCGATGGATGCTGTATCTGCCCACTGCAGGTCATCAAGAAATAAAGTTACGGGGGCAGAGAATGTACTGGATATCACGTCAACAAACTGGCACAACAAGTACAGCAGTCTCTTCTGGCCGTTGTCACAGTCATCATTGTGATAGATAGGAGATGTTTCAGGGCCTAGAATGATTGCCAAATTCGGTATGAGCTTGGTCAAGTAATGGACATCCCTCCCCATCGAAGATCTCAGTTTTGAAGCTAACACTCCCGCAATAGACGAAGGACCACTATCCTCCAACAAAATGCCACAGTAGACATTGAAAGCGGATGCCAATGCACTGAATGGTGTGCCCTGTTGCAATTGGTCGAACTTGCCTGATAGAAATATGCCTCCTCCCGCTAACACGTGTTTCTCGAATTCATGCCCTAATAGCGACTTTCCAGACCCAGAGGCGCCGGAGATGATTACCATCTCACTGCCGCCTGACACCGATCGACGGTATGTGTCCTTAATTGTCGACAACTGTGCATTCCTACCAAACACAGCTCCCCCAGGTTGTAAGCCAGTTATTGACAATCTACCCATGTCCTGGTCGTAGAGATAAATCGTGGGTTTTTCCAGCATCATTTGCAGATCATCCCTCACCTCCGACATTTTATGGTACGAGTCCTCACCACTCGGATAACAATCAGCGCAATCCAACATGTTGGCAACCAAATCACACAAAGATCCAGGAAGGCATTTCGCCTTCAATGGTTCTACTGACACATCATAAACTTTATAGCTGCAACTTTGTGTTTGTCTCTTGCTCTTGCGGGGATTTTCGACGTTGAAGAAATCATCCCCCCCAATAGCATCGCATATACTATGATCTTCATCCCCAACGAAGCCATCAAATAATTTCAGTTCATCAGCAAGATCGTCAATGTTACCATCATCAACAGGGAAGGGATCCTCTTGAGACAACTCTTGGAAAAAATCTGCAGTGCCATCATCAGATTTCCTCCCTCCTGTTTGATGCCCCATCTCAGGGGGGCGTTCACCTCCTGAAAATATCTCGTACAAGACAATACCAAGTGAATAAATACGCCGCATAGCATCTTCATCACTTGATCCCCCAGAATCAGGTGCTTCACCCGATGGCAAAAAGTCAGCCCTCTGAATATTAAAATGCAACTTGCTGATTTCATTAAATTCAGCGCCCTCGGACGATAAATGCACTTGGACGTTATCCGCCCAGTTAATCCCCGGTTCTGGCAACAAAGAGGGGGGGATTTCATCATCGTTATTATTATTATCACGGCCGCCCTTCTCAGCGATATTATCCTCAGCCTCGCATATTCCATCCGCCAATGAACGCGCCACCCTCAGCGCTGACATTAAGTACTCATCTGAGCATAATGCCATCGAATTTCGAACATTTGTCGGCCATTGAGAAGGATGATCCGGAGCGGCACCGGTGGAGGTACCGTTGGCGAGAGCGGAGAGATCGACCTCATCTATGGCACGGCCGATCCACTTGGAGAGAAGAAACGTTGTTTCTGCGGTGCAGCTCGTTGCTGCCGTCGACATGTTGTTAATTGATGGAAGGTAGGTGTTACTCTATCTTGCGTTTTTAAGAGACTATCAGGATGCAATCTAGGTGCAATCTACCACATAACAATTCGTAGAGGAAATGTGAAGTGTAAAATAAGATGAAAATGTATTTTGTTGAAGAAAGGAGATACCAGTGCGTTTGTCACAACAGACAAAGTAACGACTAAATAAGTATGATTTAGATCTAAATCGATGATACGCACTGATTTCAAGGGTAAGAAATTTCACCCTGCGAAGGGTAAAACTTGCAGGGGTAAACTTAAACTTCTACCCTACGTTGAGAATCGTATGCTAAGAATTCTTACCCTAGGGTAAAATCTCAGGTAAGAATTCTACCCTTCGGAAAATAGGCAACGTATGTAAGTCTAGTAGATATGTTTCACATATGTGTACGAATACCTACCTATTGGTTCTGAGCTGAAATAAAGGAGCAAACTAGTAGTAGAAAAATGTGGTGTACCATCTGAAGACCATCTGATATCCGCTGTAGTGAGTTTTTGGGGGGCTATTTTTTCGATGATGGACACATGTGTCCATCATCAAATGCTAGTAAAACTACTAGAAGAACCATTTATATAGTTCGTACACACTAGTAATCGCTAGGACTATCGGGATCTAACGGTTAATATCCCAATTAGATCCCGATAGTCCTAGTGTGTACGAACTATAAAAAGGGCTCTTCTAGTAGTTTTACTAGCATTTGATGATGGACATATGTGTCCATCGCTAATCGATGATGGACACATGTGTCCATCATCACTCACTATGGATATCTATGGCTATGGTATCTATCTACCATCATCAAATCTTCGTTGCTACTAAAAGTATGGGTCAGCCCAAAGCAAGGAGAGCCTCTCCAAGCACCAATGCCTCTTCGCAAATATATATCCTGTTTGTTGGAACATGTCTTTTCTTTACAATGACAGGCATCGTCTTGCATCACTGGCTCGCTGATCCTCACAACGATTACAAACACGCCATGCGGCAGTTTGAGATGAATCATTTGGGTGGTCATGACAAGGTCGATGAACAAAAAAAGAAACAAAGCGTAAAATTGCAATCTGCTGTCTTGGATTCTGGGGAGAAAACTCCGCCGCCAGTGCATGACCTAGCTGGATTGAGCTGTACAGATCATGGGGGCCCGTCTGATGAGATAGCCAAAGAAATGATTTATTGGAGTGACATTCCATCCGATGACAAATTTGTATCTCCAATAGGTGCCAATAGCATCAAGAGGAAGTATCTTACTTTTGATCCAGATGGTAAGTCTATCAACTACTCTGTGAGCAGGCTGCATCTACTATACATTATAATGATTCTAACACAACTTTTTATAGGAGGAGGCTTCAATAATATCCGCATGTCAATGGAGACGATGATCGTGATGGCGCATGCAATGTCAAGGACATTAGTCATGCCACCGAGTCAACAGATGTATTTGCTCCGTAAAGACAAAGGAAAGCAACGTATTCATTTCTCACTCACTCACGATTTTTATCATTTGGAGCAGGTCGGGTACGAGCATGCGGGATTGCATGTGATATCAATGGAGGAATTCTTAAAGACTGAGGCAATGACGGGAAACTTATTCAATAAAGCAACAGGAGATGTTGCTTTCCCTCCTAACAACCGAACGAACTGGGATGGTATGTGGCCAAAACCATTGAAAGAGTACCTTAGGGATGTCACATTGACTCCATTGAATTGGACTCCTGGATCATGCCTTGTTGCATTTCCCTCAGATGATAGACCCCAGAATTTTTCCGAGCTAGATGAAATGATGAAGGGCGTAAATGCCAACTTCCCTAAAGTACAGGACTTCATCAACAAGCCAGTCCCAGTGAATGCTTCTGCAACAGAACGATTGAGAGAAGCAGTAGCAGGGCGAGTCAAAGAGCTCTGCGTTTACGATGAAAAAATGCAGGAGGCTCCAGTTGTACATTTTATGTATGATAGCAAGATGAGAGTACGTTTCCTCACTCATTTCTACGCTTTTCTCTTCTTCGAATCATGGGAGCAAGATTTATTTACCAAACGATTCGTTAGAGACCATCTTCGATATGCAGATGAGATTCAGTGTGCTGCAGCTCGTGTGGTGGCCGCAGTACGTGATAGAGCGCGACGTAGGGGCCATTCTAACGGAGATTTTGACTCATTTCATATACGAAAGGTAAGCATTTGCTGAGCGCGTTTGCACTCGAATCTACCTTGCTTTCTTTTTCTTACATCATCATTCATGTATCTAACATCATTTGCTTGTTGTCATTTCAGGGCGAGTGAGTGTTGACGAGGTGAATATATTTTGTGCTTGTTTTTTGCGCTTGAATTTACCACCACTGTTTTGTCCTTTTCTAGCTTTCAATACAAAAGTGCATGGTTGGAAGCAGACCAAATCTACGAAAATAGTAAAGACGAGTTGCAGGAGAACGCCACTGTTTTCGTTGCAACTGATCACAAGGAGAAACCTTTCTTCAAAGCGTTGGCTGATCATTATGATCTTGTCTTTCTGTCAGATTTCAAAGAAGAATTGAAAGACGTGAACACTAACTATTTTGGAATGATTGATCAGCTAGTTGCAAGCAGAGGTCGCGTCTTCTTTGGTTGCCACCCTTCAACTTTTTCGGGTTTCATCTTTCGTGTGCGAGGATATCACTCGCAGAAGGATAAGGTGGAGGGCTGGGATCGCGGCGTCCTTCCTAAATCCTATTACTATACGGGCAAGAAAGAGAAATTGATGTATCAATCTTACGCGTCTCTGCAATTTCCTTATTACTCACGTGAGTTTCCAATCAGCTGGAGAGATATAGACAAGGGAATTGAAGAGCTTTCAGCACTTGGAGTGTATAAATCTAAACATTCAAATACATAATAGGCACTTGATTGAATACATTACGTATGTGTACACAACAAACAGAAGCTCAGTTCATAAGCGAAAGGTCTAATTCTATTAAATTATGGAGCTTCTTGACCTAGAATAGGGTGGATACGTGAATATATATGGAATCGATCAATCTATGAATCACTTCACATAGATCTCAAGAGGATATTCTATCAATCTACTGACACAATATTGTGCAATGCTCTAACTACGAAGCAAAGATCTGAGGCGATTTTTGCGCCAAGGCCAAGGCGAGATGTGCGAGTTGGACTCGAGTTAAATCGATTGGACTGGACTCGAATGGACTCCAGACCTTGCTAATTGCCTTCTTCTTGTGAACTCTCCAAACTCCTTCCTCCGTCCAGCTGTCTTTCAACCTTTGTGAACTTCAATTATACTCAACATGACTCCCACGAAGTCACCAAGACCCAAAAGCGAGGAAGAATCAATTTCCCCTCGTCGATCGCCGAGATTCCAAAACACAAACAACAATGAAATGCCTCGACGGTCGCCAAGGTTACGAGCACGTAGAAACACTCCATATAACAAAGAAAAGATAATCTTCAGCCCTCCACCAAAACTGAAGCAACCCAAAGTCCGATTCTCTTCAAGCGTAGACACTGAAACTCAAAGACGATTGCATCGCATCTCTCGGTTCTTGAGAGCAGTAGATAAGACAAAGATGGGCGCTCTTGGTCTTGGCGTAGGATTAGTTTTGACAACACTTGCTGGATGGATCATGTATAAAAATCTTGCTTAGAATAAAACTAATCTAATCTAATTCCTTACGAAAAGTCAGAACTGGTCTTCCTCGAAAGCGATCTGAATGGCGAACGACGTCCTTCTCGCTTCTTTCCACCCAAGAAGGAAGCGTTGTCCCAATTTGTCTGTTCCTCCCACATCTTTCTTTCTTCCTCCCTTTCTAAAGATGCTTCATGGAGCTGATCCTTCAATTGCATCTTGATTGACTCCAAAATATCTTCATTCATCACTGCCGATAGAGATGAGGAGTCAAAGTCGGATCCAAACAAGTCGAGCAATTGCATGTTGATTTTCCGAGTGGTTTCATCACGGCGTGAATGCGAGTCACGCAATTCGTCGTGTAACAAGACTTCTGTGCACAACAGTATCGATGCACGCTCGGCCACGGAATTTACCAGGTACATTGGAGGAGTATTCTTGTCGTTCAGCGATGAGGATGACGATGAATAATGACGGCACCACTTCAGAGCAAGGACAAGATGACCCAAAGAAGGCTGCCCACGTACGTCAGCATCTGCAATTGACTTCGCCGCTGGTAAGTATGAAAACAGTGAGTGCTTCTTTGACGTGTCTTCCATACCTACAAGCCAAGACCAAGGTACATGCTCAATTTCGCCAGATTTGATATACTTGACAGTGATGGAACGAGTAGATCGGTCACAACGAATGGTGCGTGCATAACTTGCACTTTGAGGCGCTTGAATACGATATCTTTTCAGACTTTGTGCAGTTGTATTTTGAGAGCAAATTGCTACCACCGCCCCTGGATTAATCACCGATGCAACATCTAGCTGCGAAGCCTCTTCCGGTGAGAGAGACACAAATGATTCTGATGCAGGATGAGCATTGGCAACCACAGAGAGAGAATTGAACAAGCAGTATCCTGCCACTTCCTCCACTTCAGCAATAAACTTGTTGTTCACATGAATTTGGAAGCTTTGCTCTAAACTTGCAGAGCTATTTTGTGTGCTTTCTGATTCACCTACCCGCGCATCCTTGGTTGTGGCAGTATGTGCGTCCCTAAAATCCTCTCTTGTGGCGAGGATGCAACAGCTATGAGCAAAGTGAGCGTTTCGAATTGCCTCATGGCGGGCATTAGGAATACCTTCCGCGAGTAGAGGGTGCGCATCTAACATAGCTGAAGGCTGATCGAGCATAGTCTTTGCGTCCGACAAAGCCATGAAAAGCTCTCGTGCATTACCAATGGAGCCGAGAAATGATGATGTCATTTTGGTCAACTCAACGCTTGCTGTAAGGATCTTCTTGTAAATAGATCCACAAGAACGCGCAAATTGAGTTCTTGTGTTTCCAGTGCACAACTCGGCGAAAAGAAAAGATACTGCTTCACATTCTTTGAGTAAATTTGATGTAAAGGCAAATGACGACGACTGGATGCTCGACGAGAAGGATGATTTCCCTCCTTTGTTGGACAAATTTCCTTGTGCATGCACTTCGTTGAACAAGGCTGCGAAACATAAAAATAGTTCCCTTTCATAACTGCATACGAAGTCAAATACTATTTTTGAGATGGGAGCGAGTTGACTAACGATCTGTTCATCTACCTTCTCATGCGTAGACGATTGCTGACGAACTGAACGAAGGAGTGATGCAAACGTGTTGACTGCAACGAGCCATATTTCATGTACCGAATCTTTCTGCGAAGCTGGTCTCACGCCACTCAAATTAGTCTGGATAGGAGCGTTGTAGCCTCTATGACGTGTGACTATCGGTGATGCACTTTCCCCGACTGATCCCGACTTTGGGGCCCATGCTACGGATGTTGCCTTTAAAAGTTGGTTGCCAATCAATGCCCTGAAGCACCCACTCTCAGCTAACAAAAGCAAAGTGCTTACCGTCGATGAACCAGAATCTGTCAATGTTTGCACAAGCGTCATGATAAAATTAACAATATCGACTGCATTGCTGTGTATCGTTGTTACTGATTGCGACGCCGTGCCACCATGTACAGCCTGATACGTCAGTGAAGTGACAGATGAAGCTGATGAGAGGTGGTACTGAAGTTGTTGTAGTGCATTTCGCTGTTTAAAGCATGAGGAAAAGTCTACCCCGTACGAATGCGATTGGTAATTGCTGTGGCCGTTACTTGTTGGCGACAAGTGGGAGAGTAACGAGATCGATGTACGCAACAGCTGAAATGCGGAGTCTCCGTTTTCTCCCTTGGACGCAAAGTCGTAGCTAAACTTGGATGGTGCGAAGGTATCATCACTAGCCTCAGTATCGGCGGATCCCCCCTGCACATACTGCAAAGATTGAAGCGCGTTTACAGCCAGATTAGTCAGCCCAATTCTGATCTCATTGTATTTTATCGAACTCTCGCGAGTTCTCTTGTCAGACAACTTCTCGAACTCTGAAACAATCACGAGAGCAGACGAAAGTAATCTCTGGCGAATGGAGCACACAGCGACCTGAATGAATGGAATAGATGATGATTAGTCACGAGCAATGAAAACTAGTTTTCCTCTTTGAGCACGAGTAATTCTTACCTGGTTGGACGATGAGGCTGATCCCAGTTGAGTCATTGCAAATAGCCTATTTGCAGATTCATAAAGACGACCAAACATTCCTAACAAAACATCACATCTATCTTCAACGTTTTCAAAATCATCAAAAGCACTGCTAACAGATAAGGAGTAGAGAAGCAATGAACACAAATCTCCAATTGGCATGGTGTCGGGGCTCTCTGACAAGCCTTGGCTTGATAAAATCGACTCTGATATCGTCTTGGATTCAGATATTGAAGAAAGTGAGGCCAAAGAACACTCTGCCAGACTATTCATCAATGATTGCACTTCTTTACTGCCTTTCGATTTGATACATCCCGCGGCAACAACCTCGAAAAAGTGAGCCCATGATGCTGCAAAGCAGTCTTCTGCCTGGATTGACGAGTAAAGAGTGCTGCATTCCAAAAACTTTCTTGAAGAGTCGGAATCAGCGCATGTTAGAGCATCTGCGAGTCTCGTAGACTGGCCATAGAGACACCATGTGGACGTTGCCAGATTCTTCTCCGCTGGGTATGCTTCCAAGAAAGAGCCTACATTCCAATTCAGAGCATTACTCTTTTCAACTGAAGCAGAGAATCCAAATAGCCACGAAGAAGCAGCCAAACCAGCTGCATTGTTTGACGCCAAAAGGATAGACCAGCACTCCATCGGACCACGTTCAAATAGATCTTCTACGAAGCTAATCCCTCCGTGGGTTTTCGTTTGAATTCTAGTTACAGCTTCAATAGCAATGATGTCAAGAGCTTTTGTTAGCATATCCACCAAGATGCATTTCTTGTTAATGGCTTTGTATGATATCGCGTCGTCATTTTCACTTTCCTGGAGTGACATGATTGCTAGCAACGTACATCTAGTCAGTTCCGCTGCAGTGTTTGCGATAAGAGTCGTTGGACTATCATCATTGGCACCTGCCAGATGAGATGTAACAACCCCACAAGCATGCTTACTTTCAGATCTTGCATTCTGTGTGCACACTAATCTGCAGCTTTTCCAAAGTGCTGAAATCATGTGTAGGCACCCGCATGTCAGGAAGCTGCGTAAGCTGATCTTTTCCTCGTTAACACTTTCATCTTCGTCAGCCGATTTTCCAACCAGCTCAACAGTATCATTTACAGACGCAACGATCAAATCGATAAGCTTCCAGTTTTGTGAGACTTCAGTCCCAACCAACATTGACCTGGCAAGTTCTGGATGGCTGGTGACACTGATTGCAACAGTCTCTAACAAAGTGACAGCCATCAGAACTGAGTCATCATTTCCGTCGAGGTAGCTGCCATTGGTAAGTCTGTCAAAGGTATCGAATAGGGTGTTGAAAATCATCATTCCGCCTCCTAAAGCGGCTCGAAAGACACTCAAACCGATGCGAGTGTCACCGTAAACTCCACTGGAAGTGCTTGCATGTTCTAGACACATTTTTACAATCTTTGCTGACAATAGCGCTGATTTTGATTTCGCCCCGCCTGCAACAATGTTGTCAACACTTGGGTAGCGAGATATCAAATTCAAATTTGCGATATTACAGCTGCTATCAGTGGACTTGGAAACAGGGAGACATGCCTTGCACAACAGCAGATTGCAAGGGCTTAGCGCAAGAAGGCTTTCCTCGGAAGATTCAAGTTTCCTAGTGATATCTTCAGCGTTTTCTCCCCACAAAAGAAGGAGCGAGAGAGATATAACAGCAAGATCGTTGATATTGGAGCTTGCGTCTGCGGAATCATCAGCATTTGAAGATATCTCAGCGGATTTTGTTGCGCGTTTTTGCTTTGCTCTCTTTGGAGTGACAAACCTACTCCACGAACCATATTTGCCAGAGTCTCTTACATTTTCACGCTGATAGACGGCCGAATCCATAACTACAGACAGCTCCTGTAACGTTGTAGCATTCTTCATCAAAGCCAACGATATTGGCGCCGAGGCAAGGGACGCGACAACCTGACCCAAAGCTGCTGATGTGGCTAGCGCATTAATTATCTCATCTCTAATCGCAACGGCAATATCTCGTACAGAATCGTCTTCGTGAAGATATATGATAGGTTTCAAGCCTATTAATGTGGCCACAACAGATGATACAATGGAATGGCAGATGCCTACTTGCAAATCAGAAGAAGGAAACGAGACTTCTCCACCAGAGAATAGAGTCAGCAGGACTTCTAGCCCAACCTTTATGCCGTTGCCAACTGTCATAAGACTCGACACGATTCCCTGAGTGTTGCTTTGGGAATGGAACGTATTTCGTGTCAAATTAATCGCCAAACAATTCATAACCAACATGACTGATAGTGTAGCTTCACTGTGTACCCCTCCCGAGGCAAGTACATTGAAAGCACTAGAGCTGTCTGCTCCAAAGCTAACCGAAGAAGAAAAGCAAATCAGCGCACTGGACTGAAATGTTGCATCGGAGTCTGAGAGTAATTCTGCCAATAAATTCATTGCCGAGGACGCTAACTCAATGCAGTCATGCACCATAATATTTTGTCTTTGGGGCACCACACGAGAGGCAATGTCACATAGAACTTTTGGTCCGAGAGACTGGCGAATCCAATCTCTTGCCCTCTTTCCACCAAAGTACGCGAGAGTTGAAATTGATTGAATGACCGTAGTAGCATGGCGGACTGTGCTGCGCTCCTCTGATGTGATATGGTTATCACTAGCATTTAGTGAAGATATCAGCGGCGCCAAGGCTGCACAAACTGACATTGAATTAGCAATCAAGCCATCTGGCAAAAACTCGGAATCCAGGATACTATGAACCGTTGCGGAGTTCGCACACATCGACGCTATGAAATGTAGAAACGACGATAGAGGCTTCAAGAAATGGATGATGGAGTTCTCGGAACCTCCCTTGTTCAACTCTACCAACGTTGATACTGCAAGGTTGTGCGATGCATCCAAGAGATAGCACATTGGATCATCGCTTGAGTCAGCTTCTGCCATACCATCTCCTTGGCAAAAGTTCTCCCAGTCACACCAGAATTGATCACACAGAATGCTCGAATTGCGATACAACACTGAAGCGAGATTTGTGAGCATGCAGATATTATCGACTGCGGATGGAGACTGCAGAGACAGGAGAGCCTCTCGGAAACTCCTGATTGTTCCTGCAAGTATCTCGTTCCCAATGGATTGATAAACGATTGATGCAGCGTCGCCGGTGAATCCTTCAAGACTCTCCTCATCAACATCATTTCCTTGCTGTTCCCCGTCCATTAGGGCCAACACTCCACTAGACGTCATCTGCAGCTCTCCACGCTTAATTAGACAATCTACCATTTTTTCATTCCCAACGTCTCTCCTCCGTCTCCCATTCTTTCCAAATGGATCCAGAACAATATTCTCCATCACAGAGTGCAAGTATGCAAATGCCGCACATTCGTCGTTGGCCATTTGCGCACACTCCTGACCCCACCCACCAAGTTGGGCAAGAAACTCGTCCGAAGGGGAGGAAATGTGAGCCAGCCGGAGCAAGAGGCCAAACGAAAGGAGTGTCACAGCATCAGGAGCTTGGATTCCCCACAACTCATCACCATCATCCGCCACAGCGTGCTGATTTAATCTCATTTGGCTTTCGTAAGCAAATCGTCTTCGATCACGAACTGTTTCGCCAACTTCACGTATTTTCTGACAAAGGGCTTCCAACTCTATCCGAGTTTTGCTTGAGCCATCACTAGCTCCTAATCTCAACGAAAGAGCGCCCTCACCATCCGCATCGTCCAAACCCACAAAGAAGGGATGCTGCTTCACCCAGTCACCGTTACTGGTGTCGTTGGCCCTCCATAGACCCATGCACTCTGAGCAAAGCAGTGACCAGATTCCATTCAGGCGCACTTGCATTTTTTCCATAGCGGCCACTCCAGATTCTTGTCCATCGGAACGCATCGACATGATACCACCACGTCCACCACCAACCAAGTTGCCCCTTTTGGAATAATCAAGTGCACTCATCCCAAACTCAAATTCAGGACAGCATCTTGCCGCCTCCATCAATAGAAATAAATCCACACGTTGAACTCCATTATCAATTCTATCATACAGCAGCATCAACAACGCCTCCGCAGCTTCATTTCGAATGGCAAGATTAGATTCCTCTGCCCCAATGGCAAGACTGCTACTACTCTGATTAGTACTTCCTCCACCACCGCCGGTAAGTTTTCCCACCGAATAGGGTAGTTCTCTCCCATCTCCTAATCCAGGCAATGATGGTCCGGTGGCCAATCCCAATAATAACTGAAATAATCCACGTTTGTTCCCATTTACGACAAGAGATGCATCAATCTTATCCAACAGTGAGCTGCAAGCTTTGCCAATGCCGTCGTCAGCACCATCATCATCATCGTCGTCGTGTTCTCCATCGCTGCTCTTGTACTCTTGTTCTAAACGTAGACACTCCGTAATAACTCGAAGACGTGCAATGAACTGTCGACGATTGCGATTGAGTACCAACGAAAACAAATCCTTAGTTCCCAACAATGAACGCAAGTCTTCCGAGTCTCTACTGTCCATCTTACTACCACTGTCCTCCTCTTTATCATTGGTATTTTCCTTATCCGATTCTTCCCCTCCAGAAGATGGCGACGAATTCAAAGAAGCAAAGCTACGCAAAGTCGCCAAAGTAATTTTCACCGCCCTCTCTTTACTAATTCCCAATAAATCCACCAAAGCCTGAAGATGTTGCTGTCCTTCCATTGTATGAAATGATTTTGGCAACGATAATTCGTCCTCCTTATTCCCCCCGCCGATACTACTACTACTACTACTACTATTGGAAACCACAGCGGCACATTGAAATCCAGAAGAAATTGCCGTATCGGTAATATAATTCCACCATCGATCACTTGTGGTGGTGGTGGTGGTGGTGGCACGACGTGATAGATCTTGTTGGAATCGTAGGTGCATTCGAGAGAGCCGTTGGTCTAGATTAGTAGTATTTTCGTCACCATCGCCATCGCTGCCAGTGAGGAGGGTGGAAAGTAGCAATTCATCATCTTCCTCAAACCATTGTGATTTGGCAGTTTCCTTATTTTTATTATTCTTGCTAGAGGAGGATGGTGATGATGGAAAGTTGGTAGTTTCAGGTGGAGACATCACTCCGCTGTTGCTGCCTCCGAAGAGATTGGTTTGAGGAATTTCTGGACTGGCTGTCGCCATCTCTCTAAGTTGATGATAAAGTCGTTTGGGTGATGTTTATCGAATTGTTTCAGAGGTTTCAGTTGATGCGTGTCCATAATAGTGCATAACCATCGTATCGCCTCTAAAATGATTCTTTCATGGAGTGGCGGTTTGCTTTGTGCGAAAAAAAAGGTATTTGCGTACAAGTACAACCAAAACACAGTGCAGATGCACGTACTAACGCACACTATAACACAACAGGGGACCCAAATGAAAACACGGTAAATACGGATCAACTTGAATAATACGCTTACCGTCATGAACTCTATTATGTATTCTTTGGCGTAATGAGTCGATAAGTAGCCCCTCTCTTCTTGGGCAAAGGAGTGACATATCTGGTAATTAGCGGCCTTGTTTTTGCGTCAGCCTTCCGCTTCCGTTGTGCCTCTTGCATTTCCTTGCAAATGTAGTCATCGTCTTCGCTGGATTGTTTCTAGTAAACAACAGAATTTCAAAGTGCACGAGCACGCTCAGCAGCCGCCACAACTATCAGAAAGACCAACGCTGCAATTCCTTCCTACCCCCGTCCTTTTCTGTCAAGGTCAAGATCTTGATACTCTGCATGCAGCAAGTATAACAACGCTCACTAGAGCTAGCAATAATTGCACTGTAACTTCTTTCGATTGATTTGTTTCACTTTGCTTTCTAAGCTTCCATCTCAACCTCAAGTTGCAAAGAGGTGGTATGAGTCCAAACAAGAAGGTACAGGGAAATTCACCCGCAAAAGAAGTTGCATGATAGTACAGTTCGCTGGAACCAAGCGCCGCAATCATTGCGCTTGGAAAAATAGCAAACGAATGTTTGAAAATTCTTGTCCACGATGTATCCTTTCTGCCACCAAATGAGTGTGTAATCACATCATCAAGGTATTGTGTAGTTGCCAATATAGACCCAAAGACTGTAGTACAAATTGCAGAGCCAGCCATTGTATTCACCGACGTGAGAAATATCTTTCCTATCGAACCACCTTTTGATATCACTCGCTGACCAAGCCTACTCAGAGGGTCGTATATCGATGATCCTCCACTTGTTGCCCCAAGTATTGGTTCATATGGAACAATTCCAAGTGCAACGCAGCTCCAAATCAAGCACATTAGCAAAGGGATTGATGATCCATATAGTATGGCACGTCTCACTTTCGTCTCGTCCCCAAGCCGTGCAGACACGAGCGGAACAACTTCATTGTAGAGCAATAGTTGAATGAAAATAGGTGCCACCCAAGGAGAGCCAAGTGAAGGAAACAGGGATCTGTAATTGGCTCGTTTCAATCCATCGATTGTCCATCCACTTCTACCAGCTAGAGCTATCAATGCTGAAAACGATACAAGCATGATAGTTGTCATCACGTCATTGATTCGTTCAATATGACGTTGCTTGCCTGCAAGACACACTGCAGTCACAATACATGAGAAAATCATCGTCCAAACACCCCGACTTACATATGGCAGGAGCATGTTGCTCTGTAGAAGAACACCCACTTTAGATAATTGTGCGACAAGTGTTGCTTTGATCAGCAACAAAAATAAAAGACCCGTTACGACACCAGCAGTGTTGCCGAAGCATTCACGCACAAGCGAAAATATTGAAATCTCTTCAACTTTTGTATTTTTTTCCTGTGTGACTTCTATTCTGCTATTGTCTTTCATCATAAAGATGGCATTTGCAAATGATAATGAGCACCCGAGTAGATAAAACCATACCAAAACAAGACCTACAGCTGATGGCAAGAAACCTCCAGGAGCGGTTGCTGCTGGAAGGGCGAGAAAACCTCCTCCAATTGTTGTACCGGCAATTAGGGCTGCCTGTGAGGACACCGTCGTCTTGGTTTTGTGTGATGCGGACGACCCATCAGTGGAAGAGAATAGTTGTGATGAAGATGATTTCCAGCGTGCAGGCGCTCTTGTGAGATGACCAGGTGAAGAGGGCTGAAACCCTGCACGGACAAGAAACCCAGAGCTACCAGAGATGGATATGAGGAGGAGAGTCGCCTTTGTCCTTGACACCATTCCGATGATGCGTGGTTACTAGATTTGATGGTCGCTACTTATGAGCTAAACTTGGAAAATGAAAAAGGCCTCCGTTCTCATGGTGGTGGTGTCGAAGTGATAATTTTGATGGTTGATGGTCGGTGATGCACACCAAATTCGCTCATAGAAAAAAAATCGCTCCTCCCCATCCCCCTTTTCGGGGGTAAGGGGGCTATATAAAATTTACATACTTAAAAGCGATTTAGCGCATCGCCCCCTAGATTTAGAGCGCTCCTGGCCCCCTCAACTCATCCATCATCCATCAAAAATACCAAAAATCAGCCAAATCATCATCGCACCATGATGGCCTATCTCCTACGCCAATATCAATAACGCCAGGAATTATTATAATGCGACCTTCAACACATATCGTCTATGGTATCATATCAAACGTTTGTGCCCAGATTTGCGATGATAAATGACGATTACATTGAGAAATTAATGCAGGCAGCGATGCGACGGATTTCGCAATTTATTCAGCTCTTCGGCCTCGTAACGAGAAGTAACATCATCTCCGTTGCAATATGTAGCCACCAGACAAGCCTCCGCCATTCTTATATATATGATACGTGACTTTCACCCAACAAATGCATGATAGTAACCACCCCCTTCTATTATACACTGCGGAATTTTGAACACGTCCGCCACGAGCACATAATAACGTTTTTCATGGAATAAACGTTCTATTTGGGACTTACACCGACATAACTTTCTCTGTTCAACCATCATTATTATAGTGATGGATGGGGGGACCAAATTGCCGATAAAATGTAGAGGATGGGGCCCTTGGCAGCAGCTACATGTCGGACGCTCCGTCGACATTTCGTAGATGCCAAATATTGCACATAAGAACAGGTTTAAGCGCTTTTGAACGGGGTAACAGGCTCTCTGATGGTTTATAGTGGATAGGTGTGCGATGAAGTGCGGTTGTGGGCATTAATACCGACAATAATTGGGTGATAATGTCTTGAATAATGGGTAGAGCTTGCTCGGAATTGACGGTGGTAGCTACAAACGGTGATGATAATGGGCATGGTAGACATCATGCCTACGTGCGAAAAATTAACCTCTACTTTAATAGGTCGTTATTAGTTGCTGTGACGGACAGACGAGGGAGACAGCACACCTTTTGCGAGCAATGCAGCATTGCTCATTGAATGTATTGCGGTCTCTCTCTGAATGGTAGGACTAGCCGTTGACTGGATTAGCTAGTAGATAATAATTGACCCACTCCCCACCCTTTAACCAACGGGCATAGAAAGCTCCGCTAGGGTTACAAGTCTGAACCCTAGCAGCTTCTGTCAGGGAAAGGGGGTCAAACCTACGGTTTAACCCAGGCTTTGCGACGCCGATACGACCATACAATGCTTGAGCCGTGAAAAAGATGCTTCTATACTATCATGGCCAACTATAATGGGTCACTAGAAGCAGTTGATTGTCATAGTAACAGCGTGAGATACGATATGGTGCAAGAGAGTAGAGTTGGCGGCCATCTCAGATGCCTCATCAGGTCACCTACGACGTTGTAGCGACGCCGATACGACCATACAATGCTTGAGCCGTGAAAAAGATGCTTCTATACTATCATGGCCAACTATAATGGGTCACTAGAGGCAGTTGATTGTCATAGTAACAGCGTGAGATACGATATGGTGCTAGAGAGTAGAGTTGGCGGCCGTCTGAGATGCCTCATCAGGTCACCTATGACGTTGTAGCGACGCCGGTACGACCATACAATGCTTGAGCAGTGAAAAAGATGCTTTTATACTATCATGGCCAACTATATTGGGTCACTAGAAGCAGTGGATTGTCGTATTAACAGCGTGAGATACGATATGGTGCTAGAGAATAGAGCTGGCGGTCATCTCAGATGCCTCATCAGGTCACCTACGACGTTGTAGCGACGCCGATACGACCAAAGAATGCTTGAGCCGTGAAAAAGATGCTTCTATACTATCATGGCCAACTATACTGGGTCACTAGAAGCTGTGGATTGTCATATTCACAGCGTGAGATACGATATGGTGCTAGAGAGTAGAGCTTGCGGTCATCTCAGATGCCTCATCAGGTCATGTACGACGTTGTAGCGTTGCCGTTATAATTACACAGATTTTTTGCAAACTTGTGGTGAGGAGGAGGGACAGGATGTTAGGGGAGGAGTTGTTGTTGTTGCTCATGTGTTTTGTGTCTGTCTCTGACACTAGTAATTGGATCTTTCAATATGGTACTGGTATACCTTAGTGATCCAACTGTTATTAGATTTTTATGTGCATACTTATCGCCTGTGAGGCGCGAAGGAAAATAAGTAAGAATACGGCGACGGAGACAGAGCAATGCACCATGGCCATGCTTCAACTAATTCTTGTCTCATAATTTTGGAAGGACATAAACATAAACATAAATTACTTCGCCTGGCAGCAATACTTCTTATGGGGGCTTATTATACAAACCGTTGATCCTTCAGCCAGGCAAAGGGGTGCTGCAGCTTTGTGTCCTTTGACCTTTGACTCCTGCGATTCTGAGATTCATTCCCCCGCTTTCAGAACAGACCAGATTGTACAGGACAGGATACTCATAGGTTCAGATACATACCTACCATACCGGGCGGATACATTGATGATGGATCCGGAAGAAGCTGTCACGATGCGACAAAGCATCGACAAAATATCCAAAAATCAAATCATCATCTTCACTTCCGTCCATCATCTTCCTCGAGGCGTTGGGTGTCAAATTACTTTCGCCATCACGCTAGCACAAAAGTGCACCTAACGCAACAACCAGGCTGGTAGGGGAAGCTGATACTGATATCGATATCCATTAGACGAAAGAATAGGAGGAGAGCTGCACCGCTGATAAGCAGCACGACCGATAGATTATATCATCAGCTGGAGACAAAAAAGGATTCTCAAAAACGGCTCTTTTCATAACTACAATATCAAATAAAACATCACACCATGACATCCGCACTCCTCCGCATCGCCTCCCGCAAACTGCGTCCCCTTCACCACCGCCTCTCATCACCAGCGACCATCAACAGGTCGTCGAATATCCGCCCGGCCGCCGCCTTCTTCTCCACCGCACCCCAAAAAAGTGAATCCTTCCTCTCCGCCTCCTCCTCCCTTTACGTAGAATCCATGCTCGAACAATACGAGGCTGATCCAAATAGCGTCCCTGAAAGTTGGCAAGTGTATTTCAAATCACTCGATAGCGAAACCATTGAATCATCCTCCACCAGCACTACTGAAGTAATTGACGATGGCTACTTCAACCAACCAACAATCGTCCTCTCCAACAAAAAAATCGCCCCCTCCGCAGCACTCACCACCTCCCTCCCCTCCGATTCACTCGGCGTGGCACATCTAATCCGCGCCTATCAAGTCAATGGTCACCGATCCGCCAATCTAGATCCACTGGGGTTACATACCAATGAATCCTTCCCCTTCCGCCCCGGTAATGTCCGATCACTCAATGATGATGATTCCGGATTGTACGAGGCGCTCACGGTAAAATTCCATGGGTTTGACCCCGATAAAGATTTGGACCGCGAGTTGAATTTCAAGGGGGTGCATACTGGAGGAAACAAGGGCTTTTTGGAAGATTTGACCAGTATGCCTGGTCGTGTGACATTGAGGAAGGTATTGGAACGACTCCAACAAACGTATTGTGGCACATTGGGAGTGGAATATATGCATATTGGGAGTACGGAGCAGTGCAATTGGTTACGAGAACGGATTGAAAACCCCAACTTTTTGAAAGTCGATGATGAGAAGAAGATGCACATTTTTGAACGACTTTGCTTTGCCGATACATTTGAAAACTTTTTAGCCAACAAGTTCAATACCACAAAGAGATTTGGGTTGGATGGAGGTGAGGCGATTGTCCCTGCGTTGAAGGATGCGATTGATCGTGCGTCCGAGTTGGGTGCGCATAGTTTTATTATTGGGATGCCTCATCGGGGGAGGTTGAATGTGTTGGCGAATGTGATGAGAAAGCCCATGACGACGCTTTTTGCGGAGTTTCAGGGGACTCATTATGATGAGAAGTTGTTTACGAAGAGTGGGGAGGATTGGGGGAGTGCTGGTGATGTTAAGGTGAGTTTATTATGTTGGAATTTAGTGTTGGCATGTGATGGTTTGTTCTGTTCATTGTGCTAACTAATGCCAATCAATCATCTCAATACTACCATCCATTCATTATTTCAGTACCATCTTGGATCAAGCATGGACCGTACCTACCCCGATGGAAGAAAGATTCATTTGAGTCTCGTTGCCAACCCTTCTCACTTGGAGTGTGTCAACCCAGTCGTCCTCGGTAAGGCCCGTGCCAAGCAGTTCTACTGTGGAAACACAGACGAGGATACCCGTAATGTCGTGCCCATTCTTCTGCATGGAGATGCCGCCTTTGCTGGACAGGGAGTTGTATACGAAACAATGCAAATGGCTGGTGTTGACGACTTTAATGTTGGGGGAACGATTCACGTCATTGTGAATAATCAAATTGGATTCACTACGAATCCAATCAATAGTCGATCAACCCCCTACGCCTCTGATCTTGGAAAGGCGTTCAACTGCCCTATCTTTCACTGTAATGGTGACGATCCTGTTGCCGTGTCTCGTGCTCTTGAGACGGCAATTGAATGGAGGCACGAGTGGGGTACAGATGTGGTGATTGATATGATTTGTTACCGTCGCAATGGGCACAATGAGTTGGATCAGCCCATGTTCACACAACCAAAGTTGTACAAGGCCATTACTAGGCATAAGGCAACATTGGATATCTACGAAAATAGACTTATCGAGGAAGGAGTCATGACCAAAGAGGATGCAAAGGAAATTCGCGACTTTACCCTTCAGAGCTACGAATCTGACCTGCAGGCGAGTAAAACTTACGTCCCCAAGCCAGAGGATTGGCTGAGTTCGCGTTGGACAGGCTTCAAAAGCCCAAGACAGCACAGTCGTATCCGTCCCACGGGTGTTGACCGTGATGTCTTGCAATTTATTGGCAACAAGGCTGGAGAAGTCCCAGAAGGATTCAAATTGCACAGGCAAATGAACAAAATTTTCAAGGCTCGTCAAAAGATGGCTGAGGAGGGGAATGAGATTGATTGGGGTCTTGCTGAGGCCATGGCGTTTGGATCATTGCTTCTTGAAGGAAATCACGTCCGTTTGACGGGACAAGATGTCCAACGTGGTACGTTCAGTCATCGTCATGCCGTGGTGAAAGATCAAGATACCGAAGAGGAATACACCCCCCTCAACTCATTGGCGAAAATTCTTAGCATGTCAGCACCTGTTGAAGAGTTGAAGCTCCCCAACACTCAGGCCCAACTGACTGTGCGTAACTCCATCCTTTCTGAATTTGCCGTCCTTGGATTTGAACACGGATACAGTCTAGAGAACCCCAACGCACTCATTCTTTGGGAGGCTCAATTTGGAGATTTCGTCAACGGAGCTCAGGTGATGTTGGATCAATTCATTGCCGCTGGTGAGGACAAGTGGTTGCGTCAGAGTGGACTTGTTATGCTCCTTCCCCATGGATATGATGGGCAGGGCGCTGAACACTCCTCCTGTCGTGTTGAAAGGTACCTCCAGATGATGGAAGAGGATCCTCATCATATCCCCAAAATGGCAAGAGATGAACGTAACCAAATCCAAAAGGCGAATTGGCAAATTGTGAACTGCACCACACCAGCGAATTATTTCCACTGCTTGAGGAGGCAAATCCATCGTGATTTCCGTAAGCCATTGATCGTTGTATCTCCCAAGAATTTGTTGAGGAATAAGTTGTGTGTTTCGTCCTTGGATGATATGAGCACTGGAACTATTTTTCATCGAACTTTTGACGAGGTTGATGAGGAAATCAAAAACAACCCCAATGACGTAAAGACCTTGGTGTTCTGTACTGGCCAAATTTACTACGAACTCCTCACCGAACGTCAAAAGCTCGACCGTAAAGATGTCGCCATTGTCCGTCTGGAACAAATCGCCCCCTTTGCATTTGACAAGGCTGCCAAATACTGCGCCAAATACGACAACGCCGAGGTTGTGTGGGCGCAGCAAGAACCAAAGAACATGGGAGCGTATTCTTACGTCAATCCACGTTTGATGACGGCTACGCGAGAATTGAACAAGGATGAGAAGCGACCAAGGTATGTAGGCCGAAGGGTGAGTTCCGCTCCTGCCACTGGAATGAGCAAGATTCATCAGAGAGAATACCGAGATATTCTCGAAGGTGTATTCGGCAAGCCAGACGATATTGAGTGAGAGTTGTACAAACCGTCCTGATTTATGTTATTCTAGTTCGCCAGAGAGCGGTAATGTAGTGAAATATCAATTAGACAATGAAGTGAATATGTTGTGTGTGTGCGCGCGTGTGTGTGCATTGAGTGAAGCAATCGTAGCGTTTGGTGTTGCCTCAAAACTCAAGAGTGTCGTCTCCAATAAGCCAGTCATCAGCATCCATTGGCAAATCGTCCAAAATTCCGAAGTCATCTTCATCTTCTCCCTCAGGGACAGGGACCATACCTATAGGAGCAGCAACTGGGTTGCCGAGGTACTGGCCAAACTCGGGTGCAGATTGATGCCTGCTCATCATGGAAAATGAGGAAGATGCCACTGGCTCGGGGACAAAAGGTATCGGATCGATTGCCGCCGTTGGATCAACTCCTCCCATCATATCATTATCATTCACCCCTCCATCACTGGGATTCAAGAAGTCATCAGGTGTCTGAAGAAGTACTGAAACGGGTGTAGGCATTGGAATGTCATCAAATGTGCTCGATGCAGCGTTAAGATGTTGCTGCTGTGGCTGCGAAGGAAAGTTTGCTGACATTACTGGGGCAGGCATAACCGACATGACCGGTTCCGGCTCATAGTGTTGTGCATGACTTTGTTCTTGCAGCTGTTGAGGATGATGGTACTTAATAGGAGGCGCAGGAATGATCGGCAGTACATCTTTCAGAAAGACAGAGGCTGCCGCGTGTCCTGCAGCTTGTGCAGCTTCAGGAGTCACTGCAGTCACATTCGTATCCAATCCAGATGAGTTTCCACCTAAACTCATGTCATCAAGACTTCGTTTCAAAAGAGAACTCGACGAATCATTTCTACTCATTTTCTTGGTGGAAGATTCGACATCGTTATTATCCTTGTCGTATCCGCCCAATGACTCAAAGCAAGGTCGTCGACCTAATTTCTTGAGCTGTGATGGATTGACATACTTTCCAGCAACCGGAGGAACGCGTTGTTTGACCTTTCCTAGCTTGTGATCGATAATGTACATATTGGCAGCAACGTGTCGTTCCTTAGATACCCCAAGTTCCCCTACCTCGGTGACATTTTTTCCTACATTCCGTTCTGCACAACGTTTCATTCTCTCTTGATTTTTCAATGCCCATCCCAAAAACTTCATCCTCTGTTCCTCTGTTAAGATACTCATTAGACTCTCGTCCGCATCCTCGTCAGTCTTCAACCCGGCTGCTTCATTTTGAGCAGTACCATTCTCAATCTCGTCCTTTTGTTGTGTCAACTCCATCATCCCACCAATAATATCATGTACTGACTGTATCACATTGGATGTAGCCCTCGCAGTATGACGATGAACCCACAAATCCACATTTTGCAACACAAGACGCTGAGCCGTACGAATCTTATCCTCCTGGTCATAGGAAAGCCCAATTTCATGACACAGTAATGGCCATAGAACTCTCCCCCCTCCGCCCTTGTTATCATTATGTTGTGCGGATTTATTCCCAGTAGTAGAAGGAGTGACACGATACAATCCTCCATGTAACAACCGTTCGCCAATGCGTGCTGCACTAAGACGTTCACTCTGGGCACGACCTCCACGAAAGAAATCGTCATTTTGTAATGTCAACCAGAGTAAGAAGGGGGTGAGTGATGGTAGTAGTGGACCTAGAATGGGAGACCCTGACGTGGATAAGGCTGAAGCTGCTGGATTTGGTGTGGCAGATGTGATTGGTTGCTTGTGTGTCAGAATGAGTGATTTGAGTTGTTGTTGGAAGAAGGTATTCACCACCTGAAACGAGGGTTGCGTTCTTGAAAGTGATGTTGTCAAGGTGACATTGGTATGGTGAAGTAATCCTTGTAATGATTGCGGTTGCTGCGGTTGTTGTTGTGGTGTAGGTGGAAGAGGAACAGCCGTCTTGGGAACCACATTATGCTTCACTCCCGAAGATGTCTTCGTAGCAATAATGACCCTTCCTCCCCGACTTGCATCATTCATGTCAATATCGCCACCAACATCACCAGCAGCAGTACCATTCAAAAGTTCCAAAATCTTCAAAACCTTACCCTTCCTCATTCCAGCCACAACCTTGACACCCTCCAAAGCATGAAGCATCCTCCCCGAATCCATATCTGTACTTAAGTTGTGTACATTACTTTCCAATTCTTCGAGGTACTGCTTCCTACGACGACGGGATGCACGTGCTGATTCACGATTGCGTTCCAGACGTTTTTGACGTTTGTCAACGATTGGTACAGCGGATGAGGCTTGTTTGTTGGTGGCTACAGTAGTGGTGCATGTAGTAGTAGTAGTAGTAGCAGCATCAGCAGAGGAAGCTGCAAAGCCAAGCGGAAAGGCTGGACCTCCAGCAGCAGTAGCACTCGCTGCCGTAGCAGAAGTAGACGGAGTCCCAGCCGCAGAGACCGGATCCACAACACCAACATCATGAAGAAGATGATCCGCAGGAGAAAGTGGCGTAGGAGATTGTGTCGTACTCGACGTATCATGACTCGCACAACTTGCCCAGCTCCCGACAGAATCTTTTCGAGGACTTTTGTCCCGATAATCACCAAAATTGACAGGTTCAAATGACTCTTGTTGCTTCGAATTATTATTATCGGTATCACCACCTATTGCCCATTGGATGGTGTTGGAACGTTGTCGTCGTTGCTCTTTTTTCGGTGGTTCATCGCAGGACGTATCTCGCATAGTTTCCACAAGGTCATCGTCATTATCTTGTTGGTATGGTGGAGATGCCGATGGTGATGCTAGTGGTGACGGAACGAGAGATGTCATGGGAGTTGTGGATGTAAAAGGAGCCGTTGGCGGGACAGAAGCCTCTTTACTGACCATTGGAAAGGGGGCAGTTGTCGTGGTTGTTGTATTGTTATAATTTACTGCAGTAGTGGACGGCGATGCATCCATGATAGGGTTGGGCACTCCACCAGATATTGGATTAGGCACCCCCAAGGGTGTTGTTGTTGTTGTGCCTGCAGTACCGCCCACCGCTGGCGATCCTTTTGTAGAATCCGCAGTAAAATCGATTTCATTGGAAGAACTGGCCGCCAAGGGATTTGCAACCCGCGATGAGGAAAACTGGTGTTGTTCCATAATCATGCTCATTAGTATGTGCTATATATTGGAGGTAACTACCTGCAGCAGCCGTTCCAATTTGTCCGCCGCCACGCCCACCAGCGTGCAGAATTATTGCACCTCTTATCAACGCCAGCCTAACGTTAGTACAGTTTCTTCGTCTTGAGCATGCCCGCACAGAAGGCAAAGAATGCTTTGCGGCGGAAGCGTGCAGTTGGACGAAGTGCGTGTTTTGTTTTTTTTGCGTTCTCCATTTTTTGGCGCGTTCCTCATGTCACTTTTATGTCCTGTTCCTATTACTTACCCCCATCAATTTATGTGTCATCATTGTTGCTTGAATCTAATGTGTACACGCACATGTGCCATGGTGAAGTCATTGTACTCCCTTGAAGTGAAATATGTTGTCGGGTGACTACTTTTTAATTTTGACATAAGATATGCACTACACTATTTTACACATGTGATAATAGGTTGAGCAGCGCAGTCAGTCTTTATATACAACTGAGTGCAATCAAGTGTGCAGAACCCGCCCTTGTCAACAGCTTGGGTGCAATCTCATGGAATGGTAAAAAGAAATGAAATGCTTCTTACGTTATGTGTACCCAAAGTATGGTCAGTTGTCTTGAGCTCTTTGTGTGCACGGACAGCTGCATCAAGCATCAATGAAGATCCTCTAAAACACAATGATTTGTTCACAAGGGACGGGGAGTCGTGTCACTGCTGGATTACATGTAACCCACTCAATTACTGCCAGCACTTTCAAAATAAACACCACGAGCGCTCAAATGCAAATATTCTGATCCTCAACCCATAAACTCGTCATGTCTCCAACAGAGAGGACTTTCGAGGCAAAGTGCATTCTATCTATCAAGTCTCAAGAAAAAAATCCGTATACATTGACTAATATTACCTTATTTATGAACACATCTTTTCAAAACTGTTGTGGCAGCGGATAAAAATCTGCCAGCGACTATATTCAGTATAAACATTTCTTTTCAAAATTGTTTGGCAGCTGAAAACGCAGCCAGAGACCAGAGACTATATACATGGAATGGATCATTCCTATACTTTGATGGTGAAGAGTTCACACACCCTGGTATTGAATCTTTAGACACCATTCCGACTTGTTCTTGTTCCCAAAAATGTGAGCGTTTTACGCCGTCTTCATCTTCTATCTTATTTACAAAGTTTACGCACCCTTGCTGGTAACCTGTACCAATACAGGTGATTCCAACTTCTTGCTTTTCATCCCCCCCGGAAGCAGGCTTTTCCCGGGGACAAAGCATTTCACGCCCCGTTTCAAGGTTTCAACCCGTTCCGCAATCGGATCATACTTCATATGGTGGAAGGAGATGTTCCGCCGCTCTCGGATCTTGCGTATTTCACGGACAGTTTTGGCAATCTCCCCGAAGGAATATCCTTCTGCAAGCAACATCTCCTGTCGAACCTCTGATGGTATGGCTAACTGGCGCTTCGATCTTCGTGCATTAGATTGATATGACTCATATGTCTCGAGATCAATCCTGACGGTATCTTCGGGGGAATACTCCCAACCTAACCCAACTGGGGGCCCGTTCGTCGTGGCAGGGTTATCTGAGAGGATTCGGTTGTATTCACGAATTTCAACAACATCGAATGATATTCTTCTTGCAAGGCTAGTGGGGTCTGTGTCTTGCGAGCAACTTTCATGGATAGGAGACATCATTTTTATTACTTCTACGGTGTTGGCGATGATGTGTAGGATCCACGTGCCACCTTGCAATTTTTCCCTGCGTTATTATATAAAGCTAAAGAGTCGAAATTTTATATGCCGCGTGGAAAAGTTAGAAGGAGTAAGTAAATGTTTATTACACAAGCCGAAAGCAGCATAGAGGATAGGCCTAATCGTATCACATCACGGGCCTCTCTCTTTTACAAAGAATTGCCGAGCGACCGCATGAATTTAAATTGAGGCGGAAGAAGAAGATATGACTATATACATTGTCGTCCGCCGACAGAAAGAGCAGTATCTGCCAACCAACTTACCCTCAGTTGTTTGTTGCTCGTGGAGTAGCTAAAACGAGTATGATGTGTGTTCTTTGCAGGTTGCATCATTGTTGATGGTCGATGTCGATGGGTTCTTGGCAAAGTTCTCGAAGTCGGCACGGAGTTCGCGCGGAGTTCGACACGTGGGATCGCTCGAACTATCCCCCGGAGGGTAAAAGAATTTTCTGCGGTTTAGGGGGGTATAAGTCGAAGTTGTTACCTAGCTTCCCCCTACTATCTTATGAGGGGGGTATAAGAATTTCAGCTAGACTGTGATTTGGAGATGGGATTATGCCAAATTGGGGGGTATAGTTCGGGCCTTTGCTAGTGAGGTGCTGGAAGTTGGCCAATGTACTGTAGATAGGGCGCTGCCAAAGAGCCCCTCCAGATGGGAATAGAAAGAGTCTGAAATAACCAAATCAATTATTTTGTGCCCAAATGACTGACAAAGACGGCTTCTTTTCAAGGCCGTTTGGGGGGCGCCCCCCATCTCATGCCGTGTTTCTCCAACTTTCTAGAGAGGAGAGATCGGGTCTGCAAAATATCCTATGTGGCGATGGCGTCGTCGTCCAGAAACGCGAGTTGCTTTGGCTAAAGTGAAAGATCTCTTCCGTGATGATGTCATGATGACGTCTAGTGTGTCTGATCAGACACAAGCCTGGCACTGGAACGACAAGGAAAGAGAATTAAGTATGTGTTACGTCAATAATTATGTCAATAACTGTGCTGTTATAAGACAACAACACTACTGCAACTCGCGCACGGAGCAATGAGCAAATCAAGCAACATCATTAGTTTATTGAAGCAACATTGGTCTCTTATGGCGACAATGGCATCTCTAATCCTAACACGGCTGCGGCTAACTGGCGCTTTTAGAAGGGCCACCGCTTCATATGACAAGCTCAATATAAATTCTACAATTTGCAGGGCGACATATTCTTCATTAACACAAAACCACTACGCAGCTGCCTCTGAAAACATCGTCAACCATCGAGCTGATATAATATTATTGCAACAAAACACCTATCAGCAGCAGCAGTTTGCATGGTTCTCTGATGCATCCTCATCGTCAGGTATTCCACCAATTGATGTCACAGTAACCAAGTCGAGTTCTTCCGACTCTGAAATTCCAGCTCATTTCAAACAGCAGCAATACCCATCTGATGTTGAAATTGAAAACACACTATCTGATGACGAGAACGAAGACTCTTCACCACCATCATCAACACCAAAGTTATCTAAATCACAAGACCAAATAACCGAAGAAGAAATCCTCGAACTTCAGTCGGAACTTCGCACCCATCATCGACATGCGGCGTACTCTGCAGCTCTCGAAACTGCCACCGAACTTCTGGAACGATGTACATCACACTTTGGTAGGATGCACCCGGCAACTGCCTCGGCGTACAATAATGTAGGATTGATGAATAAGTTGCTTGGGAATTATGTAGAGGCAAAGAGTGCGTTTCATGAGTCATTGCAGGTTTATGAAGAGGTAAGAATTAGATGAGGTTAATTGTGGAAAGGCTTTTGTGCCTTCATTGATTTTCTACTAACTGCTTCAATCGCTCTCTCGCCCAGATTGTTGGAAAGGACCATAGCTCCTACGCCGCTCCGCTGAGTAACTTGGGGATGTTGGAGCGAAGTAGAGTATTGGAAAGTGAGGCAGAGGAGGGCGAAGATGACAATGATGCATCTGGACAAAACGAAGACGACAATACTGTAGAATTAGAAACACTTCGTGACAGCAACAATCCTGAGCAAAAGACAAAGTTATCCGCTCTGGAACGAATGCAACTCAATGAATCTGCAATTGAATACTTTGATGAGGCATATCGGATCCGTCTTTCGGAGCTGGGGACCAATCATCCACACACTATTCAGAGTCGGACTCAGTTAGGGTCAGCCATTGCAGCGGCGGTTATTGCCGAGAGGAAGGGTAGGATGGGTGGTTTGATTGAGGGAGAGTTGCGAAAACTAAAACAAAGTAAGGAAATGAAAGATCCGAAGGAAATGGAGGCCTACATACCCGAGGCTGTTGCTCGAGCTGCTGCCAAGTCTACGTCTTCTTCCAAATTAACTCAAAGGAGATGGGATGCGGCAGAGGAACATCTTAGAGGAGCATTGCATACAGCAGTTGAGAATCCGAGAGGGGAAAGTGTGCTTGCATTGGTGTACGTACCGCTGGGTAACAATAACAAAGGTGGCAATACAGAGCAGGGGAGTGGGAGAACTGGATTGACTCTGCCTCCAAAGAAAGACCGCAGCTTGTCGAAAAAGGAACGAAAAATGGCAGAGAAAGAACGAAAGCGTGAGAAAAGACGTGCAAATGCTACTGCAATGCAGCAGAGTACTTTAGGTGGTGGGAGTGGCAATGGTGACAGTACAACTGACGGTCAGTTTGTGGCCATTCAAGGGTCCGCAAGCAAGGTTACCACTCTTTCTGCAGCCACGGCCGCTCAAAACTTGGCCGTGTTTCTCAAACACTACTCTGATTGGGCGAGATTGAGCTTGATGGATGCTAACAATACAGATCCTTCGGAAAATGTAAAGCTCAATCGAATCATCCAAGAAGCAAGGCATTTATATGAAGCTGCTTTGCATGTAAGATCTCAAATTCTTGACTCTCATCATCCAGAAGTTGTTGCTTCAAAGTTTAGTCTTGCCGAGTTATTAGATTCTCCTGATGCAACATCAATTGGCTTGGAGAAGGAAGATGCAATTGATAGTGATAGAGCCAATGTACTCAGGGAAGAGATTCTAACTGCGTACAACGTCGAAGAGCGAGAGGGAGATAAAGTGGATACCATTTAATAAAGACCTGTTAATTCTTTTTAGAGTCACTAAAGTTCTCCTGACTATTTCTCATTCCTGCTCCTGCCACCTCAGCTATCACAGCACTATCCCTAGGTTCTACAATTCCTAATGTTTCTCTCGCATCTGCCATGATGAATACGCTACCACATACCACAAGCATTTCATTGTTCTCTGTCGCCAACTTGAGAGCTTTCTGGACTTGTGTTGACACTGACGACACGTCTCTTCCATCTTTGTTCAGCTCATCTGCTTGAGGTACCTCGTAGTGAGAATCAGAGAGCTTCGGATTTGCCTCAAGAATTGATGAAATGGATGCAGCACGAGGATGAGAAGCTTCCACCAGGTGAAGCTTGCTCGGATCAGACACGTAATCCAGAAGGATATTGGTGCAGTATTTCAAATCTTTGTCAGCTGACATTCCTACAACGATTCTTTGATTTGCAGTTGGATAGTTGGCTCGAAGTTTGGCAATAAGGTAGTCAATTGCTTGTGGATTGTGTGCCACATCTAAGATAACTCTGACATTCTTCTCATCAACCTTAATGTCCATTTCTTCAAACCGACAGGGTGGTCGTATCTTGACACCTGCATCTATTGTCTCTGGAAGGATGATCTTAAGTGTTTTGTCTGTGTCGAACGTTTGTTCAGCCAAATGGAATTGGAGCAGTATTAATCCAGCTTTGGATATCTTAGAGTTCTCGGCATCGTAATCCTCAAAGGTCTCTTTTCCTTCAATCATAATTTGTTCCTCTTCCGGACCCAATAAGTCTTCACACTGATATATTTGGGATGCTTTCTTTTCTTCCGCACATTGTTTCAGAGTATCAAAAGGGACATTATTGCCGACCAGCACAGGACGACCTTCTTTGATGATACCACCCTTTTCCAAAGCAATTAGCTCGATGGTATCTCCCAATATCCGAGTATGTTCCAACCCAATACTCGTTATTATCGACAAAGCAGGATGCTTAATCACATTGGTAGCATCCAACCTTCCACCCAAACCAGTTTCCAACACCACCACCTCAACTCCTTCTTGCGCAAATGCACGGAATGCCAACGCGGTAGTAACTTCAAAAAACGTTGCAGGAATCTCCTGCTCTTCGCAAATATCATATATTTCTTTCAAGTACTTCTCCACTTGACCTTCCGAGAGTGGCTCTCCATTGATTTGAATCCGTTCACGAAAGGAGGATATATGAGGGGAAACGAACAAGCCAACCTTGTAATCTGCCAGGCGTAGTGTGTTGGCTGTCTTTAGGGCGACGGAACCCTTGCCGTTGGATCCAGCAATGTGTATCACGGATATGTCTGGCTGGTCCATGGGACTCCCTATTGCTTTGTGTAGTTTGTCCATGTTTTCTAAACCTAATTTGACTGGATTGAATAGATTTGTCATGTATAGTTTTCGGACGAGTTTTTCGTAGTTGCTCCATTCTCGTTGTTCTTTGATGCCATTTGCTGACTCTTCAGGGCTGTTAGTGCTGCTGCTGCTGCTCCGCATTGTGCTGGATGATAGATGTAACGGAAATGACGAAGATGATCGGAATAAGTGCTGCGTGTTGCTTCTGTTGTTGTGTGTAGCACGACGTGTCAGCCTCCCACCACCACCTACGAAGCTTCGAACAAAGGCGCTGCGAAAAATTGTTGTGCCTCGTGTTCCATACGAAGCCATTGCAATGCTACTATCAGCGAAGAGAGTTGATTGGAGAGCGAAGGATTGGACAGCTAAGCACAGTAGGGTCAAGGGTAGCGACGATGATGGGGGCATGGTGCAACGCAACAAAGGGAAATGGGCGGTGGTGGTGAGTGATGGATGGCGGAAGTTCTCTAAAATGTAAGGCTGTAAAATGGTAGAACAATCTCAGCAGTGCATACACACTTTTCCGCGGGAACCATACTTACAATGTATGTTTAAAGTCTTACTACTTTGTTCAATGTTTACACAGGCTCAATTACTTCATTTACTCCCAACGAAACGTCCAACAATTGGCAAGTAAGAAAGGGTTCCATAAAATGTCCGACTGATAACCAAAGCAAGAGCATTTCCCATTCCTTTCAAGATGCTATCAGTACAAACAAATTCACGAACAATATCCAATACAACTGTGGGAGGAGGGCTGGCATTATCTAACGGAGGCTTTGTTTCCAATGAAGGACCGTACACTACTACTTTTGCTGTGTTATTGCCAATAATTCCGAATAGGTCACCAATGTTTCCATTGCCGCTTTGGCCTAGAGTTTCAAGAGAATGACCTCCCCAGATCCCACCCTTGGCTGAGGCTGTATATCCAAAAAGATTCATTTGATTGATGGCAACGGTACCGTAGTTGAGCGTGGATAGTACTTCTTGTAGGCGTTCATACGATCCCTTCGACTTTGGAGTGAAAACAGAGCAAGATAGACTGCCAAAAATGTTGTCTTTGTTGTTGAGGAATGGCACAACAACGTTGGCAAGATACATTTCATTCTCATCTTGTTCCGAGTCAAGCTCAATAATGGAAAGCGTGGGGCCAAACGCTTCGACCAAGAGTGGTTGGGAATTGAAACCCTCTTCACCAGGTGTTCCACATTCTACCAACACAACATGATCGCCCTCACCAACTGTCGTTTCCTCAGACACAGATGGAGCCACAATTGTTGTACATTTTGACCCAAACTGTTTACAGCCATCCACCAGAGACTTGTTCTTATCTACACTTCCAGGATAGTAGCAAGGAGTGGTAGGCTGTCTTTTCAACTCTTCCAGCAGCTTCTCTCTGAAGAGATCCTTTTGCTTCCATTGCTTTGACATTACGACAACTTGAGGTGATAGACAGTTGGAACCGCAGTTTGACTTCTTTCCACACGCAATCATGCTTGCTACGTGCAACAACTCCAACTCAGTGTAGTCACCATCGTCAATGATCTGAGGAGTAGCACAACCCAACTCAGATGTGACCATTGATTTGACTTTAGAAGATGACAACGTAGGATTGGCCTTCTGCAAGACATCCTCTACTGCCTTGGCAGTACTAAATGACCCAGTGATGTGAACATGCTTCACAGCTGGATGAGATAGCAATGTCTTGGTGACTTCCACGCTCACATCTTCACACTGGCTGAAATATCCTCGTGTGGCAAGCGGTTCCAAGATGATAGCATAGGGCGCAGCCAACCAGGGACGTAGTGGATGGTGTTTTACAATGACAGGACGCCGATGGCGAAGTACATTGTCCAAGACATCAATGATTGTGAGCATGCTTTGATTTCCAGCGCCGAGCACTACGGCAACTTTTCCTAATTCATTGATGGACTCTTCAGTGTCTTTTTCTTCTTCGCTTTCCATGTTATCAGAGGGAGTTGTCCAAACTTCAAATGTGTTCCCGGGTAGTGTTGGCGACACAGTGACCGGGCCGTACACGACGTCATCACCTACATTGCGCTTCTTTGTCAACAGTTCAGGCTCCTTCACTCCCTCCACGCCAAGTTTGTACTCCACAGCCTCAATAAAAGTGCGTAGATAATCAATCAAAGCAGAACCCATGACAAGTTTCCCCATCGCCATGGAGACATCTGCCGCCGAACCAACCAGTTTGTATAATTTTGCCTCTTCCGCTGCCCACTGTCCGGCCTCGCTCCATTCTTTGGTGTAGATATTCTGTAGAATTTCCTTGGCAATCGTAATCACATCTGCGTCAGGAAGGGTGGCGAGAGGGGGAATATCATCCTGTAGCAAGTGGCCGAGAGCTTCGGTGTAGATGGTTGGTAATTCGGATTCAGCTGCTGCTGTTTTGGCAGCGGCATTGAGTGTGGAAGATGTAGTGGCGCAGGAGAATTTTCTATCCTGCTGCTCCGGCGAGGAAGTGGCTTGTCGTGGGGCCATGGTGGATGCTGTTGCTGTCGATAGATAATGCTTGGTGCGTGCTGGTGTTCGTTGCTATTGTAACCCCACCCCGCAATCGAGAAGAATGAGACGCTTGCGTTGCCGTGATGAGTCATATTCATTCAGCAGAAGAAAAATGAGTCGCAGATCAGACAGATTTTGGAAAGATTGTAAATGTCACAATAAAGAGACATCCTACATTCCGATTGGATACTAAAACACACTCATCATTACATTATCATCAGCTGGGGTGGTATAATCTCCAGAGACATTATCAGAGACAGACACTCAATCTCAATCTAATCGCACCACAAAAACTGATATTGTGTGACTTCACCGCAGCAAGAAGAAATAGGAATGAATAAGCCAAAACACCTGCTTGAGGTGTACAGAGTGAGATCGGACCGAGAAAGAAGAGGGAAGAACCCTTACATACTCCTCCACCAGACGCCTCTTACAAGTAATTCAAGAATGACCAGCCAATTCAATTATTCTCTCCATTGCCGAAATTTGTGCCAGGTTCTGATACAAAAGTGGCCGCTCCTGAATAGGCCCTGCGCAAGCTTTCAGATTTTCCTTGATGTTTTGTGTAACAGACACCTCATTGTCTATATCAAAGAAGTTATCCAAAAATGTTTTTCGAACTGAGTCAGGTGCCATAGAGATGATGTTATATTCTGAAGCATCATCTCCTTCAATCAAACCCTCAAATCTCGACTTCAAGACATCGAATGCAAAATAGAAGAAGAACAATGATATCATACGCTTCCTCGCTTGATTGTCTTCGCAGTAATCGCTGGCTCCAGCTTGCGCAACACTTTCTCCTGCTGCGTTCATTCGCGTAGAAACGTGATACGCATGTATTATGTCCCTTCTCTTACCCGGTTTTCTCGTCACCACCGACAGTTCTCTCTTCACCTCCAGCATCACCTTGTAGGCAATATGACGATGCGTTACGGATCTAAGTCCCACATGAATTGCCGTTTCCATGAACTTTAATACTGTCTCCTTCGCGTTGAATTCTTGTCCTGGCCGAACGGCAGAGGAGAGTTTCGTTGCTAAGTCCAACGCTTCTTCACCATCAAAAAGCTGATCAATAGTGAGACGAGACATGACCACATGGACCATTGCAAGGTGAAGCAAGTTGCATAGAATGTGTCTTGTAGCTCTTCCAAGCTTAGTGTACAACTTCAACAACGAGTAAGTGACTTGGTCTGAGGTGATTGTTTTGCCTGCCTTCTCATTCTCGTGACGAGCAACTGCCGACTTAGCGTCGTCGATCATTCTCTCCACAGAAGGAGAAAGTGTGGAGGAGGAGGATTTGTCACAAGCACGATCAACAGCGATAATCTTCTTGCATATTGTGCCCCAAGATGTGCGTATGTCGAAGTCAACACAATCACGCATCTTTTCTTTTGCTTCGTTCAATCGTTTGGTTGCCAACACTGTGTTGTACTTCGAGACGACGGAAACAATGTTGATATAGTCAACTGCTAATGAAACGAGACGATCTAGCTGGATGACTTCTTTTCCAGCAGGAGAGAATATACGAGACAGAGCATACGCCGCGACTCGGTTCATATTTGTATCCAGTGCCATCAGAGCATCTCCGTTAACATCGAAGTTGACTCGGCAACTCTCAGCAATTGCCTTTTCTCTCTGAAGAAGCACAGCCACGTTCTGTTCATCTCCACCATGATCATCGACATGGACTTCGTCCTCAACTTGAGCAGTTACACAAACTTCGTCCTCAGAAAGTGCGTCATGAGTATCACCAATTTTGTCGTTCCTCTCTACCTTCTGCTTCATCGAGCGATTCCGTCTCACAACCCGGCGGTTGTTATCGCAGCTCCCAACAACGGTAGATCCAGTCTCTTTGAATTCATCGAGTGTATATCCCCCAGAAGTTGTTGGAACGTCGTCTTCTTTCATGTCGTCGATTCTATGCTCAGCGGTTGCAACGCCATCCTCCTCAACTGGAATACCAGGAAATGAATCTTCCCATGCTCTTTTCGTTCTGTCTTCTTCTGCAAAGTTAGCAAGATCGGAATCTGATTTTGCCTTCTCCTCGGCTGATAACTGGGTTCCGAAATGTGATCGTAAAATTGAGTCTTTATTTTGTTCAGAGAATAGAACCAATTGAATCCGCTTGTACGATTCATTGCAAAGGTCGAATGTGTCTTCACTTGATACGCCCTTGGAAATTGTGATCAAGGAATCTGCAATAAAACTCAAGTGTTCATGAGCAAGCTCTTTTGAGCTGATTTGGTATAGGAGGTTAATGTCGCACATGTCTGCACATGTATCGCTGCACCCAAACTACCGAATCGATCAGACTTTTCTAGCCAGTCCATTCATAGAATAATCCAAGAAACGGCGTGCCTTTCATGGGGGTCGCGGGATAATTAATTTCCCCGCCAACTCCTAACTCGGCTCATCTTCTGTTGGCCGCGCGGACATTATTTAAACCACCACTTCATATTATTGAAGAGCGGCTTAAATTTTTGTACCTTCGATAATGCCTCTGTGTTTTGCATGATCGCGACTATCCTCCAAGAGTCCTCCAAGCTGCCTCTCACAACTCCATTGTCAAGAAGGTGATCAAATACTACTTGCCGTTCTCTCCGGTCTTTGATGGTGCGTAAGTATGGTCGATGCACTTGTGAGATTACGCGGGACTCACTTGTCACATCTGTACCGCCTAATCCTTCCGTTCAGAAAGAAACCTCTTCTCCAATATTTAGGCCGATCAAATGCGTTCAACGCACAAGATCCAACGCCAATCGACTGCTCTTATCTCTCACAAAAATATACAATATCAAAAACAATAACAAATCAATAAGATAATCAATACATCTATCCATCTTAATCATATCTATCTTCACAGCGATTGCAACTCCACATCCGGCTGAAATGATCTACGCACTGCCAACATCCATCGGCACTCATTCCCGCTGAGCTTACACCAAAGCTCATAGTTTATAAGACCCGCTCTGTAGGTCGCTTCATCCCGTCGATGTCGATTACGCAACCTAACGATTTCATGATATGAACCCTCAACTCCTCAAAGTCCGCCTGCGTCGGCCCCGGCGGCAATCCCCATAAACGCCACAGTTTCAGCAGTTGCTCTCCTTGACCATCGCTGGAATACCCTGGCAAGCATCGGTAGTCCCGACAACCAAAATCCAGCAGGTGCTCGCTATGACCCCTGCTGGAATTGCTCTAGGTCCCTTCCAGTAGGTGCTCGTTAGATCCCTGCTGGAATTGTCCCACCACCTCGGCACAGCCCCAGGTAATGCATCAGCCTTAATCCCAGCAGACCATCTTTTCAGATATTATGCTGGAATTGCCCGGCACTACACTCTAGACCACCAATTCCAGCAGGTGCTCGCTATGATCCCTGCTGGAATTACTCTATAACCTCGGCATCGCCCAGGTACCCCTGCATTTCAATCACTATCCCCTACCTGAAAATCCCAGCGGATGATCAGCCCCCGGGTTCACACATGCAAAACACGTTATTACTCCATCAGGTGCTCTCTTTCACATGCTCTGGAATCTTCTGGAATCGCCGGGCACCTTGGTATGTATTACCGACGCCATGATTCCATCACGTGTTCTCTCTATTCCCTGCTAGAATCACCGGGCAAGAATCGGTATGTATTACTGACGCCATGATTCCAGCAGATGCATCACTCTTACAATAATGTGAGTTGATGTTTCCCCGTCATACTATTTTAGAGTGGTTGATACCATCTCGCATGACAGAAGGGGCAGCGTTTGCTATCTCAAACTCACAATGGAGCAGTTCATGCTCGTCAATAGCGCCAGTAGTCAATACTTTTATGTCTTGCCGAACACGCCTCCAGGCGCTCTATCAGAACCCTGGTTTATCCAATAAAAGTAGCGCTTCCCGTCATAACTTTTGAGAGTGGTCGATGCCATCTCGAGTGACAGAAAGGGTAGCGTTCAACATCCCAATCCAAAACAGGAGCAGATCACTCTCGTGTCTATCGACATCGCCAATCTCCTGAACCCTGGCAACACTCAGGAGGCAATCCTATGTCTTGCCACATCCAAATCCCCTGTCTAGTAGGCAATCCTCATGGCTCTAGCCGAACACACAACAATCAATCAATCCAATAAATCAGTCAATCCTTTTATTGAACAAGCGAATGCAGTTTATCACGTGCAGTACGCTCATTCTTGTGCCAACCTTAATCGGTTTGCGAGGGAGAGATACGAGCGTCCGTAGGAAGATTCGCACATGCATCTACAGCTTGGGTCTCCACGACCTATCCAATAGCACAAGTCTTGACTGCAAAAGGAGATGAAACATGTTGACTTTCAACATACACTATATCATATCTTTGGATGTGATCATTATCATTATTACCAATAAGACTTCTCCTCTTACGAGGGAGTTGGCGTTGACGACGAGGGAGAGTGGAAGAGCCGACACTCTGATACTCCCGTATTCCAGACTCTGACCCCTTCTTATGTTAGTCTACACCAATCACTAAGACCGCACATTCTCATGCGCTCTCAACAGTACAACAAGTCTCGAGGCTGTGGCACAATCTATCGAGTAATATGCTATCATGACGGATGTCTCTATTGAGATTAGCCGCCCACTGATTTCTACATCATCACCACACCTCTCACAACTTCAAGGCCTTCAAGATTTATCTTTCACAAGCTCTCTTGCCAGTCCACGCCCAAGGTCTTTGCACAGTGGTCTTGTCCAGGAATAGAGTAAGAATGATCTGGCCAATTGCCGTCGCAAGCCGGCACCACTGCATCGGTACGATCCCATGCAACCAAAAATCCGCTATCACTCCTCCTCATGTCCGCACAGCATTTGATGAATTGCCCAAGCAACGGGTAACATCTGGCTTAGTAATGCAAGCAGACTTGGACCTCCAACATGGGAACCGCGCAGTAGAAATGAGGTTTACTGCGGTCACGATCACAACCCTTTGCATACAGGAAATGATGCATTGATATTCAATCTACTCACACGACGAGATTCTTCTCCTTGATTCTGTTGAGTATTTGATGATGACACTTTCATGGTTCCATACATGGAGAAAGGTACTGAACAGGCTAAGATGGATGAAGCATGATTTCGCTTACATGCTGTCTGCGGCTGCAGTCCCCATACTGAGCTTAGGACCCTTCATCTGACCCTTTTGCAGTGAGCTTTGATCGACAGCTCCGCAATTCAACCTCAGCAGCACCGACCTTAACCATCGTTCCGCTTCCGAGGGAGATGATCTAGATCCCCGCTCTCTAGAGCAGCAGGTGCGGCCGCCATAGAGCCTGCTGCCAAGAAGCAACGCAGGCAAGCACGATGCGAACAGCTCGTCTACCAATCTGATGACAAGCTGCCAGCGACACAGCACCAGCTCAATCGCCTAGTCGAGAGCTATCAACGCAGGAGAGAATCTTCACGATGCAAGACTCTGTCGCTCCCAACAGAATCAAAGATGAGAATGAACAAATTACATGGACACTCGTCCACAGTTCGCCATCAAGACGTTACCAAACTTGAACGACCCCGTACGTCCAAAGCGAAACTGGTATATACGGATTGATGCTCCCCTTTGGATCTACACAAACTTCCCATGCATGAGCCAAAGCCAAAGCGCAGCGTAACGTAATCTTTGCGAAGCTGAGGCAAAGACTCCTCTGCAAACACCGTTCAACTCAATCGAGTTACCTTCGAGGCACCAGCATATATGCATCAGTTGCAGACCTGACACGTCCGATCTACAGACGCTGCTCTCGCCGGTAGTTAAACCAAGAACGCACCAAACCAAATCAATGATCACCCATCACCCAACCACGCTAAACGCATTTGGGAAGATAATCATCAATGTACCTCCTCCCATCAAGGCAGGTCAAATGCGGTTACTCAGGTCCCCCGCAGCTGCTTTCGCAGTCAAGTATTTTTTTTTCTTTTAATTTAATCAAGCTCAAATCGATACGTATGGACATCGGTTTCCGAGGGAGTGTGAGATTACGCGGGACTCACTTGTCACATCTGTACCGCCTAATCCTTCCGTTCAGAAAGAAACCTCTTCTCCAATATTTAGGCCGATCAAATGCGTTCAACGCACAAGATCCAACGCCAATCGACTGCTCTTATCTCTCACAAAAATATACAATATCAAAAACAAATAACAAATCAATAAGATAATCAATACATCTATCCATCTTAATCATATCTATCTTCACAGCGATTGCAACTCCACATCCGGCTGAAATGATCTACGCACTGCCAACATCCATCGGCACTCATTCCCGCTGAGCTTACACCAAAGCTCATAGCACTGCCATGGCTGGGCGGGCATGGGCGTCTCTGGGTTGCACATGGTTCTAATAATGGCGGCTCCCAACTCTCGAAAGTGGAAGAGGGAAGAGGGAAGAGGCGCAGAGAGCAGATAAAACTCTTTCGAGACGACAATGATTTCCTGTACTTGTGGAATAAGCAAGCTGAGGGACTCCTTTGGATTTTCGCCTCCGGCGTCGTTCCAGGTTTCGCTTACTGTTCGTAGCATCCTGCTTCGAATCACACATATGAATAAAGGTGGCCTTCAGTTTCTGCCAAAGCAGCGCGCGCTAAGTGATTTATTTAACACACACAACACTACTCCCTGAAGAAATGTCGTACAACGAAGAAAGTATTTACTACCTAATAGAGAGTCTCGCTTCATCATGTATTCCATATTTACTCAACCTGGCGTGCAGGGAGTGCTTCAGAAGTTGGAGGCACAGCAGAAGTCACACCAAGAGGAGGACAAGAAGAACTTTTTAACTCTGAAAGATATCTATCGAAAGGGTCAGGATCAAACGTCAAAGGGATTCGACAACGTCGAAAGAAACGCAAAGAAGTATCACGAAGAGGCGGAGACAAACAACGCCAAACGCCACGAAAAGATTGAGGAAACGATCCAAGAGTTGAAGGGAGAGTTGAAGGGAGAGTTGGGAGAGTTGAAGGGAGAGTTGGTGGAAACGATGCAAAAAACTGCAAAGAAGGCGTTTGAAGAGGCGTTTCTTCAGTCGAAGTCGAACTGCGGCAACATCGATTCTGTGAAGAAACAGCTCTATGGTAGCGCTGTTGAAACAACCAAGGGCACGGTGACAGTGGGCAACTTTGTTGACGACGACGAGTCTACAATAGCGACAAGTGCTTCTGCATTGTCCATGCTGAAGGAGAAAGAACGCCAGCTCAATGCCGCAAAGGTGAATCTAGAGAAGAAAGAGGCTGAGCGAGAGAAAAGGGACGAGCTCAAGCTCAAGCTTGCGAAAGAACAAGTTGAACGGGATGCAGCGAAAAAGATGAAGGCAAAGGAGCGTGCATTCCTGGCCGGGCAGAAGAAAATTGATGCCTTGTACAGGAAGGAAATGTCCAGCAAGGACAAAGAATGCGCTCAGTTGAAGAGGGAGCTGGAAGCAGCACAAAAAGAAATGGCTGCACGTGTCGATGTCCCCCCTTCTCGCACGACGCGATCAAGGTCCAAGGCGAATGCCAATGAGGCCAAGAAGGCTGCAGACGAGGAGAAGAACGAGTAATTCTCTATCGTTCTCAATCTCAAGCGTATGTGAATCTAGATACGATACTCTATCCGATCACAATGGTATACTTATCAGATGATCGTTTGATGCGGCTGTCGAGAGCAGCTGGCTTGGATTTGTAACGCGACGGAGACGATCGTAACAGCAATGGGTCATGCATCAGGCTTGGGAATAGAGTTCATTATTTTACCATTAGCAACTCTCACGATTTTGTTGAGAGGAGCATCTACTATACCTATTCATATGTTGAAATCTAAACACGCATTACAATTACATTCCGATTGGATACTAAAACGCACTCATCATTACATTTCATTAGTAAACTCCAGAGACATTATCAGAGACAGACACTCAATCTCAATCTCATCGCACCACAAAAACTGATATTGTGTGACTTCACCGCAGCAAGAAGAAAGAGGAATGAATACGCCAAAACACCTGCTTGAGCATGGTGTACAGAGTGAGTTCGGACCGAGAAAGAAGAGGGAAGAACCCTTACATTTTTTGTACTCCTCCACCAGACGCCTCTTACGATTAACTCACGAATGACCAGCCAATTCAATTATTCTCTCCATTGCCGAAATCTGTGCCAGGTTCTGATACAAAAGTGGCCGCTCCTGGATAGGCCCTGCGCAAGCTTTCAGATTTTCCTTGATGTTTTGTGTAACAGACACCTCATTGTCTATATCAAAGAAGTTATCCAAAAATGTTTTTCGAACTGAGTCAGGTGCCATAGAGATGATGTTATATTCTGAAGCATCTCCTTCAATCAAGCACTCAAATCTCGACTTCAAGACATCGAATGCAAAATAGAAGAAGAACAATGATATCATACGCTTCCTCGCTTGATTGTCTTCGCAGTAATCGCTGGCTCCAGCTTGCGCCACACTTTCTCCTGCTGCGTTCATTCGCGTAGAAACGTGATACGCATGTATTATGTCCCTTCTCTTACCCGGTTTTCTCGTCACCACCGACAGTTCTCTCTTCACCTCCAGCATCACCTTGTAGGCAATATGACGATGCGTTACGGATCTAAGTCCCACATGAATTGCCGTTTCCATGAACTTTAATACTGTCTCCTTCGCGTTGAATTCTTGTCCTGGCCGAACGGCAGAGGAGAGTTTCGTTGCTAAGTCCAACGCTTCTTCACCATCAAAAAGCTGATCAATAGTGAGACGAGACATGACCACATGGACCATTGCAAGGTGAAGCAAGTTGCATAGAATGTGTCTTGTAGCTCTTCCAAGCTTAGTGTACAACTTCAACAACGAGTAAGTGACTTGGTCTGAGGTGATTGTTTTGCCTGCCTTCTCATTCTCGTGACGAGCAACTGCCGACTTAGCGTCGTCGATCATTCTCTCCACAGAAGGAGAAAGTGTGGAGGAGGAGGATTTGTCACAAGCACGATCAACAGCGATAATCTTCTTGCATATTGTGCCCCAAGATGTGCGTATGTCGAAGTCAACACAATCACGCATCTTTTCTTTTGCTTCGTTCAATCGTTTGGTTGCCAACACTGTGTTGTACTTCGAGACGACGGAAACAATGTTGATATAGTCAACTGCTAATGAAACGAGACGATCTAGCTGGATGACTTCTTTTCCAGCAGGAGAGAATATACGAGACAGAGCATACGCCGCGACTCGGTTCATATTTGTATCCAGTGCCATCAGAGCATCTCCGTTAACATCGAAGTTGACTCGGCAACTCTCAGCAATTGCCTTTTCTCTCTGAAGAAGCACAGCCACGTTCTGTTCATCTCCACCATGATCATCGACATGGACTTCGTCCTCAACTTGAGCAGTTACACAAACTTCGTCCTCAGAAAGTGCGTCATGAGTATCACCAATTTTGTCGTTCCTCTCTACCTTCTGCTTCATCGAGCGATTCCGTCTCACAACCCGGCGGTTGTTATCGCAGCTCCCAACAACGGTAGATCCAGTCTCTTTGAATTCATCGAGTGTATATCCCCCAGAAGTTGTTGGAACGTCGTCTTCTTTCATGTCGTCGATTCTATGCTCAGCGGTTGCAACGCCATCCTCCTCAACTGGAATACCAGGAAATGAATCTTCCCATGCTCTTTTCGTTCTGTCTTCTTCTGCAAAGTTAGCAAGATCGGAATCTGATTTTGCCTTCTCCTCGGCTGATAACTGGGTTCCGAAATGTGATCGTAAAATTGAGTCTTTATTTTGTTCAGAGAATAGAACCAATTGAATTCGCTTGTACGATTCATTGCAAAGGTCGAATGTGTCTTCACTTGATACGCCCTTGGAAATTGTGATCAAGGAATCTGCAATAAAACTCAAGTGTTCATGAGCAAGCTCTTTTGAGCTGATTTGGTATAGGAGGTTAATGTCGCACATGTCTGCACATGTATCGCTGCACCCAAACTACCGAATCGATCTAGATTTTCTAGTCAGTCCATCATAGAATAATCCAAGAAACGGCGTGCCTCATGGGGGTCGCGGGAGAATTAATTCCCCCCCGCCAACTCCGAACTCGGCTCTTCTTCTTTGGCCGCGCGGACATTATTTAAACCACCACTTCATATTTGAAGAAGTTTGAAGAGCGGCTTAAATTTTTGTACCTTCGATAATGCCTCTATGTTTTGTATGCTCGCGACTATCCTCCAAGAGCCCTCCAAGCTGCCTCTCACAACTCCATTGTCAAGAAGGTGATCAAATACTACTTGCCGTTCTCTCCGGTCTTTGATGGTGCGTATGGTCGATGCACTGCCATTGCCATTATGGCTGGGCGTCTCGGGTGTGCACATGGTTCTAATAATGGCGGCTCCCAACTCTCGAAAATGGTGGAAGAGGGAAGAGGCGCAGAGAGCAGATAAAACTCTTTCGAGACGACAGATGATTTCCTGTACTTGTGGAGTGGAATAAGCTGAGCGAGGGACTCCTTTGGATTTTCGCCTCCGGCGTCGTTCCAGGTTTCGCTTACTGTAGTAGCATCCTGCTTTGAACCACACATACGAATAAAGGTGGCCTTCAGTTTCTGCCAAAGCAGCGCGCGCTAAGTGATTTATTTAACACAACACGTGAACACAACTACCTTTAATATGTCGTACAACTGAAGAAAGTATTTACTACCTATCATAATAGAGAGTCTCGCTTCATCATGTATTCCATATTCTCTCAACCTGGCGTGCAGGAAGAGCTTCAGAAGTTGAAGGCACAGCAGAAGTCACACCAAGAGGAGGACAAGAAGAACTTTTTAACTCTGAAAGATATCTATCGAAAGGGTCTGGATGAAACGTCAAAGGGATTCGACAACGTCGACAGAAACGCACAGAAGTATCACACGAAGAGGCGGAGACAAACAACGCCAAACGCCATGAAAAGCTTGAGGAAACGCTCCAAGAGTTGAAGGGAGAGTTGGTGGAAACGATGCAAACAACTGCAAAGAAGGCGGTTGAAGAGGCGTTTCTTCAGTCGAAGTCGAACTGCGGCAACATCGATTCAGTGAAGAAACAGCTCTATGGTAGTGCTGTTGAAACAACCAAGGGCACGGTGACAGTGGGCAACTTTGTTGACGACGACGAGTCTACAATAGCGACAAGTGCTTCTGCATTGTCCATGCTGAAGGAGAAAGAACGCCAGCTCAATGCCGCAAAGGTGAATCTAGAGAAGAAGGAGGCTGAGCGAGAGAAAAGGGACGAGCTCAAGCTCAAGCTTGCGAAAGAACAAGTTGAACGGGATGCAGCGAAAAAGATGAAGGCAAAGGAGCGTGCATTCCTGGCCGGGCAGAAGAAAATTGATGCCTTGTACAGGAAGGAAATGTCCAGCAAGGACAAAGAATGCGCTCAGTTGAAGAGGGAGCTGGAAGCAGCACAAAAAGAAATGGCTGCACGTGTCGATGTCCCCCCTTCTCGCACGACGCGATCAAGGTCCAAGGCGAATGCCAATGAGGCCAAGAAGGCTGCAGACGAGGAGAAGAACGAGTAATTCTCAATCTCAAGCGTATGTGAATCTAGATACGATACTCTATCCGATCACAATGGTATACTTATCAGATGATCGTTTGATGCGGTTGTCGAGAGCAGCTGGCTTGGATTTGTAACGCGACGGAGACGATCGTAACAGCAATGGGTCATGCATCAGGCTTGGGAGTAGAGTTCATATTTTACCATTAGCAACTCTCACGATTTTGTTGAGAGGAGCATCTACTATACCTATTCATATGTTGAAATCTAAACGCGCATTACAATTACATTCCAACCTACTGCCTCATCATCTTGCAGCATGATATTATGGATGATTTGCCTTTAGCCAAACATTCTACAACCTCAATCCAACGTTAGCTGGTACGCCACCCTTGGGCTTTTGAACAATTACCTTCCACTCCATTTCTGGTTGATAACTCGAATCAATATCAAACTTGAGACCGTCCATCATTACAGCAAGTGCAAGCGATGCCTCCTCTATTGCAAATGATCGACCAGGGCAAGACCTAGCTCCCGATGAAAATGCTAGAAACGAATGCAAGTCTCCAACAGGTATAGAACAGTCCTCTTCTTTGCTTTCTGTTTGAGTTGTTCTCTCTATCCATTGCTCGGATGTAGAGCAATATCGTACCCATCGGTCTGGGCGAAACTCCAATGGTTCTGGGAAGTGCTTCTCAGATCGATGCAAAGACCATACTGAAATCCCGACATGACACTTCTCAGGAATTGTAACTGTTTCTCCAAGCTGTAAAGGCTTCTCTAGCGATCGACTCAATGCAGTAGCTACGGGGTACAATCGCAATGTCTCCAAAATGATTGCTCTGCAAAGTGGAAATTCAACTTTATCTGGGAGACCGTGCATGTCGTCAAAATCCATGTTGCAACGTCGTATCTCTTCGAGGCACCTTTCCTCCCAATGCGGATGACGGCTTACCAAAAACACTGCATAGGTAAGTGCAATAGTGACTGTGTCGTAGCCAGCAAGTAAAATGCTGAGTACAATATCAATAAGATCCTCCTCGTTGTTCTGTTCTCTCTGCTGAAACTGCTGATGCTTTGTTACATGTGTTTCAATGAGCTTGTCTAAAATGTCGCGCTTGGATGTATTATTATCAGTATCATTTACATCACGTTCTTTATTGAGTCGATCATGAATAATATCCTTCAAAAAGCTTCGCAAATATCGTCTATTGTTCAATAACATCTTATTGCGTTTGGTTGGAATTGAGTAGATCAAGTTTTGTGGTAATAGCGTATTGCGTAAACAGCGGTCCAGAATGTCATCTTCAATTGATTCAAACGCCTTGGCAAATCTAGATAGCTGCAAATTGGTACAACATTCAAAGGAATGCGAAAATGCGGCTAATCCAAAGACATCCTGAGTTATCATTTTCATATACCCATCAATAGCCGGACAATATATTTGTTTTGGTTCATCCGAAGTGCTCTTGCCTATCATTGCTTGGATATTCTTGACAAGAGTCCTTGTCGTTTGCACCGTGATTCTTTGTAAAAGCGTAGGATCCGCCCTAGTTTGGTTATGCAGTGCTGATTTGAGCGAAGACTGATAGTATTTCCACTCCTTTCCATTTAGTAGCAAGAGGTTTCGCTTTCCAGCTAGCATTTCAAAGTGATGCTTCAATATTGGAGCACTGAATCGAGTGTGATGCTTTCTTAGTAGTGTTTGGGCATCTTCACCACTTGTCAACGATATTGAAGGTTGTGTACCAATCCAACAAGAGCATCTCCCTTGGTCGTCGGCATGTTCAAGTAATATCTGTTGTTTCACCAAGTATTCATTACCGAGTAGCCAAAACAAGTGACCGAAAATCCAGTGCGAGTTGGGGAGCATTGGTATTGATTGGACTGGTTTCTTTGATTGTAGGAGTGGTTTCCAAAATAGGATGACGACCAAGATGAATCCAATCGCCATGCTGGCAAGTACGTGGGTTGCACATATTATGGACGAGTTACTATCTATGATGTCATCTCCAGCAGCAAGAGCCGACGCTGACATACTGCAGCTGGCCACCTATTCATTAGATGAGAAGAAGAGGTACAACGCTGACTGCTGCCGAAGATAATAAGAGGCGAGTGCAGAAAATGATGGCATGCATTTTTGTGGGGGAAGAGTTTGTACCAGTTCCGCCGTCGGAACTGGTATGCAGAAAGATTCCTTTTCAACCTCCAGTTGTGCTACATCTAGCAACATCATATCGTGTAACTCGCAGGCGGTAGACGGTCATCAGGAAGCAACCGCGTCGGTAAAAGATGTATGAGTGGACTGTCCCAATCATTAGCGGCACCACCTTGATCGTAGGGTCTGGACTGACAATCTATATTGATCGTCTTGAAAGATTACGAGACACATCATCGCCGCGCCCAGTCCTGTACAGATTCTTCAGCCAGGCCATACTGGCTCTTCATCAGTGGCCTCATTGGATATTTGTAATCACTTGCAATATATTTGGTCCATGTTTCTTCTCGACTTCTATTTGGCAAGCTTCTCTTCTGGAGAATCAGTGTACTGGTCAAGATTGTAGTTCTCTGGCACGTGCGTCGAGAATGGATGGATGGGTTACTTCAGTCTCTCTTTATTTGGATGCTTGGATTCCACTCGGTAGACCAGTGATAACGCACATTTCCCACACGATAGTTGCCATAGGTTTCTTTGTCTTCGGAACACACTACGTTTACAATACAATCCTAGTTGCAAAGATATTGGCAGCCAAAGATGATAATTATGGCATCTTGGAACAGCAAATGTTGGTCAACCTTCGTACAACATTTTTGGCTATTATGGTTGTTTCGGGTTTAGTCATTGCAGTAACGACCTCACCAGCAGTACAAGCACATGGGAGGCTACTTGATCATCAATTCAGAGGAACAAAAGAAAGTCAAATGAAACAATTGGACATCATAAAATGTCGACGATTGGAAGCTTGCATGTCCACAGCCCAGATGGCATTGGGTATTGGTTTGGGCCTGACACAATTTACTGCAGCTGTTGATGTAATCAAACTGATGGAGAATAACAGTGCTGGCGACAAAAGGCATATTATAGCAGAAGAATTCTGGGCTATTCCAATGTTTGTAATCATGCTTTCATTAACCATCATGGAATATTTGTATCGACACAAAATCTACAACTGGTGTCAGGCAATGTTACTTCGGTTCCGAATGACACCGCACAATAGTAACAAAACAAAGGCTGATTAAGTACAAGAACAGTATCACCTTCAAACATATCTTGAATGATTTCCCATCTCTGCTCAGAGGATAACAGGAGTACCAGCATGTAAATAACAACACCTGATCCTACTTATTAAGGGAGCAACTCGGAAGTCTCAGATGCACTCTCTTCCTGCGGCTTCTTAGATAAATAGGACGTGACCAACTTGCTTCCAGAGAAGGCTCCTTTCTGAATAGGAATCAAATAGTTGGTTTCCATCATGTGACCCTGTCATTCGATACGATAAAGATTACAACATTCAATTAGACATGCACACGCAAAACTGGGCAAATTTTTGCGAAGCGACTTACCCATGACGCCTTCTCAACTTGATCAATGCAATCATTGTAAAGCATTCCAGCACCTCTTGTGTTAAACCAAAAACGCTTCAACATCTCTGGGTAGAGATGACCGGCAACGGCAACAGGGTCTCCACGGTTTGAGAGACATTCAAGATTGCTGACATACTTTCCATTCACGTAATGAGCAGCACTAGCAACCAAATACACCTCCATCTTGCTCATGTTATCCTTGATAAGTGCTCTTTCCTCATCACTACACTCCTCTGTACCATCGATGATATCATTGAAGTCAGCAATAACATTGCCAGTAATGATTGTTCCCTGGCTGTGTGCTACCAATACAATCTTCTTATAGTCCTTCTTCATCTCTTCTTCCAACGCTTGCTTGATAAACTTTCGAGGACCTGTAGTACAATGCCTGAGCAATCCAGTCTTACCCATCAAACACTCAAAGATATCGAGAAAAATACTATCTGTCGGATTGTGCATTAGTTTGACAGGCCTTCCAAACATGTCATACATGTTCTTGCAATGTTTCTTTCCACCTTCAAGGTCAGTTTGGATTCCATTTATATAAATCCACAATTCATCCGGATGATCATTCACAACTTCTCCACCGTAGACTTCTTCATAACCCAAAAACTGCTCTTCCTCATCAAACAGCAAGTCCCAAAACCAATTCCGTCTATCATTTCCCTCCTCCAAAAATGTCGTGCTCAAGATAGTGTCTGTAATCGCAAGGATGACCAAAATGATTTGAAAAGGAATACGAATAATCATACTGAGAGTTCTAGCTACCAAACTCTTCTCAGTTGCTTCCTCCACACAGCTAGGATCAACCATTTTCACTTGTGGTTCCGGTGGTGAAGGCTCGAAGAATGACATCGGGCTTCCAAAAATTCCAAACACAAAGCATAGAAGGGTGAAGCCGATAAAAAATCCTCCTCCTAAGCCAATGCTATTGGCACCAAAAGCGATGCCTAGAGTGATGATCCAAGCAACGGTAGATGAGATCGACCCACCGGATAGTGACATAACAGGCTGGGTACAAGTAGCAGCAAGTGTTACTAGTGCGCCAGCCAACGTGGTGATGAGTGAGACGGCTCTCAATGCTTTCCGGTCCAAGTTAAGAGGCAGCGACATTTGGCTGGAAACTTCCTTTGCGGAGGCAACTTCCTCCTCGGCGTCCCCATCTTCAAGTTTCCCAACTTGAAGATGAGAAGGGTTGCGTCTGGAGAGCGGAGAAGAGCGGACAGTGGTTGATGGGAGCGGGACGGCGGTCCATGCTGCGGTTGGAACCGCTAGAGAGAGTAGGGCAGCTGCTGCTAGAGTGATCTTCATGATGTATTATCGCAACACTGCAACAGATAAAAAAGGAGGTGACTGTTTGCCTTTAACGATTACAGCAATTGTAAAAGTTTACCTACCATGCTCAACATGCTAGCTTGAAGTAGAGAAAGGCTTTGAAAAGAAAAGATATCTTTCGCGTGAGAAGCGCCTGAAACGTCACCTTTGGGGATCATACTTGTTCCCACGTTATTACAAATCGAGCCATCTGCCTCCATCTGCCCTCCATCTGCCAAAGATTTTGCAGATCTTTTTACCACCGCGACCACGACCATCTGCCTTCAACTGCTTTGGAGGATGATCGTGCGTGCTTGCTGTCGGATCCCCCCTTCTTGGTCGGGACAGACTCATGTGCTGATCAGCATTCCATTTCATTATGTATGACTGCACTTAGGACTGTTAGTTAAAATTATGGGAGTATCATGTGCTCGTGTTATTGCAGTCGTTGATTACCTATACTAAGTAGGAGATATGACGTTCCTATCCCAGAGACTGGTTTCAAGTGGATTCAAGTGCTGGTCTAGAGCATCTTCGGGTTTAGTCATTGCAGTAACGACCTCACCAGCAGTACAAGCACATGGGAGGCTACTCGATCATCAATTCAGACGAACAAAAGAAAGTCAAATGAAACAATTGGACATCATAAAATGTCGACGATTTGAAGCTTGCATGTCCACAGCCCAGATGGTATTGGGTATTGGTTTGGGCCTGACACAAGTTAATGCAGCTGTAGATGTATTCAAACTGATGGAGAATAACAACATAAGTACAAGAATAGACATACTGTTTCAACTATTGCCATGAGTATGAGAGCAGTTGCTTCACTAGCCTCCACGCTTTCTTCTCAAGTCTCTCCTCACAGTTTTGTATTGCTCTTGGATACAAGTCGAACCGTAACGCTTTCATTGAACTCTCCCAAGACCAAAGTTCCGAGTCTCTTCGAGCAGCATCAGCTATGTGGTCACGTAAAGTAGTGTTTGCCTTTAACTCCTGTACTCTGTGAGTGAATTCTTCTGCCTTGTCTGGTGATACCAAAAATCCTGTTGTTGCGTTTTGAATCAGATGCTTCAGTCCACCTGCGTTGGCGGCTACAACAGGCACCCTGCTTGCCATACTTTCCAGCACAACAAAACCCAGCGTTTCTGATGTGCTTGGCATTACGAACACATCTGCCGACGCAAACGCCTGGCTTAGTTCAACACCAGTGAGTTGACCAAGGAAGATTGTGTTTGTGCCTTCAAAATGTCTTTTAAACTTCCCTTCGTGCGGGCCAGTCCCTACAAAACACAGTATAGCTCCATTAATGTTCTGAATGACGTCTTTCAGCAGAGTTAGTCGTTTTTCTTCTGCAAGCCTACCAATGTAAACAATGAGGAAGTCGTCAGGATGACCACCAGTCATTCGAGACCGCATATTAACATTGTAATGGTGTGGGTGAAATTGTGTAGAGTTGACCCCCTTTTGCCAAAGAGATGTTGCTATTCTGTTTCTAATGAATTCTTCTTGAATTTGGGGACTGGTAACAAGAGTCAAGTCTGCAAATGAATGTACGACCTCAGTAAATCTCCACAGGAACCACTCGGCAATCTTGTTGAGGATAGGTGGGAGATACGCCGCAGCATAGGCTGTTAGATGAGTGTGACAGCTCATAACAATTGGTACATTGAATAGTCGAGATGCGATGACCGAAGGGAACAATAAAGGCCCAGGTGTAGTTGCATGTATCACATCTGGCGAGAATCTATAAAGCTCACGTATTGCCTTGCCAGTAAAATCGAATGAAATACTAATCTGGTTGTAGCAGCTTGGCAATCCAAAGCCAAAAGTGTAATGAATACCAACTCCCTGCCACGACGATGGCTTGGATGCACTGTCTATTTCGGCAGTAATCAGCTCGACCGTATCATTGCCATTTGTAACAAGGTAGTTCATTAGATACTCAATCCTTTTTGACTGTCCACAGATATAAGAGCCAATTGGTGACGGCTCAGTGAGAACAGCTATCTTGAAATAATCACGTTGATCTGAAGTGACGCATGTTTCTGTGGTTGCAGCAGTCTGCGTAGCTAGTGTCATTCCAACGACAAGAATTGCAGCAAGTAGTTGAATCAGTCTACGCACGATGTATTCCATACCAGGAGCATTTGACTGGTACACAGAAGTGGTCTTTTTCGATTCAAGCTTCTCTTCTTCTGATGACTCATTGCTGCCCATCGCCAATCCTACTTTCTTCGCTTTGAGCAATGATTTTGTGTGCTTCATAATTACTCGATACTCTGCTTGGCCTTCTCTTTCTTGGTGCAGTGAATACTTAAGCAGCAGGTGAGGCAATAGATAATTTATTTCCTGTATTGCAAGTGGCTTTCCGGGGCAATTGCGAGGACCCAGACTGAATGCCAAGCTTGCTGTATCGATCATATCTTTGGTACTCTGATTCCACCGGTCGGGATCAAACACATCTTCATTCTCAAAAACTGTCGTGTCTCTGTAGCTCAGATATTGTGGAAGGAAACAAATCGAGTGAGCTGGTATGTATGCTCCATCATTCAGAGTGAAATCCCTTCGAGTTTCGCGTGTTGATCCCATGGGTGCAACGGGGAATAACCTATTTGCTTCAAGTAAAATGTTTTTGAAGTAGGCATTGTCCTCTATTTTCTCGCCATTCTTAGTCTTCAATAGTGACTCTCGTAGTTTGATTTGTACTTGTTGGTGTTTTGAAAGTTGAATCATTATATTCGAGATCATTGATCCTGTAGTTTCGTGGCCTGCAGCCATGAACATAAGAATCTCACTAGTTTGTTGATTTGCATCAAGGTCTTGATTGTTACGTAATGAATCCATAAATGAATCATTTCCACTGGTGTTGTACGACCTTCTCATTCGCTCTGCAAACTCCATGACAAGCTTTGCTGCCCTTCTAGCTTTCCAAACTCCAGGCAATAGAAACCAGAACAGCTTCCGTAGTGGATTGGTGCTCTGACGATAGGCAAACTCTGTAAGAGCCATGTCTAGGTTGTCAGTAAATAATCTGAATTCATCATACGACGCCTCATACCCAAAGGCAGCCTCACAGATAATATAGAACGTGACAGCAAGGGCCTCATCGACTGGATCAAATGATTTGCCACTGATGCTGAATTTTCTCAGACGACCATCAAGCCACTGGTCCACATGTTTTTTGATTATCAAGTGCATCTGTTTCTTCTGAGAGAATGCCACGTGTGCCATCTTCCGAATTGACTTGGTATAGGCAGAATTCCTTGATGTAAACATGACTGGTCTATTTGTAATGTTTTCAAACGAGCTGTAAATCTCTGGCGGCTTGTCCGATGCTGAATCTTGTAGTATTCGACGAGCAAGTTGCACATCACTAACCACGAAAACTCGACGTAGTTTTGGAATAGGTGTTATTTGAAAGATGGGCAGCGGCAAGCGGAATACCGTTCTTTTGCTCGCTCTTGCTAATTGGAGGAGGTATTCGTGTGGCTGAGAGCTGGTCATACCTTTAATGACTGAAAATACATCGAACGTTGCCATGGGAACAGTTATCATTTTGTCTTTTCGACCACTTTTGTAGATGATGTAGCCGAGTAGGCCGCATGCCAGAAAGACTGTGGCCATCAACGCGATGTCGCCGTGTAGAATGTACATGAGAGCAATTATTGATGCATGCCGCAAGCAATGTAGAAGTGATGGTATTGTCTTGAGCTAATACGTTCTTTTCATCGTCCACCACGCCAGACCCCAATGAGGATGATGTTTGTAGTTTGTAGCTGAGCGTTCAAAGAATAAAAAGATCTTTGTGAAATCATACTAATTCCTACATAGATACAAAGATACGTGCAAGATTCATCAGACCAAAAATCCTCGGCATCAATAGCAGGAAACAATCAACCATGGAACATCTATTGAGGTGACACATAAAATACCGATGAGATGGCGGCCTATATAACGGTGCTGCTGCGGCAGCTCCGCCCTTTAGCAATCAATGTCGGCTTGGCGATCTACATCTGTCATCGGCTATCTGATCCGACTGGCGCAAGCTTGCTTGAGTCTCTCGTCAATAATTTTGAACAAATACACGTGTATGCTTCACAAAACGTTCTGATACTACATCATCGATGGGCTTTCGTCTTGCCTCTAATGAATGTTATTTCAACTGTTACACAAGATGTGGTGGCTATAGCCGGAATATCTGGTCTACTGCGTGTCGGTTACTTCCTCTACCATTTTCGACTATCCAATTCGAAGGATCTATTGTTGCGCACATGTTTTCAATGGATAAAACCTTTTATCAAGAAGAAGCTACAGAAAATTGCAAACAAAATACTCAAAGAGGCAGATTCAATGCTTGCAAAAGAACCAAACCGAACAATCCGACTATCGCTTCCAAAAAATGGTCTAGCAGATGATATCATATTGAATGAATTAAGATCATGTGCCAATAGAGAAAATACAAGATGTCAAACTGGTAAGATTTCAGGTACATTATACTCTGGAGGAAACAAACATTCAGAGCTAATGTGCAAGGTCTATGAGTTCTATCTGTGGTCAAACCCTCTAAAACCTGGAGTTTGGCCTCGAGTCAACCAATGTGAGGCAGAAATTGTTGCCATGACGGCAAGACTCTTGAATGGGGCACCGATTGGCTGTGTTACTTCTGGTGGCACTGAAAGTATTCTCACAGCCGTTCGAGCGCATGTGGAGCTCTTTGGGAAACAAAGAGGTATAGCATGCCCAGAAATAATATGTGGTTCGACAGCACACTGTGCATTGAACAAGGCCTGTGAAGTTCTCAATGTGACGCTTGTGAGTATAGATTGCGATGATGATAATTCATATGAGTTGAAAGCTGCTGCGGTCCAAAAGCAAATTACATGCAACACGATCATGATATTTGCATCGGCTCCGTCCTTTCCGCACGGAATAATTGACCCAATTGACGATCTTTCTACACTGGCAAAGCAGTACGATGTAGGTCTTCATGTTGATGCTTGCCTAGGTGGGTTCATATTGTCTTTTTGTCAAGAGGATATTGTACCTCGAGCATTTGACTTTCGCCTCCCAGGAGTTACAAGTATGAGTGCCGACACTCACAAGTACGGGCATGCAACAAAAGGAACGAGTGTTGTTCTATTCAAATCATCAGATTTACAACATGCATCATATTTCTCGTATAGTCATTGGTCTGGGGGGCTTTACATCACTCCAACTTTTGCTGGAAGTCGTCCTGGTGCGCTGATTGCTTGTGCATGGGCAGCATTGGTATCGATAGGAGAATCGGGCTACCAGCAAAGAGCACAGGTGATCGTTGAGGCTGCCAGACGTATTGCAGACGCGATCAAATCAATCGATGGACTCAAGCTCATGACGCAAAATCCTACAATAGTGGTATGCTTTACATCAGACGTGTTCAACATTTACAGACTAAAAGACACAATGTCAAAGATGGGGTGGAGTCTAAATCCTTTGCAGCAGCCTGCGGCAATGAATATATGTGTCACTGAGAGCCTTGACGTTGAAGAGTTCTTGCAAGATTTGAGATCAGCGGTGGATGAAGTAAAGGCTAGTATCCCACAGCAAGAGATGGGAGGTACAGAAATGATTTACAAAACAATTAGGATGCTTCCACCTGCTGCGGTAGAATTTGCAATGCATCGCTTCACTGATGCATCACTCGCGCCTTGATAGCTGTGCACAGAGTAGTAAACAAGTTACATAATTCTGTAGTCTTTTCTTCAGCCTATCTATTTGCCTACCAAGAGACCTGCGAGACCAAATTTGAGCTCAACGTAGGAACTCGATACCGAAGTGGCGCCATCGATCACCCTTCTTTATGTCGCAACAACACTTTGATTGCTTATTCCTACACGCAACCCAACTGCCTTCAGAGACAACAGCTAGCCAGCATGGCATCCGATAAGAAAGAAGAAAAGAACAACAAAACACTTTGATTGCTTATTCCTACACGCAACCGCAACTGCTCTTCAGGAGACAACAGCTAGCAGCATGGAATCCACTAAGAAAGAAGAGAACATCAGCGATGTGAACCGCTGGCCGCACTGGGGCACCAAGCCCTACAAGGTCATGCCACACATCTCACCAGAATCCAAGCGCATCGGCGAGACATACCGGCTTCGTCCAACCGACGTGGTTGTTCTTTCCTTCCCCAAAACGGGTACTACTTGGACGCAGAATTGCTGTGAACAGCTGCGAACTCGGGCTGGTGGATATGACTTTGACGATATCACCATCCGGCAGCCGTGGATAGAGTTTGCTCATGACCTGGGTCAAGATTTAGATGATGACCAAATTGCTCCTCCTCGTATCTTCAAATCACATCAACTTTTATCGGCTGTCAATCCGGGAGGCAAATACTTGTGTATTGTTCGTGATCCAGAAGCTACATTGATGAGTTGGTTTGCATTTCAAAAGGCAAAGGGAAGGCCTGGCTACGCTGAGTACGAAGATGCAAATGATTATATTGCAAATAAGGGAGCAGATATTTTCGGTGGCAACTGTTGCTTTGGCATGAATATCTGGGAGATGTATGCTGAGGTTTGGTCTACACGGAACGACCCATCTGTAAAGATTCTTGTCTACGAAGCATTGGTGGCAGATGGACCTGCATATCTCAACCATTTGCCCATGATTGCCGAGTGGTTAGGCATAGATGATGCAGATGCAGCTTTATATTCTAAGGTGGCGTTCTTGATATCTCGTGACCAAATGGTAAAGCATGTGGACGCATTTGATGATCACTTTATCACTGAAAAGGGCAGAGAACTTGGCCGTGCCTTGAGAGTTATGGAGCCTGCTGCTAAAGTGAGAAGTATAGATGGTAAAAAGAAAGATACTGTGCTTACAGAAAAGACAATTGAATGGATGGAGGATCGATGGTTGGAAAGAATGACTCCTCTGACTGGTCATGCTAGCTATGACGAATTTGCAGCAGCAATTGCCGACTTAAGTGCTACGGAGGAGGAGGTAGAAGTTGTTGAGCAAGGAGTCCGTAAGAGCATTTTGAGGCGAAGATCCAGCGTCACTCTTGACCAGATGCCTTCGTTGCGTAGGAGAAGGGAAAGCTTGGCTCCGCATGAATAACAAATACGAGGAAACAACAACAATAATTATTGTAGCTTACATACTTAAAGTTGCTCCTAGCTTATTGTAATCAATAATCTTATCCTATTGTGAATTATTATGAAGGACGAGTATTTGTTTCTATCACACAAGTTTCCCCCTTTTCTCGTGTCTATTAATCATCCCAGGTTGCCAAGTTTGATGTACGGCTGCTACTGCTTGAACTGGAATGACCTTTGCAACCTGCTGCATCAAGCCAGAATCCATGTCCATCGCTGACAAATCCACTTCCCTTCCCGCAGAGGTTCTTCCATCTGCTGTTTGTCTCGTGAATCAATTCAATAGCTTCTTTTGTGCTTGTTGGATTTTCGCTAGCCAAGGCATTCTCGGGCTTTCCGTCTGAAGTCTTGTATCGTTTCAACCAATCCTTCAACTTGTCAATTGTTCCAGGTTTGACGCGTTCCAGATCTCCCATACTGTGGATAGAACTGGCATCTGGGTCACTAAGAGCAATACAAATGATCTTGTTGTCCATTTCTCCTTCGTCGATTAGTTCAAGGTGACCAAGAACACGGCAAGGAGTGATGCTTCCCATTTCCAATCTTGTCGATCCAACTTCCATCACATCAAGTGGATCATTATCACCACCGTTGCCCAAAGAATCCTTGAGACTAGGATCCTCCCAAGTTTGTGGAATGTAACCGTAATTGAAGAATGTAGTTCCGTAGGTGTAATAGCGGGGTGATCCGTCACTGTTGGAGTCCTGACCGATGGGGTTCCCTGGTAACGTCTTCTGCATTTCCATCTTGGCAGTCATGTAGAGAGGAATTTCAGTTACAAGGTTGATAATCTCATCACTCTGCCCTTCTGGTCGCAATGGGATATCATGCCAATAACTCTCGTACGTTGAATGTGCCAAACGGAATGAGCCAGTACCGAATTTTCCTTCTGACTTTGTTTGAGAAGAAGCACCAGGATCCACCTGAGGACGCGACCAAGGAATCCATCTTCCACTATCAATGTTTTTGTAATAATCAACGACAATATCCCAACCCTTTGGAACCATGAATCCACTTGGGACGCAGTTAGCACCGACAAGGTCAGTAGGGATGTCTGTGCGACTGCAAGGAACAGCTCCATTTCTCGCAAGTAATCTCATTTTCGATCCAGAGATACTAATGAAATCATCCATTCGAGATTCATCTGGTACCTTCATAACATTATCCGTGATGTCATACATGACCTTGACAAAACTGAGCATTTTCATACTTCCAATACCAGGTGAATTTTGGAGAACATAACGTCCATGATCGCCATCATACAAATCGTCATCAGGATGAGCCACTGCCAATTCGGATCCCTTCATTCCAGCAGGATCACGTCCAACAACAAAGTAAGAAGCACCAGCAGATCGACGAGATTTAGCATGAAATTGTACTTCAGTGGGTCCAGCGTATACCATGGGTGCAGGCCAGATAGCCATGACTGTCTTAGCTGGGTCGAGACCTCCAGGATGTTCAAGACTGTGATTAAAAGGAAAATATTAGATCAAAATCTCAAAATCAACTTGAATGTATACACGCCAACAATAACAACTGATCAACTCACCCGGAATTCAACACCTCTTCATGCTGCTTCACCCTCACATCCAACGGAACATCATCTTCCTTGGTCCACCCACCCAAAGGACTCAACCAAAGTACCGGATTCTTGTATCCCTCCTTCTTCAAGTTTTCACCAGCACTTCTCATCAAATAGGCATGCCCCGCATGAGTCGGGTTACGTGTCTGGAATGCATACACAGTATCTGCACCCTTTTCACGAAATTCGTCCATGAGTTCACGTGTCGTTTTGCGCCACTTGTCCAATCCATCATTGTATTTGATACGATCCAACAATTCAACTTCACCACCAATCAAATAATCTCCACCCTTGTAAATCTCCTTAATGTAGGGATGACCCATATCAATCACTCCAAACATACGAGTGGCAATTTCTTCCTTACGATTGGGATAAATTTCCGGATTGCGCAATATAGCCACAATATTCCCCATTTGCGTCGTCAATGCCACAGCACCGTGTGGAGAATTGTCAATCGCCGCCTTGGTATACTCTGTACAACTCAAGGTAATGGGAACACTCATCGATACACGATCGGGCGCACGGAATTGCGTAAACTTTTCAAAGTTGGTAGTACTCGTATGCGCATCCTTATTATCCGTCAGATTGAACGGATCGACCAAAATGGAATTGAAATGAAGCACTTCCAACAATGTCCCCTCCCTCATGAATCCCTTCAAGGGGGAAGCCCAGCCTTCACCAATCACTTGCAACCAATTCAAATCCAAATCAGAAATAAGAACCTTTGGCAAAGTCTCCGCCTCTGCCATCCGTTCCTCCCTCAAATGAGCCGGAACATGCAAATCAATCTCCTCATCCCCATCCGGATTGGGCAATCCCGGCGGTGTCAACTTGGGTGCACCCTCCAAAATCCCATCCATTTCCAACCTCCGGAACAAAATATCTGCACTCTGTTCAATTTCCAACTCGTGCGTTTTCAATGTAATCTCTGGCTGCAACGGTGGCTCATACGGGTCATCAATACAAGTAAAATGTTTCAATTCTCCACTCTCCACACGAGCATACTGTCCCTTCGGATCACGCTTCTTCAACTCATCCACCGGAACATCCAAAAAGATCTCATAAAAGGGAATACCCTGCTCCTCATGCCTCTTCCTCACAGCATCCCGATCCCCACGGTAGGGACTAATCAACCCCACAAGCGTAATGACTCCACTATCCGCAAACAACGTCGCAATCTCCCCAGTCCTCCGAACACTCTCCGCCCGATCCGCCTCACTAAAGGTCAAATCACGATTAATCCCCGTCCTCAAATTATCCCCATCCAATCGATACACATGCTTCCCATACGCCTTGACCAATCGATCTTCCAACGCAGTCGCAATCGTCGTCTTTCCTGCGCCAGAACATCCAGTCATCCAGAGTGTCGCACCCTTTTGTTTGAGTGCGGCGTATCGTGTGGCGGAGGGGAGGTGGCAGGCGGATTGGGATTCTCCGTCGGAGGCTGCGGCACATTCGATGATGTGGGGGGGTGTGGCGTCGAGGGCGGCTTTGCGGAGTTCACCGATGTTGCAGTTGCAGTCGGCCGAGGAGGTGGTGGAAGCAGTGGAGAAGGATGTGGTGGTGGTGGTTGATGGTGATTCAACGGCAGGTTTGACCACTTGAATGACTGGTCCGTTATCACTAACATCCGCAGCAGCATTTGTATTGCTATTTGCCGTAGGAACCACTTGAATGACTGGAGCAGTCCCCTCTGGCACACTATTAATCTGTTGTGAGTTTGTCGTGGGCACAACAGAGGGAGTTGCCGCTTGACCCGCCTGAGCGGGACTTCGACTTAACACAAAGGCAATTGCCACGAGGACACATATGCCGACGAACATGGGCATGCGTTCATTGACTTTGGCGGCGCGTTCGGCCTCTGCGGCGGCTTGGTGGTGGGAGAAGCGCCCTCGCCGCTCTTCATCCTAAATTTCATAATTTGGTGGAGATAAGAGATATAGAAGAATGTAAAATTAGACGGCGGATCATCAATGGCAGAGAGCAGGGCACACATAATTGATACTGCTAGCAGCGAACTTACCACTGAGAGGGGGGCATATGCATATCTCGCCATGGTGAGGTACAACAATGTCTGAAATAAAATTTATGTGCAAAAATGATGGGGGCTGGTCACATCGAGGTCAAAAAAGGTCATTTATGTGTTTCTATTTTTAACGTAGGAATTAATACAGAAAATAGTGTGGAGTCCCTAAGAACACCTCCGCTCCCGCAAAACTGGGTGGCATATTTGGCTATTCACGCGCTCTACCTGTATTTCACTCCCACCTACGATGTGCTCTTTCGGCATGATTGCCAGGCAATCATGCCACCGTTGATACTCATAGTGCTTTGTGTTACTGCTCGAAACGTTGCTGAATTGGAAGACGAACTTCTCCACTAACTACAGCAACTTCTGCGCGACATATACAAACGATGACGATGAAAGTGAAAGACGTACCAGTCATCACCAGCCCTCCACGGATCAAACGTCTCGCTCCGTGTCGTAGCTTTGATGACGAAGGCAACAGAGTGAACAAGGCTGCGATAATGGATTCATTATTTGGTCTCGATGGAGGAGAGGTATTCCCGTGTGATGTCGGTGGAAGAAGAGATGGACGAGTTGGCACGTCGCCTCCACTCCCAATGTCATCTGAACGACAAGAAGATGACGAAGAAGCATGCATCGGCGGCGGATGCTACTACAACATGGATAGGCCTTCTAGTATGTCGTCAAATGCACTTTCATTTAAACAGAGACACGCCATGAAAGCAACAGGAGGATGTGCTTCTTCGTCAACCGACATGTGTAGGCGATATTATCCATTTCCATTCATTCTAATGTGTCTGCTGTTCTTGTTTGGGCTCGGTGAAATGTTACGCAAGGTTAGCGCAACTCCTGGTGGAGCAGATTGAGACTGGCTGGCTAGAGATAGAGGTTCACATTGATGCATACTACATAACAACTAATATAAGTGTCTTTCATTGAAACGTCGATACTCTATATCTATGTGATATCGTGCCGCTTCCACACCTCTGCCGTAAGTCTTGACATATTTGAATGAGTCATTGTAGCAAACGTCGCCATAGAGCAGACTTTGCCCACGATGAGGAGAAAAGAGATGGTGTCACTATGCAAATTTTGGAGGAGGCAGTGGCAATCCAGCGCGTCACAGATACTGCGTTTCTTGCTCTTCTGTCTCTTTCTTCTTTTTGCTCGGCATGATTGAAATATCAACGACTTCCTTTGCTTCCCCTATCACCATGCTCCAATCATAATAAGCATAAGCTTCCATCGGTGACATATCACTCCTGTTGCCAAGTATTGGACACCATCACTTCCTCTTTGTCATGCACTCATCTACGCCACCTCCTCCCGAAAGCTGGAATGACAAGCACCTCAAAGATTTGAGCACTGACGAGGTTGCAATCGTCTTCGTCTTCGGCTTACTCTCTCCGTATGATATCATGCGTGCTCGAGTATGTGCATCATGGAGAGACGCCGCCAAGAAGACTCTTGTTCCTTTGACTCCATGTTTGGTTGACGCCAGGTCGCTTGAAGCGATGTCTACTGCGCTGCCAAATTTGCAGCAGCTATCGATCTGTGGCGGACACAAATACAGTGATGGAGAAGATGCAATTGAAGCAGCTGCTGCCATTACTGCAGCGATGTCTACTGCGCTGCCAAATTTGCAGCAGCTATCGATCTGTGGCGGACACAAATACGGTGATGGACAAGATGCAATTGAAGCAACAGCTGCCATTACTGCCGACGATACCATCCATGGCATTGACATGCTCTCCAAATTTACAAAGTTGCGTGTACTCGAAATTAGGGATGCGAATTACTTGACTGGTAGTCTCGGCGACTTGATCCCGCTCAAGAATACCCTCGAGAAGGTGTGCATTCAGAAGTGTCGCAATATCAGCGGAAACTTCATGGAACTGGCCGACTTTCCACGTCTGAAGGAGTTGGACCTGCACGATACATCAGTGACAGGAGATATTCAAGATATTGGCGTGGACGATTTTCCGATGTTGGAGAGACTCTCTCTCCCAAAGAATGTCCGTGGCGGTAGAGGGTATGAGTTTCAGCACGTTACTGAGGTGCCTGCTTTCATGCACACAATCTATGACCTCTTGCAACGCACGCCAACGCTATTCAAAGAATCCGAGCTCTCTAGAGCTTTCGATTGGAAACTCTCGAGAGACTCTCCTGATTGGTATGAAAACCATGATTGGTATAAAAACGATGTTTTGAGGGCGATGAGCGGTCTATCGCCGCCATTTATCTTGCAGTTTATTCAAGCCGGATCACGTCGTGGGTGGAGCTGGTGTACTTTCAATCGTGTTCATTTGTGCGAGATCAACTGGCTTGATCCAGAGCCAAGCAGTGGAAGCGGTGACTACGAAGCTTACATTGAGGAGTTACAGCGACGTCGTGTTGATGAGCGTGTAAATTTCTACCGAGGATACTACCAGCCTCCTACAGCGGAAGAATACAATCGTCTCTCTGTACAGGAAGAATTCCATCTTATCTTAAGGAATCTCGCAGAAAGAGCGGCTGAAAACAATCGTCTCCTAATGCAACTCACAGAAGGTTGAAATCCGGTGAACACGCGTACATGAAAGGGAAGAAGAAACTATACATCAGTAATTTGAGTACTAACACGATGCGTTTCTACGACACCAAATGACTCTTGCGTTGAGTCATTGCAACCCTCCAATTCCTCTTTCGTCCTCTCTCTTCCCACTCTTGGTCGTCTCCTCCCCTGTTTTGCATTTGCACGTCTTCAACATGATGAGGAGAGGGTGACACCAGAAGCTAGAGTCTTTATGCATTGCACCACACCTTATCCGACGCGTAGTTTCGTCCTAATCTTTCTTCTTCTTGCCAAGTTCCAATCTTGCTTCCATACTTGCTTTCTTGTAGCTTGGCATGATTGAACTGTCAACGACTTCATTTCATGTACGGCGACCATACCCTCTATTCGGTGACACGCACTTGGATCCCCACTCAGAGCTTTTCTTCCATTCTTGATGTTCCATACTCGCTTTCTTTAGCTTCACATGATTGATTAACCTTTATTCATGCCAGTAGTACCATGACATAAATAAGGAGTAAGCCTCCATCGCTGGGTATCACTTCTCTTGCCAAGTAGTGGAAGTCACTTCGCCATGCAATCAACTGCATCTGCTCCCGAGAGCTCGAATAACATGTACCTCGCCAGTGATGAGACTGACGAAGAATTAAGCTCAGATGAAGTTGCAATCATCTTCAGCTTCCTCCAACCGAACGATATCATGCCTGCTCGAGTATGCACAACATGGAGAGATGCCGCTAAGAAGACTCTCGTTCCTCCCGTTGATCCAGCTGATCTTCCGGTTGAGATTCATGACGCGAGATCATACAATGCCGTGAGAGTGATGTCTACTGCACTGCCAAATTTAGAGCAGCTAACGATCTCTAAACTTGGCAGTGGACATGTATACTCTGATGGTGATGATCCTGAAGAGCGGGATATCGATCATATCAACTACATACATGATATCAATATCATATCCAGGTTCAGAAAGCTGCGCATCTTGACTTTTGTTGAGGCACCCTTGAATGGCAGATATCCTGTCCTCTTCAACTTTTCACTTCTTCAGGAACTGAGCATAACATGGTGTCGCAATCTCAAATTTGATCTCGATATGTTAAGAGGATTCCCATTGCTCGAAGTGTTAGATTTCAGTGATAATCAACAACTAAGTGGAAACATCAGCAGCTTGAGAGCGTTCAAGGGTACTCTTAAAAAATTGCAAATTTTGAGATGTCGTAGTGTTCGGGGCAACTTCATGGATCTGGCAGACTTTCCACGTCTGAAGGAGTTGGAACTGCGCGTTACACCTGTGACAGGAGATATTCGGGACATCAAAGCGAACGATTTTCCCGCTCTAGAAAGCCTCTATCTCCCTGATACAGTCCATAGTGGTAGGCGGTACGAGTTTCGACACGTTGCTGACGTGCCTTCTTTCATGCATACAGTCCATCTTCTCTTGCAACGTACACGAGCACTATTCTCAAAGTATTGCCTCTCAACAGCATTTGATTGGACGCTCTCAGAAGACTCTCCTGACTGGTATGAGGAAGATGAATGTGAATTTCCGTATCCCCCATTTCGCTTGCAATTTGTACGAGCCGGATCACGTCGTGGGTGGAGTTGGTGTTCTTCTAACGGCGAGTATTCGTGCGAGATTAACTGGCTTGATCCAGAACCAAACAGTGAAAGCGGTGACTATGGAACTTACATCAAAGAACTGCAAGATGTGGAACGTTTTGTAGATTTCTACCAAGGGTACTACCAGCCTCCTACAGCGGAAGAATACCATCGTCTATTCGAAGACTAAAGAGCCGATCCTTACCTTCTAAAAACAGTGCGTACATGAAATGGAAGTAGAAACTATACATCAGTAATTTGAGTACTAACCACAAGATGCGTTTCTACGACACCAAATGACTCTTGCGTTGAGTCATTCCAACCCTCCAATTCCTCTTTCGTCCTCTCTCTTCCCACTCTTGATCATCTCTTCCCCTGTTATTGCTCGTCTTCAACATGATGAGGAGAGGGTGACACCAGAAGCTAGAGTCTTTGTGCATTGCACCACACCTTATCCGACGCGTAGTTTCGTCCTAATCTTTCTTCTTCTTGCCAAGTTCCAATCTTGCTTCCATACTTGCTTTCTTGTAGCTTGGCATGATTGAACTGTCAACGACTTCATTTCATGTACGGCGACCATACCCTCTATTCGGTGACACGCACTTGGATCCCCACTCAGAGCTTTTCTTCCATTCTTGATGTTCCATACTCGCTTTCTTTAGCTTCACATGATTGATTAACCTTTATTCATGCCAGTAGTACCATGACATAAATAAGGAGTAAGCCTCCATCGCTGGGTATCACTTCTCTTGCCAAGTAGTGGAAGTCACTTCGCCATGCAATCAACTGCATCTGCTCCCGAGAGCTCGAATAACATGTACCTCGCCAGTGATGAGACTGACGAAGAATTAAGCTCAGATGAAGTTGCAATCATCTTCAGCTTCCTCCAACCGAACGATATCATGCCTGCTCGAGTATGCACAACATGGAGAGATGCCGCTAAGAAGACTCTCGTTCCTCCCGTTGATCCAGCTGATCTTCCGGTTGAGATTCATGACGCGAGATCATACAATGCCGTGAGAGTGATGTCTACTGCACTGCCAAATTTAGAGCAGCTAACGATCTCTAAACTTGGCAGTGGACATGTATACTCTGATGGTGATGATCCTGAAGAGCGGGATATCGATCATATCAACTACATACATGATATCAATATCATATCCAGGTTCAGAAAGCTGCGCATCTTGACTTTTGTTGAGGCACCCTTGAATGGCAGATATCCTGTCCTCTTCAACTTTTCACTTCTTCAGGAACTGAGCATAACATGGTGTCGCAATCTCAAATTTGATCTCGATATGTTAAGAGGATTCCCATTGCTCGAAGTGTTAGATTTCAGTGATAATCAACAACTAAGTGGAAACATCAGCAGCTTGAGAGCGTTCAAGGGTACTCTTAAAAAATTGCAAATTTTGAGATGTCGTAGTGTTCGGGGCAACTTCATGGATCTGGCAGACTTTCCACGTCTGAAGGAGTTGGAACTGCGCGTTACACCTGTGACAGGAGATATTCGGGACATCAAAGCGAACGATTTTCCCGCTCTAGAAAGCCTCTATCTCCCTGATACAGTCCATGGTGGTAGGCGGTACGAGTTTCGACACGTTGCTGACGTGCCTTCTTTCATGCATACAGTCCATCTTCTCTTGCAACGTACACGAGCACTATTCTCAAAGTATTGCCTCTCAACAGCATTTGATTGGACGCTCTCAGAAGACTCTCCTGACTGGTATGAGGAAGATGAATGTGAATTTCCGTATCCCCCATTTCGCTTGCAATTTGTACGAGCCGGATCACGTCGTGGGTGGAGTTGGTGTTCTTCTAACGGCGAGTATTCGTGCGAGATTAACTGGCTTGATCCAGAACCAAACAGTGAAAGCGGTGACTATGGAACTTACATCAAAGAACTGCAAGATGTGGAACGTTTTGTAGATTTCTACCAAGGGTACTACCAGCCTCCTACAGCGGAAGAATACCATCGTCTATTCGAAGACTAAAGAGCCGATCCTTACCTTCTAAAAACAGTGCGTACATGAAATGGAAGTAGAAACTATACATCAGTAATTTGAGTACTAACCACAAGATGCGTTTCTACGACACCAAATGACTCTTGCGTTGAGTCATTCCAACCCTCCAATTCCTCTTTCGTCCTCTCTCTTCCCACTCTTGATCATCTCTTCCCCTGTTATTGCTCGTCTTCAACATGATGAGGAGAGGGTGACACCAGAAGCTAGAGTCTTTGTGCATTGCACCACACCTTATCCGACGCGTAGTTTCGTCCTAATCTTTCTTCTTCTTGCCAAGTTCCAATCTTGCTTCCATACTTGCTTTCTTGTAGCTTGGCATGATTGAACTGTCAACGACTTCATTTCATGTACGGCGACCATACCCTCTATTCGGTGACACGCACTTGGATCCCCACTCAGAGCTTTTCTTCCATTCTTGATGTTCCATACTCGCTTTCTTTAGCTTCACATGATTGATTAACCTTTATTCATGCCAGTAGTACCATGACATAAATAAGGAGTAAGCCTCCATCGCTGGGTATCACTTCTCTTGCCAAGTAGTGGAAGTCACTTCGCCATGCAATCAACTGCATCTGCTCCCGAGAGCTCGAATAACATGCACCTCGCCAGTGATGAGACTGACGAAGAATTAAGCTCAGATGAAGTTGCAATCATCTTCAGCTTCCTCCAACCGAAGGATATCATGCCTGCTCGAGTATGTACAACATGGAGAGATGCCGCTAAGAAGACTCTCGTTCCTCCCGTTGATCCAGCTGATCTTCCGGTTGAGATTAATAACGCGAGATCATACAATGCCGTGAGAGTGATGTCTACTGCGCTGCCAAATTTAGAACAGCTAGAAATCCATTATCCTGGCGATTGGCGTCATGTATACTCTGACGGTGAGGATCCAGAGTATACGTCGAATATCAACTACATCATGCATGATATTAATTTCATATCCAGGTTCAGAAAGCTGCGTTTCTTGGATTTTTGTGAGGCACCCTTGAATGGCAGATATCCTGTCCTCTTCAACTTTCCACTTCTTCAGGAACTGAGCACTGAGCATAAGACATTGTCGCCATCTCAAATTTGATCTCGATATGTTGCTAGGACTCCCCTTGCTCGAAGATTTGAATTGCTATGATAATGAACAGTTTACTGGAAACATCAGCAGCTTGAGCCCGCTCAAGAATACCCTCGAAACGGTGCGCATTAATAAGTGTCGCAGTATTCAGGGCAACTTCATGGATCTGGCAGACTTTCCGTGTCTGGAGAGGTTGAATCTGGACAATACAGCCGTGACAGGAGATATCCGGGATATTGATGTGCACGATTTTCCCGCTCTAGAAAGCCTCTATCTCCCAAAGAATGTGCTTGGCGGTAGAGGGTATGAGTTTCAGCAGATCTCTGAGGTGCCTTCTTTCATGCAGTCAATCAATGTCCTCTTGCAACGCACTCCGTCGCTATTCCGAGAACACGAGCTCACTACAGCTTTCGATTGGAGACTCTCAGAAGACTCTCCTGATTGGTACGCTGACGATGTTTTAGGGGCGAGGAGAGATCTATCGCCTCCATTTCACTTGAGTCTTTTTCAAGCCGGATCACGTCGTGGGTGGAGTTGGTATCCTTCAAGAAGTATTTCCTCTCGTATTACTTTGTGCGAGATCAACTGGCTTGATCCAGAGCCAAGCAGTGACTACGAAGCTTACATTGAGGAGTTGAGGCTTATGGAAACGCATGTAAATTTCTTCCGAGGGTACTACCAGCCTCCTACAGAAGAAGAATACCATCGTCTCTTAAGGCAACACACAGTAATGAATTGAAATCCGGTGAACATGCGTACATGGAAGGGAAGTAGAAACTATACATCAGTAATTTGAGTACTAACACGATGCGTTTCTACGACACCAAATGACTCTTGCGTTGAGTCATTCCAACCCTCCAATTCCTCTTTCGTCCTCTCTCTTCCCACTCTTGATCATCCCCTCCATCTGCCAAATCCAATGAAAGTATGACACGTTTTGCGTTATTCCCCGGTGGAGATCGATGAACACATGCTTCTGCTCTACTCCACAATTTTTTGTTCTTGTTGCTCATCATCATCCTGCTGTTGTTGTTGTTGTCATCTTCAGTTCCAGAAGCATCATAATAATCACCCTTCATGACAATAAACTCCAACTCCCTCGCCATCTTCAAACTACCCTCCTTTCCATTCACCAAACCCAAGCCATCCACACCCAAACTCCTCAAAGCCACATACTCCCATGGCCGACACGTACAATCCATATATTCCGTCCCAGGACCAACCAAAGTGACATATCCTCTCAATGGACACTTGTCTGTATGAAATGGTGGATCGTTGGCGCTGTAGGTGGAGGCACATACGATTCGCATGTGAATGTCTGTTACGGTGTGTTGGAGTGGTCCATCGGTGAGGGAGTGGACTCCGAGGGCTAGTTCTTGGAGTGCTTGTATGCATGGATTGTTGTTGTTGTTGTTGGTAGTTTGTTCAGTGCTGATATCACTAGTTGTGATTTTGTTGTTCTTGTTCCAACCAGTGGTACTTGGCGGATCCATGATTGTGTTATAAACATTGGCACAATCTACATAACTAATATCCGTGCTGCTATTCATAGTAGTGTTACCATTACCACAACAACGAACTCTCATGCGCAAATCAACATCCGAGGGAGCATCCACTCCACAAAAATACGATTGTAGAGTTGATAAATGATGATCCAATCCGGAAATGGAGACGACACAGCAGTTTGGATTGCGGAGGGCTTGTTTGGCTGTGGACCATGATCCGCTTAGTTGGATGTTTGGATTGTCGACTGTTGTTGTTGTTTGTGGTGCTGATGCTGGTGAGGATTTCTGTTCGAGTGTTGCTGAAAATTGGGAGGATTGTTTGCAGAGTTGGAAGAGCAGCTGTGTGATGAGCAGTGCACGGGAGGATGATGAGAGCCACATCGTCGAAGTGAAAGTGCCTCCTTGTTATGTAGCAGAGCAGAAAGCAACTGTTGACAGAGCTTTTTCTGAGGAAGGCAGAGTTGTAAGGTAAGCAGAAGGTAAGCGGTGGAGCGTGGAGCTGTGGAGCCCATTGAAAGTGGTGGGGCGTGAAAAGAGCTATCTCATACTTTATTAAACATAACAGCCCTTGAACAAAATAAAACAGTTTCATTAAAAAAAGAAACACAATAAGCCGACCACCGACCATGATGGGCCTATGAGATTTGAGATCTCCGCAATGGTCAATTAATAATAAGCTATCACCTAAGTGCTCATAAGAACATAATAATTGAGTAAATAAGCGTCGACTTCGTGAGCATACTTCATCAGACGGCAGCTCTTGAAGACCGAAGTCACAAGATATATTTTTTCATCTGCACATCACAATAAATCGGAAATATACAACAATATGCAGCTCAAAGTAACACCAATCTACGGGTCATCCACACCATCAGCATCCACAACATCATCACAAACTGACGAAAATTCCGAACCACTCGAATGGCTCTCCTCACCCGGCCCCTCCTGCACACTCGTCGAATATGCAGGCATGAAAGTTCTACTCAACGCTGGTTGGGATGAAACTCTTTCTGCTACTGGAAACAACCACCAAGATGTATCTGCAGATAACAACAATATGCCAATTCTTCCAAAGGAACTACCCAATGTAGACGCTGTACTAATTTGTGACTCGACACTATCTTCATTGGGTGGTCTACCACTTTACTTTGGTGCTTCCAAAACTGACAAGTTTGGACGTGCCCCTCGATCACTTCACCACCAATCTACTAACAACAACGAACACCCAACCACTAAAACAAATCCTCCATTTCTAGCAACATACCCCACAGTCAAAATGGGTCAAATGACACTCTACGACCATCACGCCTCCCTCTCCCTCGACGGATGTAATCCCGGCTACTCTTTGGAAGATGTAGATGCTGTCTTTGGGAAAGATAGTTTTCATACCTTAAAGTATTCACAGACGGTGTATCTACCTTTGGATGAGGATGAATATTCGTACAATACCACTACAACTACAAAAAAGACCAAGGTGAATTCAAACAAAACGAATAAACTATTGGCAATCACACCTTATTTGTCGGGACATGTGGTCGGAGGATGTTTTTGGGTATTGAAACAATTATCGGATGATACCGAAGTGGTATTGGCACCTACGTATCATCATGCGAAAGAAAAGCATTTGCCGGGGAGTACATTGCACAAGTTTGGATTGAATGCGGATGCTTTGTTGACTATGCCGGGTGGACCTAGGGGGTTGTTGGGGAAGTTGTATCAGCCCCCTCCAAAGAAGGATGCGCAGCAACAGCAGCAAATTGTACACTACAATCGGGGCAAACCAATATTAACTCCACCCATGGGACACCGCAGTGAATCCGAACTAATCGAATTCATCATGCAAGCACTCCGTCGTGACGGTAATGTCCTATTACCCGTAGATGCCTCCGGTCGTGTCCTCGAATTACTCCTCGTCCTAGATCGACATTGGGAACGACAACGTCTCGGGGCTGCCTACAACCTTTGTTGGGTGGGTCCCATGTCCATCAACACGATTGAATTTGCACGTGCTCAATTGGAATGGATGAATCCACCATTGGGTGCACAATTCGATTCCCAACGGGGGTTGAATCCCTACCGATTAAAGAATATCAAGATTTGTTCCTCCATGAGTGAATTGGAGAGTGTGATTGAAAAGTCGAATGGGAATCCTACGGCAGTGTTGGCAAGTGGGGCGAGTTTGGATCATGGACCGGCGAGGGATTTGTTGTTGAAGTGGGGGGATAATCCGGATAATTTGGTGTTGCTTACGAATTCATCGAGGTGTGTTCCAAGGGGGGATGTTTGGTCCCAGCGTATACGTGAGAAGCTTAGTGGGGTTGTGAAGGAGAAACCTGGGTTGATTGTGGAGGATGTAGCTGCTACTGCTGCAGCTGGTGGTGCTGGTGGTGAGGCAGATGATGAGGGGAAGCTTGTTGGTGCGGCACTTGCACCATCCGATGTGTCAAGTTACACTGCTGCATCGCAATTACTCTATAAATGGTGCGTTGCCAAGGCATCTGGTGAGGAAATGGCAGATGAAGTTGGCGTGGATACGTATGTTCCCCATCGTGCGCCGTTGGCTGGTGCTGAGCTCAAGGCATTCCTTGCCGCAGAAGAGGAGGAACGACGAATGAAGAAGGCTGAGGCGGAGAAGAAGGCTATGATGCAAGAGATTGAACTTGCGAGGGGTCAATTGCGTTTGGGGGAGGATACGGAGGGTGGTAGTGGTGGTGTGGAGGCGAGCTCCAAGGGAGGTTCTGGTGCACCGATTTCTACTGCTGGTGCAGGGGCTGCATCGCCAAAACGTCCGAGGAAGAAGTCACGATTCAATCAGGACTTGTTCATCAAGTTTTCAAAGCCTGTGCACAGTAAGTTATGTTGAGTTTGTTCATTGGATTCTATCTTATTTTGTAATCTTGCTAACTCTTTTTGTCCGTCTCTTTCATATTTTGTCAGTGACATTTGATGTCAGAGAAGAAGCTGTGGGACTTGGTCAGCCCGACGCTGTGGCGAAGTATGGTATCGGTGAATCCATCAGTCGTCAGGGCGACGTGGTTGAGGATGATTATGGTATCTCCGTCAAGGCAGAGAGTTTCGTAGATATTGTCACTGGGGTTGATCCTTCAAAATTTTCTGGTGGGACTGGGAGAATTGGAGAGGAGGTGACGCGTCGCGGGCTTGGTTTTGGAGTGGATGGGAAGCAGGTTGTTACCTCAAGTGGTGGCGGGGATGCTGACAATTTATTAAACGATGCAGATGATGAGGGCATGAACGAAAAGATGCTCGAAATTGCTGATTTGTCGAGCGGAAAGGGCATTATTAGAGGAAGAAATGGAAGGCAACCCACCAAAGTCTCGGTTATTCCTCGTCGCCTGGAAGTGCTGGCAGAAGTTGTATATGTACCACTCGAGGGTCGCGTCGATGCCCGCGCCGCAAGGCAGCAAGTGCGAGCACTACAGCCACGACACCTTGTAATTATTGGTGGGTCCAAGTCAAACTCTTTGTTACTTGGTGATGCACTTCGCTCATCAGGTCCATCTTACGCTAGTGAAGACAATAACGCTGTGCATATCCCAGTAGATGGCGAGACTATCCAATTAACTGTTGGGCACGCCGCATATCCTGTCAGACTTCTTGACACTCCGTATTTGACCCAAAGTGAAAAGGAGGCAATGGAGGTTGAAGAGAAAGAAATTGAACCGGTTGAGCCATTTGAAGCCAAAATTGGTGAATGCACTGTCAGTCTTGTGGATTTTGTTGCCACGGGTAAGAAGTGGGCTGTAGATGGATCGCTTGTTCTTGCGCCTCGTCGCCAGGGGAGCAGCTTGAACCAACCGAGTTTGATGCTTAGCGCGAGGGAGGTACTTCTCACTGATTTGAGATCTGAGGTGATTGCCCTCGGCATGAAGGCGGAATACTCTGCATTATCAGGATATTCTCAGCTGATTATCAACGGTAAGATCTTTGTTCGAAAAGACACTGCTAGTGGGAAGCTTGGCGTCGAGGGCCCTCTATGCGAGGACTTCTTCAGAGTTAGGTCATTAGTATCATCTCAATTCGTTACACTGTAATACTTCATAATCTATTATTCTATTCGAGAAGCAGCAGCAATTCAATCTTGCAGTTGCAGTGATGATGCACCATTTCGTGCGCGGTAATATGAATGTAGACGCGTCCTTATTTCCTTCTCCTGTGGTGTCTACCGCAGCATAACGTATTGAACGAACCTTGATCGTACCAAAACTTCCTTCACAGAAGCGAGGGGGCCAATAACAAAGAATAACAATTTAGACATACATAGTGATCATCTCTGCTCTTTTCATGAGTCATCGACTGGGAGCAATCTACGATCAGCTCGATGGCGTTGCGATTCCCCCGGGGGAACGACGAAGAAGCGATCCTCTCTGAAAAATGCCCGCTCGGCTCTCGCTATGCTGATCGTAAGATGCTCCTGGTACTAAACTGGGGGGATTCGCAGGCTGAAAGCTTCTTCTCACAAGAAAGTTGAATGAAATAAAAATGAAGAGTTTGTCTAGGGAAACGTCTGCAAATTGCTTGAGTGGTAGGTTGGGCCTGTGCAGTATTTACATCACTTGTTTCAGCAAATAAAGACAGATGGTCTCTCCGCGTGGACCTAACTTTTAACTTCCAAGCGAAACAAACGAACTTGTGACTTGGTCACTACATTTTGTCAACCACAAAGGACAAAGGCTTTTTGCTCTGTCCACAACATCATCTGTAAAAGTATCACTAGACATATATGTAACAACACAACATCTGTGTCTATGGACTTGGACTTGGCAGCATTGACCCCTTCCTCTAACTCTTTCACCATCAATCTTCATGGCAAAATGGCAGAAGCACGACGTTTCTTCAGAACAGATACTTCAGACACTTCAGACACTCCAGACAACACATTGGAGGGAGACTTGTGTTGTGCTTCCTGTGGCATTGTGAAAGTTGATGAGGTCCAGTTATCCAAATGTCCCGCTTGTGATCTAGTTCAATATTGCAGCATTGAATGTCAAAGGGAGCATAAACCGCAGCACAAACAAGCCTGCGAGAAACGGGCAGCTGAGTTACGTGAAGAGATCTTGTTCAAACAACCCGAAGGCAGCCATCTAGGAGATTGCCCCATCTGTTTATTGCCACTGCCGCTTGATTGCGGGAAATCTAGAATCATGTCATGCTGCTACAAAAAAGTCTGCGATGGCTGCGCTTACGCCAATGATATAAGAGAGCTGAAAGAATCCCTGGAACACACATGTCCATTCTGCCGACGGCCATTCCCGAGATCGGAAGCAGCAGCCAACATGAATGTGATGAAACGGGTAAAGGTGAATGATCCTGCTGCAATCCGAGGAAAGGGTATACAGTGCTACGAGCAAGGAGACTACGTCAGCGCATTTGCATACCTGACAAGAGCAGCCGAGGCGATCGATGATGCGGACGCGCATGATCAGTTGGGAAGTATGTATAGAAAGGGGAAAGGTGTCGAGAAGGACACGAATAAGGCAGTTTACCACTGGGAACAGGCAGCCATTCGTGGCCATCCCATATCTAGATACAATCTTGCTGTTCTTGACATGTTCAATGGAAGATTGAAGAGAGCAACAAAGCACTGGCTCATATCAGCCTGTCTTGGACATGATCCATCACTAGAAAGACTGAAGTTTGGCTACATGAGAGGATATGTAGAGAAAGATGACTTTGCCACGGCTCTTCGTGGACACCAAGCCGCTTTAGATGCAGCGAAGAGTCCACAGAGGGAGGCAGCAGACGCAGCCAAGTTGGATGATTAGCCATATCAAAGACAAACAACTTATATGGCGTATGTTATAAGCTTTTCTCGAAAGGAGTGGTGTTTTTGCGATGGCAATTGATGAGTGGAAACATTTCTTGGTTGGAAGATTAGATACAGTGTTATGCTCAAAGTCTAAGCACTTCTATTTGTCACATTGTGAAATGCTTCATAAGAAGTTATCAATCAATTCGACATATTATGACAGAAATGTTTTGTTACAAAACAATTTATAGATGAGTGCTTGTACTAATTTAAGAACCTGAACACAAGCTGGATCCAACTACAGGTATTATCTAATATATATGTCACTCGACTCTCAGCCCTAGGACTAGGGCTGAGGCTGGACGAACGGGATCGTGCTCAAAGGCATATTACGGGGATCAATGTTCGCAGGAGATGCAACCCTGTTCTCATTGTAGAGGCGACAAGCCTTCTTCCACTTCCCATCGGCACCCAAGACAATCTCACTCCACGTATTATTCTCCTTGTCATCGTCGGTGTCATATTCATGCGATGATGGCTTGATGTGGGGGATACGCCGACTCCCTACACTCGATGCAGGTAACCCATTGTCGAGGGCTTGGAAGACATTCAAATGGCCTGCCTCTCTGCTCATGATCTTGGGAGGAGCTTGATCTGAGCTGGTTACATCCAAAGTCACTGCATCGACAAACGAATTCCACACTGACGAACAAGTAGATCCTCTGCTGGACCTTGACGGAATGTACGGCATGATGTTGCACGGAGGAGCTAGTGTGGACTCATCCACAACCTCAGATCCTTCACGTTTCGGCCAGACCCACTTCTGATGAAAGTGGTTCATACCTGCAAATTCAGCTTGGAGTGTCCTCGTGCGTTTGTCAAGCTGCATCTTCCTCAATGCATCACCACGGCCATTACGGGTTACCTTCTCGTTGACGAGGCAGTCAATCCGATGGTCGAGGATGGCAAGCATGAGCTTGTCGTTCTCATCTTTGTCTTCGGCAGGAAGCATGGGTACAAATGGATCGACTTCGGGAGGAGCTCGGGAGGGGAAGTCGGCAGTGGAAGTACGGCAGAGTAGAGCCCCATTTGAATGGGGAGCTTTATGGCCATTCCTCATCTGAGCCTTGTTCTTCTGCTTGAGGCGGCGGCAACGCTTGATCTGAGATGGCTCGAGCTTGATAGGCTTCGCTTCAAACCAAATCGACACATTGGCACTGCAATCACCCTTGGGGGCGAATGCTACCTCAGTAGCCATCACCACTTTGTTCTTGTTGAAGCGATAGTCGGAGTTCCAAGGCGTTGTACGTGACTTGTACTCGTCAAATGAGATCTCCTTCACAATATCATGCTTGTCCGCAGATTTTGCTGCTGCTATGGGGCCCTGATTATTATCATATTCTTCGTCGAGGAGGAGGAAGTAGCGAGTTTGTAGGATCATGCAAAGCTCAGAGTGAAGCGAGTGGGTGGGTGCATAGATGTAGTCACGGTGTAATAGATGGAGCTGCTGCGACCCACCGTCTCCGCCACTAATGCTACAACTGTCCTGGCCTCGCATTTGGCTGACGATGCACAACTTCTGCAAATCAGACAGCTTGTTTGATGATGAAGTGCTTGGGATGGCATTCTCATTGCTGCCAGTATTGGCGATTGGCCATGAGCCAAACGTGGGGACACCCATGTTGCAAACAAGCGCGTAGGTGTCCAGCCAGCTCACTTCACTCTCAACTCCACCATCACACTGACTAGTAGCCGAGGGACGACAGTTCTCCCAAATGCCTTGAGCAATCAAGGGGTTCTCTTGATGGACGGCGCTATCACGATGAGCAGCAAATCTATCCACAATGATTTGCGCATTAGTCTTGGCAGATGCTGCGGGAAGCCACGAAGGATTCTCTAGCAGTCCGGTGATGGACGGGTCGTGAATGGCGGGACATCTACGGCCATAAGGGCAAGCTCCCGTGGATATCCACGTCATGCATGGACGGGAGAGATACGTCTTGGCGTTGGCAATTTGTCCAGACCTTTCCATGAGAGTTAAAGTGGTGTGATTGAACTTGAGCTCATGCTTGCCATGTGCATAGTTACCTGATATTATTGCGTCACAGTAGAGTAATACACAAGAGGTATGGATGGTAGATATGTGAGTGAGGATAAGTTGTTGGTCAAACATCACAGTGATATCTCGTGTGCACAAGTTCAAACTTACATTTATCTCCCCATGGGCAGTTCTTGAGACCCCCCAGCTCAAAGTAGCGGCACATCTCCGTCTTGACCTTTGCAAGACGCTCCGGATTATCTTTGAGATTTTGAGGAGTGGGAGATGCAGATGCAGGAGGCATGGTGGATGTGGATGCTCTTCTGCGTCCATGAGAGGATCTATTGCTGGATCCCAATCTATCACCTTTACGAAGCTTCAAGAAGGGCGCAGATCCAGTGATGTGTGGAGTGGATGCAGCTGCAGTGGGAGATGTCACATCAACATCAGCGGTATCGTCCTGGTTAATATTTCTGCAGGGAGAGCAAGTCAAAGGCATAGGCATAGGAACTCTGCGTTGAGACTCCCTGTCAACAGGCTCAAATACCTTCTCACTTGAGGGAGAGCCATAGTCATAGCTGCGCTGAATACTCACGATACCGCCAGGGAGGTGAGGGCCTCGTGAGATACCTCCCATACGGGGCGTAGCAAGGGAAGTTGCGACAGATGTAGGGCTCGCTCCACGCAGCGCCGGGCTGAATGAATTGACCGCCTTCTCACCTACACCAATATTGGATGGCAGGGACGAGATAGGTGTGCTAAACTCCGTCTTGGACGTTGCAAACATGGTAGATGAGCGCCCCGTCGGTGTGGCGGTGAATACAGGTGATGTCGACGACGATACAGCCTGATGCTGATGCATTGTGAGGACAGGAGAAGGAGGGGAGCGGCCCGAAGGGTAAGCCATCGCCACCGCGGTGGGGCGCTTGGGTCTGGCGATGTGTTGCTGCATCGTTGCGGTTATTTATGAGCCGGTGGTGTGGCTACAAAAGTGATGTGTGCAGATACTTAATGAGCAAAAAAAGAGACAGTACCTCGACACAAGTCTTGCTTCAATCCTTCACGGACACAAACCGGTACTGGGGGACTTTCGAGTATCCTGCATAGGACACATATCTCATCGAAGATCGTCTCTGTGCATTTTTTACATTGCACAAGACAGCTATGGAAGCAACGTCGGAGAGAGAGCAAGTCTCACAATTCATTGTTCCTTGCAATCATCAAGTCGATAGCTAATACATTTCTACCATGACCTACTCTCCCTCTGCTGCCTCTACCTCTCCATCAGGCCTTCAACTCCTCCTCGCAGCTACCATGATCTTGACTCCCAAGACAAAGTCGACCTCAACGCAGTCGTTGATTACGCCCGTTCCTTATGCTCCAAAGAAGGACCGATCCGCAAAGTCATGCACGGCTGTGGCACCCTACATCTCCCAACTTACATTCAATTTGAGCGGTTGCGATAAACCATCGTGGCTCCGCTTGAATCATCGCCTCAACCCCAAGCTAAGGGCAAACGTGTCGACCGATACCGATAAGCTGCGCAATGGCAACAAGCGCAGATCAGAAGAGTCTCAATACCGTTGGTCGCACAATAAGCATCCTCTGCAGCAGAAGTGTATCAATAACAAGAAGCAAAAGATTGATGACTTCACCCTCTCACATGCTTTGTGTAAGAGATTGGCCACAGATGAGAAGGATACCTCGTCCTCTGAGAATGATTGAACATATGTTGTGTTGTGTATCGATTTGAATATAATACGGGAAGAGTATATCACAGATTAATTTTCATAATGCATATTATTGCACCTACATAATGTGCTATGATAGTTTCAAGTATAATAAGTTATTGCGTGCAGTGTACTACAACCCCACATGTCGTGCGTTGTTGATTGATGTCTTTGTGTATTTGATCGAAGTACAGAGGCGAATAGATTGAGTCCGCATAACTCATCATCTTCATGATTCGTACTCATTTAATAACATACACAACACGTGATGAATATGAATTGATAATATAAAGATGTATAATTTATGACATATTTACTATGCACATCGATCACACCACCTCTACAAACTCCTAATTGCAAGCCATACAGAAAGTACCTTCAGACGAATCATTTTGCTGCAATTGACTACGAGCTTGCATGAGTTTGCGGTTGGCCTTCTTCTTGGCGTTGTTCTCATGAACCAATGAAGCTTTCTTTATTAGTTGGGTATAAAGTAAACGCTCGTTATATTGAATCTGCTCCTTCAATAACTAAATCAATCACACCATATGGTACCCCTACGACACAGCTTCGCTACTCTGACATGTTTCTTTAGAATGATCGATTCTTTTACTACTCAGCTGGCTCATACTGATACCCTTACATCCTACTCATGCTCAGGCAAAATGATAAAAAAGAGTGACAAGAATGACAAAACGTCTTGTTATAGCAAGGGCAAATGCGATGCTTACTTAGCTCTCTTGCCAATTCAAAGTGTTTGACCCGCCTTAGATTTTTCATTACCTACCAATATTAATGTAATCATAGCACTCACTGTCACGTGCACGAGGCGAAAGTAGGGAGAGAGCAAGAGGCATCCTCGAATTCCGAAAGCTCTACTCTCTAGCACAATATCGTATCTCACGCTGTGAATATGGCAGTCAACAGCTTCTAGCGACCCATTATAGTTGGCCATGATAGTATAGACGAATATTTATCACGGCTCAGGCTCTTTTTGGTCGTATCGGCGTCGCTACAACGTCGTAGGTGACCTGATGATGACATCTGAGACGCCGCAAGCCCTCTGTTGACGGTCATATCGTATCTCACGCTGTTAATACGACAATCAACAGCTTCTAGTGACCCATGATAGTTGGTCATGATAGGATAGAAGCATCTTTTTCACGGCTCAAGTATTTGTTGGTCGTATCGGCGTCGCTACAACAATCTCATAGGTGACCTGATGAGGCCCAATTGGGACGGCTTTCAGCGAGTCTAGCACCATATCGTATCTACGCTGTGAAGATGCTTCACTACTCTGACATGTTTCTTTAGAATGATCGAATCTGTTAGAAGGAGCGAGTGTTGAGTCGAGTATTTAATAGGGCGATTGGAGAGTAGAGCTAAACTTATACATCTACTTGTACAACTTGATATGATTTCAACAATGCCCAGCATTGCTGTTGTCCTGAATTCTCCAAAATGCTTCGGCTGCATTCCTGTGTGGACTCTTGGTTGCATCTACAGCGGCCTGGTGTGCACGGAGGGCAACAGCAAGAACCTCCTTTTTGACACATCCCCACTTGTACATCTCCAAAAGAAGTTTGATTGAACTATCATGTCCCTGTTTTGCAGCGATGTTCCAATGTCTCACAGCCCTCTCAATAATGCCACTTTCTTCCTCAATGCATCCAAGTCTGTATCTAGCATGGGGATGGCCACCAATAGCAGCCTCTTCCAGGTGATGTATTTCCTTCCGCCTATCCTTCTCAACACCTTGCCCATCATCACGATACATACATGACAAATCGTAATGTGCCCCCACATTTCCAACTTCAACAGCCTTTGCGTAATACTCAAATGCCCTAATATTGTCTCCTTTGTTGTGTTGTGCCAATCCTTCTTCATAAATTGCAACTGGATCATTAGCCTCTATTCTTTTCTTCCTGTATTTCTCAGCTTCATCATTTGTTGCGGGTACTGGCTGTCGACAGAATGTACATTTCGGATCCAATGATTCCTCCGCATCTCGCATGAAATTGGCATAATCACAGCCGATACAAATCACTTTGCTGCAGCACGCCTCCATTCTAGTTTTCATTGTATCAAGGGGCAGAGGTATCATGCAGATTGGGCAGTCCCCAAGATGGCTGCTTTCCGGCTGCTTGAATAACAGTTCATCACGCAATTCAGCCACTCGCTTCTTGCATGTGTCTTTGTGATGTGATCTATTTCCTTGCTCACAATCAATACTGCAATATCTAACGAGATCGCAGTCAGCGCAGTCCTTCAAGACGACTTCATCAACAACTTCTGCGATACCGCACGAAGCACAAATTGATATGTTGCTCATATTATCTTCGCTCATTTTGAAGCAATCCTTCTAAAACAGTAAACTGTCGTAATAATAATTATGTCGGTCGGCTGCGCTGCTTGGGCCTTGCGATGAGTTGCTGCATCGTTGCGGTTATTTATGAGCCGGTGGTGTGGCTACAAAAGTGATGTGTGCGATACTGAGCAGCAATAAGACAGTACCTCGACACAAGTCTTGCTTCAATCCTTCACGGACGCAAAGCGGTACTGGAGGACTTTCGAGTATCCTGCATAGGACACATATCTCATCGAAGATCGTCTCTGTGCATTTTTTACATTGCACAAGACAGCTATGGAAGCAACGTTCGAGAGAGAGCAAGTCTCACAATTCATTGTTCCTTGCAATCATCAAGTCGATAGCTAATACTATTTCTACCATTGCCTACTCTCCCTCTTCCATCTCTGCCTCTCCTTCAGGCCTTCAACTCCTCCTCGCAGCTACCATGATCTTGACTCCCAAGACAAAGTCGACCTCAACAAAGTCGATGATTACGCCCGTTCCTTATGCTCCAAAGAAGGACCGATCTGCAAAATCATGCGCGGCTGCAGCATCCTACATCTCCCAACTTACATTTGACTTGGGCGGTGGCGATAAACCATCGTGGCTCCGCTTGAATCATCGCCGGGGTTGAGGGCAAACGTGTCGTCCGATACCGAGAAGCTGCGCAATTGCAACAAGCGCAAAACAGACGAGTCTCAATCCCTTTGGTCGCACAGCAAGCCTCCTCTGCAGCAGAAGTGTATCAATAACAAGAAGCAGAAGAGTGAAGACTTTACTCTCTCACATGCTTTGTGTAAGAGATTGACCACAGATGAGAAGGATACCTCGTCCTCTGAGAATGATTGAACATATGTTGTGTTGTGTATCGATTTGGATATAATATGGGACGGGTACATCACAGATTAATGTTCATAATGCATATTATTACATCTATACAATGTTCTATGATAGTTTCATGTATAATAAGTTATTGCGTGTAGTGTACTATATCCCCCATGTATGACTGTTGTTGTGCCTTTGTGGATTTGATCGGAGGAGAGAGGCGAATGGATTGAGTCCGCATTACACATCATCTTCATGATTCATACTCACTTAATAACATACACAACACGTGATGAATTGATAATATAAAGCCCTATAACTTATGACATATTTACTATGCACATCGACCACACCACCTCTATCAAACTCCTAATCGCAAGCCACACAGAAAGAATCCTTTTGCTGCAATTTCAATTGACTACGAGCTTGCATGAGTTTGCGGTTGGCCTTCTTCTTGGCGTTGTTCTCATGAACACGTGCCACCATATCTTGGAGTAAACGAATGAAGGCCATGCTCATATCGGCTTCGAGGGCATATTCAACCACATCAACCCCATGCTTATCCTCGATAATGATAGTGCTAGGTGCCTTGCGATACAGTATCCAGAGGATGCGTGTCATGCGCCTTTCGATGGCATTCCTGTCACAGGACATGGACGTATCATCACAAGTCTTTGCATATGATTTGCACAGGAAGTGGAACGGAGTTCTGCCATCGTCATCCTGAGCTTCAGCGGTGAGGGGATACAGGCTGACACACTTGTAGATGAAGTCGGATGACGCACCATATGCGCAGGCAATGTGTACCGGGAACCTTCCATGATCGCCACGATGGCCCAGTAATCCTGGAAAGTGCTCAGCAATTAGGAGGAGAGTGGCATCGGATGCACCCCTGATGATGGTATCGTTGAGCAGAGAGTTGGACGAGATCTGATCAAGCATCATGAATGGAGAGGATCGTCTCATACTGCTCGATTGCAAGGCATAATTTTGGAGTGTGAGAGATGATAGAGATTCCCAAACAACATCGGCGACATCGGCATCATCGGCTTCACTCAGCGTCTTGCAAACAAACTCATCGTCGTTGGAACGGTGGTATCTTTCTTCTTCCTTGATGCAGGTGCTTTTTGACTTCGCCTTTGAGAGGTTGAGGCGTCGGATCATGTTGCGTAGTTGACTGGTCATGGTGGAAAAGATAAATTGTGAACATATCTTCACCGAACAAGACCAGCCGCATGGCTGAATGTCTTGTCTTGCATCGCTGTGCAGGATGTAAAATTTTACCATCGCTAGCCAAACAAGACCAGCCTCAAAATCTAGATGTCTTGTCGTGCATCGCTATGCAGGATGTAAAAGTATGCAGCTTTGAGGAAAGACAAGAAGCTCTGTGCGAGAGATACCCATCTCTCTGTTTCTTGTCGCTCGTGTCTCTGTGCAGTAGAGCACACTTTGTTTCCACTGGCACGATGAGGCTTTACTTCTTTGCTCTTGGCTTGATGCACTCACCACTCATTCCATTGCTTGCTCATAACACTGGTATTACACTATTACCAAGCACTTGTTTATTGATCTCAGAAGCACAGCTATAACTATCTGCCTACCTATCTCCATCCATCATGACTGTCTTCGTAGCCGCAAAGTCCAGAGCAAAAAGTGCTTCATTTGAAAGAAATGTCTTTTACACTTACAAGTTGAAACGTAGCAACAAGAAGAAGAAGTACCCGCGTGTCATGTCATCTGATCAGTACCAAAACGATACAGTCAACAGAGTGGCTGTCATATCCCCGCTCAAGAGAAAGAAGTGTACAAAATTGACAAACTCTCCACTACCTGCTCATACCAGCAATCGTAGTTTATGCCACACCCCTCGGTCAAGTATTGACAATGCTTGGAGGCAGCAATACTTGCGTGAAAGTCAAAGCCTGCTTATGCTGTACATGAACTCCGATTACTTCGAGGTTGATACTACTCATAACCAAATGTCGATCTGTGTCAACCCTGAACGCATGTATCGTCGTAATCGCTCAGTGAGGATTGAACATAAGTGATGCCAAGCCTATAAGAGAGATGTATACATCTCGTCCCCAATCATCCATGCCTGAATATTATGATTTTGATATATATTCATCAACCGTAACTTCGCCGAGGCATCACAACAGTAGGATACATGTATCTCGATTCATGAATACCATACCTTTACAGACAACATAATAAAGAGGTGGACTGCTACGCACAAACAAGAAAAACAGCTGAATGATCTTCCAAATATCTAACTTGCGATAGACTTGATGACCCGAAACAATAGACCAACAGCACACTCTGCAGTGGTCGCATTGGTACTTGTGTGCACCTTTACGACAGCCTTTTCTGGTAAGACTTTCTGCAGAAAGTCGTCTTACTTAGGAAAACCACGTAACGGAAAAAGACGTAACGGAAATACTATTGTACCAGTTCCAACGCACATCGCGGCAGTCATTACCTCCCAGCTTCTCCCCCTCACGGCCGCTGGGCGTGGTGCGGGCGGCGGGCGCCGCAAAATTTGTGTTTGTTTAGGTGAGGCGATTTTGGTCAACTTTTATCCATTTAGCACGAAAATGACTGCTTTTAACCGAAAAAGGCCTGATATGGGGCTATTTTATCCAAGGTGGGCGTCCACGTGGGCTCTGCCCCGATTCGTCTTTTTAACGCCCACATACCCACAAGCTACGGCATGCTACCTCAATCTCCTCCATCCAACGCAAACATGATTCGTTTTCAACAACGCAATACCAGCAAACACAAGAGCCGCCACGGTAGGCAACAACAGTACAGCAGCAATAATAATCTCGCAATCATGGTGTTCGGAAAGAAGGTAAAAGACCTCAAGAACAAAATAAAGAAGAAGAGTGACAAGAATGACAAGAGTGAGTGTGTGTCCCTTCATTTTTCTGCCGACGGGCGTTGTGCTTTAATAATTTCATGAAGTCGTTCGCTCATATGAATCTCCCCTTCACTCTTTTATTCAACAACACGGCCAACAACACAACAAATTCTCCATCCCGCCCCCCTCGACAAATAAAACACAGGTTCTCGCACAATCAACGGCACCAACTCTTGCAAAAACCGTATCCAATCTGGTGATGCTCTCGATGGATTTCTAGAGTCTTGGGATGCACTTGATGGACCTATCGAGGCCAGCAGGGACGAAGGTGACACTACTGAAGACACCAAGTAGACCCCCCCCTTTCTGTTTGAAGAGAAGCACTGCGTATATGCATGGCTTTGTTGTGTAGAGTTTAGTTATGTTAGGTTTTTAAGTGATGAGTTGTTCCGCGCTCTTGGTTATTTGTGGAAAAGAAGTCAAGAGAAGATTTGTAAATGTAACGATTGAGTCACTGTCTGATAAATAATGTCTACTTGCAATAGACCATCGTTGGTTTTATCATTTTATTGGATTATTGGACAAGGAGTGTATGGGTTGGTACTTAGAAGTTTGAGAGCGGAGGAGGTGGAGTGACGTGACGAATGTATTTAAAATAATCATCGGCTGGGCAACAATTTCTATTACAATCATTGAATATTGTGATACCATTGATAAGTTGCTCAAACATCAACGTGACAGGAAATACTGACCCCCAAACTAGTGAATAAGAAGAGTACGAGTGTGTGAATTTATTAACCAAGGTCGAACTTGTGAAAAAAAAGTGATGTGTTGTGCATGTCACAGAGATGAGGTGGAGTGAGCGAGAAGTATTATTGTACATATACTTACATCAGAGCGTACTGTAGTAGGGGAGGGGGGAGAGAGTTTTGCTTCACAGCTTCGGCTTTCTGTCTCGATCACAGTGAAATCTAGTGTGCACAAGTTCACCACGGGCAGTTCTTGAGACCCCCCAGCTCAAAGTAGTGGCACATCTTCGTCTTGACCTTTACAGCGCGCAAGACGCTCCAGATTATCTTTGAGATTTAGAGGAGTGGGAGATAGATGCAGCAGGAGACATGGCGGTGTACTTATCTACTTACATCTTATGGTGTGTGTAAGCAAGGATTGCATGGCATAGTCTTGGAGTGTGAGAGATGTTAGAGATTCCCAAACAACATCGGCGACATCGGCATTACACATCACCTTGCAATCAAACTCATCGTCGTTGGAATGGTGGTGGTATCTTTCTTCTCTCTTCATGCAGGTGCTTTTTGGCTTCGCCTTCGAGAGGTTGAGGCGTCGGATCATGTTGCGTAGTTGACTGGTCATGGTGAAAAAACATAAAAGTGTGAACATATCTACACCGAACAAGACCAGCTGAAAGGCTGAATTTCTGCGTGCATTGTCTATGATGAGTATGCAGCTTTGATGGAAGCAAGAAGGTCCGTGAATGAGAGAGATACCCATCTCTCTGTTTCTTGTCGCATCGTGTCTCTGTACAGTTTGTTGTTGCTCTTGGACAGCTGGTTTACCCGGCACGACGAGGCTTTACTTCTTTGCTCTTGGCTTGATGCACTCACTTCGTTGCTTGCTCATAACGCTGATATTACATTATTACCAAGCAGTCCTTCATTGATCGCAGAAGCGCATCTACAACTACACTATTACGCGCCTACCTATCTCCATCCATCATGACTGTCTTCGTAGCCGCAAAGTCCAGAGCAAAAAGTGTTTCATTTGAAAGTAATGTCTTTTACACTTACAAGTTGAAACGTAGCAACAAGAAGAAGTACACGCGTGTCATGTCATCTGATCAGTACCAAAACGACGATACAGTCAACAGAGTGGCTGTCATATCCCCGCCCAAGAGGAAGAAGTGCACAAAATTGACAAACTCTCCACTACCTGCTCATACCAGCAATAGTATGTCATGCCACACCCCTCGGTCAACCATTGACAATGCTTGGATGCAGCAATACTTGCGTGAAAGTCAAAGCCTTCTTAAGCTGTACATGAACTCCGATTACTCCGAGGTTGATACTACTCATAACTACATGTCGATCCGTGTCAACCCTGAACGCATGTATCGTCGTATGGATCGCTCAGTGAGGATTGAATATAAGTGATGCTAAGACTAGAGAGATGTCATCTCATCCCCAATCATCCATGTCTGAATATATTATTATGATACATCAACCGTTACATTCACCGAGGGAGCACAACAATAGGATACATGTATCTCGATTCATGAATACCATACCTTTACTGAAACATCAAGAGGTAGTAGATAAAGAATCAATTCATTTTATTTGTACACGCAATGCTACTATAGTCAGAATAATTGTAACTCGCACATTCATGTATTCACCCGTACTATCTTCCTCTCAACGCTATGAAATGTTTTGGAAATATCTTACCCATGTGTGCTTACTCTAACTATGTAAATCAATCTTTTCAATTGAATATGTGTATGTCTAAACAGCAACTATATCATTGATGACGCTCTCGACTATGTCATTGATAACGCTCTCATTTGTATGAGGACTTTCATCGGTCGCTTTGAGCTTGAGTAAGATACCTGCATCTGCTTCATGCTCATGTTCCTTCACCACATTAGCATCTTTTTTCTGCGACAAGAACAGATCCATTCCTTCCTCTTGGCCAACTTTGATACCATTTGGGCTGTCCACTAACCCGATGTCTTTTGCACTCGTATCCCAATAAACCTGAGGTGCGATAGTACCTCTTGGCCTAGTCGTCTTGAGTGACTTGTATGTACTCATCATCGTTGCAGGAATTCCACTGCACGCCTCGAAGTGAAAACGCTGTATGTCTGCCACAGTCTGGTAGATGCGGCTGATACGTGATGGGTAGCATATCGCCTTCGCGGCGCGATCACGCGGCTTGAGCTTCATGCAAAACGCACACCTAAACCCTATCTGGTTCTCATTGAGCTTCTGCGCACCTCTAGAGTGACGAGCAGCCACATCTGTCTTGTTTGCTTTGAACACTTCGATGAAGTGCTTGCGGATGTAACATTGACGTTCGGATAGATACTCTCCGTCCTTTGATGTCGCGAGAAGGTAAGTTTCCCTGTCATTGTTTACTTCAAATTGAGTGAAGCAACTCTTTTGGCCGTGATCATTCTTGGTAGTACATTTCTCTTCGTGATCCAAGCACTCTGCCCAGTTGTTGAACTTGTTGTTACAGTAATCACACGTCCACCTTGGACCATTATTTGGACCATGAGGCGCATGATGTAGTGATAGGAAGGATCCATCGGGGGGAGGCACGGAAATGAGTGGAACTGGGGCAAGAGGGAGAGAGTGTTGGTTGCTGAAGCTCACTTGAAAGTCACTGAGACTGCTGTGCGAGTATGGAAGGCTAGATAAGTCCATTGCATTCACCCTCCTACGCTTTTCGTTCCCTGGTGAAGCAATATCAGTTGGCATGGCGAACCGTAGCGTAGTAGTAGCAGTAGCAGTAGTGTATATTTTGGACAAAAAGATTTTATGGCATACACGAGCTGTTCTTACTCTGATTGAGGGCCGATGGACCAAGTAAGCGGAGAGACAACCAAAGTCTTGTTTCTCTATCCTACATGGCACACAAGGGTTCGGTATCCTGCATAGCAAAACTGCACAGGACAGGCATCTCATTTGAAACGCTACCAATACCGGTCACCACTCAGTCATCCCTCTCTCGAGAGGTAGGACCCTCTCCAGCTCGAATGAATCAATGCTTACAGCCAAACCACTCCAAGCTTTTAATGTTGACAGTAGTCATAATACAATCATCTGCCATACGAGATGTAGCAACGATACATCATAACTTCAGTAGGCGTATTGTACAAAGAAAATGAACAATGTGTAAGCAGAGATCAGTAATTCTTAGTCTATAATTCTTAGTCTAAAAGAGTTACAACGCTATCTTGAGCTTTTCACATTAACTCGTTATGTGTTGGTGCAACCAAAGGTTACAACACGCAATACCAATGTTGATGTTTGAGTCAAGTCGAAAGTGCAAAAATGCTGACAACATATCATTTTCATCTATCTTCGGTTCCTCTCTCGGAAGGCTGCAATTGTTGGCAGCATACAAAGTGAATGTTAGTAAACACTAAACATAAACACCAAACATCGTGGCATATTAAAGGGAGCGTGTACTTACCCTGGCTAACCTTCAATTTCGCTTTCTTATCATCAACCTCATACCAACTACCATTGTCCAATGCGAGGAATCTGCCACCGTATCCTTTCACAGTATTGACAAGCTCTGTAGAAACGATCGTCTTTTCATCTCGAGCTGCTTGTTGGTACCGATCAACATACTTTCTCACCTGCTCGCGGAACTTTGTGTTGTGAGCATTGATATTACCTCCCCTACCAAAAAGGACATCTAGATCTGTGGGAGTAATAGGAGCATCAGTACTTTTTGCGTTGGAGTTGCTTAGAGTGGAGCGGTGTTTTGTTGCGGTGACAGCTGGTTTGCTGCTGAGATGCACAACTCTTGTCTTCTTGGCCTGAATCGTCTTCTTTTGCACATACACTTCCTTTCCAGCGCTTCCGGCAGAAGTTTTGAGGAGAGATTGTTCCAATGATATTTGTTCATTGAAACGTTTTGATCTCTCCTTGACATCGGAATGGCGTGTCTTTGCAGCTGTGGATGGCGGAGCACTATCCTCCCAAACCTGCTCATATTTGCGAGATGGCTGAAAATGGTTTCTTGTCCTGATACCTGCCCTACACTCTTTTATTAGAAGGCCTCCGTTGCCATTCCCTTTGGAAGGGTATTGGGCAGTAACCAGGGGAGCTTCTTTGCGTGTTGGGTCGCCAGATATGTACATGGAATCAATGTGATTGTATCCAATCTCGAAGATATCGAGCATGTGAGAGCTGGATTCGATATTGATTAGACTCACGACATCATCGGTATCGGCAAGAGATGAAGTAGATGTGGTGGTATCTTCCTCATGTTGGAGTTTGAGCTTGTTGGAGCGACATACTAGCGGTGAGCAAACGATGGAGGGATGAAATGGTACTCGTTGATACTGTCCTGACTGGTGGTCATAATATTTTGACGGTGCTGCACACAACTGATTCATATTATTAGATGAAAGCGGAGAAGTAAAGGCGGTGCCGCACTGACCACGCTTGATGGGCGAAATGGATATAAACGTGGAAGACATGATGTATATGTTACGGCGCAGTGCTTCTGCGATCAGTGACAGATTGCTTAGTAGTGGTGAATACGTATGAGCAAGCAATGAAGTGAGTGCATCAAGCCAAGACAAAGAAGTAAAGCCTCGTCGTGCCGGTGTAGAAGACTGTCCAAAAGTAACAACAAACTGCACAGAGACACGATGCGACAAGAAACAGAGAGATGGGTATCTCTCCTCTCAACAGAACAAAGCTTCTTGTCTTCCATCAAAGCTGCATACAAGCTCATCCTGCACAGCGATGCAGGACAAGACATTCAGCCATGCGGCTGGTCTTGTTCGGTGAAGATATGTTCACAATTTATCTTTTCTACCATGACCAGTCAACTACGCAACATGATCCGACGCCTCAACCTCTCAAAGGCGAAGTCAAAAACAAAAAGCACCTACATCAAGGAAGAAGAAAGATACCACCGCCAATCCAACGATGATGAGTTTGTCTGCGAGGTGCTGTGCGATGCCGATGACGCCGATGTTATTTGGGAATCTCTATCCTCTCTCACACTCCAAGATTATGCCTTGCAATCGAGAAGAATGAGACGATCCTCTCCGTTCATGATGCTTGATCAGATCTCATCCAACTCTCTGCTCAACGAAACCATCATCAAGGGAGCATCCGATGCCACTCTCCTCTGCATTGCTGAGTACTTTCCAGGATTACTGGGCCATCGTGGCGGTCATGGAAGGTTCCCGGTACACATTGCCTGTGCGTATGGTGCGTCATCCGACTTCATCTACAAGTGTGTCAGCATGTATCCCCTCACTGCTGCAGCTCAGGATGACGACGGCAGAACTCCATTCCACTTCGTGTGCAAATCATATGCAAAACCCCGTGATACGTCCATGTCCTGGGACAGGAATGCCATCGAAAGGCGCATGACACGTATCCTTTGGATCCTGTACCGCAAGGCGCCTAGTGCTATCATTATCGAGGATGATCATGGGGTTGATGTGGTTGAATATGCCCTCGAAGCCGATATGAGCATGACCTTCATTCGTTTACTCCAAGATATGGTGGCACGAGTTCATGAGAACAACGCCAAGAAGAAGGCCAGCCGCAAACTCATGCAAGCTCGTAGTCAATTGCAGCAAAAGGATTCGTCTGAAGGTACTTTCTGTATGGCTTGCAATTAGGAGTTTGTAGAGGTGGTGTGATCGATGTGCATAGTAAATATGTCATAAATTATACATCTTTATATTATCAATTCATATTCATCACGTGTTGTGTATGTTATTAAATGAGTATGAATCATGAAGATGATGTGTTCTGCGGACTCAATCCATTCGCCTCTCTCCTTCGATCAAATACACAAAGACATCAATCAACAACGCACGACATGTGGGGTTGTAGTACACTGCACGCAATAACTTATTATACTTGAAACTATCATAGCACATTATGTAGGTGCAATAATATGCATTATGAAAATAAATCTGTGATATACTCTTCCCGTATTATATCCAAATCGATACACAACACAACATATGTTCAATCATTCTCGGAGGACGAGGTATCCTTCTCATCTGTGGCCAATCTCTTACACAAAGCATGTGAGAGGGTGAAGTCATCACTCTTTTGCTTCTTGTTATTGATACACTTCTGCTGCAGAGGATGCTTATTGTGCGACCAACGGTATTGAGACTCTTCTGATCTGCGCTTGTTGCCATTGCGCAGCTTATCGGTATCGGTCGACACGTTTGCCCTTAGCTTGGGGTTGAGGCGATGATTCAAGCTGAGCCACGATGGTTTATCGCCACCGCCCACGTCAAATGTAAGTTGGGAGATGTAGGGTGCTGCAGCCGCGCATGATTTTGCAGATCGATCCTTCTTTGGAGCATAAGGAACGGGCGTAATCAACGACTGCGTTGAGGTCGACTTTGTCTTGGGAGTCAAGATCATGGTAGCAATGGTAGCTGCAAGGAGGAGTTGAAGGCCTGTAGGAGAGGTAGAGGCAGCAGATGGAGAGTAGGTCATGATAGAAATAGTAATAGCTATCGACTTGATGATTGCAAGGAATGATGAATTGTGGGACTTGCTCTCTTTCGAACGCACTGTACATAGCTGTCTTGTGCAATGTAAAAAATGCACAGAGACGATCTTCGATGAGATATGTGTCCTATGCAGGATACTCGAAAGTCCTCCAGTACCGCTTTGTGTCCGTGAAGGATTGAAGCAAGACTTGTGTCGAGGTACTGTCTTATTGCTGCTCAGTATCGCACACATCACTTTTGTAGCCACACCACCGGCTCATAAATAACCGCAACGATGCAGCAACTCATCGCAAGGCCCAAGCAGCGCAGCCGACCGACAGAATTATTATTACGACAGTTTACTGTTTTAGAAGGATTGCTTCAAAATGAGCGAAGATAATATGAGCAACATATCAATTTGTGCTTCGTGCGGTATCGCAGAAGTTGTTGATGAAGTCGTCTTGAAGGACTGCGCTGACTGCGATCTCGTTAGATATTGCAGTATTGATTGTGAGCAAGGAGATAGATCACATCACAAAGACACATGCAAGAAGCGAGTGGCTGAATTACGTGATGAACTGTTATTCAAGCAGCCGAAAAGCAGCCATCTTGGGGACTGCCCAATCTGCATGATACCTCTGCCCCTTGATACAATGAAAACTAGAATGGAGGCGTGCTGCAGCAAAGTGATTTGTATCGGCTGTGATTATGCCAATTTCATGCGAGAGGCGGAGGAATCATTGGATCCGAAATGTACATTCTGTCGACAGCCAAGACCCGCAACAAATGATGAAGCTGAGAAATACAGGAAGAAAAGAATAGAGGCTAATGATCCAGTTGCAATTTATGAAGAAGGATTGGCACAACACAACAAAGGAGACTATATTAGGGCATTTGAGTATTACGCAAAGGCTGCTGAAGTTGGAAATGTGGGGGCACATTACGAATTGTCATGTATGTATCGTGATGATGGGCAAGGTGTTGAGAAGGATAGGCGGAAGGAAATACATCACCTGGAAGAGGCTGCTATTGGTGGTAATCCCAATGCTACATTCAATCTTGGATGCATTGAGGAAGAAAGTGGCATTATTGAGAGGGCTGTGAGACATTGGAACATCGCTGCAAAACAGGGACATGATAGTTCAATCAAACTTCTTTTGGAGATGTACAAGTGGGGATGTGTCAAAAAGGAGGTTCTTGCTGTTGCCCTCCGTGCACACCAGGCCGCTGTAGATGCAACCAAGAGTCCACACAGGAATGCAGCCGAAGCATTTTGGAGAATTCAGGACAACAGCAATGCTGGGCATTGTTGAAATCATATCAAGTTGTACAAGTAGATGTATAAGTTTAGCTCTACTCTCCAATCGCCCTATTGAATACTCGACTCAACACTCGCTCCTTCTAACAGATTCGATCATTCTAAAGAAACATGTCATAGTAGTGAAGCATCTTAACAGCGTAGATACGATATGGTGCTAGACTCGCTGACAGCCGTCCCAATTGGGCCTCATCAGGTCACCTATGAGATTGTTGTAGCGACGCCGATACGACCAACAAATACTTGAGCCGTGAAAAAGATGCTTCCATACTATCATGGCCAACTATCATGGGTCACTAGAAGCAGTGGATTGTCATTTTCACAGCGTAGATACGATATTGTGCTAGATAGTAGCGCTGACGGCCGTCTCAGATGGCCTCATCAGGTCACCTATGAGATTGTTGTAGCGACGCCGATGCGACCAACAAAAACTTGAGCCGTGAAAAAGATGCTTCCATACTATCATGGCCAACTATCATGGGTCACTAGAAGCTGTTGATTGCCATATTCACAGCGTGAGATACGATATGACCGTCAACAGAGGGCTTGCGGCGTCTCAGATGTCATCATCAGGTCACCTACGACGTTGTAGCGACGCCGATACGACCAAAAAGAGCCTGAGCCGTGATAAATATTCGTCTATACTATCATGGCCAACTATAATGGGTCGCTAGAAGCTGTTGACTGCCATATTCACAGCGTGAGATACGATATTGTGCTAGAGAGTAGAGCTTTCGGAATTCGAGGATGCCTCTTGCTCTCTCCCTACTTTCGCCTCGTGTACGTGACAGTGAGTGCTATGATTACATTAATATTGGTAGGTAATGCAAAATGCAAGGCGGGTCAAACACTTTGAATTGGCAAGAGAGCTAAGTAAGCATCGCATTTGCCCTTGCTATAACAAGACGTTTTGTCATTCTTGTCACTCTTTTTTATCATTTTGCCTGAGCATGAGTAGGATGTAAGGGTATCAGTATGAGCCAGCTGAGTAGCAAAAGAATCGATCATTCTAAATTACTCCAAGATATGGTGGCACGAGTTCATGAGAAAAACGCCAAGAAGAAGGCCAGCCGCAAACTCATGCAAGCTCGTAGTCAATTGAAATTGCAGCAAAAGGATACTTTCTGTATGGCTTGCGATTAGGAGTTTGATAGAGGTGGTGTGGTCGATGTGCATAGTAAATATGTGTCATAAATTATAGGTCTTTATATTATCAATTCATCACGTGTTGTGTATGTTATTAAATGAGTATGAATCATGAAGATGGAGTTTCATGCACACTCAATCTATTCGCTTCTCTCCTCCGATCAAATCCACAAAGGCATCAATCAACATGTCATAAGTGGGGTTATAGTACACTACACGCAATAAACTTATCATACATGAAACTATCACAGAACATTGTGTAGATGTAATAATATGTATTATGAACATTAAAATGTGATGGGTTATTTTCAATATACAACACAACATATGTTCAATCGTTCTTGGAGGACAAGATATCCTTCTCATCTGTGGTCAATCTCTTACACAAAGCATGTGAGAGGGTGAAGTCATCACTCTTTTGCTTCTTGTTATTGATACACTTCTGCTGCAGAGGATGCTTATTGTGCGACCAACGGTATTGAGACTCTTCTGATCTGCGCTTGTTGCCATTGCGCAGCTTATCGGTATCGGTCGACACGTTTGCCCAGAGCTTGGGGTTGAGGCGATGATTCAAGCGGAGCCACGTTGGTTTATCGCCACCGCTCAAATTGAATGTAAGTTGGGAGATGTAGGGTGCCATAGCCGCGCATGACTTTGCGGATCGATCCTTCTTTGGTGCATAAGGAACGGGCGTAATCAACGACTGTGTTGAGGTCGACTTTGTCTTGGGAGTCAAGATCATGGTAGCTGCGAGGAGGAGTTGAAGGCCTGTAGGAGAGGTAGAGGCAGCAGATGGAGAGTAGGTCATGATAGTAATCGTACTAGCTATCGACTTGATGATTGCAAGGAACGAGAATTGTGAGACTTGCTCTCTCTCGAACGCTGCTAGCTAGCTGTCTTGTGCAATGTAAAAAATGCACAGAGACGATCTTCGATGAGATTATGTGTCCTATGCAGGATACTCGAAAGTCCTCCAGTACCGGTTTGTGTCCGTGAAGGATTGAAGCAAGACTTGTGTCGAGGTACTGTCTCTTTTCTTGCTCAGTAAGCATCTGCACACATCACTTTTGTAGCCACACCACCGGCTCATAAATAACCGCAACGATGCAGCAACACATCGCAAGACCCAAGCGTCCCACCGCGGTGGCGTTGGCTTATCCTTCGGGCCGCTCCCCTCCGTCGCCTGTCCTCACAATGCATCAGGCTGTATCGTCGTCGACATCACCTGTATTCATCGCCACACCGACGGGGCGCTCATCTACCATGTTTGCAATTTCCAAGACGGAGTTTAGCACACCCATCTTTTCCCTGCCATCCAATATTGGTGTAGGTGAGAAGGCGGTCGATGCATTCAGCCCGGCGCTGCGTGGAGTGAGCCCTACGTCTGTCGCAACTTCCCTTGCTACGCCACGTATGGGAGGTATCTCACGTGGCCCTCGCCTCACTGGCGGTATCGTGGGTATTCGGCGCAGCTATGACCATGGCTCTCCCTCAAGTGAGAAGGTATTTGAGCCTGTTGACAGGGAGTCTCAACGCAGAGTTCCTATGCCTATGCCTATGCCTATGACTTGCTCTCCTTGCAGAAATATTAACCAGGACGATACCGCTGATGTTGATGTCACATCTCCCACTGCAGCTGCATCCACTCCACACATCACTGAATCTGCGCCCTTCTTGAAAGTACGCAAAGGTGGAGATAGATTGGGGGGATCCAGCAATGTATCCACCCATGGACGCAGGAGGGCATCCACATCCACCATGTCTCCTGCATCTGCATCTCACACTCCTCAAAATCTCAAAGATAATCCGGAGCGTCTTGCAAAGGTCAAGACGGAGATGTGCCGCTACTTTGAGCTGGGGGGTCTCAAGAACTGCCCATGGGGAGATAAATGTAAGTTTGAACTTGTGCACACGAGATATCACTGTGATGTTTGACCAACTTATCCTCACTCACATATCTACCATCCATACCTCTTGTGTATTACTCTACTGTGACACACTAATATCAGGTAACTATGCACATGGCAAACATGAGCTCAAGTTCAACCACACCACTTTAACACTCATGGAAAGGTCTGGGCAAATTGCCAACGCCAAGACGTATCTCTCCCGTCCATGCATGACGTGGATATCCACGGGAGCTTGTCCCTATGGCCGTAGATGTCCCGCAATTCACGACCCGTCCATCACCGGACCGCTAGAGAATCCTTCGTGGCTTCCCGCAGCATCTGCCAAGACTAATGCGCAAATCATTGTGGATAGATTTGCTGCTCATCGTGATAGCGCAGTCCATCAAGAGAACCCCTTGATTGCTCAAGGCATTTGGGAGAACTGTCGTCCCTCGGTTACTAGTCAGTGTGATGGTGGAGATGAGAGTGAAGTGAGCTGGCTGGACACCTACGCGCTTGTTTGCAACATCGGCGTCCCCACGTTTGGCTCATGGCCGCTCATCAATACAGGCAGCAATGAGAATGCCACCTCAAGCACTTCATCGTCAAACAAGCTGTCTGATTTGCAGAAGTTGTGCATCGTCAGACAAATGCGAGGCCAGGACAGCTCCTTCAGTTGTAGCAGTAGTGTTGCATGCGAAGGGTCGCAGCAGCTTCATCTATTACACCGTGACTACATCTATGCACCCACCCACTCGCTTCACTCTGAGCTGTGTATGATCCTACAAACTCGCTACTTCCTCCTCCTCGACGAAGAAAATGATGACAATCAAGGCTCCACAGCAGCAGCTGCGGACAAGCATGATATTGTGAAGGAGATCTCATTTGACGAGTACAAGTCACGTACAACGCCTTGGAACTCCGGCTATCGCTTCAACAAGAACAAAGTGGTGATGGCTACTGAGGTAGCATTCGCCCCCAAGGGTGATTGCAGTGCCAATGTGTCGATTTGGTTTGAAGCGAAGCCTATCAAACTCGAGCCATCTCAGATCAAGCGTTGCCGCCGCCTCAAGCAGAAGAACAAAGCTCAGATGAGGAATGGCCACAAAGCTCCCCATTCAAATGGGGCTCTACTCTGCCGTACTTCCACTGCCGACTTCCCCTCCCGAGCTCCTCCCGAAGTCGATCCATTTGTACCCATGCTTCCTGTCGAAGACAAAGATGAGAACGACAAGTTCATGCTTGCCATCCTCGACCATCGGATTGACTGCCTCATCAACGAAACGATATCCTACAATGGCCATGGCGATGCATTGAGGAAGATGCAGCTTGACAAACGCATGAGCACACTCCAAGCTGCATTTGCTGGGATGAATCGCTTTCATCAGAAGTGGGTCTGGCCGAAACGTGAAGGATCTGAGGTTGTGGATGAGTCCACACTAGCTCCTCCGTGCAACATCATGCCGTACATTCCGTCAAGGTCCAGCAGAGGATCTACTTGTTCATCAGTGTGGCATTCGTTTGTCGATACAGTGACTTTGGATGTAACCAGCTCAGAGCAAGCTCCTCCCAAGCTCATGAGCAGTGAGGCAGGCCATTTGAATGTATTCCAAGCCCTCGATAATGGCTTACCTGCATCGAGTGTAGGGAGTCGGCGTATCCCCCGCATCAAGCCATCATCGCATGAGAATGTGACCGACGATGACAAGGAGAATAATACGTGGAGAGAGATTGTCTTGGGTGCCGATGGGAAGTGGAAGAAGGCTTGTCGCCTCTACAATGAGAACAGGGTTGCATCTCCTTCGAACATTGATCCCCGTAACATGCCTTTGAGCACGATCCCTTTCGTCCAGCCTCAAACCCAGTCCCAGTTCTAGGGCTAAGAGTCGAGTGATATGTATTAGAAATACCTGTAGTTGGATCCAGCTTGTGTTCAGGTTCTTAAATTAGTGCAAGCACTCATCTATAAATGGTTTTGTAACAAAACATTTCTGTCATAATATGTCGAATTGATTGATAACTTCTTATGAAGCATTTTACGATGTGACAAATAGAAGTGCTTAGACTTGGAGCATAACACTGTATCTAATCTTGCTCTTGCCAACCAAGAAATGTTTCCACTCATCAATTGCCATCGCAAAAACACAACTCCTTTCGAGAAAAGCTTGTAACATACGCCATATAAGTTGTTTGTCTTTGATTTGGTCAATCATCCAACTTGGCTGCGTCTGCTGCCTCCCTCTGCGGACTCTTCGCTGCATCCAAAGCGGCTTGGTGTCCACGAAGAGCCGCGGCAAAGTCATCTTTCTTTACATATCCTCTCATGTAGCCAAACTTCAGTCTTTCTAGAGAAGGATCATGTCCAATACAGGCTGAGATGAGCCAGTGCTTTGTTGCTCTCTTGAATCTGCCATTAAACATGTCAAGAACAGCAAGATTGTATCTAGATATGGGATGGCCACGAATGGCTGCCTGTTCCCAATGGTAAACTGCCTTCTTCGTGTCCTTCTCGACACCTTTCCCCTTTCTATACATACTTCCCAACTGATCATGCGCGTCCGCATCATCAACAGCATCGGCTGCTCTTGTCAGGTATGCAAATGCGCTGACGTAGTCCCCTTGCTCGTAGCACTGTATACCTTTTCCTCGGATTGCAGCAGGATCATTCACCTTCACCCGTTTCATTACATTCATGTTGGCTGCTGCTTCCGATCTTGGGAATGGCCGTCGGCAGAATGGACATGTGTGTTCCAGGGATTCTTTCAGCTCTCTTATATCATTGGCGTAAGCGCAGCCATTGCAGACTTTTTTGTAGCAGCATGACATGATGCTAGATTTACCGCAACCAAGCGGCAGTGGCAATAAACAGATGGGGCAATCTCCTAGATGGCTGCCTTCGGGTTGTTTGAACAACATCTCTTCATGTAACTCAGCTGCCCGTTTCTCGCAGGCTTGTTTGTGCTGCGGTTTATGCTCCCTTTGACATTCAATGCTGCAATATTGAACTAGATCACATGCGGGACATTTGGATAACTGGACCTCATCAACTTTCGCGATGCCACAGGAAGCACAACACAAGCCTCCCTCGAATGTGTTGTCTGGAGTGTCTGGAGTGTCTGAAGTGTCTGAAGTATCTGTTTTGAAGAAACGGCGTGCTTCTGCCATTTTGCCATGAAATGAAGATGATAGAGATGAAGAGAGATTGATAGAGAAAGAGTGAAAGCGTAAGATGCCAAGTGAGTATTGGCACTCTTTAGCTTAGGAGATCTGCTCGTTGCGTTGCGATGAGTTAAGTATTACTAATACATTAGTGAAGAGCAAAAGGCCTGCAAAAGTCTGGTGGACAAAGCCGTACACGAAAGATTGGGCCGGCCGGCAGAAGGAACACGTGAACATGACGACACTCTTGAGAAAAATAGTAGGAGTATGACGCCACGTGGTGATGTGGCCCAATACTGCATAGTATGCACTACCAAATCGAATCGTATCTTCCCGAGATGAACTCATCAGACTGGTATTCAATTATCTCGACTTCGAGGAGAACCACCCACTTTTCCGAGCCTTCGCTACATACTTTTTCTCGAGGAGGAGAGGATGCTGCCATGCCTCATCCATTTGGTTTGAGGGTCGTTGAGGCGGCTGTTTTTTTGTTTTCTTATGGGTGAATTGCAAAAGTGTCAGTCAAGAACAAGAAGAGCGGAGTCAATATCGCTGATCTGATACTGCACCCGGAGCTGTGAGCTGAAGCATGGACAAGAAAGTTTTGTTTTCCTCGCGGTACCGCTGTTTTCTGGGGTGTTGTTTTACGAGAGGCATGGTCAAAAGGATAGAGAACCAAACATGCTCTCTCAGATTAATGAAGCTCACAGCTGAGAGAGTTTCATTATGACTTGCTTGCGCTTGCGATATACTGATACTGAACCTGGCCCTGGCCCTGGCCCTGGCCCGTGCCCGTGCCCGTGCCTGTGGTGTTCCAATTCAACAGAATACCCTCGACTTTGTGGATGTGGCTATTATACGCGAGAAGGCGGATGAAGATAGTATGCATGATAGTTTGATTCCTATCTGGGTTGCGATATACCCATACTACGACGAAGCCCAATTGCAATTGCGAAGGCAAAGGTTTTTGTTTTTTTGGAATGACAAGGGATTTGAATTTGAAAGTGTCATCTCCCACAAGAGTGAGCTCTTGCTTTGATGGCTTGGCCAAAGAAGGAGTCCAGAGGCAGCTAGCTGTACACTACCGGCAATAAAACTAATGTGCTGTGCTTTGATGCCTCTGCGCAGCGGCTTGGAGAAATATCGAGGATAAAAATGAGAAGGTGAAGGCAAATCCGTCACACATAGACAAAGCAAAGATTGGCATTTGCTGCATGTTCAATATTGCAGCCTGGCAGGCAGAAATCCGTGAACGTGATTATGTGAGGACTCTATTATTAATGTATCTGTTACGTGGCTACGAGTACTTGTGATAGTGTGTGACGTGCATGTGCTTGGAGACTTGGAGCTGGAGCAGATGAATATGAATATGATTTTGGTCATCATCGCCGTTTTACAATGTCAAGAGGCACATGTGAACGTGACCAAAGTTGAGGTATCCAATATATGCACATGATTCCCTAGACTTGGACAAGGGAAGGAGATACTTACAATAATATCCAAAACAAACACAACGTCGGATGTGCCCTGATGAGGTATGGGTATATCAAGAGAGTTGTCAAGCAATGCCAATAAGATTGGAGAGATATCATATGCTAACTGTCATTACAACTAGTGATAGTGATGTCAAGCATGGGATAACTGTCCATCTACTGATCTATTGAGTGTATCGCTCACAACAAATGATATCTATTACATATTAAAAAAATCACTTCAGTGAAGTAAAAATTATCATGTTCACTCTACATCACATCCAACGGAAACAAACTTTCTCAGCAAGCAACATGCATTGCATTCATGTCTATGAAATTGTTATTGCAGCATTAAAAAAAGCCTCCTCCCCTCTCCTTCAACAATGGTCTCTTCGATGGTGGAATCACACTCATTGGCAACTCTGCTGGGATTGGTCTTCCCTTTTGCATGACCGCGCTGTACAATACAACGTAGGATAAAATGTTAATACACAACATGTTGAAAAAATATACATCAATACGAAGGCACTTGTACTCACTCGCAAAGGAACATGGCAACAACATACTCATGATGATCAAAATAACCATCGCGATCAATATCACTCAAAGCCCAAATCTGACGCAACTGCTCCTTCTGCAACCCAGTCTTCACCAACACTTCCTTGGCAGTCTGAGGAGAAAGGAAACCACCCTGAGGACCAAGCGCCTCAAATGATTCCTTCAGACGTTCCGCACTCTCCTCCAATGCCCAGTATTCATCAGCATCCTCCGCGGCACCAAACGGATTCGACGCCATGGCATTATCCGTCTTACCAAACTTATTCGCCCCAGTTGGAACAGGAACATAGGTGTTATCTCGTGTACTCGCACCAAACTTGGCCTTCAATGTTTCCGGAGAATCCTTCTCACTGGGCAACTCTTCCATCAACTTTGGCAAATGACTTGATAGACAATCCTCCAACAATTGAATCTGATCCAATTTCAATGAATGAAATTCACTAAACTTGGTATCTTTCAACTTCTCGCTAAATTTGTTAATATCGGGAAAATCACCTGGTGCCAAATTGTGCTTCTTCATGATTTGACGGAATACATTGGGCATGTCGCTAATAAGCTTTTGTTGCTTCTTATCCTTCCCCATGACCGCGGGCATTTGTGATTTCAAATGACCTATTATATAGGCCAAGGTCTTGACCTTACGGATGCGTTTGACCAGTTCATTGATTTTACGCACGGCCGATTGACGAGGGAGGATGGCAAGATCTCTCATTAGATCACTTTCCTCGGATTCGAAAAGTTCGGCATTGTCCAAATTTTGGAGTGGTTCATGCCAAAAGCTTCCAACGTAGACACGTAGGACCTCGGGGGAATTAATTGTCTTTCCCAATGACCAGAGGAGAGATCCATACACACGCATGAGTTGCTGTCGGTTGATTTGATCGGCCTTATTGAGGATACAGCGGACTTTATCCTCATGTCCCTTGAGCACATCAATGGTAGCCTTGAGTTCATCCGAAATATCCAACTTGTGTGCATCAAACAACAACAAGATAAGATCCGCCCGATCGGCAAACCAAGACACCACCTTGGTAAAATCATAGCCACGGTTGACACGTTGTTTCTCCCCAGATAAAATTCCAGGAGTGTCCACGAGGGTAATACTCCTCAATACCGAACTGGGCAATTGACTCCCCTCAAACCTACTCAAAAAACTCACACCGAAGCGTTCCAACCCCCGAAAGGGCAGGTCGGGATGGACACTGAGTGCATTCCCAGGGATAGTCCGCTCTTCCGGCCCATTAATAAGACACGTGAACCGATCCGTCGTCGGCTCCGGTCCAATCCGTGCCCCCGGAAAATCCCGTCCGAGCATGTACCGGATGAAACTAGTCTTACCCACCGAATATTGACCCACGAGCATAACTTGAGGTTTGGCATCGAATTCCACGTCGGTTAGAAAGGGAGATTCGTAGAAGAAATCGTAGCGGTAGCGTTTTTCGGCGGGGAGGATGTTGTCTTTGTAAATTGCCTTGAGTTGGGCGGACACTTTGTTGGTTTTGTTGATGACCTCGTCGGCTGAGCCGGAGCGGGGGGAGGCGGCCCAGTTTGACATTGTGGTTGCTTTTACTGCTGGGGGTGGTGTTTTGCTTTGTAGTGGCGAGGCAGAGGAAACGAAACAACCTACCACGACTTCATAATTTTTTCATCATTGTTATTGCCGCTTCCAGCCACGGACGCCGCCGCGCCCGGAGGCTTACTTTATTTACTCTCTTAGCTTGGCCCGGAGCGCAAGCCGGAGCGCGGAGTGAGAAACTTTGTTGGGAATGGTGGGCGAATCTTGGATCTTTCATCGCCCACGATACGCTTGACAAATGATGCAAAGGATGTCAATGTGCACTTGTAGAGAGTGTGATGTTGGAATGTGATTAGTTGGATTGGAGTAAGCTACGGCATTGCCACTACTATCATGAAGTATAGTAGTTTATATTCAGATTGCAGCATTTTGTGGAAAAGAATGATGCAAGCATATCGATGTGATTGCTTTGAGTGCCTGCTAGTTGCTTTAGAATGCCTAGATATTAATGGCCGGCTTCTAGGTCTTGACTCAAGCTTTCCCAATGCACGGAATCAAGATCTGCAGAAGACGGCATTATAGTCGGCACACTTATAACCTTTCACTCGACACTTTCGTATGCGCAGCAATTCAATTTCTCTCTCCAATCTCAAGCCAACCTCTGGTGCTGTGGACCAGCCTAATTTTGCCCAGCTGCCCCTGCTGCCTCTATCTTTTGCTCAGCTGCTTCTGCTTCGTCCCTTTGAGGACTCTTTGTAGCATCAACGGCAGTCTGGTGTGCACGAAGAGCTTCGGCAAAGACATCCTTACTGATTGATCCCTTTCTGAAACAGACCTTCAGCGCTTCCACTGCACGGTCATTTCCAAGTTTGGCGGCAATGATCCAGTGCATTATTGCTCTCTCGAGCCTACCATCATCCTTCTCTATAACACCGAGATTGAATCTAGCATCGAGGTGTCCACCAATAGCAGCATGTTCCAAATGATAAACTGCCTTATTCGTGTCCTTCTCGACACCTTGCCCCTCATAATACAATAACGATAGTTGATAATGCGCGTCCGCAGAATTGACCAACTCGGCTGCCTTCGTCCAATATTCAAATGCACCCCGATAGTCCCCTTCATCGGAACGTATGAATCCCATCATGCATATTGCCGCTGGATCATTCGCCTTAACTCTTTTCATGCGATTTCTATTGACATCTTCATCAGTGTCTGGACAAGGATGTCGACAGAACGGACATGTCTGTTCAAGCTTTCCTTCTTGCTGCCGTATCTGATTGGCATAATCGCAACCTAAGCAGATTACTTTGCTGCAACATGACATCACGCGAGATTTTTCTGGGTCAATCGGCTGAGGCAATAAACAGATCGGGCAATCACCAACGTGGTTGCTTTCAGGCTGCTTGAACAAAAGCTCATCACGTAATTCAGCGGCTCGCTTTTTGCAAGCTCGTTTGTGATGCGGTCGATGCTTCTTCTGACACGTAACACTGCAATATCGAACAGATTTGCAAGCGGTGCATGTCTTCAATTTTTTGTTGTCATCATCTTCTGTGATGCCGCAGGAGGCGCAACACATCATGTGTTCGCTCTCGCTCTCGCTCTCTAGATACTACAATTTTTGCATCGCTCATCGTCAAATATAAGCTTTTTGCTGCTTGCTGAAATTTGCGTGAAAAGGTGTGTACGCGTGGGCAAATCTTTCTACATCACCCACGGCGCTCTTGGACTTGGCACCATCATTGAACAAGAAATGAAAATGACGAAAAAATAGAAGCATTACATCTTCTATTCTAGTGTGAAGTGTTGATTGGAGCAAGCAAGCATTGAAAACTGAATCAGCACATGTACAAATTTGCAAGAACTAATAGTATGTAGCAATTCAATTTCTCTCTCCAATCTCAGCCAACCCCTGCTGCAGAGGACCTGACTAATTCTGCCGAGCTGCCCTTGCTGCTCTCATCTTTTGCATAGCTGCTTCTGCTACCTCCCTTTGAGGACTCTTTGTAGCGTCCACCGCAGCCTGGTGTGCACGAAGAGCTTCGACAAAGACATCCTTACTGATTGATCGCGCTTTAAAACGATTCTTCAGTGCTTCCACTGCATGGTCCTCTCCAAGTTTGGCGGCAATGATCCAGTGCTTTATTGCTCTCTCGAGCCTACCATTATGCTGCTCATTAACACCAAGATTGTGTCTAGCATTGGCGTGGCCGCCAATGGCAGCCTGTTCCAAATGATAAACTTTCTTTTTTGTGTCCTTCTCGACACCTTTCCCCTCATCATACAATCTCGCTAGTTGATAATGCGCGTCCGCAGCATCACCCAACTCAGCTGCCTTCGTCCAATATTCAAATGCACCCTGATAGTCACCTTCATTGCAACGTATGAACCCCATCATGCATATTGCCGCTGGATCATTCGCCTCTATTCTTTTCATGATATTTCTATTGATATATCTGTAGCGGTGTTTGGTAAAGGATGTCGACAGAACGGACATTTCTCTTCAAGCTTTTCTTCTCGATGTCGCAAATGATTGGCATAATTGCAACCTTTGCAGATTAGTTTGCTGCAACATGTCATCATGCTAGATTTTGTTGGATCAATCGGCTCAGGCAATAAACAGATGGGGCAGTCGCCATAGTTGCTGCTTTCAGGCTGCTTGAACAAAAGTTCATCACGTAATTCAGCAGCTTTTTGCTTGCAATCTTTTTTGTGCTGCGGTCGATGCTTCTTCTGACACGTAACACTGCAATATCGAACAGATTTGCAAGCGGTGCATGTCTTCAATTTTTTGTTGTTATTATCTTCTGCGATGCCGCAGGAGGCGCAACACATCATCTTGTCGCTCTCGCTCACTACAATTTTTGTACTCATCCTCAAATATAGGCCTTGATAGCTCCGCTGGTGACAAGGTTATACCAATGCCAAATGCCAACTATCCCAAGTGCAACATGCACCATGTTCATGATGTGATGTTGCGTCATTTTTTGTTTGATTTTGCTGCAGACAGTGTGTACGGTGGGCGCATCTTTCTACACCCACGGTACGCTCGTGACACGTCAAAATCAAAATTCAAAACTCAAAGAAAATGAAGATGACGCAAAAAAGCAGCACTAATAGTGAAGCGGATAGAGGGCAAGAAGCCATTAAATGAACACCATGAAGTCTAGAGCAGTTTATATTTGGATAGCTGGCTTGTTTGTGTGCGGTAGTACATCTCGAGTTATCGCAGCATTCGGATTTTCTCCTCGGCAAGCCGGTAGCCGACGACAACATCATGATGTGCGCAAATTATCATCATCAGCGGTAAATAGCAACATATCCGGCAGTAATAACATATCCATCAATGCACCCAGCGGCATATCATGGGAGGTGTTCGTCTCCCAAGCAAACAAAAGTAACAAAGACAAGGGTGTACTATCCGCATCTTCCGTCATGGAAAGCTTTGCCTCCTTCTCCCCATCTCCGGGTGCCATCACAGTAAATGCCGCCTTCTTTACCACGCAACCCAACAAGGCTATAGGCAAAGGAAAGGGACATTTGGTACGATGTATTCAAAAGAAGGAAGATCTAACCTTATCAGCTATTGAAATCAACAATGTCGATTCGGTAGAAAAGGTATACAGAATAGTCACCGAGCACATGAGATTAACTACCGTCAATCCCAAGGCATGTGACTGTATGAAGTACTACTTTCAAGGAAATGAGAGTCTCGAAGAGGGAGACCCATCCAAAGCAATTGCAATGTATAATGAGGCATTATCCTTGGCGGATCGACGTACACGACAAACATCACAATTACCAAAGGGATCAATACTTATGAAACGTGCTCGTGCGTATTTGCAACGGGCGGCAAATCATCGTAAAATACTGAGGTCACTTGTCAAAGATTTGACAGATACGGTCCCATCGGCATCGACGATGAAGATACTGTATCAAACTGCGTCATCTAATCCTGAACTATCCGCATCGATATTCCAACGATTAGCCGGTGATTCCAAAGTTAACCAAGGGAAATTTCGTCAGATACGCTACCGACATGACATGCACGAATTCGCCTTGTTACACGCCACACAAGACTCTCTCCAGGCAACCAAGTTGCTGCCCCAAAGTGCCAATGCGTGGTACATCGCTGGAGAATGTTTGGCGGAGCTGCGCAAGTTGAATGAAAGCAATCAGTACTATGTTCGGGCCTTGGCGTTAGATCCGAGTATGAAGGATGTGCTGACGGGTCTAATGGAGAAGAATAAGTTGAGTCAGGAGTTTATGGATGTGGCTCGGGCGAGTGGGTTTTCGGGTGATACGCTGAGATTGGCTGTGGATGTGGCTGCGTCGTAGTAAGTGGGGAAGGTTAGATACAAGTCTTATGAAGTCTTTCGTGTCAACGTGTGATAATCAACTAAGACTGTGTCCTATGAGACAGCTACAGCAACTTTCACTAATCATGAAACACCACTGCGGATGAGGCCTCATTCTTATACGTACAGTCTACTATGTATTGCGGAAAACAAAGACAAAAGATATGTGCTCGTCTAATTATTACCAATATTCAATATTCGAATACATACATTCCGGCAGCAAAGGGACACATCCATATCAGAGAGCAGGCTTGCGCATCATAGGATAGATCTAGTCATCAAACTTTCTTGTTCACAGACTGTAGCTCTTCAACCTTCAGGCAGCAACCCTGCTACTCACTTTTGTGCAGGACCATACGGGCACATCCGGCCTCCATGCTCTTTCTTGTCCTTCTCTGATGGCGGAAACCTCCAACCATTTCCATAGTTCGTTCGAAGCAGTTGATCAGGGTTTGGTGGGAAATTCATGGTAAATTGGCCATTGTATACGAGTTTTCTTTGGGTGGGAAACACATCCTTGTAGTAATGAAGGCATTTGTGTCCACCTGCTCCTAGCTCTAACATCTTGCCGTTCTCTACGCTCCGGCCTAAATAGAGGTCCATGTAAGGGAATCCTAAGTCCCAGTTCCTATCCCATTCGTCGATCGCTTTTCGATAACGATCTTCTGAATAAGCCCATTTCATCAATCCTCCACCTGCAAAATCAGGAGTTACACACATTCTATTCATTCCAGAGAAATGATGTGACAGTCCTGTTTTCTTACTATCCCACAACATAACCAACGCATTCATTGCCTCAGCAGAATGTATAATTAGATCACCATCTATCGACCAGGGAATAAACCGATCCGCTCGACGCAAGCCAAGTAGCGAGCCAAAGGCAGCAAAATAATCCAAGCCGAGGCTGCACATTTCTTCATCAAAGATGCGATGCATATCTCGAAGTACGTGCGTGCAACATGGTGGCTTTGGTCCATCGTAATTTGTTGGATCTCCATTATCACACTCATTGACATCATTTGTACAATCAAAGAAGAGACAGTTCGAACCTTCTAATGTTTTTGGCACTGCATCGAAATATTTCCTTCCAACTCGTCCATTTTTGAATGCGGCTAAGTTTCGGAGTGGGCATTTAGGTAGTTGTTCCAAAGGTGGCTTGAGAACTGTTGTGCGAGGGTCGTATACTAAGCCAAGTCGACTGCGATGGTGGCGGAGGAAGGAGGAAGCATCATCATTATTTTTGAAGAAAACGACTAGTATGCCTACGGAAACGCCCGCTGCGGTTGCGATGAGAGAGAAGATCTTCATTGTTGTTGCTCGCCCTGGCGTTGATACTCACATAGCAAAAGAAAGCAAAGTTAGTGGAAGTGAAGACCTCCTACCTTGCCATGTTCATGTTCATCATCTTCTCATGATGTGGTTATTGGGGTTGGGCTGGGGTGTAGGTAGGTCCGTCACGCAACCTACGATCGGAATTAGTGTAATTAGTTCACGAGAGCCGCTCCGAGCGCCGGGTCACCGGGTAGGGAGTCCTCGTGTGTTGTGGTGGTCTTTGGGGTCATTTCTGAGACAGGACCGAATTCGGGTCAAGCATGAGACTTCAAGTACCCATATTGGTGCGTATATTTCATCAATTGGGTATATTTGGGTAGTTTATTAGCCACTAGATCTTGTGTGGTCAAAAGACTGCCCACCCAATTCTGAAATCTGGGGCTGGTCTGAGGCGCGTTCGCGGAATTTTTTGCTCTCTGCAGCAACGCAAGCTCTCTTTGTCGCAGGTCGCAGTCATTCAATTGAGCACATAATTTTTTCAAAGAATACGTTGTATTTCATTCCTCTTTCCTCCCTCGCTCGCTCGCTACAATCATGTCCGATCCTACCGTAAAGAAAGTAGTCACCAACGAAGCTAACTACTGGGACACCTTCTATGCTCACAAGTTCACCGTCAGTGTACCATCACAGTTCTGCTGCTTAACTGCCATCGAAGCACCAAAGACACGCCCATTTGTCGAATTTGGCTGTGGAAATGGCCGTGACTCCATGTACATGGCAACTCAAGGCTTCCGCGTCTATTCAGGAGATTTGAGTGGCGCCGCTGTTGCAAACTTGAAGAAGAACTCTCCATCTAATGCCACATTCTCCGTTTGTGACGTTAGCAAGCCAGAACACGTGCAATCTTTGGTGGATGAAGCTCGCGCCGGGGCCAATGCAGATGATAACTTCAACATCACAATGTACAACCGCTTCTTCATGCATGCGTTGGATGAACAACAGGAATATGTGTACCTCGAGGCGCTTGCTAGTGCGACAAAGAGTGGAGACACGCTCTACATGGAATACCGCTGTTCTCTTGATGAAGCTCTTGAAAAAGAGCATGGAAAGGGTCATTATCGCAGGTATGTTGAGACCGCCAAGCTCATCGACTTGCTCGAGACATTAGGTTTCAGCATTAAGTATGAGATTACTGGACAAGGAATGGCTAAGTACAAGGCGGAGGATCCTTTTGTCAGCCGCATCATTTGTGAGCGTAACTAGTTGGCCTTGTATAAATTGTTTCCTGTTGTTGCAAATATGCTATGGATGAAAGTTCAATATTTTTTAAGTATAGTAGACATTCATTTATGATTATGAGGTGAGCTACCTACACAACTAAATTATTGTTTGAAGTCATGCTAACAAAGAAACATACCATATGTCAAAAGAGAATAAATACTCCAAATTCGTGGAAGTGACCTACAGCTGCGACTGATGCCAGCACCGATGTGTAGATCTTCAATACGCGTCTATTATGTCGAGGTTATTACTAACACTCTACGACCTCAATTGCTTCTTTCATTTTCAATTTCATCTACACCTTGCACCTTACACCTTACACCTTTTACACCAACACATATCAATCAGTATCAGTGTATGCAAATGAAAAATAATCAAAGAGAAGAAGTTAAACTCCTCAGAATAAGGAGTAACATCTCTCTCACTCATCATCCTCCACTTCCTCTTTAAATTCCCCCACCATACTCCCAGAATTTACTTGAATACCTCTCTTCTCCATATCCTTCGTCATAGCCTTCAAAAAGCACGATCTATACGTATCAAATAACTCCTCGCAATCTTCCTCCTTGCTAGATAATGCCGCTGTGTAGCACGCATCATAGACTCGTTTCTTTTTTCGACAGAGTCGTTCGGCTCGAGCGTATCCTGATTCATTTTTTGGGGCTGTTCTTTTTATTTTGGATGTGTTGGTGTTAGCATTGCTAGCATTGCTTGATTGAGACGTTGTTGTTGTATCTATGGTATTGCTATTGTTGTTTGTAATGGATGATGATGATTTGCTGACCTCATCAGATGGTGCAGCCGATGATGGTGTGCTTTGATTGGAGCCCATGGCATTGATGTTGTAGATGTGCGCTGTTTTTTATCGGTCAAAACAAATGTAACATATAAGTGATCGGCGACTCCTCTTTACTCCAGCCTCTTTGATGTTTCTGTCCACCAAGCTGATATCTACCAGACTAGAGCGTATTGTAAAAGCTGATAGGTAGTTGGCTACTGGCTACAGAAAGTGAATGAGTTGGCAAAGCGAGGTTGATTGTGTGATGTTGATGGTGGCTGAGTGCTGAGTGCAAAAGTAAAAAAAGCAAAAGCCAGCCCGTTCGCGGTATCGAACCACGGACCTTTTCATTACGAATGAAATGCTCTACCACTGAGCTAAACGGGCAACGAGGCAAGCTACTGAAACGGTCGAAAATACGGTACTTGAAGCGTTGCAAAAGAGAGACCGACAAATGAAAACGCAAAAAGCAACAGTTGAAACAATAAAGTCGACACCACAAATAATAGTAGTAATAAACTACAGCAACAAACAATATACAATGGCACAATCACTCTGGGACGCCGCAGCCGACCTAATCAAGGTGACCGAAACTCATCCATTCCTCGTCGCCATGGTCGACGGATCACTCAGCGAGGAATCCTTCCGATACTACGCTATTCAAGATGCTCTCTTCCTTACCGACTTTGCCTCCTGTTTGGAACTATTGGCTGCCAAAATGAAGATTGAAATGAGCGACGATGACTCAACAAAAGAAGCAAGCATTCAACGCATTAAGGATCTAGCTGTAGGCATCGAAGAGGCAGAAAAGGAACTCCATCGATCTTTTTTTGCCCATTGGGATATTGACGCATGTAACGCTACATCTATGCCTAATACTTTATTGTATACATCGTACATGATGAGAGTTGTTTCGACACGTCCTTATGCGGAAGGTTTGGCGGTGTTGCTCCCGTGTTTTTGGGTGTATATGCATATAGGCAATTGTATGTTGAAATTACGTGAAGAATTGGATGGGAAAAGTACAGAACGACGACCTGCACAATTTGATGCTTGGATTGACATGTATAGTGGAGAGGAATTTGAGACAGAAGTGAAAGATTATATTGCAATTGTGGATAAGGCTGCGGAGGGAACGAGTGAGGAGACATTGAGTAAGATGAAGGAGCATTTCATTATGTGTTGTAAATTGGAATACATGTTTTGGACGCAGGCTCAGACGTTGATGTCTTGGCCAGACTTTCAGGGCTAATGTAGAGGAGATATTTATCGTTTGTAGTGATTAATCATGGATATTTTATGCTAACTCTTTGTAGTTGTATCAGCGCTAGAGACTCGTAAGTGACCACAATTTGGAATTTGGGCAGACCGCCAGCACCACACATTGAACCATCATATCGTATGTGAAGTTGTGAATATGTATAGCAATGAACAGCTTTTATCTCTGTATTTATTGTGTATGTATTTGTAGGCAGGACGAGTCTCTTTGCTTACCACTTCTATCTCTGCGGCTGCTCTATCTACAATAGCTGCAGTCTATAGCTGCTACATATTCTTGGTGCCTTTTGATTGACTCCCAACTAAAAATCGCTGTGTTCATGCAATCTTCATTCACGCTTGCTTATCACGCTTCTACAACCATGCAAAAATGCAACCATGAGGAATGAGGAATGGTTCAAACACGCACATCATGTACAACACCTGCTTGGATAATAGAGAAACTTGCTGCTCTTTTGGAACTGCTTGGGATCGACTTGATGGCGGTGCTGATCAACAAAAGAGAGAACAGAGAACCGATTCAAGTGAAGAGTGATTTTCCAAATCAACATAATCGTAGAAGCGGAAGACGCCAACTCGCAGAGCAGAGGAGAAGGAGACATATGTGCAGCAGATAACAGCAGCAGAGTCGCAAAGGGTCATTGATCTGATTAATGTCACATTGGCTAGCAGCCAGCACAATTGCAAAGTAACCTTGTTGGTTGAGCATCAAAATCACTGTATATCATCCACCAAAATCATGTTCCGCAAACGTCGACGCAGCAAAGAAACCGAACTAGAAGACCTCTCCCAACATTTAATACCAATATACAACAGAGCACCCTGTGCATTCCTCATCCACCATCTCTTCTCATCGGATGAGTGCGCACATCTCATCCGACTTGCAGAAGAGGCAGGGTTCGATAATGCAACAGTGGAGGGACCGGGAGGGAAGCAAATCACGTGCCGAGATATCCGATGTTGTGGTCGATGTATGATTGATGATGTAGAGTTGGCTGATTCGATATTTGAGAGGGTATTGAATGCTATACATGGAACCCAGCCGTTTGAAGAGAAGGTTATGCATGCTCCGTGGGTATCATCATCATCGGAAGCATCAGCACAAGACGTCAAGGATGATGAGGGTAGAATCACCGCTGTCGGTTTAAATGAACGACTGAGATTTATAAAATACACCAAAGGACACTTCTTCGCACCCCACCAAGACATTGCATTCACACGAGGTCCAGAATTTGGAGAGAGAGCTGGGGAAACATCCCATATTACAGTTCAGATCTATTTAAATGACAAGTTCAAAGGAGGCACAACTCGCTTTGTATGTGGGAAAAGGTTTTTCGATGTACAGCCGAGAAAAGGATCGGTTTTAGTCTTTGATCACAATTTACTACATGAGGGTAGTTTGGTTACCAAAGGTCAAAAGTACTCGGTGAGGACGGATATCATGTTTAAACGAGTCTGCAATCAGATTATACCACCCAAACAAGAGATGGCAAGAGAAGCTGCGAAAGGAAATAACGATGGATATGATGAATCCCTCAATGTATTGCGAACACCTAATAACAATGAAGATGAAACACGAACTCGGGAAGTAACACCCGAGACTAGCGATGAGTATGACGAATCCCTTGCTGCAATGCAAAGAACAAGTATTGAGGATGTTCAATCTACATCATTATAGAGAAGCTATCGTGATCTCCACTCTTTGACAGCGAGAGAGATAGAGAGAGACTCGCGTATTTTTAGAATCACCTAGATGCCGTCAATAAGGACGAACATGCTAAATTACTTGAACAAATCGTCAAAATTGTCAAAAGTTTACAGTTCTCAGATCCCGTGTAATCATCTTTTTTGTTTGTGGGGAATCAGAACGTATCACTCTAGGCCTCATTCGAATCGATTTTTAAATCTAGAGCAATTGTTGCTATCACGTGGCTAATAGTGTAATAGTCAAAATAATAACGCCCATATCTCCGAAAGTATGATAGTCAGCACAGCAGACGAACACGTGCCTTACTCGCAAGAGGACGTAGAATAAGATTCCGGTGCGATTCATTCAAAGATGCCTTGAATCAAGCGAAAAAAGATGATCAGGGGTCTGAGAACTGTAAAGTTACTGCACAATCCCTAGCTCTAAAATGCGTAGAGAAACTACAAAGATAATCTTCACATGCATCGGCCGTAAAAAAAACATCGATAGCCATGTTCGCAAGTAGAACGTACAGAGGAAGTAGTATAATGATTGGAACAGCTTTATCTGAAAAAGATCAAAAGAAGATTTTGAACAAACTCGATGGCACAGACGATCCCTGGACTTGTGCCCACGGCAGACCATCAATGCGCCATGTTTCATGCCTTTCCAGACAGTAGAAAGGCGATGAATTGGCATTACATTACACTGCAGGTGGCTCCTCTGAAGATTGCTAATGATATGGTGCTGAATTCGGTTACAACACTAATACTGGAATGAAACTCCTAGCCTATTCCATTACGGAAAGACTTTAGTTCAAGGCAATTTGATGATGTGCCGCTGAAGCGAGAGAAGCGAATCAGAGCGAAAGGGCGCTTGGGGTGCAGTGTGCTTCATTTGTCGTGATGCAGTGTGTTTTTCGTATCTCACGCTGTGAATATGACAATCAACAGCTTCTAGTGACCCATTACAGTTTGCCATGATAGTATAGAAGCATCTTTTACATGGATCAAGCATTTGTTCAATGTATCGGCGTCGCTACAACATCGTAGGTGATTGATGAGGCCATCTTAGACGCCACAAGTTCCTCTGTTGACGGCCATATCGTATCTCACGCTGTGAATATGACAATCAACAGCTTCTAGTGACCCATTACAGTTTGCCATGATAGTATAGAAGCATCTTTTACATGGCTCAAGCATTTGTTTGACGTATCGGCGTCGCTACAACGTCGTAAGTGATCTGATGAGGCCATCTTAGACACCACAAGTTCCTCTGTTGACGGCCATATCGTATCTCACGCTGTGAATATGACAATCAACAGCTTCTAGTGACCCATTACAGTTGGCCATGATAGTATAGAAGCATCTTTTACACGGCTCAAGCATTTGTTTGACGTATCGGCGTCGCTACAACATCGTAGGTGATCTGATGAGGCCATCTTAGACGCCACAAGTTCCTCTGTTGACGGCCATATCGTATCTCACGCTGTGAATATGACAATCAACAGCTTCTAGTGACCCATTACAGTTGGCCATGATAGAATAGAAGCATCTTTTACATGGCACAAGCATTTGTTCGACGTATCGGCGTCGCTACAACGTCAGGTGACCTAATGAGGTCAAGAGACGCCGCAAGTTCCTCTGTTGAAGGGCTTATCGTATCTCACGCTGTGAATATGACAATCAAGAGCTTCTAGTGACCCATTATAGTTGGCCATGATAGTATAGAAGCATCTTTTACATGGATCAAGCATTTGTTCAATGTATCGGCGTCGCTACAACGTCGTAGGTGACCTGATGAGGTCAAGAGACGCCGCAAGTTCCTCTGTTGACGGCCATATCGTATCTCACGCTGTGAATATGACAATCAAGAGCTTCTAGCGACCCATTATAGTTGGCCATGATAGTATAGAAGCATCTTTTACACGGCACAAGCATTCGTTGAACTTGTCGGCGTCGCTACAACGTCGTAGGTGACCTGATGAGGTCAAGAGACGCCGCAAGTTCCTCTGTTGAAGGGCTTATCGTATCTCACGCTGTGAATATGACAATCAAGAGCTTCTAGCGACCCATTATAGTTGGCCATGATAGTATAGAAGCATCTTTTACACGGCTCAAGCATTTGTTGAACTTGTCGGCGTCGCTACAACGTCGTAGGTGACCTGATGAGGTCAAGAGACGCCGCAAGTTCCTCTGTTGAAGGGCTTATCGTATCTCACGCTGTGAATATGACAATCAAGAGCTTCTAGCGACCCATTATAGTTGGCTATGATAGAATAGAAGCATCTTTTACATGGCTTAAACATCTGTTAGACGTACCGGCGTCGTTACAACGTCGTAGGTGACTGATGAGGCCATCTTAAACGCCACAAGTTCCTATGTTGACGGCCATATCGTATCTCACGCTGTGAATATGACAATCAACAGCTTCTAGTGAACCATCATAGTTGGTCATGATAGTATAGAAGCATCTTTTACATGGCTCAAGCATTCGTTGAACTTGTCGGCGTCGCTACAACGTCGTAGGTGACCTGATGAGGCCATCTTAGACACCACAAGTTCCTCTGTTGACGGCCATATCTATCTCACGCTGTGAATATGACAATCAAGAGCTTCTAGCGACCCATTATAGTTGGCCATGATAGTATAGAAGCATCTTTTACACGGCTCAAGCATTTGTTCAATGTATCGGCGTCGCTACAACGTCGTAGGTGACCTGATGAGGTCAAGAGACGCCGCAAGTTCCTCTGTTGAAGGGCTTATCGTATCTCACGCTGTGAATATGACAATCAAGAGCTTCTAGCGACCCATTATAGTTGGCCATGATAGTATAGAAGCATCTTTTACACGGCTCAAGCATTTGTTCAATGTATCTGCGTCGCTACAACGTCGTAGGTGACCTGATGAGGTCAAGAGACGCCGCAAGTTCCTCTGTTGAAGGGCTTATCGTATCTCACGCTGTGAATATGACAATCAAGAGCTTCTAGTGATCCATTATAGTTGGCCATGATAGTATAGAAGCATCTTTTACACGGCTCAAGCATTTGTTCAATGTATCGGCGCCGTTACAACGTGTAGGTGACCTGATGAGGTCAATGAGAAGCCGCAAGTTCCTATGTTAACGGCCATATCTTCTCACGCTGTGAACATTGCAGTTGTCCATGATTGTTTAGATGCACCGTTATAAAAGATCAAGCCCTATTTGGGCGTATTGGCGTCGCTACAACGTCGTAGGTGACCTGATGAGGCCCAATTTGGGAAGGCTGCTGCAGCACCACATCTAACCATCATTTCGTGTATATGATTTGATGCCGTCATCACACTCATACACCATATTTCATTCAACGCTGGCAAAATAGTTATCATCTGTTATTAGTTGCCTATTTGTTGTGTTCTGAGAAGAAGTAGCTCGCCACTGCTCATTCAGTCTTCTCCATTTAGCATTCTTGCATTTTGTACTATGAGCTTCTTTCTTCGCTTCTCTTTTTACTTTTTTCAAATCATATCTTTCACGCACGACCTCGACTTTCTGAATTGACGCCGCTGGAGATACGCCTGCCTCATACCATAATAATTAATCTTCACAGCCATGACGACAAGAAGGAGGAAGACAAAGGCCAAGAAGAAGGCCAGGTCTGCCGCAGGGTGGTCTCTTGATTCGATGTTGACGCGGTTAAGAACCTCTCAATGCTTGCACGGATTTGTGCCATATCCGGACGGGTTTTCTGCGAACATGGCCTTCTTGGAGAATTTCATTGATGAAATTGCCGGTTTGAAATTTCATGACGGGTTAGTAGTTGCGTCCGAAGCCACTCTTGAAAATCATTATGAGGTGTGGGGGGATGGAACAAGATTGGAATGGGTTTCATCGTTCTTCTTGTTCCAGGCACAGTTATTCTTGGCGGAGCCATTGTCGAGGCTCATAGCGATACTTCTTTGGCATGTTTCTTTGACCAAATCAGTGACATTGCCAGATCTGCAAAGTCAATGAGAGAATTCAATTTTGCGAAAGTCAAGGAACTGAAGGCCACCGATGAGCATACGGTCGTGAGCTTCTTGAGGAAGCGTATCTCATGCTCTTGCCTTGACAAAAAATACGAACGGGTCAAGTCGATTAAAAAGATGGGACTTTGTATGAATCGTCAGTGCAGCCGGGGCAGAGTAGAGCGCAGTACCATGTTGTTTTGCACCCAATGCCGCCGTGAAAATTATTGTTCCCGTGCATGCCAAAAGGAAGCGTGGCCAAAACATAAGCATGTGTGTGCCAAGCGCGTTGGCCGGAACAAGAATGCGGTAAAGAACGAAGCATTTTATTTCAAGAAGCTAAAGCTGGCTATTTTTGTCTTTGTAGGTACAGTATTGTCTTTATGTTTGCTTTCTATATTTGGGTCAATCAACAGTGCAAAGTTTGAGCTTGAACCTCCTTGCATCAAAGAAGAGAGAGATCTCCACAAATGCTGGGGCGGCAGCGGACTATTGCCGATAAACATCGACGTAGCGTTGTTGGTATTGACCTCATCCGAAGAGGACTCCTCTCCCTTAAATGTGTACAAAGCTGCTATTGACAAAGAGTGGGACAAGTTGAGCAAAGCAACGCAGAACGCTGTCGATTGCGCATGTGATGGCACAAAGTATTTTCAAGAAAAATATGCTAATCTGCCTTCCTGTGATTATACGGGCATCTCTTTCTGCGAAATGTTGAAGTCTTGCGTTAGCAACGCAGACGAATGCAAGAGCGAGGCCGTTGCACTTTTCACGTGCCGTGACTTGAACAGTGATGGTGGCTGCCGATGTTCTTGGTAAATTCTTCTCTTCGGCAAGCAGGCAACAAACAAACAATAACTAACTAAACCATCTAGATCTAGAGATAAATGAATGTAACCTAAATCAGATTTTTACAACACAAACGCCTTCTATTCACTAATCCCCCAAATTAATCAATCTTAATCGATCCAAAAATTGTCTTGTTGAACAAGAGGCATGACATAACACCCACACATCCAGTCATCAAGAACAATCCAAGAGACGCTAATCCCATGTACCCAAAGTAAAGAACATATGTTGCGAATGCATTGGCTTCCAGTTGTTTGAAATACACAAACGAGTAAAGGAAGACATAAATCCCAGTCGATCCAGCGGTAGTAAAGGAACGCCACCACCAATGGTAATTCTCCCCAGTTAGTTGAAAGTAGTTGAATAGAACCGTAATCTCAGCACATGTGATGATGAGGATACCAAATACAAGAAGAAGGAAGGCGAAGACGTAGTAATACTGATCAGTCCAGACGGAGGCGAGAATGAAGTATAATTCCACAAAGCAGGCTCCAAATGGGAGAATACCTCCAACCATGAGACTGAATGGAACACTCATAAACCAAGGCTGATCAGGAATCTGACGAGGAATACTACTTGTGTTCACGGGGAACTCAATGGCTTCCTGTTTGTATCCAAAGTAGGCACCGAAGAAGACCAACGGAGTAGAAATTCCAAACCAAAGAACAAGGAGCACAATCATGGTTGTTACGGGTACAGCATCCGAACTTCCTTGCGAGAGCGCCACAATATTCATAATGATGAACAAACCGAAACAGATACCGGGGAAACCAAACGCAACCGCAGCCGTGGCCTTTTGCCAACTCTTTCCTTTGAAAGTCTTGTACAACCGAGATGTAACATATCCAGCAACAGATCCCATGAGAACGTACAATAGCAATTGCGCCATGATGAGTGCACCACGGTTCGAAGGACTCAAAAATCCCATGGCCGAAAATAGCACCGTCAAAATGGACATGCAAAATAGTTGTGCACCCGTTCCACAGCATACTGCCAACAATAAGGGAGAAAAGCTGGGGGGTCGGAACACATCGGCATGAACCAACTTCCATCCAAACTCCTCCAAATCTTCCGCCTTCTCCTCATCAGAGGCAAGACGGTTGTATCGTCCAAAATCACGTCGGAGGTTGCGCACCAAAATCGCACCAATCATGGCAGAAAGAACCACCACAATCACCAAACTATTCAAAATAGAAAGCCAATGCACCTTGGCAGGAATGGCATTATCCATACTCAAATAAATATCCCAACGAGACGCCCAATGCAAATCTGGATTCTCGTTCCAAATCACATCATACGTAAAAAGCACACGACCACTCGCCGGTTGAGGCTCACGTCCACGAGCATACACCATTTCATACCTCGTATGCTGCTTGGCACTCATACCAGGATTACAAGATTCAATCGGATTGGTAATATCCGCCACCTTAAATCCCTTCACAGTCCCCTCCTCGGCATCATCATCATCGGCACTCGCCTCAAAGTCATGCTTAATACTAAACGGTTCGACCGTAAACCTCACAATCCTTCCCTTATCCGGCTCAGTCTCCACACTATGATACTGAATCTCAATATTCACATGATTATGAACATACGCCCTCTTCGTATCCTTGGCAATAAACCCAACAGGGAACCCCTGCCAATACCTCGTAGTCACAGTCGTATCATCCTCCACCTTACTCGCCGCGGGAATATTATCCACAATCCAATTATTATGATAATTCTTGCGAATGGCCCTGACCATTTTATTGGGAGACACGCCCTTTTGCTCCCCCCGGCCCAGGTTGGAGATGCAGAGTTGTTCGCAGTACATGTCGACTTTCATGTTGATGCGGTAGGGGGAGGATTCGATGCGGTCTCCGGCGAGGAATTCGCCGAGGTTTTCGTGGTCCATTTTGGGGCCGCCTTCGGGTTGGCAGAAGGGGAGGCGGTAGTAGTCTACTGGGAGGAGTGTTTTTTGGGAGGTCATTTTGTTTACTTTGAGTTTCACGCTGGATGGGGGGATAATTGGGTGGGCATGGTTAGTTTGCGGTTTAAAATGGTCCAATTTGATCGCATCATGCTAATAAGGCATTAGGCTGATTGTCTATCTGTCAAAAGACCGATAATACGGTGCCTACATGCATAATGCGAAGCAATGACCTCAAAGAGACGGAAAAAGATTTTTTGTGTACTTACGCTTCTCCTTCACTAAATGAATAGGGATTCACTCCGGGGAGGTAGAAACCCTGCACCCCCTGTACCAGGAGGGCTGCAGCGATGAGAGATCGCATGGTTAGGATTGTTGCTTGGATAGGGGTCTATGAAACGATGAATGTAGGGCTGGTCGGCAAGGATCAATGCTTTTTTGCTCTTCGTTTTTGACTTTTTCGAGGTGAGCGTATTGTGGGCTTTAGCTGTGACCCGTGGGCGACTTTTTTGCGCGAAAAGATCCGCGAGCATCCAATGTTCACTTTCACTCTGGGCGCGTTGACTTGATTATCCAGTTTACTTACACCTCTTTTCAAAAAGTGAGGGAGGGAGGGAGGCTAGAACGCAAATTTTGTAGAACCTATCTTATACTGATTCCCACGTTCCTAAGCCAATAAAGGGGGCATCCAATCCAAAACTACCACCTTGCCCGTTGTTTCCAAGCAACTCAAGTGCAAAGTGCACAAACACATCATGATTGCATGTCTCGTCTGTTGTCATGATAGATAGATTATTTCATGGTGTACTCTCCAACTACGAAGCAACGATGATAAGAATAATCATAACAAAATTCACGGCATAGTAATTTGACCTCTCTTTTTGTCGTCGTTAAATAATGCAGCCGGTGACCTACAATATAACAACGCCTACAGACGTATTCACAGCGACAACAGCGGCAGCGATTTTTCCGCAATCTACGTGACAACATAGTTTGGGCATCGTTAGGAGGGGTAATGATCAATATTTAACACTCCCATGATAACCCCATATCCATGAGTGTTAGCTTTTGATGAGTTGCTGTCGATAGTGACGGAAATGTGTAATATAGCGGCATCGAGTGAAATATACGAAGGCGTGAATCTGTCGGAATAGTGTGCATCAATCAGGCACATGCTAACTACAGCAATGATTACAACAATGAATGACAACATTACAAACCCAAGATATGGAGTCTGGACATTTTTTTTCAGATTAGTTGAGTGGTCAAGCCGGCAGCTAATAACAATAACTGCTTTCTCATCGCCACATCATGTGATACGGCTGCCAATGAGGAGGAGGGGATGGTTTCCGGACGGCAATTCAATGACAGAATGGTCCTACAAAGGAGGAGCTGAAAAGACTGCAACTATGGATTGAAAATAATGGATATGTTTGTGGCGATAAGATCAAAAGATGCCGAAGTAAGTTTTACAGCAAACGAGCAATGAGGTGCGGCAACTACGTCGAATCACAATATTACAATCCAAAGACTGGTACTAAAGGTGTAGAATTGTAGTGTCCGATGATGTCTATGCAATTTGCTATGTTCAGGATGATATTGTTTCTCCTGACGAAATGATAATGGAACTTGATCTGGGCGGCAAGACTCCGCTGCCAATCTGTCGAGGTTGTTTTGATGAGCAAGTGGCCGCCGCAAGAACGTGAGACAAGCTAAGAATCAAACGAAACAACGCAAGAAGAGACAAAGGGATGTTGCGGTAGAAGCAGTCGTAGGAGAGGGCGCAGAGGCTGACTAACAATCCTACTTAAACGAAGTATGTACTGCATTCAAAGGGTTCTACAATTTCTTGGATTTGACCCAAAATATGAGGGAGGGATGTAAGTAAACTGGATAATCAAGTCAACGCGCCCTCTTCTGCCACTATTGTAACTGTGGACTGTGCTTGTTATCAACGAAGAGTGAGAGAGAATGGCAAATACACGAACCTCCAAGAGGAAGTCAACGGCAAAGCCAAACGATGAAAATGTGGCGTCTGCGAAGAGGAGCCACCACGACGTCGCAGACGCCGAATCTTCGGCCATCGCCGCCGGTGCAAGCAAATTCTGCGATACCCCCACCGTCGTGATGACACCTCGAGAGAATGACTTCAATGAGAAGACTTGGTGGATGGTGGATCTCGCTCCTGTAGAAGAGGATGCTTCTTTGCAAGGGGCTAGTGCGCTTGTGAAGCGTTGTATGAGGATGCATGGTTGGGACGAAGCGAAGGCACGTAAGGTACTCGCATCATACCGCCAGTTCATCGCCCTCAAGAAGAATCTTCAGGATTGGAACGCCGAAATCTTGTCTCCGTGTTACCTGGTTGACCAAATGTGGCACTGCCACATTTTGGATGTGGTGAACTACTGTCATGATATGATGCTGCTTTGTGGGCATGTCGTAGGTCACAATCCCGATGGTGCTTTTGATGCTGCGGCAAAGCAAACGAGGGATGAGTCTACAAGGGCTGAATTGCATGGTCATTTTGGAAGCTATGATGAGGAGGTATGGGATTATTCTCCAGTACATGATGAAAATTATGGCACTACTGAGAGTGGGGATAGCAATACTGCGTCCGAGGGGAGTAGCGATTGTGAAGACAATTCTGCAATTACAGTCCGCGTCAGGAACCAGATGGGGGAAGAAAGGTTGTTCAAAGTGCCCAGAAAAGTGCAACTGATCAATTTGTTCACCGTTTATGCAGCGAAAATTGGAAGGGACGCAAGTGACCTTCGTTTTCAGTTGCATGGACACGGCGAGAGGAGTGATCTTGATCCTAATGATACTGCTCATAGCTTGGATTTGAAGGAAAATGATCAGATTGATTGTTTTATCTCACAGCAGGACACGATGGATATTTTTATCAAAGACCTGTATGGTAAACAATTTACTGTATCGGCGAGACCGACCGACACGGTTGATAGTGTGAAGATAGCTATTATGAAAAAGGAAGGCATTCCTCATGTAAAGCAACGTCTCATTTTCGCTGACAGGCAATTAGAGGATGGGAGAACATTACATGATTACAACATTGGGAAGTTTAATACTCTCCACCTATTTGTGAGGCAAGTGGGCTGTTAAAAGGCTTCCTGCTCAAACGCAATACAGGTCTTGAGTCTCCAGACTTTGTCTACAGCTGAAGCTACACACACAAAGTTCAGATAGAAAAGATGAATTGCTTCAAGCACTTGATTTCACATTCTCACCTAACTTGTATTCTAATCTTCAGTTCACTACACTCTTATCCAGATTACCTTCCAAGATGAAGACCTACCATTATTTATGGTACTTTTTCGCGCGAAAAGATCCACCGAAAAAATCCATCGCTCCACCACAATTCCCCTCGCTTGTCGTAATAATAATGTAACAGAAATTTTAAGTACGTCAGGTGGGCCTCCCTCGGGGCGAAATTATCTATCTAGCAATGATCTTGTCACTGTCCATCTATCTAACCAACATGTCTACTACCTCCCTCATCGCAATCATTACAAGTAATGATCGCACGAAATGAAGTTTGGTATAAGGTAATACTGTTTCCCAGATCGCACTCCAAGCTGGAAGTTCTTGTCCTCCAGCCGGGGTTACGGATTGAAAAGGGTGAGTACCCTTTTCGGTTTGTGCATTTGAATTGTTCTTATTTGGTGGTGTACGCTCATGCACTGGAGCGATCCTCTCTCTCTATCTCCCAACGGTCTTCGGTGCGGTTCCACATTGCCATGTCAGTCCTTGGTTAGTCGGTGTCTACTCAGGTTGGCAGGGTGCCGTGTATGGTATTAGAATTCTGCTTCAATTGGTTAACTCATTGCTGCTCGAAAGCTCTCGGTATCTGTGTGGTTCGGCTGCGCCGCTTGTCGGCCTGTCATAAGAAGAGCGAGACCATGATGAATACTCACACGTCCAAGAGGAAGACCCCTTCCTCAAAGCCGATTGATGCACATGCGGCGTTTGCGACAGGAGCCATCGCGATGTTGCTGACGCTACTGAAGAATCTTTGGACGTCGGCGTCGGCGCAAGCAAGATCAAGAGCGAAGAGCGCAAGCGATACCCCCAACTCCAACAACGGTGGTAGCATCAATACCCTCAACATCGCGATGTCATCGCGAGAGGACGACTTCAATGAGAGGACTTGGTGGATGGTGGATCTTACGCCCATTGGAGGCAGCTCTCCTCAAGGGGCTAGTGCTCTTGTGAAGCGATGCATGAGGACCCACGGCTGGGATGAAGCGAAGGCACGCAAAGTGCTTGATGCGTACCGTCAATTCATTATTCTCAAGAAGGAGTTGAAAGATTGGGACGCTGAAATCTTGTCTCCGTGCCAGTTGGTAGATCAGATGTGGCACTGCCATATTTTGGATGTGGTGAACTACTGTCATGATATGATGCTGCTTTGTGGGCATGTTGTCGGTCATAATCCCGATGGTGCTTTGGATTATATTGCAAAGCAGAAGAGGGATGTTACTACACGGGCTTCATTGGAGGAGCATTTTGGAAGCTATGATGAGGAGGTATGGTCTTTTTCTCCAACTCAAAGTGAAAATGATGGCACTGGTGAGAGTGGGGATAGCAGTTTTGAGTCTAAGAGGAGTGGCGATACGATGGAGATTTTTATCAGAGGCCTGGATGGTAGACTATTTACTTTGAGAGTGAGGCCGACTACCACGGTTGCAAGTGTCAAGGCAGCTATCAGGAAGGAGAAAGACATTCCTGCTGACATGCAGCGTCTCATTTTTGCTGGCAAGCAATTAGAGGATGGACGCACACTAGCTGATTACAACATTGGGCAAGCGAACACTCTCCACCTACTTCTGAGGCTACAAGGATGTTAAAAGGCTTCCTGTCGACGCAATACAAGTCTTGAGTCTCCAACAAGCACACACAAAGTTTAGATAGAAACGATGAATTGCTTCAAGCTATTTGATTTCACGTTCGCTATTCACTTCTAACTCAATAAACTGTACCAGAAATATTCAGACTCAAATACCAGAAATATCTCTGCTCTTTTTCGGTAGTATTCTTGTCCTGAAGATGTTTTTCAAAAAATGCTCAGAATGACGCAATTGAGAAAGGCATTCAATGCATATGCATCCAAAGAAAGGGCAGATGTTGCAAGGCTTCGTTTCACTATAGTTTTAGATGGAGAGGGGATCCCCAATGAAGAAATACCTGCAAGTTTCGAGTTGGAGGATGGGGATGTGATTGTTTGCTCGTTACAACAGGGTGGATGCTGAACAAACTACCAATACCAAGACCACACACGCATATTTGATGAAAGTCTACCATATTAAAATTCTACCGTGGGAATCTGTGACAATAATAAGCAATGTAGATGTAGTGACCTCTTGTTTGATATTGATAACAGAATCTTATTCCCACGTAGTAGGCACTGACCTTCACAAAGTATTCCAGGCTAAATCCAAGAGATAGATTGAAGATTGCTTGCAGTGACGATTGACGATGAGAAATCCGCCAAAGCATCTGATGTTTGTCTCAATTTGATCAGTGCTGTGCCTCTGTTACCAGTTACTCTTCAACACTTCCAAACATCTTCTTCTCTGTTCCTATGATGATTTCTTCCTCTGCCTACAAGCAGCCCAATTCCTGGATGATTTCCTCTATTGAACTGAACAGCCTCCATGGCATGACAAAAAGTATGTGACGGATTGGTGCCTGTCACAAGATTCGAGACGTGCTCTTGCGCAGGAAAAAAAGCCCCCACATAAGCTCGTGCTACACTGCATTATGATACTACTGTACGTTTGCCCTCAAAATGACACCTTGACTTCAATTTCTGGAGTTAGCGGGCAAGTAAGGTATCAATGAGATTCTACCGACCATATAAATGACATTCGTCGCTGGAAGTAGGGTCTACAACCGTGTAGTTTTGGAGTTATGGCTGGTCGTAGGGAGCCGATCTTCACCATGGTCATAAGCCTCCTCCGATGCTCGAGTGTCTCAGCCACCGCGCTTTGGCGCACTAGCAAAAAAATCCGTCTAAATTAGCAAACTGCTAACAAAATGAGCAAAATAACTAGCGAAAGTGATCTGTTGCAATAGCTCGACTATCTGCAGTGGTGAAGACGTATTTGATGAACCCTAATTGCATCTATGCATATGAAGATCCTATGTTGAGATTGGCAGTGGAATCTCTGGCTTGCTTGGGGTACCTCAAATGTGGCCCTAACAAAATTGTTAGGTGGTGAAACTAGGGTCTTATATTGACTCCTACGTACAATTATGACCCCAACCGGCTGGATAACCGAATTCTACATTAAATTCTGGTCTAGTGAGAGTCTTGCTTTACTCATTTTCGTCGAGGGTGCTCTCTCTATCAGTATATACTGCCAAAATTGCTAGTTAAGATTGCCACACACCCCCCAGATTCTTTTCTTCGGCGTCGTCAATACTGCGGAATGGGGAGGGATCCATGGAGCTCAGGGAACAAAACTTATAACTGAGAAATCGACCCCTGTTCGCTCAGAATTGAAAGATGCACCAGAATTGCGGGAGACGTCTATAGGCCTTCGTTTTTATTTTAAATGAAGCTAGCTCAATCACAAGGCCTATAGTCGAGCAGCCCTTCATCCTGCAGAAGCAAGTCGAGCATCCCTCGCTCTCTCTCTCTCTCTCTCTCTCTCTCTCAGCAAGGACTTGCAAGCTACTGGTGTGGTCAGCAACCTCTCTCTCTTTGAGATATCTTGAGTTGACAAAATCAGCACCCCCAACCTTGACTGCGGCAGAAGTTATATATTGGCTAAGTAAAGCATGAACATGAATAGTTGAACTGAATCTTAACATTCAATGCTTGTGCTGGCAAGTTTGAGCTGGATTTGAAGATGCAGAAAGTATGAACATAGTAGAAGAAGTGCGAAACATACGGTTCGACCCAAACACTCATTTGACAGAGAATTTACGGAAGAGCATTAAAGAGTTATTAAGTGCAACACGATGTATTTACGCACAAGCACAAATTAAGGAGAACAGAGAGCTATGTTGGTCGACCCCATTCGCCTGCCACTGCGGCGACATGGGGTCGGTATCTATTCAATCCTGCAACACCTCATATGCGATAGCTACGGCACCACCTATTCATACTCTTTGCGTAACGACGAATGAAGATCGAAAGAATTTTGCACAATGCTTCGTCTCATTTGCAAAAGGGAGCCTAGCCAAGCGGTGCCCCCTAGTAATTCACTAACTATTTTGTGAGAATGTCTGATCAGACAATGAAAAAAGCATGTTCCCGGCCGAATTTGGTAGGAGTACCAAAAATTATCTACGTAGGAATCAGTACGTACGATTGGTTGAGACACTCATTTGGTGGGGGGAGGCTTATGTCGTTTTAGATGTCACTTTTTTGGAATCGAGTCAAATCTATCGAATCATACGTAGGAATTGGTACTTAATACCGTTTCGCACAAAACTATTTTCATCTAATTCCTAAAATACATAATACCTTAAAAGTGCTCAAAATGTTTGCACACCAATTTGATAGGGTTAAACAAAGTTCAATCTCTATTTTTAGGTTACGAATCGATAGTACTAGTTCCGACGCATCGACTGATAAAATTTCGAGAACAAAATTCCGATGGGAAGTTACCGAGAATTGGTGTGCAAAATTTGCACATGCACGTTGAAGGCAAATGTACAGTAGCGTTTGGTTACCATCATTACAAGATAATAAATAATCCAGCGAAGAAGATCCAACATATGGGTGCAGTCAACTCCAAGAGAAAGTCCCCGCCCGAAAATGAAGGGGCTGCAGAGCCATCTGCAAAAAGGTCATGTCATCGCAGCGATGATGTTGCTAACGCCGAATCTTTGGCCGTCGCCGCCGGTGGTAGCACCGATACACCCAATATTGTGACAACACCGCGAGAGGATGCTTTCGATCAGAAGACTTGGTGGATGGTGGATCTCACGCCCATTGGAGGCAGTTCTCCTCAAGGGGCTAGTGCTCTTGTGAAGCGATGCATGAGGACCCACGGATGGGATGAGGCGAAGGCACGCAAGGTGCTTGATGCGTACCGTCAATTCATGATTCTCAAGAAGGAGTTGAAAGATTGGGATGCCGAAGTCTTGTCTCCGTGCTACTTGGTGGATCAGATGTGGCATTGCCACATTTTGGATGTGGTGAACTACTATCATGATATGATGCTGCTTTGTGGACGTATCGTAGGTCATAATCCCGATGGTGCTTTGGATTATGTTGCAAAGCAGGAGAGAGATGATACTACACGGGCTTCATTGGAGGAGCATTTTGGAAGCTATGATGAGGAGGTATGGGATTATTCGCCAGATGCAGCAAGTGAAACTGAACTCACCGAAGACTCTAATTATTCTGAGTCCGAGAGTGGTGCTCACCAAGACGATACTATTACCATCGACGTCACAGGCCAAGCTGGGGGCGTTCGATTCTTATTGAAAAGGAGTACCAAAATTGTAAAAGTCTTTGACGCATATGCAGCGAAAATGGGAGGAGATTTGAGTGACCTTCGTTTTGAGTTAGATGGAGAGAGGATTGATTTTGATCCTAATGATGATACTGCTGATAGCTTGGGTCTGGAGGACGGTGATGAGATTGATTGTTTTATCGCACAACCAGATATGATGATGATTTTTGTCAAAACTCTATCCGGTGAAACTATTCCTTTATTGGCGAGACCGACCGATACGGTTGATAGTATCAAGGCAGCTATCAGGAAGGAGACAGACCTTCGTCCTGAAAAGCAACATCTCATTTTTGCTGGCAAACTACTAGAGGATGGACGCACACTAGCTGATTACAATATTAGCAAAGAGAACACTCTCCACCTAAGTCTGAAGCTAAGAGGTTGCTAAATGGCTTGTCGTTCAACGCAATACAAGACTTGAGTATTCAACAAACACACACAAAGTTCAGATAGAAATGATGAATTGCTTCAAGCTATTTGATTTTACGTTCGCTGCCTAACTTTTATTCTACAATAGTAATTTCACTTCTAACCCAATAAACTGTAAAGATTTATTCAGACTCAAATATCAGATAATATCTCTGCTCTTTTTCGATAGTATTCTTCTTCTGTTATGATATCTTTCATGCGATCCAAATCTTTCACGCGTTCCTGGGCAGTTTTCTTTTCTTTCACAATAGGCATTTCAGGATCATCATATGGATAGATCGCAGCTGACTCGGGGGGCGCAGAAGGTATCACAGGGTCAGCGGAAGGCACAAAGGAGGTAGAAGGTACAACATATGCTTCTGCGACTGCGACAGGTGGTAGGCTTGATGAATACAATACACTGCTTGCTGCAACAGGAGCGACGCAGACCTCAATATAATCTCGTCTTCTCTCACTATTGCAGTCGTCACAGTCATCATTGCCTTCACTGCTCTCGCAAGAATTCTGCTTTCCCATGCGCATCTCATATCTGACATGAAATGATATGCCAGGATGACTTGCCGAAGTCTGATCACATATTTCTATCAAGTTCTTTTGAATTTTGTTCCTCTGCACCGATTTAATCACTAAAACGCACACATTGCCTACTATAACAATCAGTACTACGACCATGATAGAGGACCATCTGAAATTATTCTCATCAGACGCAAATAATCTCAAGAAACCGAACATCAAAAAGATGACAAATGCAAGAGGTATTACCACATGCCATGCGAAAGTTAGCTTCTTTATTCCAGCTGAAGGCTTCAGCGCTTTGTCCAAGTCGTCGCACAGTATAGTCCAGTCGCCGCTGGTGATGCGCCCCGATAGAATCGCTGGCATCGTCCTCGATACCCTCTCTTGATCACATGTTGCTTGTGATCCGTATATGTCGATACTGCCAGATGTTGTAGCTGACATGCTAATGTAACTGTTTCAATTTTTGAATATATCAAATACGCTTGCTTTTCTTTTCTACTGCTTTTGATTGTGGTGTTTCATGAGCATGCAAGGGCTTATCGCCTCCCACTCCGCACCGAGCTAGAGCTTCATTTGACTTCGCTCGGACTTCTCATTTTTGGAAGCGAAAGTGGTGGAAGCGTGTTTTAGTGTCATCACGTAGTTTATCCATTTCGTCACGGATATAGACACATCCACAAAAGTGAAAAAAATGCGATCCATGGGCACGATGCGGCGCCCCATACAAATTGGTCCTTTTTTGCGGATTGAGGTTTGACAGTTCCTACGTGGACACTGGGTACCGGAGTGACACAAATCTATCGCTATAATTTTTTTCAGAAAAAAGGAGCCAGAATATCTATCGCCAAATTCTTTGCACGCTGTATTTTCCGTGGATATGATAATGAGACGCAAACCCCCAGCAAAATACAGTCCTCCGAAGCATGAAGAAAAGGAATATGTTCGGGGTTTGCGTCTCACTAGCGTATTTTGCACAGTATAAAAGTTCGCCTATGTATGAATTCCTACGTAGAATGTACATAGACCAAATGTACGTAAGTTAAATAATAGCCGCATCGTGTGGGGTGTTGCATGTTGCATCGATGCGATCCTGCGGCAGCGACCACTACCCTCTACAACAGTCATTGATAGTAAAGAGAAACCATGGTGAACACTCGCACCTCCAAGAGGAAGTCTCCACCGGCAAGGGCAAACAATGATGCAAAGAAGGCGTCTGCAAAGAGGAGCCACCGCAACATTTCTGATGACGAAGAGTTGGGCAGTGATCGTCCGCTCATCTTGGTTCCACCGCGAGAGGACGACTTCAATGAAAAGACTTGGTGGATGGTGGATCTTACATCTATTGGAGGCAGTTCTCCTCAAGGCGCCAGTGCTCTTGTGAAGCGATGCATGAGGACCCACGGCTGGGATGAAGCGAAGGCACGTAAGGTACTCGCATCATACCGCCAGTTCATAGTCCTCAAGAAGAAGTTGAAAGATTGGGATGCCGAAATCTTATCTCCATGCTACTTGGTTGATCAGATGTGGCATTGCCATATTTTGGATGTGGTGAACTACTGTCATGATATGATGCTGCTTTGTGGGCATGTCGTAGGTCATAATCCCGATGGTGCTTTTGATGCTGCGGCAAAGCAGAAGAGAGATGATACTACACGGGCTTCATTGGAGGAGCATTTTGGAAGCTACGATGAGGAGGTATGGGGTTACTCTCCAGAAACAGCAAATGGAAATGTCAAAAATGTTGCAAATCAATCGGAAGGAGCTGCCAATGATGACGAGTCGGGAGCTGCAAGCCCTGGTGTGATTACGATCCATATGAAATCAGGAGAGGGGGGAGAAGCAAAGACTGTGCTCATTGTCAAAAGAACCATCCGTATGGAAACGGTTTTCAACACCTTTGCAGCGTCAAAGAAAGTTACTCCAAGCAGTCTAACTTTTACGCTAAATGGTGAAAGTATCGATGAGAACAAAACCTTGGAGGAATTGGATTTGAAAGACGATGATATCATTGACTGCCTTCCTACAACAATCAATCTCCGTCTGAAGTTCTACGACGACCGTGAATTCACGGTCGAAGTGAAGAGAATCGACAAAATGGAAGAAATTTTCAACAACATTGTGAAAAGGAAGAAAGGATACCCTGCCTCAATTTACGAGGTCAATGGCAATTTCATTCAACGCGCTTCCACACCTGAAAGCATGCGTCTCAATGACAACGATTTAATTCGTTGCCGATTTGCACCGCTAAAAAACGGCTTGATTACTATCCGCCTCAGCCATTATCAGGAGGAAACTTTGTACGTACTCAAACGAACATCTAGAATGAATGTCGTGTTTAATGACCATGCAGACAGAAAAGGTATATGTCTTGATACCCTTCGTTTCTACCTGCACGGCGAGCGTATAGGTGATGACGAAACACCTGCTGATTTGGAATTGGAAGATGGTGACATGATCGATTGTTTCCTTGGTCAGGGCGGGTGTTGAGTAGATCCATTCACAAATGCGCATCTTTTATGGATTCGTAACGACTGAAGATATTGTCAAACCTGATAATATTATCTCTTCACTTTACCTACTAAGTATGCTCAATAGACCTCTTCAATTCCACCTCGAATGCTCTCATTTCCCCCTCTGTTGCTTCTTCTTACCTACAAGTCTAATTTCTGGATTAACCCTGTCCTCCCGTGTTACTCCTTTGTTACTCCTTTTGCCTTTTTGGCATAACTACGCCAATAATAGGTCGATTCTTTTGGCTCAAAGACCAATAACTTTCCATTCAGTTAGTTTAGAACGCATCTGCAACTCGCCGCGGCAATATTCCTACCATTCCCGAAGATATTGGGGGTATCAAATCGATAGCATCGACATGGTATTTTTTTTGTCATCGGTCATCACGCATCAAACACGCACAAAAAAAGACAAAAAACACCTCCACCATGGGATATCCGGCAACAGACGACGGTAGTATCGACCATTCACAACAAAAAACAACATAACCAACACTCTGTCTAACCCAGATTTTCATGAGGATTCCATTTCTGAGGACGGCGGTGTCGAAATCGCCATGGGTTTTATATAATAATTGATAATAAGATGACATACCAAAATCCGACCATGCCGGGTACCATCATATAATTGTCTTGACTACTTCACAGATGTGACACTATCGCCATAGGATGTTCATAACTCATTCTATATGTTATGATAATCGCGTCATTCATTTATTTTTATTAATAACATGCAATTGATGTATAAACACAACAATACACATCGATGATGAGGTTTTGTGTTGATATGAGTTCGTAGGAAACTCAATGATAGCAGTCAGATAATACATTGTAGCCGCGGTATACCAGGCACAATAGACGCCCATTGGTGTTTTGAGGCGATAAGTCCCTACTTCCACGGTACTGATAGGCTCATATCACATCATAATGATCGTGTAGGTGACTGCTCGTTGGCTTCTCATTTGGCACTAAATCGGTACTTTTCCAATCGGTCAAATATTGTAGTAGTCGCGATGAAATAGAGTACCCCTGCGTAACAGTGCTCATTATCATATAGTATATGATGTCTCCATGAATTATAGTAGCTTTTCATTGCATTTCCTTCAAGTTCTACGCATACTCATTTTGGAGGTAAATTGTGGAAAATCTCTCATTTTCATCCCTAGCTTTCACCATGTCGTTGTGGACGTTAGAGGCGTGCCACTCCCGGTGTCAGGGCATTGACCGCCCACCAGTACTATATAGTTTGCCTCTGCAAGCTGTTTTGATGATGGATCAACTGCAACTATTCATCTGAAGGATGTTTTGGATGTGTACTATCACACCGATGTCGACCCGCAATTTTCCGTAGCCTCTACTTTGGTGTAATCATACGCAGCGACAGCGTCAGAAGATGACCAATAGAGGACACCACTTCATTAAGATGCTATTGGAGAGTGGAGGACCGTGATGGGGCTGTCCAAACACAATGATATGGTGGTGTTTATAGCGTTGATAGATGTGTAGGGAAGAGCTGCGCGTTCATTGTCGCCGAAAAAAAAGGCGCCAAACTTCGTAATGAAAGGGTTAACTGCAGCAGCAGAAGCGGCAACAGCATATCCGGTTTCATCCACGACGAACAAGCTGAAGATGTATTTACACAGACTTCTTGCCTCCGCAGCGTCCTTGTGAACTGCCGGTCAATATGAATGTGACAAATGATATTCTTGAAGAGATCAGAGTAGAGCGAGAGGGGACATCGTCTCAACCTAAGTATCTCAAACTAGAGTAATAACCCTAGATAACCTCAAAAATCGAAGTGCCAGTGCAAAAAATGTCATCAAAGCAGATCAAAGCAAGCTCATTATCATGCTCCCTCAAGTCGTCTTGTGAGTGTGTGGCGATAGGACCACTTAACCATGGTAAAAACACTCACCGCCAAGAGGAAGTCTTCTTCTTCAAAGTCAAATGCAAATGTGGCATATGCAAAGAGGACCCTCCGCGATGTTTCTGACGACGAAGCGGTGGGCAGTGATCGTCCGCTCATCTTGGTTCCACCGCGAGAGGATGACTTCAATATGAAGACTTGGTGGATGGTGGACCTCGCTCCTGTTGAGGAGGCTTCTTTGCAAGGGGCTAGTGCGCTTGTGAAGCGTTGTATGAGGATGCATGGATGGGATGAGGCGAAGGCACGAAAGGTACTCGCATCATACCGCCAGTTCATTATGCTCAAGAAGAATCATCAGGATTGGAGTGCTGAACTCTTGTCTCCGTGCTACTTGGTGGATCAGATGTGGCACTGCCATATTTTGGACGTGGTGAACTACTGTCATGATATGATGCTGCTTTGTGGACATGTCGTAGGTCACAATCCCGATGGCGCTTTTGATGCTGCGGCAAAGCAAACGAGGGATGAGTCTACAAGGGCTGCATTGCATGCTCATTTTGGAAGCTATGATGAGGAGGTATGGGGTTATTCCCCAGATGCAGCAAGTGCAAACGCAAATGGCATCGCAATTCAATTTGAAGGAGCTGCCAATGATGAAGAGTCGGAACCTGCATTTTCTGATGATACGAAGATTACACTCAGACTTAAGAGCCAATCGGGGGAGGAAACTATGTTCAGATTGCTCCAAACTACACCAATGAGCAAGATATTCAATGCATATGCAGCCAGAGAAGGGGTAGATGTTGCGAGTCTTCGCTTTCTCCTTAATGGTCGCCGTGTTAGCTCCGATGCAACGCCTGCAATTTTGGAATTGGAGGATTTGGATCAAATTGATGCCATCTTGCAACAGATTGGATGTTGAATAGTAACATTGATATTGCATGCTATTGCTCTAAGAGTGCTTTATGAACAATCAATCCGAGTGGTGTAAAGCATCTCTCTACTAGGACACTCTAATTTTACGATCCCTTTTCTGCACGTTTCCTGATGCATGTTTTCAGTAAATAGTCTTACTCTTCAGCCATGTTCCCACGCTTCAACCCTTCCAAATATGATTTCTTTTTCTTGCATACAAGTATCCAATTCCCTGGTAAACTACGTTTGGGACTGCATATGTACTGTTGAAACGCATCAAGAGATTGACCCACGATCTTGATTATGATGCTAAGAAGTGATTACTGGCATCACGCTGCAATATCCGCCTTTCCTTCAATCTTTTTGAGATTCCATGCCGTGTTCATTATTTTACTCTCAAAAAGTATCTGTCCATCTCCGATATCATAAGACAAAGGGTTGCCAACCTTTGCCAACCCTCCCTACATTTGCAATACATCTTGTGCCATAATTTGAAAGGAACACATGCCACAGCCATTTGCATCCATCTTAAACACAAGAGAGTAGTTTTATTAAACCTACATACATAAATTAACACAATCGATCCCATGAGTTCCTCAACAACCTTTGGGCTACCAATAGTCGATAGTACTGCTTCAGCTTTTGATTTGTATCCAGTACTCGAGCATTTTTTTCCACCACGCCATTGGCGTTTCAGTGAAAAGATACTTCCACATCATTGCAAAACCAAGAATAAGAATTAGAGGCCCCATTGAAGCGCATCTGAGGCATGTCCCATGGTATACCATCCAATTTTTGAGTGGTAACCTTCACCCTTCTGCGACCACGGAAACCCGCTATTTCATGGGTTTGAACGACCCCGCAGCAACGGCACAGTCCTCTTCTTTGGTTTTGTTCATCACGAGCTCTGAGGTCTCTGAGAAGTCTAATGAATACATCGTGGATATTGTTGGCTGCGACTTGAACGAAGAGTCGGACTTTGCCCAAGCTCCAAGCGGCACCCTCGATTTCAACATTAGCCATAATGAAAGATATTGACTACTGAAAAGATATTACGAAATGTTTCAGCTCGGAAAGAAGATGTTGAAATGTCCTCGTATCGAGCGATCGCCACACAATTATAGGAGACGAAAGTGATACTATCTTATGCAACTTTGAGATGTACCAACACTACTGTACGTTTGAATTGGTTTGACAAGTGGAATTATTCGAGAACACTTTGAGTGTGTTCCCGACGGAATTTTGACTCCGTTTTTTTTTCTAATGCACACGTCAGTTCTTCCCCTGTGCATTAGTCTGGCCTACTTTTGTTTTTATGTGGGTATTGAATGCGTCAAGTGTTCTCGAACTAAGAAAGTGCCCTTTTTGAAGCTTTCGGGCTATTGGGGTTAATCAAAAAAGTTCCGCTGGTAGACTGGGACTCCACGTGAATATGTACTAATTCCTACTTTTACAAATTCTCAGGGGCCTCTCAACAGGTCATGACCATGGCGAAAATCCGCTCCCTACACACACAGCATAACACAATAACTACATTGATTCACACGCCAACCAATACATCAATATTCATCTCGTATTCAGTAGGATCTCATCGATACCTTGCTCGACCCATAACTCCTGATATAAAAATTAAGACACCTGTCTAGTTGTTGGTTGAACTCAAATGTACAGTATAACTTCGTAATAAATTCTCTGGAATTATGAGCTTGTCCGTCATGAGCTCTCCGCTGTCCGCACTGTCGTGCATAGTGTCCGGCCCCATAGTGTCACAACTCTCACTCGCTGTGTCACAATCACTCCACACGTATCGTCATGCACAGCTGTGTCAACTAGTGATGTATCTCTTTACCGATTCAAAAAATTCTCATGCTTATGAAAATTTTTCGGCCCGCCAAAATATCTCCCATTCATACTAATTCCCACGTAACAATAGACCAAATCCTCCAAAAACCAAACTTCATGCAAAATCACCATGGCGGCCGTCTACAAACTAGGCCTACCAGGCGGTGTAGTGCAAGCCATATCAGTTCGGAGAAGGACCGAATGCCTCAGCAAGACATTGAAGCAGAGTAATCTTTCGTTGAACAACAAATATATGTTACTTTTAGGTGATATATCAAGTGGGTTCCATGACTGGTGTGTTGGTGGGGAGAGTGTCGAAGATTGCTCATCATCACTGTAATCAGAGTAAATATCATTGTTGGGCTTGTTTAGATCAGAAGAACTGATTAATTATTCAACGTGAACATATTATGGAACAGTTCCGGTGACTGGCTGTATTAATTTGTCAATATTACCATCATAGTAACACACCAATTGGAGATGATTCGATCGATGGTGCGATGGTATTGATCTCCTCAGTGACGAGAGAATGAGCCGCCTCTATGGACATATTATCCCCACTCAATGCGACCGAAACTCATCTAAACATCTTTGCAACATTGTTTGGCGTCGGATATGTCTTCAATTATCTCTATATCCACTTTATTCTGTGCATAACATTGTCGTTCTGAACCCTAAAAATCCGCCTACAAACGTCCATTTTGTATGAGCGATATACCATTGATAGCATGAATACCGCCGCGCTATAATCCTCCATAAGCGATGGTTGTACATTATAAACAACCCGGGGTGGTCTAGGGGTGTTCCTATTCACATTATATTCCCAATACAATCGTCACTCCTTCACGACGTCGGCGGAGGGCCCATATGGGTGTGGCACCACATTTTATGCCGACGTTGGGCAGCACGGAAGCCATTCTGCTTGGATCAGCGCAACCACATTCATTTACTATCGTAGTCGAACGATTGTTCACCATAAAAATGAGTGTATTACCATTGTTGTCGGCAATATCAATTCATGGCGGATTACACTTCCACAGCGGCAGATGGCCTATTTTGAGGGGGCGTGAGGCTGAGTATGAGGTGACAATAATGCGACGGCGATGGGCGGATATCATCAGCATGGGTATGGACTACATCACTGATGCGGCAGAACTATCTCTACCGATGTTTGGGTGGCTGCCTACCATAGCGGAAGTGCCATGGTTTAGGGGGGTTGGTTGGCCGTTTTTGGCCGTTGGCTCTAAGGCGGTCTACAGGCGGTACATAGGAATTAGTATGAATGGACAATATGAGCATGAGATGAAAAATTTTCAAGGAGGCTATTTTGTCTACTTTTTCACAAAATATGCACCTACTTTGGCTGCATATTAGGGTAGAATCTCGTTGTGTAAGACCCTTAGACCAATATATCGTTGGAAAGCTGAGCTTCTTGGCTTTCTCGATGTCTTATAAGTTTTGCATTTTTATAGAGTTTTTATAGATTTAGACGCATTTGAAAAAAAGTAGTTGAAATTAGTCAAAAATTTTCGGGATCCCGAAAATATTTAGATAAAGAGATAGTAATGGGTACACATGTTGTGCCAAGATGGTGATTGTTGAAGCAGATTTAGTGACGTGACCAGAATGTCACAAGATTCGAGACATGAGAAAGTGCAACCACGGCGCAAAGCCGGCCAAGAAGCACGCACGCACTCGTAAGAGCAGAAGCTCGACGAACACAAACATAACACCTTCACACCGCCCATCAACTCATAACATAGCATCATTGAGTAGTAAAGAAGGACCAACAATATGGTTGCAGTCAACTCCGAGAGAAAGTCCCCGCCCGAAAATGCAGGCGATGTAGAGCCATCTGCAAAAAGGTCATGTCATCGCAGCGACGATGTTTCTGAATCTTTGGCAGTCGCCGTCGGTGGTAGCATCGATACCCACAACATCGTGACGACACCACGAGAATGCGATTTCAATGAGAGGACTTGGTGGATGGTGGACCTCACGCCCATTGGAAGCAGCTCTCCTCAAGGGGCTAGTGCTCTTGTGAAGCGATGCATGAGGATGCATGGTTGGGATGAAGCGAAGGCACGCAAAGTGCTTGATGCGTACCGTCAATTCATGATTCTCAAAAAGGAATTGAAAGATTGGGATGCCAATATCTTATCTCCATGCTACTTGGTGGATCAGATGTGGCACTGTCATATTTTGGATGTGGTGAACTATTGTCATGATATGATGTTGCTTTGTGGGCATGTCGTAGGTCATAATCCTGATGGCGCTTTGGATTATGTTGCAAAGCAGGAGAGAGATGATACTACACGGGCGTCACTGCAGGATCATTTTGGAAGCTATGATGAGGAGGTATGGGATTATTCGCCAGATGCAGCAAGTGCAAACGTAAATGGCATCGCAATTCAATTGGACAATGCTGCCAATGAAGAGGAGGAATTGGTAATTTCTTTTATGATTAAAATCCGTATCAACTTACCACGTTGGGAACAAACTTTACTTGAAGAAGTCAATAAAACAACCAGATTGGGAGATGTGTTTGATAGATATGCAGCGAGGAAAGAAGTCAACCCAGACAGTCTCATTTTTACACGGAATGGTGAAATTATTGATGCCAACCAAACCGTTGCCGATTTGGGTTTAGATGCCAATGATCTAATTGACTGTGTATACGACCCTGAGACGATCAACATACGCTTCCACTCGCACGACGGCCCCGAAATAACTATCAACATAAGAAGAACAGATAGGATAAGCCTTGCCTTCGACGAGTATTCATCCAGGTCAGGAATTTCTGAACATAATATGCTGCGTTTCGAGTTCAATGGAGATGAGGTCCGCCCTGATTCCACACCTGAGAATCTTCGGATGACTGACAACGATTTGATTCATTGCTCCTTTGGTCCACTTGACAACGGCAACGCAAACGGAGCAGACGGAGCAAACGAATCTATTGTGATCTTTATCAAAGCCCAATCCGGGGAAGTAAACAGATTTAGAGTTCGTAGATCGACACGCATGATGACTTTGTTCAGAGCATATGCCAGAAGAAAGGGTGTGCGTGCTCAGAGTTTCCGTTTCATGACAAATGGCGAAATTATAGATCCGGCTTTGACACTTGCTCGTTCGGGTTTGGCCAACGGCGATAGGATTGATTGCATGTTGATTCTATGTGGATGTTGAAGGCAATTGGAAAAAAAGCTAATGTGAGGACACATATCTCCTACTGACTATGGTAGGCACAAACACAAAGGAGGATAATATCTCCTGAACACAAATTAAGAATCCCGATAATGTCTTGTACCTTTGTACGTTTCTGCACTAGTGTGCAATAAATTGACCATTCAATTTATTCCCAACTCACCAGTAGTTTTGGTCAAAGATGAACCCTCTCCCGTAGCTCCGACTTCGACGCTACTTGCTTCTGCCCATAAGTGTCTAGAGAGAGGCAAGCCTACTTCTGGCTTCTGGATCCGAAAGTATTGTAAGAAAAGATTCAGCGTAATGGGATTGTGTCTCGCGTCGAGTGTCGTCAACAAAAGCAGCCCAGGGTCACAAGTCACAAGTGAAAAACAAAAAGACCATGCCAATGCCGATGAGTAGAGCGAGAAGTTCACCGTTCATCCAATACACCGATCTTCACTCCTCGACTACTCTATATCTTCTTCTTTGCTGTCGCTGTATAGCTTGGTGGTGGCCGCCGCTTCTTAGTAACTGCATACGAGCTGAAAAAGAGAAAGGCTGGTTCAATAGACATTTATTTTTGGACACTATCCGCTCGCCTGTCAACTTCAACAAACACGCAGCAGCACGCCATACTTTAACCAATCACATAATACACACAACAACAACATGGACGAAGAAGAACACCTCGATCAACTAATATCCATCTCCACCCTCCTCCAAAACTACGCCCCCCTTCAAGATCGCACCCACAAACAAAAATTATACCCCTCCTGCTTCATAGCCTCCGAAGCAGTCGATTTATTAATGAAGCACGGTGAAGTGGAATCACGGGAGGAGGCGGTGGATTGTTTGAATACTTTAATGACTACGGGGGTGCCCAGTGATGATAATGGTGGTGCAGTGGAGGTGGTGTTATTTGAACATGTGAGAAAGAGTCGAAGGGGGAGGGAGTTGGAAGATGATGATCAATTGTATCAGTTTGTGGATCATACATCAGATGATCAAGAAAGTAGCAACAGCAATAACTCGGAAGTGGCATCGGAAAAGACTGCGTCAGAGGATGAGGATCTGCCCATAATGGACAAATATGGCTTTCTCATTGATGACCAAAAGCGCTTCAAAGAAGTAGAAAGCAGTCATCATTCCTCAGAAACCAACCAATCCGAACAAGACGACACAACGGTACCACTAGAACAATGGCAAGAATTATTCGACAAGGCCACATCCTCCAAGGGGAATAAACTACCCACCAAACTACACGACAAAATCAAACACTCTACACGAAGAGGGCTACCCGATTCACTCCGTCGACGTGCCTGGACAGTTTTTACTGGAGTAGATCAAATCATGTCTCAATCCAAGGGGCAGTATAAAATGTTATTGAAGCAGGCTGATTTTGAATGGAGTCAATGGATACGGCGTTCGTCGATGAATAATGGTAGTACGAATAATGGGAATAATGGGGGGAGTAGTGGTACGAATAATAGTGTTAGTGAATTGAGTGGTTTGACGACTGATGATCCGGATAGTCAGTTGGAAGAATATCAGAATACACGACCGAGTCATGTGGTTTTGGAGCAGATTGAACGGGATATTTGTCGGACTTTTCCGAATCATTATTTGTTTCAGACTATAAGGGATGACGAAGATGACATGGAAAATGCTGGCGGTGGACAAGGTGGAGGAGATAGAGCGAATAATGAGATTGAACCAAGTAACAGTGTCGATGTAAGTGAGGGAGACAATTCAGTGGCAGATGAAATTAAACGAGAATTGAATAGCATGGTAGAAAGAATGAATGGTGGATCGTCTACAGTACTGACAAAGTCAACAATGTTGATTGATGTAAATGGTATTTCGGTAGCCAAGATTGATGGAGAAAACGATAACAATGCAGCAGATGTGGATAGCAACTCGATGACAATACCATCTACATCGAAATTATCCGAAAGGGGTGATGGTCAGGGAGCCCTTCGACGTATCTTACGTGCCTATTCACAATATGACAATGAAGTGGGATACTGCCAGGGAATGAATTTCATTGTCGCCATGTTCTTGACCTTTCTTTCCGAGGAGGAATCATTTTGGTTGCTAGTCGTCGTGATGAATGAGGATCGGTACATGTTGCGAGCGTTATATGGAGAAGACATGTCAGGCACACATGAGATACTCTACATTGCGGACAAGTTGATGAAGCAATTTGTGCCAAAGTTGTGGAAGCATTTGGAAAGAGAGGGTATTCATAACTCCATGTTTGTGACTCAATGGCTGTTGACGCTGTACACGAGTTCATTTCCATTTGACTTGGTGTCACGTGTGTGGGACTCGTTCCTAGTGGAGGGCTGGAAGGTCATTTACCGGGTAATGCTAGGTCTTCTCAAACATGCCGAACCCACATTACTGGAAATGCCATTTGAACAGATCCTCATGTTCCTACGAGAGTTTCCAACAATGATCAACGGCCAAACAATCATGCGTGAATCCCTGCAAATCGGTCTGAAGAGAAGACACGTCCAAAAGCACGTGAATGCTTGGAGGGTAGCCAACCCTACTAAAGCGGGTGCGACAAAAAATGTTTTCTCTCGAAAAGACTCGAATTCTAGTTGGACTAACGACTCCAACAATTCCGATGGCAATGATCAATCCAAAAAGGCGAAATCGAAAAGTAAATTTCTCATTCCAAATGCCTTCCGCAAGAAGGCTGAAAAGGACATCGTGATTGAAGATTTGGGACCCAAGCTACTACCTATAGTCGGGTCCACTAAATTTGCTGTGCTCATCCACAACGCATTGACACCCGATGAATGCAAACAGCTGATAGAACGGGCTGAAAAGGGTGGCTTTGACGATGCATCCATCTACGACCGTAGACAAAATCGAATCCATCGCAAATGCCAACGATGGTACGAGGACGACACCGCCCTCGCTGCAGACTGGTATGAACGCATCCTCAACGCATTAGACGATACTGCGTTTGAATACAAGATACGAAATGCTCCATGGATGGGGAGACGGTACAATGCCACCGCTCTACCCATCCGATCTGTAGGTATCAATGAACGACTACGAGTGCTCAAGTACAGTCAGGGTGAATACTTTGGGTCACACTGTGATACCAAGTTTGTTCGTGGACCAAACTATGGCGATAAAGCTGGAGAAACATCTCATGTGTCAGTCCAAGTATATCTAAATGACAGGTTTAAGGGCGGCCAAACGCGCTTCCACGGTGGAGGCCGGCATTTTGACGTCAAACCAAAGACTGGATCGATATTAATCTTTGACCACAACTTACTCCATCAAGGTGCGGTGATCAAAGCTGGAAAGAAGTATGTTGTCCGAACCGATGTCATGTATCGAAAGATGCGAACGAGGGGTGATGAGATGTCGTCACTGTCTGGATTGCCGGATGTGGTTGGTCTTGATATGAGGCAAACGTTGTAATTGAAGAGAGGCTACCATACGCCATGTTGCTCCATTATTTGCATGAGTATATGTGTTACTTTTGTTAACTTTTATAAATGCACAGCAGAAGAGCCTCAAAATAGCGTAGTGCGAGAGTTTAATCGCTGTCAGAGTCTGATCCATAACACCCTAATCCTAATAAGTCTGCAACATTGTTGTTCTTTGGTTTTTCTTCTTCCGCCTGATGTTTCTCTCCATCATCATCTTTACTCTTCTTCAATTCAATTGATCGACTTACTTTCTTTTGGGCAGCATCATCTTTTGATTCTGTATCCACTCGTTTTCTCTTCTTCTTGATTGTAAATTTGGGCACGATTTGTTTCTTGGCTGCTGGCACTGCTGCAGCTGCTAATATTTGATCACCACCACTTGATGTGCTCTTCTCGTGTCCTCTATCATCATTATTAATGTCACCACCATCTCCATCATCAAACCCCACTTGATCCTCAACCACAGTCTGCACCAACCCCCTATCCTCCCTAGCAGCATGAAACAACGCCACCTCCCTCTCAATCCCACTCTTCACCTTATACTCCACCTCTCTCTTCTGCTCCTCAATCGCATCCAAATGAGCCACATCCTCATCATCCAACGCTTGCATCCCTCGAATACTCTTTTGAAATTCGTCATCTTTGGCATCTTGGATTTCCTTGTTGGCACGTAATTGTTCGAATAGTGGTTTGTGGGAGGCAGAGTTGGAGGAGGAGGCGCGGATGGAGGCGGTTTCGGAAGTGTTGATTGTGGTTTCTTCGTTGTGGGAGATGCCGTCGGTTGAGGAGAGTACGGCGGATTTGACGAAGGAGAGGCTCATGGTTTATGTTAGGTAGGTGTAGTAGAGAGTAGTGGTGAAGGGTCCAGCAGAGAAGGACAAGGCAATAACATAAGCCTATCCTATTTCAGTGCACAACGCAACAACTCCAGCTTGAAGTTTTTGAGCAAATTTAAGATGGCCATTTGATTTCCTATGAGAGCTATGAATAAACAATCGATGTTAGGCAGCTCTTATATGTTATGTCTGGACCACCACTGGACACGTCATGGTTTCAGTTGCTCCACTGCCCGGGTCAGTATTATTGGATTGCCTAAGTACAAGATGGCCGATAATAATAATAACGATGCTGCAGCAGCAGACCAAGGGGAGGCGATAAATAATGACGACAACCTAACGGTGGTTGCTACAAAAATCGCAGCTTTAACGACTGACAACCCCAAAATTAAGAGATTTGCCATAACATTCGACAATTTTAAGGACCTCCCATCCGAGATGGGACATGAGGTTCAATCGTCAATATTCTCCTGTTTTCAGACTGATTGGTGTGTGGAGATTTACCCAGGAGGCGATGAGGATGAGGATGGCGAAGAAGATGCGGATGTTACGATTGGTATTAAACAGAAATCAAAAGGCGAGGCTTTGAACCCCATAAAATATTCAGTGGGGCTCAAGGATACGACAACCAATAACATTTTGCACTTGCATAAATCTTCTTTTGGCAAACTATTCGATGAAGCGCTTACACGAGAAGCTGTCACTTGTTACCGTTTTGATGAGTCTTGGTTGCATGAGTTTAATTCGCGTGATGACATCATAAAAGAATACCTTGACCGTAGTGGAGCACTCACAGTATATGTGACCTTGCAGATGAAAGAGTATATCCCCAAGAACCCTACCTCTACAATGATATTGAACCTTTTCAATAATCAAGACTCGGCAGATGTCGTCTTTGAGGTATGCGAACAAAGAAAAAGAACAAATGACCGAAAGAGGGCAAAGGCGTCAACACATACATTTCATGCACATCGCCTCATTCTGCAAAATTACTCGACGGAGCTTGCTGCTCTTTGCGCTACATCGGAAGGAATGACCTCTGCAATTGTAGATGATGTCAAACCTGAAGTATTTCGACATCTACTCTACTACGTGTATGGAGGAGAAATCGGCGAAGAAGATTTCGTCCAACATGCGAAGGACTTGATCAAAACTGCAGACAAGTATGGAGTAACAAACCTGAAACTAGAAGCTGAGGTATGGTACGTGCAATCCACAAAAATTACAATTGAAAATGTAATCGACAATCTTCTATACGCAGATGCAATGAACTGTGCTCTCTTGAAAGAAGCATTGATGGATTTCATGGTGGAAAAGAAGGTAGAAGTAATGCAACGAGTGTCTTTTGATGATGTGCCTGGACACATTTGCAAGGATCTCTTGGCCGCTATGGCTAGACGCGGTGATGTTAGTAGTGACGAAGATGACGACGAAGAAGAAGATATGGAGAAGAATTACAGCAAAATGAGGATTGGGGATCTGAGGCAAAAGCTGGATGAGAAGGGACTTTCACTTGATATCGATGGATCTAGAGAAGCGCTGATTTCTACTTTGAAGGAGCATTCTTGAAAGCAGATTATAATATGTCATATAAAGGATAATATAATAGCTCATATTGGAAAAGTCACTCGCTCTCCAAGAGACGGACAATTTTACATGGTTCTTTGTCGTCTCTTTGCATTGCATAAGCAGGAGTGCTGTGTGTACATTTCTTACAGATTCATAATATCAAATTGTTATCTGAGTCTGAATCAGACTTAGCAAGAGCGATTTAGCAAGAGCTTTTGGGGAATGAATTCGTTACTTATGCATGCCAACTTTCTAAAAGAATATTGGTACCTTGAAAGTGCATAGATCACATCACCAACTAGGGCCATGCAGCTAAAAGAAATATCATACTTGTGACTTGTGAATGTGAGTAATGTATTATTTTGAGTGGGTCTTGGTTACAATCATATTTCTCCAGGTCAGTGATCGAGTTGTTAACCTTAACTCATTGTCGGACCAGCTGATACTGATACCATATGACAAGAATAATGAGCGAATAAGTACACAAGACATAACGCACGGAATCATCAGACTTACACAAGTAACGCTGTGCCAATCACCAGTCGCATATTTTTGCCCAAAGGTCAGGCCAAACAGGCCTTGAAGTTCATTTAGGTATTCAATTTATAGGCTTACAACAAGAACGGTAGGAACAAACAGCGCGTGCGCTTCGCTCCAACATGCCAGGTAATTGTAGTCGTTGATAAAACCAAAGGCATCGAAGATAATAAGCTTTGGTATTCTAGTGAGGATGTTGACCAGTTTAAGCTCTACTGGACTTTCTATTGTGATGCAATTAGAGAGAGCATCCGTCAAGGCACTTTTGATGGCGAGCTCGACGATATCCTTGGACTCGAGAGACCTCTCTTCGACAAGATCTACTTAGCCAGACGTGCGGCGTTTAAGGGGGCTGTTCTTGAAGAACAAACTTGGCAGATACTGTCCAGAGAGATGCGGCGGAGGAGATGACTTACTTGCGAAGTGAATGGCCACACTGCTGACATGGACATCCTGGCACTAGCTAATGCTGCAGCGATGAGCTCAAGTTGGGCAAAAGAGCGTGCGTATATAGCTGGCCTCACATTGCAGAGCAACCTCTACACCTTTACGGGCAGTATCAGTATCGGTGGTGCGGAGATAAGCCGCAATCCACCTTCTCGTGGAGTCGACCAAGACGACAGTGACAGCTATTGGGATGAATGCCATGCAATTGCAATGGAGGAAGAGGAAGGCGACGCATGAATCCCATAGTAATGAAATCATCCAAGGAGCGTAGGCTTTCTAATGATATAAGTATTCTTTACTCTTACTCCTACCCGATCCCTAGAACAAATACTGCTATAGAGCCTTTCTCTTTGCATAGAAGGATTTCAGAATGAAATAAGGATACAAAAGCCAGGTGATCGGTACTTTGACAAGAACACAAAAGCTGCCATCACACAGCAATATTGTACATCCAGATCCAGTATTGTACAATCAGTTTGCGAGAGCTTTCACAAATTCTGCTCGTCGGCGAGGTAAGAAACAAAAAGGAACTCGAATGGTAGGAATCTATTTAGTTTCTATCAGATGGGTCGGACTTATCAAGAAGTTCCACGTCCAAGCAAGAAGTGTTGACGCTTTTGTAGGACGACACATTGATTTCAAAGCTTTCTTCAGAGCTTCCACATCTGATCATGTCCAAGTCTGGCGGCGATGAATCAGTGCATTTTTGCTCTCGTGCCAGCCATTATCCCTCTCTATATTGCACCAAGATTGTTTCTTGCACTGGTATGCCCGCCAATAGCAGCCTGTTTCGAATGACAAAGTGAATTTTCTCGTCCATCACTTGCCCCTTATGATACAAACACGATATGTTAGCTCATAATGCGGATCAATAGTGCCCAATCCGGCTGATTTTTTCCAATACTCAAATGCACCTTGATAATCCCCTATTCTCGCCTCTATTCTTTTCATAGGCTTCTTCATGCAATTCCGGTAGAGGATATCGCCAGAATAGACATGTTGGATGATGCGATCCTTTTATCTCTCGCATCTGATTGGCATCATCGCAACCTTCACAGATCATATTGCTGCAACATGCCATCGCAATGGAGCTTGATGGATCAATAGCGGTAGCGGCGATGGGGCAATATCACCATAGTGGCTGCCTTCAGGCTGCTTGAACAAAATTTCGTCATGTAATTCAGCCATCTTTTCTTGCATGGTGGTTTGTTTTTGGTCGATGCTCCTTCTACCTGGCATGTAACACTGCAATATCGAACAGATTTGCAAGCGGTGCATGTCTTCAATTTGTTGTCACTATCTTCTGCGATGCCGCAGGCGCAACATCATCTTGTCGCTCTCACTCTCTACAATTTGATCTCATTGTCTAGTAGTAGCTTTTATTCAATGTCGCCGGTTGCAAAGATCCGTAGTCCGTATTGTAGTCTTCTGAGAGGCTGCCGATTTGCGAGGCACTGGCACTATCGACGGCAACCGGCAACGCAAGAAAAGGAGTAGGAGTGTAAAAACGGAAGAAGGCTGAGCACAGATTTGTCTGGGGAGCTATCAGTAATAATTCGAATCGAGGCAGCTCCTTTATTGATTTACGAGATCTTGATCTTCGACGCCACAATAATTGCAATCTGACCAGCCAGCGTTGCCTCCAGTCGATTCGAGTTCTACGTATTGATATCTTCCAGGCTGCATAATACAACCGTGCGTAGTCAAAGCAAGGAGTGAAAGACCCATATAGAGAATAACAAAAACTGGGCGTTACTGAATCTGTGGCTAATCATCTCTGACACATCATATTATTCTATACACAACACATAACATTATGGCGTCACCAATCACTTTATCCATCAAGGCAACCTTCTTGCCATCAGTTTCATCCATGACATCTGTGGCAATGAGATCAGCAGGCTCCATCCTATCTTCTTCTTCTTCATTTACTACTATCACTGCCTTTTCCAACCATAATAGATGCAACAACAACCATCAATCCTATCAAATACGAAACTTTGCACGTCCCGGCCGCCGCCCGTCACCCAACAAACGCAGAGGACGCCCCACCAACAACCTCGGCAGTAGCACGAATGGCAACAATGGCATACTCACCAACAATCCAACACCCAAACAGTCCAAAAAGAATGTCCTAATCATCGGATCTCAAGGTGAATTAGGTAAAACTCTCGTATCACACTTTGGCAATCAAATGAATTGGAATGTGATTGGTGCCGATGTATTGGATCCATCTGAGGATATCGTGGAAAAGAGGGGGATGAAGGAGTATATTCCTTTGCCGTTAGATGGATCTGTGGCTGATTTGAGTGTGGCATTGTATCGTGGTGTATCCAACTATCTATCACCCAACAACAGCAGCAATAACAAGAAATCAACAAGTTTGGATGCAATCGTCTGTGCCTCCGGAGGGTGGATGGGTGACGTGGACAAGTTTGACTTTCAACATGCCATGGAGGACAATGAACTATTGGAAGATATCGACCTTGAAGAAGAATATATACGTGAATCTTCCGAGGTATGTGAACACATGATGAATGTGAATTACTACCCAATAGTCGCGGGGGGTATGATTGGACAACGATTTCTCAACGGTAGTGGATTGGATAATGGAGGTAATTTGAACAATGGCTTGTTTGTTATCATTGGTGCATCTGCGGCATTATCACCTACACCGGGAATGATGGGATATGGTGCCGCCAAGGCGGCATCACATCATTACCTACAGAGTTATGGTCCATCGGCATCCGAGGAGAATGGATCAACCTCCGTGGGGATATTGCCATTGATGTTGGATACTCCTGCCAATCGTGCCATGTTGGGTGGTGATGGCGATGATGATGATAGATATAGTAAGATGGTCAAGCCGATTCATATTGCGAATGAGATTGGGGAGTGGATTAAGAATCCGCATTTGCGTCCACATTCGGGGAGTTTGGTCAAGGTGATGGCGAAGAATAGGATGGATGGAAGTGGTGGTGCGGCGTTTCATTTGGTGCGATGAGAAATGAGGTCGAATTATCAGACACAGTGAATATTCTTTTTCAATCAACTAAGAAGTTTATCTTCGACATAGACAACGGCTACCCTATTTTCAGAACCTTCTTCACTTAGTTAGTGAGAGTTCATTGACACACAATACTTTCATCACTGACAGTCACCTTTTCTGCATTGATATCTCTTCGAAACGCAGATCCAATGGCATTCTTCCAGTTCGCAGCTCTGCCAGTGTTGTGGACGGTACCATTGATTTCCTCGTCCTCAGTGCTGTTATCAACAAGAGGCTCATTCTTCTCACCGGCAGTAGGCTCCTCCGCTGCGAGAATCAGTATCATCGCTCTTCTCTTCGTTCTCTTCGGAAGAAGTATGCTCCTCCGTTGCATCATTGTTTTTTTCTTCATCAGAGATGACAGTAATTTCTTCGACACCCTCCCTTTGCCTATTCTCTCGTTCAAGGAGATGCTGCCTTGCCTTGAGAGCAGCTGTCCCAATTGCGGCTCTCCAGTTTGCAGCCCTATTGCCTTCATTTGAGTTTTGGTTGTCCCATAGGTGTGCATCTGCAGACTCCTCAATCGAGTGATCATGTTTCTCTTCCTCCTGCGATGAGAAGCTGTGTTCAACCTCTCTATCTCTAATGTGTTTGGTGGCCTTGAGAGCAGCAGAACCAATTGCAGCCTTCCAATTCGCTGCCTTGGTATTATCTGGATCTTGGGCGTCCCAGAGAAGTGTATTGACCTGGTTTTTGTAGTACTTGCGAATTTCAGTCACTTCATCACGAAGACATTCAATCTCAGTATCTTTCTTCTTCAACTCTTCCAAGAACTCATTTATACGAGTCTCCAGAAATGGTACAATTTCCGATTGGCTCTTGGATTGATTCAGCTCGTGCAAGAGACTTTCAGAATTCTGCGTCGCCTGCTTCAGTTTAGCATCAAGTCGTTCAATCTCCTTTTGCTGTGCGATTCTTGACGTTTCGTGCTCAGCCTGGAGGCTTTGAATGATGTCCTCTGAGTTTCGTAGTTGTTGTCTTAGTGATCGAAGCTCATTGGACTCATTGGCAGCCTTGATGCAGCCAATGTAGTCTTCGTAGTCATCCTCAATCGAGTCATCATCAAACACAGACTCTGACTCAAACACACATTCGCAGTCGTCATCGTTGAAGGTGACACACGCTGCCGGCTCGTCAATTACTTCTTTTGCTACTTCAATCGATGGTGTTTCCTCCTCACACCCATCTACACGAATATCAGAGACGCTCACCAAGATACGAAGCATAGCATCACTCTTCAAACCAAACTGCAGACGGGAGTTTGTCAAACCGTTCCAGAAAGCGTTCCAGATTGTTCCAGGTGTTCCAGCTAAATTACTAAAGTTACACTACGAGAAACTATGTGGCAACGGCAAAATCGCCGGAAACCAAAACTTGATGCCGACCTCGATTTCAACTTAGCCGAATTTCAACTTCAACTCATCAACTCAACCAGCTTGTGTTTCAGCTTGCGTGCAACCAACCGATGACGATGAAGACCGACGAAACCCCAAGCAAATAAAGATAATACTTGTATCATCGATATTCCTCGGAGGAGGTTGATTGTTGTGTTAGTCATCATCACTTTGAAGTTCCTCACTCAATACGTGCCCAACACTACTTCTTCTTTCTTCTACAAGAGCATGATTTCGATCGATATGACAAAAAGGTGCAACAAGAGAGGTTCCGAGAATTGTTTCCATAGAATACGATGCTGAAGAGGCCATATCACATGATGTTTGTGTAGTATATTCGTTCCAGAAACTGTTCCAACTCCCATAACCCATGATGTTTGTGTAGTATATTTGTTCCAGAAACTGTTCCAACTCCCATAACTCGGCCCTTCTCCTCGCTACTCACTACAGCTCTACTGGGTGCCAAACGATGTCCTGAAAACCCACCAGCATTATCTTTCGACCATCATTTTGCAAATATTGTAGAGCCGGTATTTGCACCCAACATCAATGCATCACTTCACCTACTGCCGAAAAAAAACCATGGCAACGACATCTCCAGTCAGTCTCATGAAGGTGATGCCATACAAGGGCGTAGGGTGTCTTGAAAAGCGGTTCCAATGGATCGTTTTGAGGGAGAAAGGGAGGAAGCAGACGTTGTAGAGTTCCGGAGGTAGACGTCACAGCGATGAGCAAAAAGCAGGAGGAGCACGATATGCCTGTAGAAGAAAACCGAAAGCGCTGATTGAAGAGAGGCATACAATATGAATAAAAAGTGGATAAAAAAGGGAAAGAGTTTGACTTACAATACTCTATATTCAACAATTGTTCCAAATCTGGAACGTTCCGACTGGAACGTTTATTGGAACGTCGGAACATCTCTGGAACCAAAATATCGTGTTCCAAACGCCGAATGCCCGAAGACAGGTGTATTTAGAACGTGTGGATGTGAGAATATTAGAAAGAGAATCCTAAACAGCAGCGGTATGGAGCCTATGCGGCACATTATCATCATGGTGTCGATGTTATTTTTTGTGGTATGGCACCGCGCGATGAGGTTGGCAAATTTGGCGATTGCAAGAAAATGTTCCAGAATTTCGTAAATTGCGAGATTCGTACTAAATTCCTACGTGCGGTACATCTCGTAAGTAGCGACCGTTCGGAACGATTTAGCTATGTGGCTTTCTCGAAACGCTGGAACACATGGTCAAATGCATGTCATGTGTATGTCATTTGCTGTCATGTGCCTGGAACACTGGAACAATCTGGAACGTTTTCTGGAACAAATATATATATTGCCCTGCAGACTATCACCCTTGATTCTCATCATGGGAGTTGATGATTTCTTGCTCCCCTTCACTTTCTTCACTGAACTTTTCTTTGCATTAGACTTTTCGTCTTGTGTGCTCGAGAAGATGGGAATATTGACAGTTGCATCACCTTTTTCCTCACCACTGATGAACAGGCTAGCTTTTCCCAAATTGATCAGCTTGCCATGACGAGATATGGAAATGTTGATTGGACACATTTGAGGTACAAATCTATTCTTGGTGGAGGATGATGATGTACTATTGTTGTCAGAAGTCTTTTCACGTTGAAATTCTCTTGTGAGCTGTACAGTCGAAAGGACTTGTTTCTCCTCTGTATTAGTATTGGGCCACTTTATGACAGGGTTGGAGTTACTGGAGGATTCTGACATTTCAATTGGGAGACTTGGCACATGTGTAAAGAAGTTAACTTTCTGATTGGATAAATCTTGAGCGAATGAGGCGACGATGCTTGCAGCGGTGTCTACAGGTTTTGGGTTCTTCTTCTGCTTGGTCGGTAGCTTTGATTTGGGTTGATACCATTTGGCAACTACACCGTCAAGACTGATTACAGTCACAGTTACCTCCATTGACTCTCCGCTGTTATCTGCTGGTAGGCTGCCTTGACTGGACGACCGATCGGAGCAGGTGGAAATATCCTCTGTCGTCGACGACGATACATCGCACTCCTTCGTCTTTTCCAAGCTGTCCATCGAAGCTTTTTTTACCACTACTGTCATGGTTGATAAGTCTATATCTGGATCGGGCAAGGCAATTTGTGTTGATGTGTTGTTGAAACTGCCCACGAGAGCCAATGTGCAGATAAATCTTTCAGTCCAGCATTGCCAAGGCAATAGGAGGCAGAAGCCTCTACACGACAAACGGCGAATAGAATCATCGGAGGGGCTTCTTTGACTGCTCTTCCTCCTCCTCAATTTTGTCGACATAAAATCCACAACTTACCGTCGGGCTATTTTAGACATTAATTGTTGGTCTTGCGATTTTTGCCAGACTTTGCGCTGTTTTGCACTTTCTTGCCCCCGCACTCCTCAAACTCCCTCCTACCTCGTCCTCACCATGTTGCCATAAGACTCCCCTTATCATCACCGAAGACAATGCCCATGCTGACCACCGCCATCGAGGACACCTTCCCTCCTCTAGTCCATCGCTCTACCATCAGCGAAGACAATGGCGACGACTTTGGTGAGAGTGAGCACCAGATCTGCTCGACAAGCAGTGACAAAGTGGAGGTGCACCAAAAAAATGATCTTACCACCATGTCGGCATTGGAGAGGATTTTCCTATCATCACTATCTATATCAAACAAATCCATGTCATCCGCCAATGACTGTATTCTATCAGAGGTGATCGCCCAATGGGATGCACTCTCTCATCGGGAGAAAGACGCAGCTTACAAAACAAGCGGGTATGACTATGTCGAACTCCATCGGAGCAAAATCTCCACTTATTTCTATGCCATCATTGACGGGAAGGGGTTGGATCGTCGCATTGTATCGGTGGCACTATCGTATCTCAAGATCTTCCTTGCTCGTCATCCACTCAATGAGTCAAAGGGATTCCACCAGCTTGCCATGCTTACCTCACTTTATACGGCGATCAAAGTACACTCTAGTAACATTTACAAGAATGGAAGGCCCACTATATTCATTACAGAGGTGGTAAATTGGAGCAACAATGAATTCACAACTCGGGATATTTGTAACATGGAGTCATCCATGTTGAGTACACTCGACTACTACATGAATCCACCCGTAGCGCAACACTATCTCGATATCATCACACCCCTGATTGACGATGATCTCATCACTCCACTAGTGAAACAACACATTATCACAATCTCCAATTGGTTGTGTGAAATAAGCGCCACAGATTCCTTCTTTACCAGTATCCAACCATCCTCGGTGGCGTATGCCGCCATTCTCGTGGCAATGGATACGTCATCGGACGCTGCAGTAGGCGCTAGTAGTGTGAAGTGTTGGTTTGAATCATTGTATCTCAAGCATGATGAATACATTACGTTGCAATGTTATGAACGAATGTTTGAGATTTATTCTCTGTTGGATAAGTCCCCTTATGAAAATAGATATCGATGCGAAAATAGATATCGATGCCATTCGCCTACTGAGGTGGTGGTTGTGCCTTTGGAGATCTGAAAATTGGTCATGTTATTGGTTACGCTGAAATCACAGTCTAGGAATATCACTCAAAGAATAGAGTCATACAGTACTATATTATTGACGCTAACGCTATCTTTCTGTGCGTTGTGACATAAAATAATCTTCATTTATTATATATTCTAGCGATCTACAATGCTTACTCTTGTTATCATGAAAAAGCAACGTAGTTTGTCAAAACAAGCATCGAAAACAGCCTAGCGTGTGCTTGTCGAGCAAGTTGATAAGGTTGCACTATCCAATCGGCTGACTTTCTTTGGCGAAGAAGACGGCGACTCTTGAGAGCAACTTCCAGCAGAGCGTTGCCAATCATTTGCGTGCTTCTGAATGTGCTTCGTCTTCAATCCTATCTTGAGGGATTCCTGCATGATGGTTTGACCATCCACCTTTCCCGGGAAGCTGCTTAGGTAGTGGAGAATATGCTCAAAGGACAGATGTAGTAACGTTCCTTCTGCATGTTTCATGAGACCTAGCATTGTTCTGTAGACAACCTTCCAACCCTCGACAAGGAATGAGTCCCACACGCGTGAAACCATGTCGAGAGGAAAGGAGCTCGTGTAGAGTGTCATTAGCCATTGGGTAACAAACATTGATGCACGGACTTCTTCCCTCTGCAAGTGTTTTGATAGCTTTGGGAAGAACTGTTTCATCAACTTTTCTGCAATGTAAAGCATCTCGTGGGTACCCGACATGTCTTCTGAAAAGAGCTCACGCAAGTTGTAAGGCTCCTCATTCATCACGACTACCAGCAACCAGAATGCTTCCTCTTCGGAAAGAAACGATAAAAACGTTGCTACAATGTAGTTCATTCCTTGGCAATATCCTACCTCAGGATCAAACTGACTATAAGCACGAAGCACACGACGGAGTTCTCTTCGAGAAAACGTTCTTTCTGATGAGGAATGCTTCAGCGATGTCCTATCGGTGTCTTTATCAATCTGGTTTAGTACTGTGCGATTGGAATACTTGTCGTTTGGAGTTAATCCGGACGTTTTTTGGCTAATACTGTTGGCATGTCTCAGCATTCCTTGATACACACCCTTACGTTCATTCATGATACGGTCGACTCCTGTGAGGACAACCCATGCACGTTGGCGCATCGAGTCAGGCAGACCTTTGCGGATGTGATGCTTGACCTTGTCTTGAATATAACTAGAAGAACTCGTTCCTACAAGAGGAGATACCTTGTCGAGGACATTCTTCCATTTCAACTCTTCTGCCACGATAGGTTTGTCAATGATTAGCTCTACGTCATCCATTATCCTCTCCTCGTCCTTGACAACAGAACTATTCTTGCTGGTCATCTGTGCTTCCTCATAGGCATGTTCTTCGTCTTCTTCTGGAACGGTCTCTAAAGAGCAAACTGACGCGGAAGTGACACGTCGAGGAATCACTAAATCTTCTTCTTCAGATAACAAAGCACCCGAGGAATGATCAGACTCATCTCCAAGTTTAGACTCAGAGCCATCATCCACAAAGTTCTCATGAGGCGAGTCTGCAATTTTGCTTAGCTCGTACATGAGATCACTAGCTTCGAGCTGTTGATAAGCACGTCGAGGTGGTGGTGGTGGAGGAGGATGCGGTCCTCTCTCATTGTTAAGATCAGGCTTTGGAGATCCACGTCGTATCGGCGGCGGCGGCGGTGGAGGTAGTGATGGTGCAGCTCGGGCTGAGCTGCATCCAAGTTGAACTTGCAAACTCGTAGTAGTACTATAATTCAAGCTCTCTTGGGACATCTTCAATGCAGAAGTCAACACTTCTGTTAAGTTTTGAATAATGTACTTTGACTCTGAAAGTTCTCTCCTTAGAGCTTGAACCTCAGCATCGGTGTTCTCGACCAAAATTGTATCTCCAACTTCATAATCATCATCATCGAGTGGTAGAAGTGGTGCATATGGTGACAGCGCAAGCGATGGAGAACTCCCAAGGGTTGACACTGAAGCCACGTCGTCTCGGATAACAATGTCAGCCTCTTCTTCTTCATCATCATAATCATATTCTTCTTCATCAAAGTCGTCCTCCATAGGGCTATTGAAAAGTGTTGAGAGAGAGAGACTTCTACCACCAATTGTATCGTCGTCTTCCTCCTCCTCATAGTCAGCGTAATTTTCATCATCAACCACGTAGTAACCAACATCAAAGTCATCGGCATCGTAGACACCAGAAGGATCACTTGCACAGTCTTTATATTCAGGTGTTGGCGTAGTAGCATCTCTAAGAGATGTTGTAACAACTTCCTGTGTCTGCATCGCTCCAGAACCAACATTAGTAACACTAACCAAAACACGTAGCATGGCATCACTCTTCAGACCAAACTTGATGCAATCGTCTTTGATACGCATCATGGGAATTCCTTTCTTGCCCTTGAGACCAGATTTCACCTTGGATTTGTGACCGGTGCTTGTGATAGGAATGCTGACACTTGACGTGCCCGTTTCTTCCCCGTTGACAATAACACTAGCTTGCCCCAGATTGACGAGTTTGCCATGACGTGATAGAGATATATTTATCGGGAACGTCTGTGGCTTCAATCTATGCATGGAGGATGCATGATTCTCTACCACCTTCTCTTGTTGAAATTTTCTCACTATACGCACAGTAGAAAGCAACTGGTGCTTGTCTACACAAGCATTGTCTACACAAGCATCCTCTTCTTCTGAATTAGTGCTGGGCCACTGAATGACCGGGTGTGATGACTGATTCGGCGAGAAATTAGATTTATCGAGACCCAATGGAAGGCTGGGCACATGTGTAAAGAAAGTTTTTTCTGTGGACAGATCTTGAGAAATCGAGGTGACGATGCTTGTGGTGGCAGCAGCCACAAATTGATGATTATTCTTCATCATGATCGTCTGTAACTTCGTCTTGGGATGGTAGTTCTTTGTAACCAATCCATCGAGACTGATCACGGTGATAGTAACTTCCATCATACCATCATCACCATCTTGGCTGCAATTGGACGAGGAGGTCTCGTCGGCGGAGAAGGACGACATGATTGTTGTTCTATGTTGATATTCTAAAACGATTGGTATCTAATTAATCAATGATGAACGGTCTTAAATGCGTGGTTGGAGGTTGGGCAGTTACAACGTTCAGCTCGATACGACCACCCTTCGCGCCGTTCGACATGAATGAGACGACATCTGCAATTGGGCGGCATGAAAGAGCGAACCCGTTCAAAAAAGGCGACGATCGTGGGTCGGTTGAATTGTGCGGTGCAGCCTGCAGTCGTATTATCGGTCTAGGTTTCTTCTTCGTCGACACGCCACATCTCTAACTCTGCAGAACACTTCAAAATTTGCACGCCAAGACCACCATCCTCACACATAACAAAATCTAGAACCATCTTTCTCTTTCCCGTGTGTGTCGCTATGGTTCCTGAAAATCGGCGTCGAGAATTGGCCCACGCCTCGTGGATGAGCTGGACTATCTTTCTCCTTTTGAAGTGGAGGTAAGCGGCCTCCTCCTTCTTCGGAGAATTGGCCCACGCCAATGTGTGGTGGTGTTGTGGGTTTTTGAGAGTTGGAAAATGGGAGAGCAAAAAGTCGGAGACCCACTTTTGAGTATTAATTCCTACGTAGGACAGGTAGCTTTCTTGGCGCACCTCTTTTCAATTCCAGACAGCTGCACCAGCCAGCAGATCAGACCGTTCCTGAGCCGGAGTGAGAGAAGGACTGTTGGAGAGCCCGCAGTCCTTTTCATCGAGCACATATTCCGACCGTTCAGTGTTAAATGCGTCATGATTTATTGTTTGCCCTATTGTGCCCTTTCTATCTGTGAGAAAAAGTTCCACATTTTGTCAAGTATCAACAGTCCTAGCGGCCCTCCTGTGCGGACGCACCTGTACATTCAGTGTCTGTTAGGAGGAGTTGGATAGCTAATTCATTAGTTGCACGTCTCCCGCTGCAGAACCCACACCTTAGCACAAGTGAAATAGTATTTTGTTCTGTATGTCAACTCCGTTGGGAGTCTCATTCCAGCAGATGTGGTCATCACACCGTACTACAACCTTGTATTGTCCTGATAATATCCAATTTGAGCAGGTAGTCAAGAAGAGTGCACTATAAAGTGCACTATAAAAGCCAGCAGCAGGATGTGAAGTAGGCGTAGGAATCAAACAGCACGATCTTTTTTTTAAGGTTACTATTCAACATAGAGGGATGCAGTATACAAGCCGAGCAGCAGGAGGAAACAGGGTGAATAGGAGTCACTTTCTTCTTCATGTATCTCTACACATCAATAGTATATATAGTTCCATTTCACAGTTCCATTTCACATTTCGTGCCTCATTACGATTACTGGAGAAAGATTCTAATGTTGCCCATCAGGAGTGGGGGACTCACACAGGCCTACTTCAACATTTCTTTTACAAAAATTTGAATTTAAAGTACCTATCAAGACCTTATTGACAATGCATATACACTGTTACAAGTTGTATCAAATATGCCTAAGGCAGGTAAACCTTGGGCTCTTTTTGACGGATGCATCTATCGACCCACAACCTATTTCTGCTGCCTCCCTCTACGAGTTTTGTTTGGCAGCTGCTTCCTCCCGTTGCGAACTCTTCGTTGCATCTACAGCAGCTTGGTGTGCACGAAGAGTCGCGGCAAACTCTTCCTTGCTGATGTGACCTCCTATTTTGAAGACTTGCATCAGACTTTTTATTGATTCGTCATGTCCAAGCTTAGCGGCGATGATGAGATGTTTCACTGCCCTCTCGTATTTTTTATTCACTATCTCGTTTATTGCAAGGAAGTACCTAGCAACGGGATGGCCACCTATGGCGGCTTCCTCTAAATGGTAACGTTCCTTTTCCTCGTCCTTCTCAACATATTGCCCCTTCCGATACAACGAAGATAGTAAATCATGCGCTTCCACATCGCCAAATTCAGCTGCCTTTGTCCAATACTCAAACGCACCCTCATAGTCCTCTTTAATATCGTACTTTTTACCCATTTCTCGCAGTGCAAATGGGTCATTTGCTGCGATTCTTCTCATTTCGTTCTTCTTGGAGCCAACCTCAGAGATGGGGCAACGGCAGAATGGACACATTTGAATTTTTTGGGAAAAGGTAGCGTGAACACAGCCGTTGCAGATCAGTTTGCTGCAGCATCTAAACACCGAACACTGATCTCTATCCAATAGAGGCAAAAAGCAAATAGGGCAATCATCAAAATGTGTGCTATCAGGTTGCCTAAATAAAACCTCGTCGCGTAATTCAGCCGACCGCTCTTTGCACGCTCGCTCATGCTGTGGCCGATGATCCTGCTGACACTTATCACTGCAATAACGAACAAGATCGCAATCGGCACATTTCATCAATTTGATTTCATCGATTTCAGTGATGCCGCAAGAACCACAACACAGCATACCGACCTCCTCCGTCTCATCTGCGCTCATCGCAATCTTATATTATGCCCGGCGCTATTCGAGGAGCAAAAAAGCCGTCCCCTTATTGTTAGCTGTACAGAGGTGAGGGAGTTGACTCTCAGCAAGCAACCGCCATTGTCAGTTTCATGTTATCTGTTTTGAGGGGAATTCTACATAAGTAGGAATCAATACAACGAAATAATTGCGGGTTGCGTAGAGCAGGCAGCGTACTTATGTAAGTAGGTGACAGGTTAGGTGAAGGTATTGTCTCTAGAGAGGTACTGTAGTTGCAAAGACAATGATGAGGCATTGGATGTTTTGTGTCATCATATTAGAAGTCCTCCTGATATATTCTTCTCTTCCAGACGCTGCACTGCTCCACCTGGACTATGATCATGCCGAGACGATTAGGAATTCTTCTTATAAGCTGCATTAACTATTTCTGTTGCCTCCCTCTACGAGTTTTTCGCTCTTCCTGCTTCCTCCCGCTGTGAACTTTTCGTTGCATCTACAGCAGCTTGGTGTGCACGAAGAGTCGCGGCAAACTCTTCCTTGCTGATGTGACCTATTTTGTAGGCTTCCGTCAGACCTTTTATTGAATCGTTATATCCAAGCTTAGCACCAATGATGAGATGCCTCGTTGCCCTCTCGAATTCGTTATTCTCTATCTCGTTCGTTACAAGATAGAGCCTAGCATCGGGATGGCCACCAATAGCGGCTTCCTCTAAATGATAACGTTCCTTTTCCTTGTCCTTCTCAACATATTGCCCCTCTTCATACAACGTAGATAGTAGAAAATGCGCATCAACATCGCCAAATTCAGCTGCCTTTGTCCAATACTCAAAAGCACCCTCATAGTTTCCGTCACTATGGTGCTCCTTGCCAATTTCTCGTAGTGCAAATGGATCATTTACTGCAGCTCTTTTAATTATGTGTTTGTTAAATTCTGCGTCAGATCCTCCCAAGGGGTGCCGACAGAATGGGCATGTATGTTTCAATTTTTCACCTAACTCGCGAATGCCATTGGCATATAAGCATCCGTTGCAGACCATTTTGCTGCAGCATCCCAACATTATTTGTTCATCTGTATCCAATGAAAGAGGCAAACAGCAAATCGGACAATCACCAAGATGTGTGATATCAGGTTGCCTAAATAAAACCTCGTCGCGTAATTCAGCCGACCGCTCTTTGCACGCTCGCTCATGCTGAGGCCGATGATCCTGCTGACACTCATCATTGCAATAACGAACAAGATCGCAATCAGCACATTCCATCAATTTGATTTCATCGATTTCAGTGATGCCGCAAGAACCACAACACAGCATACCGACCGCCTCCGTCTCATCTGCGCTCATCGCAATCTTATTATTAGCCGGCCAGCACTATCGAGAAGCAAAAAAGCCGTCTCCTTATGTTAGCTGTACAGAGGTGAGGGAGTTGACTCTAGCAAGCGACCGCTTTGCCATTGGCCTCGTCATTTCTTCTTGCTTTCATTCAGAGGGGAATTCTACATAAGTAGGAATCAATACAACGAAATAACACATCTCCCTTTTTGGCGGGTTGACAGCGAAGGTGACGGCTAAGAGGCCATCATCATGGTATTGTAGCGCCCTACACACGCCAAAGAGTGCAGGAGGAGTACCTAAGTAATTGCATAGAGACTAATGATGAGGCGTAGGATGTTTTGTGTCATCATATTAGAAGTCCTTCTGCTGATTTCTTCTATACCAAAAAGTGGAGCATTTGGATTGGGAAACGCTCCACCTGGACTATGTCATGCAGACATTGTGCAACTTTTGAAGCGCAATCCGTATTCTCAAGGAAATAATGACAGCAATGGCCGTGATATAAATCCTCTGAAAGGAAGTACAGCGGTAGTCACAGGTGCAGCGGGTGGGATTGGAGGAGAGATCGCAAAAATCATACATAGACTGGGTGGAACAGTTGTAGCTTTGGATCGAGACGTCGCAGGCTTGGAAAAACTGAAAGACACCCTCGACGACGAAGAGAGGAGTAGAGGAGATCTGATAAGTAACGAGAGCCGCGTATGGGTTTTACCAACTCAACATCAGGACTTAGACAGTGTCTCTCATTCGGCAAATCAAATAATAGACCGGTTTGACAGAATTGACTTTTTGGTGAATAACGCTGGTTTGACATATCGCGATGACTTCATATGTGGTGATGAGAGAATGAAAGCAACTAACGGGCAAGACTTACTCTTCACTGTCAATTATCTATCTCACTTTTTGCTGACTGAGAAATTACTACCGAATTTGTCTAGAGCCAAAGGGAGAGTAGTGCATTTGACATCCACGTATCATTGGAAGGTGGATGGATCAGAGATCATTCCAGGGAATGCAAAATGTCCTCAAGCGTACGAATTTGATCCATCTTCTCAAAGTCCAAAACATATAGAACGATCTTATGGCAATTCGAAACTAGCACAGATCTATCACTCAAGATCGATTCACATCCATGCTCCGGATTGTGACTCAGTCTGTGCTTGTCCAACATGGGCAGCAACAGGAATAGGAGGAGAAGATGCAAGAGATTTTTTGTCAATGATGGCTTTTCCGATAGAAGGGACGAATGAGGGCAAAGCAGCAACATCATCGATTGAAGAAATAAGATATGGGCCTGGAATCACAAGTGCAATCAATGCAATGTTTCGTCCAAGAGAGGAACTAGGAGATGCACTCAATTGTGGGAGAAGTTTTGTCGCGAACTCACGTACTTTAGAATTCTTTGTGTTTAGAAATTCCTTGCTGCGGTGGCCTATCTGGAGAGATGGTTTGACTGATTTGCTTGGTTTATTGTTGTTGCTAGGGCAGAGGATCACGTACGAAGACTTCATTATCCAAGAAACATCTCCTGAGAGCCAAGACGAGGAAAAACGATCACAGTTGTATAATTGGAGCAGGAAAGAAGTTCAAGATTGGCTTTGAAGAACAATCCAGATAAAGATACATATACTTTCTGCTCACAGCGTCTATGCTATGATATGGTAGTTTTCTTGCTATAAGTACAAGAATAATAAATAGGTGTACATGTGCCTATGGGAATAGAATGTCAGCAGACACTAGTGATCTTTCAGACAACAACTATAGTAATGTATGAAAACGCCTTTTACAATATTCGCAACTATCTACAAAAAGAGAATTGCCACTTCTTCACTTATGATTGCTGGCACTGCACTTGTCCTGGTCCTTCATCATCATCTGAGTCATAATTGTTATCATTTGAAGCAGCACCACCCTTTCCAAAGTTCTTTACATCAGCCTGTTCTAAATGACAAACCTCAACCTCTTCTTCATCGTATGACACGTCCATGGCAGGGTTGGGAAGCACCTTCTTCAACTCCTTGATAGCCTTGGCATTGAGCTCTCCGTCCGATGGGAATTCAACTCGGAACAACACATACAAATTTCCCTTGACGAAAGGATTTCCATGGGAAGGCATACCCTCATTTGGAACAATCTTTACAAATGGAGCGCTTGATGATTGCTCCGGCTTGATAACTTCACCAGGCTTCGACTTGATAGCAATTTCCCTTCCATCCAAGTGTTTTACAATCCATTCAAACCCACAAAGAGCTTCATTCAAACTCAGAGTTTTCGTAATCAACAAATCAGCACCCTTACGTTTGAACAAATCATGCTCCTTCTCCTGAATAATAAAGTTCACATCTCCAGCCTCCATGTTGGGCTTTTCGTCAGCCATACCACGGAAGGTAATTTTCTGATTGTGTTTCATCCCCTTCTCCACAAGAACTTCTAGGATCTTCCTCTCCTTCTTCTTTGTGGCGCAGTAACCCTGCCCACCACAGTCGGTACAGCGGCGCTGCAATTGTTGCACCATACCCAATGCAATTTGCCGTAATTCAATGACCACACCCTGCCCGTCACATGCAGTACACATTTTTGATTCTCCGACAATGACTTGCCGATTGATGGCTATTTTGGCCGTCTTTCCATTGTATAAGTCTTCCAAACTAACCTTGAGAGGATGGTTGACACTCTCACCCTTGCGAGGGCCAGCAGAGCGGCCACGTCCCCCTCCACCGCCAAAGAACATGGAGAACAAGTCATCGGCTCCTCCTCCGCCCATACCGCCATCGTCGGATAGTCCCTCAAGTCCGTACTTATCATACTTTGCACGTGTTTCTGAGTCGGAGAGGACCTCGTACGCGGCACTAATTTCTTTGAACTTTTGTTCGTCTCCTCCCTTATCGGGGTGGTGCTTTACGGCAAGCTTTCTGTACGCTTTCTTAATTTCCTTTTCGTCGGCAGTTTTCTTTACCTGTATTATATGAGTTGTGGTGATGTAGAAGTGCGATTTGTGAGATTTACAAGGAATTAATAAAGCCATGAACAGTGAGCCAGTTGTTATCAGCCAATGATGTGTCGTCTGCTTCGATCATGTACAATAAATTTGTTTGAATGGTTATCGTCACTGGTAAAATCCGACTGGGGCGGCATACACTCAAATGTAAAATCATTTCGAGCAGACACAGGACCATGACTATTTTCTCTGGCTGGTCGGCTCACTATATATTGCAAATTCACATAATGAAAATGACAATTCAATCACAATTCAAGTCATCCTTCTCACTTACCCCCAAAGTCTCATAAAGCTTGTTTGTATCAACATCAGCAGCGGGTCTTGCCGATCTGCGAGATCCTCCACCTTGGCCGTGTGCAAAATGCTCAAATGGGTCGCCTCCGAAAAACATGGTTCTATTGGATGATAGTAGTAGTGGTGATATGAACTATGGACGGCTATGGAGTATCGAAGAATGATGTGGTGGTGTGTGGTGTGAGACAGCTGCAGTTTCAAAAGCAAAAAGCAGGCAGAAAGCTTTTTCGTGGCTTGGGAATGGAAGGACAGTCGGCGCCAAAGAAGAGGGGAAGTGAAGAGGAGAGGAGAGGAGAACCGCCCGTTTGGCGGTATCTCCCAATTAAATGTTGGGTTCGAATCTGTTCGAATTCTTCTGACAGGTCATTCAGAAATTCAGAGGTCATCCTCCAAATGCTCTTTCAATCACGACGATTGACAGGATTGAGACAAATGCGGGTTTACAGCCACGTCGGACTTACTAATGGCTTGGGTCGCTCAGATGCTATCTGAATAGATCACCCATTGAGTTTGCATCCTTGTAAAAACTGCTCAGAGGGAGAACTCCAGTGGCCCCTGGTTGGAAGTGCCGCGACACCGTTCGCATTATAGCTACTAACAATTACCACAAAATCGACATCATCCATGATGACCACAAACGCTCCCATGACGCCGTTGATTCTTCTTTCTCTACTCGCCATCGGGCAAACCGACGCTCGTCTCAGTGCTCGTCTCGAAGGATCTAGAGAGGGCGGCTTGATACGTATCACGGCGAACCCGAAGCCTCCTGCTCCTGCTTGCGAAGCCACCTGCCCCGACGGCGTAGGTGACGCCGATGAGGCTTGCTGCGAGGCACCCTCGCAGTGCGGCAATAGCACGTGCGACGCTGACGAGTCGGGCACTAACTGTCCTCAAGACTGCCCTCCTAGTCCATTTTGCGGGGATGGTACTTGCAATGCAGACGAGACGTGTACTAGCTGTCCTCTGGACTGCACGTGCTCAAGCCCTAATTGCCCTCCTGAGGCCACGAATTGTCTCTGCCCAGACCGTGATACACCCTGCTCAAACGATCAAGATTGTCCAGTGACGACATCCACCACTCCGGGGATGTGTTCCGGTGGCTTGAGGAGTGGTCTCCCGTGCACTCAAGACGTATTTTGCCCCACAGAAAAGGGCTACGCCCACTGTGTAGGTGTCGAAACAGTCGTATCACTACCCGAGGAAGGATCCTGTCGTGCTTGTGGTGGTGTCCAGCATCACAGTGGCCTCATAATAGGTGATATCAATCAATGTGGTGAAGGGGATCTCTGTGGAGACTTCACCAACAATGTTGACCCGGTAACTTGCGTCTCCTGCCTTTCTCCCATGACTTGTGAAGATTGGTGTAATATAGATAATAACTTTGGGCGGTACGAGGTTACTGGGACTCTCGAATCCTACAGCGCCAAAACCAACTGTCCTGGAGGAGGCTTCGACTCTTGTTCTTGCACAATAGCCTCTTTCTTGTCAGACTCATGGAATATCGCCTCAAACAATCATGCTGGATCCATTTGCGATGCTCATAACTTTGGGGAATGCGGTGATGGGAAAGATTGGTGCGCTACTGATTTCCCAGACAATACGTACTGTGAATCGTTAGGCCCTGTCTCGATCTCGGGTACTCTGGATAACGGAGTATGCACATGTCATGCCACAGTTGGGGCGACTACCAAGGACGTTTGGAGCAGTGAATGCATAGAGAACTTGTACATGTATGATCACGGACCCCATGGAAATGGAAATGGAACTCAACCGGCTGTGGCTCTTCCGTGTTCTTTCACGGGTTGAAAGAGGTGAAAACGAGGCACAATATTTGTCCATTGTATAGTTGTATTGTTAGGTTGCTAAGCTTTAAATCTATTTGATAAATTAGTTCTCTAATTTGCGTAACATTGAAACTACAATCACATTCTAATTTCCTTATTAAATGTATAGCACTTCCTGTACATTCACAATTGTTGAACGGTAGACCGCTAGTCCTCCTCAAGTTTCTTTTTATCTCCTACCCTGGGTGTGGGAATATTTTCTCCAAAGCTTGATAGCCTCATCAGACTGATGCTCGTTTGCTTACGAAGAACTCTTGCAAATCCAGCTGATGAAGCTCTGGAAGACGATGAAGCAGGTTTTGGTGGACTAGGAAGAGAGTCGGACGATGGCTGCGGACCTTCTCCATAAGTATCACTATAAGCCTCAAGATACTCAGATGTGGCCTTGTTCATTTCCGGCTTTCCAGTTATAGAACATTCCACCTTCAGAGAACTCGATGGTTGCAACAACTTGCCCATGTCAATGAGAGTTTGTTTCAGAGTATGAGCAAATCTTTCTGTTTGGCGATGTTTGCTTGAAATGGAATATTGTAGCCCATTATCTCTGATGATATATCCGATACCAAAACCGTCTTGAACAACTGGACCGAAGCCAAATACTGTAACAATGAAACAAGAAAGTTAGAACATAAAGAAGAGATGATGCTTCACTCACGTTAACTTCAGCATACTTACACCTCAAAGAAGGGTTGCCACAGTTGGATGTTGATAAAATCGTGTGGTTGAGCTTCCCATAAGCTTTTGAAGAAAAGAAATCTGGAGTTGCCATGTTGTTCTTGTCTGCAATACACTTTAGAGCAAATAAGTGTCGCTCAATCCCCTTGCCCGTCAATGCATCCTTAATCCCTGACGAATGATACACAGTTGCCTCTCTCAACGATTCAAGTTTCTTCTCGTCTGTAGCAGATGGATTCATCCATGTTTTGCAGAATGTCGCTGCCTTTTCGGTAGCTGTTCTCATTGCTTCAGTGCGGCCATGATAGAAGCCTTTGGTGAGGACAGGTTCATACTGACTGACTATTTTGCCGTAAAGTCTAAAGTGTGCTAGCTGCATTGATAGTTGGACAAAGCTGTCCGGGCTGCAGAAGATAGATGGACAGAAGATAAACAAGAGGTTGGCAAGACAAGAATTGAGAAGCGTGAGATCATGTCCAATTCAGCGCAAATTATCACAAGAAATCAAATACTGCATTGTGTGCTTACCTCATTTTGTTTTTGACAATCAATGTCTTTCCATACCCCGTAAACTCTAGCACATAAGTTTCACTTGCCACAATTTGATCGCTCAATGCAGTCTCTGCAAAATAAATCTTGTCAAGAATCTTCTGGGGAAGCTCAAAGCTCAACTTCTTTGGAATCACAGAATTACTCGACTCTCGTTTGACTTCAGCTTGTATGATACTGGGAAACATGCCATCGTGATTAGAGTAGATTGTTTTGGTAATTGACTGTGCAAATTGAACCACATTATCTGCAAAGATATCGCTGACAAATCGGAGCGCGGTGTGTCCATCGATGGCACTGTGTTCAAAGTTAATGCCCGCTCTTCCATCGCTGCAGACAATCAATTGTAATTTATCATACCATCGATTGCAGCAAGAGCCAGCCTGGTAGTCAATCAAGTCATCTCGTGATCGAAGATCATACGTCCCGTGTAACATGTTTGCTGCAGCCTCGTGTATATCCTTCGGCTTGACATCATCAATCACCAAAACGAACAACGCCCCATCAATCACTTCAAACGCTGTTTCATTATGCTTTGAAGTAGACACAATTACATTACGAGCAGCAGCCCACTCCTTCCTCGGCAAAGTAGTCAACACCCCCAACGAATTCCGACTCGTAATATCCGGTGGCAACTTCGTAGCATCCGTCTTAATAGCCGCCAAAATCTCCAAAATATCCTGTTCATTCACACAAACACTCCCATCCACCCCCAACGCTTGAAAAAAATACATTTGATTATTCTGCAATACCACCACATGTGAACTTTCCGGATCTACCTCTACAGCATCCCGTTCTCCAATCTTGGGCACTCGACTTGCACCAAACAACGCTCTGAATTGATCCATACACAATGGCTTGCCCCGGAAGGCATCTGGAACGATTGTTTCTTTTTTGAGAGAAGATGCAAATTTAATGGCAGAAAAAGTGAGACTTGCCGCTCGGCCGCATTGATCTTTGGATCGATTGTTGTCTGGTCCGTCTTCTAGGACGAAAAAAGGGTTGAGATTCATTACTACGGAGGAATCTGGGGCGAGGTAGGCGTCTGACCAGAATTCTTCGACATAACTTCCTAGGGTGCCTTCTGCTCTGCCCTTTTCGTCATATTCTACCAAGAGTTTTTGTAGCTTTGGACCATCCGTCTGAAGAAAATTGTGTACTTCATGTTTACATGTTTCTTTTTCTTTAGAGGTGAGGAGGGGGCTGACTGTGGTGACGAAGCGTTCGAGAGTTTCTTCGAGTGAGGGGATGGGCAGTCGAGTGAGGTCGCCTTGGCCTGCGTAGGTGCTTTTGGTTGTGCTTGTGGTGTTGTCGGTCATGATGGTAAGTAGATGCCTCTAGCGGTGGTCTCTGTCTCTTCAATCTATCTCTTTCACGCCCCTATCAATCGCAGTTTTTTGATGGTATCGTTTGTAGTAACGGCGTTTTTCGCCATGATGATGGATATGAAGAAGATTTTTGATGTTGGTTGGCGGGAAGACAATGTACTAATTCCTACATAGAAACGCGAAGCACCTTTACAGTAAATACGTCGAAGAATTATGGCGCATCTACGGATTTCCGGACTCAGAGAGTGCATGACAAAACCACGACAAAAGCACCATGGCGACGTGAATGCTAGAGAGAGCCACCCTACCACCCCTTCATCCCAGCACAACCTTTATTTATTTATTATTATCATTATTTTCATCATCCAAGAGGAGTGAAGAGTGAGGAGCTACCGACGATCATCCATCGAACCAACAATAACTTTAGACAACAATGCTCGGCGGCCGTAAAAGTTCCTCCTCCTTCGGTCCCGACGGCCGTCGTACCTCCGGAGGTCTCCCCCCACCACGTCTCAAACCCGTCCCTCGCTCTGGCAGTGGCCTCTCCAGCACTCTCTACAATGGATGCAGCAGTAGCAAACCCAGCTCCTGTGCTGGTGGTCCCCACTCATCTTCGACCAACAAATTATTCCAGCCCGGCACCAAACTCCTCATTGCCCGAGCACCCGTCATGGCCGGCCTTTCCATCAACAACTCCCTCCAACGTAAATTCCAACGGCCAATGACCAAACGTCGTTCCTACGATACCAATGCCAACGCCGCACTCAAAACTGCCTCACTGGGACAAAAGCGTCGATTGGACGGTATGGCGAAATTGATGGCACGTGCGGGCAAGGGGCTCATGTACAAATTGCCACAAACACAAAAGAAGGATGGGGAGTGTAGTGGGACAAGTGATGAGAGTGATAGTGAGGAGGAGGAGAAGGAGCCGGAGAGACCGTTTGAACCGTTGTGTGTTTGGAAGAGTCCTCATGATGGTGGGGAGGCGAAGGGGTTGCCTCCTAGATTGTACGTGTTTGGTTGGTTTGGATCATTGTTGTGTTGTGTTGTGATCATTGTTGTATCAATTGCTCACTTTTTCATTTGTGTTATTTTCTACTTTTATAGATTGACTGTCACCAAACCGAATGAATATGGCATTGAAGAGGAAGTGATAGAATTATGTCCAGGTAAGTCTTGTTGTATCAATCGCTTCTCTCTCTGTTCTACCATCCAGCACGACGACGTGTGCACTCACCAACACAAATGACGCTCTTTTCTTTCAAAATAGCACCTGTTGAGGCATATGCCAAAGAACATGTATTTGTCCCTCCCGTATTGGCCAAGTGGCTTCGACCACATCAGCGTGAGGGTGTTCAATTCATGTATGAATGTGTCATGGGGCTGAAAGGCTTTCCTGGTGCTGGATGCATCCTTGCAGATGACATGGGGCTTGGCAAGGTATGTTTTTGTGTGTGTGCTCTTTGTTTTGAGTTGGATTGCATTGCTTCCGTGTCAATATCGCTCAACAACATGTGATATTCTTACTAATCACAATCAATACAATGCATTGCTTGCTTCACCAGACCCTTCAATCCGTCACACTAATCTGGACACTGCTCCAAACTGGCCTCACAGCAAACAAGGCACGAACCGCCAAACGTGTCATTGTCATTTGCCCCTGCTCCCTCGTCAAAAACTGGGACAATGAATTCGTAAAATGGCTAGGTCCAGGAGTCGTCAAAACACTGGCACTTGCCGAATCAGACCGTAAAACTGTCGAAAAGAATATTGATTGTTTTGTCAAGACGAAAATGTTCAATGTGTTGATTGCTAGTTATGAGACTATTCGGACACATGTGGGTCGTCTTACCAAGTATAAGGATTGTTGTGATTTGCTTGTTTGTGATGAGGCGCATCGACTCAAGAATAGAGAGAATCAAACGTCCATGGCACTCAATTCTATACCGGTGAAGCGCCGTGTTCTCTTGACGGGGACGCCGATGCAGGTAAGTACGAAATATGCAATGCACTTGTCATGAACAGAAACAGATAGTCTCACCTTTATGCCTTGCTCAACCTTCCTCAATCCAATGCAGAACGATCTAGAGGAGTTTTATGCCATGGTAGACTTTACCAATCCAGGCATCCTTGGAACTCAGGAAGATTTCCGACGAAAGATGCTCTATCCAATCCTTCGTGGGCGTGAACCCGATGCCACCGACAAGCAAAAGCAGAAAATGACGGAAATTCAGCAAAACATGTCTTCTATTGTGAATGATTTCATTCTTAGACGTATCAACACTTTGAATGCGGAGCATTTGCCTCCCAAGTTGGTACAAGTTGTCTGTTGTAATCTCACTGAGATTCAACAGAACATGTACCAGCATTTGTGTAATAGTAAAGCCATGCAGCATGTGCTCGATGGGAAGCAAGTGAATTGTCTTGGATCTATTCAGATGCTCATGAAGGTGAGTGAGCTACATGTTGTTGAGTTCTTTGCTTTGTTTCGTTGTGATCGTGTCTCAATTTTCCACTTGCATATTCTTGTCCTGATCCAGCTATGCAATCATCCGAGCCTCGTAGTGAACGATGATTCTTCGTCAAGCCTTGGTCAAAGCGGCAGGGGCGGACGCAACAAAAAGAAGATCTCCTACGCAGAAGAAGAAGAGAAGAGTTCTGCTGCACCAGGTGCAGATGGCATTGCCAAATTCATGCCCTATGAAGCCATGAGTGGAGGACGAAATGCTCCCGTATACCCTGAATTGTCTGGAAAGATGTTCGTTCTCTGGCGTCTCATGCGTGAGATGCGCAAGCCGGGGAATGGAGGTGATAAGATTGTGATCATATCAAACTATACCCAGACATTAGACCTAATTGGTCGCATGTGTAAAGAGAATAACTGGAAAAGCTGTCGGCTGGATGGAAGTATTTCGATGAAGAAACGCCAGGCCATGGTAAGTGTGATGTAGATTTGCTTGTGACCTTCTAATTAATATGTTCCTTAGCTTACACCGACCCTTTTCGCCTTTTCTCACAGTGCGACGAATTCAATGATCCGTCAAGCAGCTTGGTTGCATTTCTCTTGTCGAGTAAAGCTGGTGGATGCGGGCTCAACTTGATTGGAGGCAATAGATTAGTTTTGTTCGACCCAGATTGGAATCCTGCGGTGGACAAGCAGGCTGCTGCTCGATGCTGGAGAGATGGGCAAAAGAAGCGATGCTTCACATACCGTTTCCTTGCTACGGGAACAGTTGAAGAGAAGATCTTCCAGCGCCAACTTTCTAAGGAGGGTCTCCAGTCTGTTGTTGACGACAAAGACCAAGTCAACGCACTCAGTACCAAGGATTTGAAGAATCTATTCAAGTTTCGACAAGGCACTCCTAGTGATACTCATGACAAGTTGAAGTGCGAGAGATGTCAAATTATTGTGGACGACGCTGAAGCCGAAGCTGCGAAAGTCTTGCCGAAAAAGCTTGCTGCGTGTCGTGAACTTCTAGAGCAGCTGATGAAGAAGGAAGACTCTGCTAGTTTCCTCACTCCGCTCAAACCTGATGAGCATGGGGTCTCAGTGGAGGAGTACCAGAAGCATGTCAAACAGCCTATAGACTTTGGCACAGTGAAGAACAGGCTTGACAAGGCAAATAATAGCCACGGATATGCAAGCCCTGCATTATTCTCCAAAGATGTCAACCGTGTCTTTTCGAACGTAATGAAAGTTTGGGAAGCTGGCCAAGAGATCTTCGATGCGGCTCAGCGGCTGCAGCTGTGGTGGATGCAACAGTGGACTGAGTTAGTTCCGAAGCTCATGTTGATGAAGGCAGATTGTGATCACGAAGAGGAAACATCCAAACCAGAAGCCATTGGGGGTGAAAATGACGATAATGTGGCTCCAAGTCATGTTGAGAGAGGAGAAGACTACCAAGAACAACTTGGAATGCCCGACGAGGAGAATATGAGAAGCTGGTCTCACCATCATACCACTGACACTGTAGACGATCCTATCTTTCGAGCAGCAATGCATGGCTACGATGCTGTGTCATTTGTCTTTGGACTGGAAGTAACTTGGTCTCTGATTCAGGAACGCCAACAAGAAGAAGAGGAGAGAAAGGCCATGGAGGAGCTTGAAAAGATTGATGAGCTTGAGGAGGCATTTGCAGCAGCCAAGAAGGCTGAAGAAAGTGACGAGGAAGAATCAGGAGAGAGTGACGATGACGATAAAAAGGTGGGAAAAACAGACGACGAAAAGAAGCCTGCAGCAAAGCGCAGAAAGAAGATCGAAGTCGACAACGATGAGGATACAGAATCTCATTTGGATGACGAAGAGGACGCCAAGGAAATGGCCGATTTCATTGCTGAGGACAGCGACGGAGAAGGAGAGGAGGGCAGTGATGGCGATGATGATACGTCATCCTCCGACGTTGACGAAGATGTTGGTATGGAGGAGGAAGACGAAGATAATCCTGCTTCGGGAGAATTGGATTGTCCCGAAGTTGAATTGGAAGACTCTTCAGAAGAGGAGGAGAACGAAACAGCCGAAGAAGTTGAAGACGTAGACATGAATGAGCAAGAGGCTGAAGAGGAGGCTGTAGTTGCAAAGCACGATGATAATCCAGCCTCAAATGAAGCTGCTGCTGCTGAAGGGCAGCCCGACGTGGAGGACACGTGGGCTTGCAGCTCGTGCACCTTCTTGAACAGTATGAGTTTCAAGAAGTGCGACATGTGTAAGACTCCTGCGCCAAAGTCCAAGAGGAGAAGGCGATCTTGAATCATCTTGTTGCAACTTGTCTTTGTATTTATCTATCGATCAACATGCAAATAGTTTGGGCAGTACGGATGTAATGCTAAAACCAATTATTCAATTTCCTTCTTGTTTCTCCAAACTGTGTTGCCTACTTACCTACAACCCTCTCTAGAACTCTAAGCATAAGGTAGGTAAGTAGAAGAGAGCCACCATCCACCATACAAACTTGAAAGACGCTTCAAGATTTACTGAAAACGAATCTGTTCGGAGGGTATGGATTATGGATGCTTCAGTAAGGATATCCCTACTCTGAAGGTAGTACATCCTGAGTTGTCTCATCAAAGAGTACTTCATATGGTACTTACTTCTCATATTCTTGATGGGAACATGAGACGGACACTTCTCACTATTCTGCCAGATGATCACGTAGATGTGTGTGCGGCGCAGCGGGCTTCTAAAAAGATAATTCGTGGTTGGCGTTGGCATTTAGCTTTGTAGCTTTCTTGAGTTCTATCTTCCACACAAGTCAAAACCCGTAGAAATCCGGGGTGAATCAAAGTGTAACGGTACTCAAATTCTCATACCATGTAATATTTTCTCGTGTGGTACCATGTTAGAAGAATTTAGGTAGGTGTACTTCTTTGTCAAATCCAATGATAACATCATATGGTACTTAACTTCTCATGTTCTCTCTAGCAGAAGCAATGGACAAGAATCAATGACCACCGATAAGAAATGTGTTCGTGTGTGGCGCGCGGAGTGGGCGCCTTTTCTCGAGGGGAGCGTTCCGCGGCATTGGAAATGTTTCGCTTTCATATCTTGCCAACGCTACCTGAGACAGTGTATTTGTCCAGCGGAAGCAGAGACAATTTGTGGTACAGGACCATACGGGTTAACCTCAAAAAAAATGTATCCTGAGAAAACCTGAGAAGTCTTCTCATTTCTCTAAGCAGGATGACCACGTAATAGTGGTTCTCAAATTTGCACATTCTCGTGCGTGGCACGATTGCATTCTCAACCAATTCTCAATCCCTACGGATTCCTTTGTACCTCAATGACATCTTCTCTCTGCATTCTCATTCTGGATTTGATACTGAAGTTCTCACACGATACGAGCTTCAGGAACCGGGAATTTGTCGCGGAACATCAGACAAAACACGGCTTACCTAAAATAGTAGCGAAGGTGCATGTAAGTAAAGTGAAAGTTCTTACCGCCAGCGTGACAGAGAGGTGCATGCACGCCACGACAAAAGCATAGAACACACTCCATCAACAACATCACATAACTTCCTTCAAGCAGCAGTAGAGATCTCGAGATCTTATCATACGACCATGATGAACAACCAACAATACCTCGAAGCGATGGGCCGCTTGCAGCCATCATCCCAATTTGCGTCGATGATGACACCCTCGTTCTCCACATCGGCTGGTGTAATGGCTCAAGCCGCGATGCCTCAAAACGACAACGCTGCAGTCAACGCCATCAACAACCAGATTGACACCAGCGTCGCCACAGGCCAGAGCCCTCGCCCGCTCTGGCGCAACGGCGAAAAGACGTTTCCCTACAAAGTATATGACATGCTCGAGTTTGCGGAGTCATCCGGGAACACCGATATCTGCTCCTGGCTTCCCACCGGTGACTCCTTCGTTATTCATGACCGTAAATTATTCACGGAGTTTATTTTGCCACGGTTCTTTCTTCATAAGAAGTGGAGATCGTTTGTGAGTATTTATTATGCATATCATGTGATGTGTTTGTTCTGTGTGCCCCCCAACGCTCATCTTCTCTTCATGATTCTCCGCCCCATCATTATTACAGACTCGTCAACTCAACATTTGGTGCTTCAAACGTGACTTTAGCGTCACTGTCTCTGATGCGTATTGCCATCCATTCTTCAAGCGTGGGGACGTGAGCAAACTTTGCTGCGTGGAACGTGCCGAATCGAAGAACCTGTTCAAGAAGGATCCCATCACCAATAAGCGCAAGCCACCCAAGACCGAGGGGGCTTCTTTGATGACTAAGTCTGGGGGAGAGAAACAGAGTATCAAGAAGGGGAGTGAGGGGAGCGCTACCACCACTACTTCTGCTGAGACTACCACCAAGAAGCGACGCGTGACATCTAGCAAAGAAGAGGAGGAGGATGTGATGGATGTGGCATCCTTCCTCGCTGGGTTGAAGTCTAATCCCAATTCCTCCCCTAAGTCTTCTGATGCTGCGAGTGCTGCTGAAGAATCTCCTTCGGTGGTGGTGGAGAAATCTGTTAGTGGGGGAGCTGTCAGCAGCAGCAACAACAACAACAAGATCAGCAGCAGCAATGGGGGTGACAAGATGGCAGAGGCGATTGTTGCCTCAAGGATGAATATGATGCCTCGTCAAAGTATTCCCTATTCTGACCTTCAAGGAGCTGCCACTTCCTCCATGGCCTCTCTGCCTCAAACATCCTCCATTCGACCCACTACCGTTTCCAACGTAAACATTGCTGATGGTAACAACGTTATGAGCATGAACAACATGAATAGCCAGACCATGAACAATCAGACTTTTCCTATGAACGGCTCATTTGATGGTACATTTGACCGTGAATCACTCAGGCGTTTGTCGACTGAACAACTTGTCGCACTTGCCTCCCGAATGAAGCTACGAGAGCAAATGCTTCGCGAACGTGCAATGAGTTTGCAACCTGTCATGGCGGCTCCGATGGCCCAGGTGGCAACCCCTGGTGCTGGATGGAGGGATACTTACCATGAAATGTTGCTCCAGCAACAATCCCGATCATTAGGAGGTGCTATGCCATCTCAAGGGATGTTGACTCAGGGAATGGTGCATTCACTGATGGGATCAAAACCTAAACCTTCTTACGGTGATGTTGCTGATATGGGACAGGTCACCACGGGTATTCCAAACATTTCCCAGAATTTAGGATATCCAAGAGCTGCGTAAGTTCAAGTTCTGAGAAGGCTGTATTGAGGGAGTTTTGAATAGTGAAGAATATCTTCGATTTTGAAGGGTATTGAAGAATCTTCTTGTGCATAGATTAGTAGTTGTAACTACTTATGAGCTATAATAATCTGGTTGTAGATTGATTGAATTTCTTTACATATTTTAGCCTCGCTTGCCTGGCCTGACTTGCCAGACCTTTTCATGAAGTAAATAGACTCTGGATTACGAATGGAACTGACAGCGGTTTCAAGTGGTTGTACTTCTGACCCGTACCACAGAACGCAATGGGCACACCAGTTAAATGCGTCAGTGTAAGTGCAGCACCCACCTTATCACTTACCGTATCAAACTTGGTCAATACGATTCCATCAATGGGACGAGTATGCCCTCCCATAGTCAAAGCCTTTTGAAACATGGTCAATTGATCCATTCCATCATTCCCAACTAGAGCTTCACAAACGAATAATACCAAGTCGGGACTTGTCTCGGTAACTAACTTTGCCAAGGCTTTCATCAATGGGACATTATTCTGCATTCTTCCGGCAGTGTCGACTAATACGACATCATTTCCATCCTCAGTAGCCTTATTAATTGCTGCCTTGGCAACAGCAGAGGGGTCCTTAGCATAACCCTGATGATACAAGGGAAGATTAAGACACGATGCATGGACGGAAAGTTGTTCTACAGCTCCCGAACGAAAGGTATCACATGCAGCAAGGAGAGGGTTGCATTGATTACTCTGGAGATAGTAGGCAATCTTGGCAAGCGACGTACTTTTTCCCACCCCGTTAATCCCAATCATTACAATGACATAAGGGCGTCCTCCACCTCCACCATTACCACCCATTCCAAGTAACCCAGTACCCTTTGCCCGCTTCTCCACCACACCACGTAAAACGTCTACACTCTTTCCTCTCTTGACTCCGCTACCCCTGCCACCAATCCCTCCCAATTCAGGTCTTAATATCCTCTCAATTGCATCTTCCAATGCGTGACGAACAGCACGTTTCACACCCACCAATGTTCCGACTTTCTTTCCCAAGAGTTGCTTTTCCACCACCTCACAGATAGCCTTGGCAGTAGATGGCGCAACATTCTTGGATGTTAACAATTGTTGCATCTGTTTCAATGGTGGTTCCAAATCCGACTTTGTAAGTGGTCTATTAGGTGATAGGAGGTTGGAAAAGAATCCCCGTATTCCAGTGTTGGCTTGCGAGTCGTCATCACCATCCTCCTCTTCACCCTCATCTGCATTCCAATTGATATTAATCTCATCCAAAACTTCATCCTCCTCTTCCCACGCAGGAACTTCATCTTTATCTGGCATGTAGGCAGCCTTGGCCTCGGCAATAGCACGTGCATCCTCCCGAATATTTCCATCCCCTGCTGCAGCTGATGATTCATTGTCTTTATCTTTGGACATGTCCAGCTCTGCCAATGCAGCCTTTGTTATCTTTTGGTTTCCATCGTGCCATTGCGTTGCTTTCTTTCCTCCTTTCTTTGTACTTTGGGTTGTTTGCTGTTTGTGTTGCTTGACATGTTTCTTATCTAGGGATGAAGTCGAGGTAGAAGTAGGTATAGAAGATAACTGATCTTGAAATCGACGTAGGATGGAACTGAAAGCTGTATCAAACTCTTCTGACGGAGGGACAAACAGTGACAGATTGTGTTTGCTACAGTCACTTGCTTCTTGACTGAAGTGATGGTCAAAGAACAATGCGTAGCGTTTCAATAATGAAGCCAATAGCGCATCTAATCCAGATAATTTTCTAATTGCCACCTCGGGATATGTTGCCAGAACTATCCAATTACTATCGGCTGTTCCTTCATTATTGGCAATTGCACTTCCATCTAGCCATTCTGCCACAATGGAGGTATGATTTCCCAATGCTAGTAATTCACGATTGGGGGCATTTGTATCAATGGTAGCATTTTTGTTGTGTTTTCCATCACCGAGCAATACCGATGAAATGAAAGTGTTGACCACAGTTATGCAATTTTCCTTATGACTGCCATTTTTGAAATACGATGAGGGCTTATTTCGTAGAGGTTCGTTGTGATAGAGGACTGTGCCTCCTGCATCAAAGAATACATTCACATAGCAAAATAATGGTGAGCAAAGAAAGAAATGTTATAAAAAACAGAAAAAGTCTGCGCATGACAAGTACCGCAAGCATAGGAGTGCAGTGACCGCCCAGAAGCTCCCTCAACAAAGCCATCAGCAACACTCACCTTTGGTGAATATAGTTATCGTTTCTATCATGATTTCTGGTGGAGAGAAGGGTTGGTTTAGCCCAGCAACCGTGTGCGGTTGTGGTGAAAAATGCAAAATAAATGAAAGAAAAAATGTGGTTAGACAAAGAACAAATGTGGTTGGGTGAAGCCAGGATGCCAATGCGATTGCCTTAAGACTGCCTGCGAGCATTTGTGGCACAACATGGAATAAACGTCCAGCAGGAGAGAGTCAATTGTAATAGTCAAACGTTCTTTATACAGAAATGAACATATAAATCCCATTTCCTATGGTCTAGTCCCGACGAGAAACCCCACAACAGCTCTCTACTTCGTTTCCTATCCCTTAAGTTCTATCCTTCGTTCTTTACAAGAAGTATCTAGTAATCCCCCACTAGAATATCTCAAAAACACTTCACACTTTACTCCTCCTTCGTTCCAAACTTCTCCTCCCAAATCTTAGCTTGCTCCTTCAACCTCTCAATCATACCAAAGTAATCAAACTTCAAACTTCCCTCACCCTGATTCTTGGCATAATACTCATCCGGATAATATTGATCATGATCCGCAGTTCCCCCCAAGAACGTGGGAATATCTTCCTCACCATTCATAAGCATGTCCTTCATTATTTCAATCGCATTATCCATATCCTTCAATAAGAATTTCCCCGCAAGTCGTCCAGGCATAAGAGGCATGAGCAAATTCATCACAAATTGGATAATCGATCCAACTGGTGCCGTAAGCAACATGTTCAATCGATCGGGATATCCCCTCACCAACGCCTTCAACACATTAATCAAAAAGCTAGGCACAGGTGGAGGGGGGGAGTTGGAATCACTAATGACGACAAAGTCGGTAACTCCCTCTGGCATACATTTGATACCCGCATCCGCAATGAGAATGAGAGCATTGACCTCCGCCTCGACATTGGGATACCATGGCTTCCTTCCACACCGGATCCAAAGGATGGGCTTGCCCTCCTTGGTAAATCCATGCCAGTATAAACTCGCATTGTTGAGAGACACGGCCAATGCCTTGGCCTTGACGAGTTTTTCGGGGTTTTCTTTGGCCTCGTCGGAGTATTCCGAGCCGTTGGCGAGGTGGATGAGTGTTTCCATTTCGGGTGCTCCGGCTTCTTCTCTCCATTCCATGACGTGGGTGAGTTTTTCCATGGTGTATTCGATTGGGCGGCGGATGGATGGGTCTTTGGAGTAGGGTTTGGAGGCTACGGATTTTACGTAGGCGTCGCTGGGATCATTGTTTATAATTGTGTGTCATTTGGTATATTGATATTTTTGTCATTGCATTATGTAGCGAAAATGGGGAGTGATCGACCAGTGTACAAAGATGCATTTGGTTGGGTTAGTTGACGTTGTATAATCAACATGTCACAATGATTTTTCAAGCCAATAATTTCAGCATTGTTCACTCAAATCACACGAAAAAAATACGACACAACCTCATCCATCCCTTGTCTATACTATAGAGAGCATCACTCACCTCAAATAAGTATAATCTTCCGGAAACTCACAAGCCAACTCTGCCCGAATAATCGACATTTCCTCTTTGGTGACCTCAAAGTCACCGGTCACTCCCTCATCGTCATCTTCTGCCGCATCGATTTCTGACTTGGCCTCTTTGACTTCTTCGTTGACGTCCTCTTTGGAGAGGGCGTCTTTGATTAGGGTCTCTTCGTCCTTTGACATGGTTGTTTATCTCGCTGTGAGTTGCTTGGGTGGGTTTGTTGCATGTGAGTGAATCTTGAGATGACCGTTACAAGGTGGCATTGAATGGGGGGCAAGAAATACAATTAGCCCCCCATCTCCCCGCCTACCCTCAATTTTATTACCCTAATATTGTAGCCATTTCTCTCTATGTCGTAGAGGGCACACCCCCTACCTCACTATTTCCATCGCCTCCCTTAAAAAGCACAAGAAAATGACAACGAGACGTAGCTTTTGCACTTCGTTGCGCTTCCAAAAACAAAGCAGCTTGAGCTTGCATTGGTAACAATCTACCGAGCAGCATTGCATTCTATTAGACGCAACAATTCATTATAATATACAACAATACGCAGCAGCATTCAAGATGAAAGTCGTCAGCATAACCATCCTCCGCACAACCCCCTCCGCTGAGCCCACCCCAATCGCCATGGCCTGCGATCTCTCCTCCTACGGCTTCTTCCAACGCCAAGGAGTCAAAGAAATGCTCACCTTCTTCTCCAAAACATTCACCAAACGAACCGAACCAGGCCAACGCCAATCCATCTCACACGAATCCTACGTAGTCCACTGCTACGTCCGCTCCGACGGCCTAGCCGGAAGTGTCACCACCGACGCCGAATACCCCCCACGCGTCGCATTCGTATTACTCACTCAACTCCTAGACGAATTCCTCTCCACCAATGGCGACTCCTGGAAATCCATGCCCACCCTCACCGAATCCACGGCCTTCCCACCCCTAGAAGAGTACATTGTCAAATACCAAGATCCAGCAAGTGCGGATAAAGTCACGAAAATTCAAAATGACTTGGAGGAAACGACGCAGATATTGCACAAGACGATTGATTCGGTGTTGGAGAGGGGGGTTAAGTTGGATAGTTTGGTGGAGAAGAGTGATGATTTGAGTAGGCAGAGTAAGATGTTTTATAAGCAGGCGAAGAAGACGAATAGTTGTTGTGTGGTTAGTTAATTAAAGAGAGAGAGAGAATTGGAGAGGAGAACAATTATTGGGAAAATAAAAGGAAAATCAGGAGGTTGTGTGTTGGTTAGGGATGATAATTATAGCTGGGAAGGACGTTTTGTAAAAAAAGATAACATCGATTACATGTATCGAGAGTTGGGGGAAAGTTTTTGGGGAAAACAATATACTATTATCAAGAAGTGAGCTCACGAGTATTGAATTTGTTGAGGGGAGAGAAAGAAAAATGTGTGTAAACTTATCAAGAAACAAATGAATACAAATCTCATTGATAAATGGAAAGAAAAGTAATAGTCTAAGGTTTTTTGTTATAAAAGAGATAGAATGAGATTTACTTTTCTGCCACTGCTTGGGCTGGAGGTGTAGGTACAGGAGTGGGTGAGACAATCCCAGTGGATGATGACGAGTCATCTGAAGAAGTTGATGAAGATGAAGGTGTCGATGATAATGATGAAGATGTTGATTTAGTGGATTGATCAGGCTTCTTTTGGTGCGATTGGCGAGAGTCTACTAAAAAGGATGATGTGGATGAAGTGGTGATTGGGCGCAATGCACACTCTGCCATTCCTACAACCAGTCTATCATTAGCACAGTAGGCTTCAAATCTATCACATGCACCTCGGTCACACGGAGGCACACTCCCGCTTGGACATTGGTTTCTTTGACAATAGTTGCCTTCTTTCTCGTCGAAGGGTTGCATATAAGAGGTGGCATAACATGAACATCTTTCGGGCCCAGTGTAGCCCGGTGGCAATCTCTGTCTGATTGTGGTGTAGCAATCACTATTTACTAAGCAGTATCCACCAGGATTGTTTCCACAATAAATGTTTCCGCTCAGACCATCATGAAGAGTAGCTCTGGCAAAGCCAGATGATGAAATGAGTAAGATGCTGGTAGCAGAAATGAGTTCATGTTTGTTCTTTTTGTTCTTGTTGTTCTTGTTGTTTGATATTTTGCTTTTGTAGATTTTGATTTTGTGAGCGCAGTGATTGGACAAGGGACAAGCCTTCAAGCAGGAGCAGGGCTCGTAGGCAACAAACAAAGGACGAGCGGTATCTTGCTCGTGCTTGTGGCTTTTCTGGGCTTTTCTGCCAATTGTGACGGACTCCCATTACTTCCCACCCCGACTCCTTTCGCACGAGCCGTTTTAAATTGACGATGTCAACGCAACGGCAGGCTTGCGATCTCTTGCATCGTCCAACTTACCGTACCACACTGTTGTTCCAAGCTACCGTCTCATAAAGCCGTCATCATGAAACTATCCCTTTCCATCGCCCTAACATCCGTAAGCGTCACCCGCGCCGTCCTCGGCCCAGGCTACGAAGATTACCTCTGGTGTCCCGCCGGAGACTGTGAAATTTACATCAACCCATTCGGCTACATGGGTCCAGTCTCCATGTACAACAAATGTTTCGACACTACAACCGGCACATTCAGCAATGGTGTCTGGACCGGCGATAAGACAAATGTAACCGCGCCAGAGGGGTGGACACAACCTCCCAAGTGCACAGCTGCTGAATATTCCCAATGCGATACGGCAGCAGAATGTTCTCTCCAAGTGGGACCGGGGTGCAGCTGTTATGTCAGCTCGACCGTCTTTCCATTTGATGCATCAAATTTTCGGGATGATGCGACTTGTACTGGGAATGAGTGTGATGGACACGAGGCGGAATGTAGTGCTGGACCAGATGGAGAGGGGAACACTTGTATGATAAAATTTAATTTGGTGGCAACTCCACCACCTGCAACTAATGTTACGACTGGTACGGGGCCTACAACACTGCCTGTTACGGGGGGTGATGGTGTTGTTGTTGTTACTACTGCTACGACTGCTGCTACTACTGCCGGCGGTGTTATTATCGAAGATAAGGAAACAATCACTACTACTTCTAGTACCGCTGCCGCTGGTGGTGGGCCTGTCCCAACTCCGGCACCAAGCAGTGGAAATGTTGCAAGTGTGTCTATTTCTCTGTTTGTTGTCTCTGCTGCTGTCTTTGGTTACCTTTCTTAAGGAGTTCAGCATATGTGGTAGAAAGTTGGTTGTGATTCTTAATTTCTCAACCTATCATCTGGAAACATGAACATCGAGGATGATATAATGCATTAGATTTGTGTGTGTGTCAATTATTTATTGGGTTGTGTTGTTGGGTTCAGTGTACGCTGTCAAAAGAAGTATATTAATCAAGTTATTAATAGTGGACATTTGAACTTCATGAAAAGTCTCTAAACTTTTTCAACATTTTAGGCAGTTTCAGCATATGTTCCTTCAACTTGTCCATTGCTGCTCTGGGAAAAAGAGTATCTCTCGAGGGTTTATCACCCAAATCCTCTCTTGGTAATTCTTCATCCTTCTCTACAAGTGCATCGCCATCGATGCCCGTCCACGCCGTAGGATATTCACGAGCATACAAGGAACCTTCACCAATACCCATCCATTCATGCATAAAATATTTCCTTGGCAGATAGCTGTACAGAGTGTAATACTTGCTGAATCCATAATAACCTCTGAGTCTGACAATGTATCCTGAAAACGTAGAGAACCAGGTACCGGCAAAGACGGATCCTCGAGATGCAACGACGGTATCAATCATTCCGTAGAGAGTCTGATCTATGCTATCAAGATTGGCAAGTGCCTTGTAATCATCAAAGAAACGTACACGGCCTGAATGCTTCTTTCGAAAGTCATCAAAGAAGGAGTTGTTTCTTTCATCAGTGGCAATGTAGAGAATCTCATTGGGTTTCCACAACTCCTTGGTATTCTCGTACCACTGAGATGAATTCAAGGTGACTTCTTTAAATTGAAGATCTCCTCTCCTAACATGTAACGATGAATAGCCGCCAACCAGCTCTGCATCAAGATCAGCCATGGGATTGTTTGTTCCAGAGAGAACGCTATTTTCATATTGCAATGCAAGTATAATCTTTCCTGCTGCACAAAATACTTCATCGTGATATCGAAAGAAGTCCCTTGCAAATCGCTTGTAGAAATTACCAACCTTATCATCTGTAAAGAATAGGATTGAATAGAAATGAACCAACAGTCTATGATCCAAATCTCTCGTTTCAAAATGCCACACTGGAGTATCGTGCATGGTCTTATTGTAATAGACCGGATATCTCTTTTCCCCGCAGAACGCTTTGATCCTTTTCTGAACATCTGGAGACATTTTATCAATTTGATTGTTTCCATTCAAAAACACATTTTCATCAAAGACAAGACAATTGGCATACTTCACCTCGGAAGTGATAGGTCCCACCAGACCATGAGACGCATAATGATCATATAAATCTTCACAGAATACGTCACTCTTTTTTCGTTCTTCACAAGATGTGGAGACCATGTGTAGATGCTTCGTCCAAGTGTCATTGTACCCAGTTAAAGGTATCAAACCATCCGCGCCTCCTTCCAAACGTAAAAACTCTTCTGCTGAAATGATTGGTACATGCCTCAACAAGTCAATATTGTCTGTCAGATTGTAGTAATCTGTGTATTGCCGACGTCCTTGTCTCTTGTCTCCCGGTTTGGGTTGTAAAAGGTACATGACTTGCTCTGGGGGCAGCACCAACGTTCGTCCGGACAAGGCAGCAAGTAAAACAACGATCTCGAAGCTGATTCTCATGTTGTTAAAGCCCCCTGTATCTGGTTCAAATGTTAGATATCGTCGTCTGGAAGATTTCACTGTTTGTAGTATATTTTGATGGTCCAAATTGTCCAATGGCTTGGGAATAAACTGATGTTGCTGAGGCAGGTGTTGAAGTGACTTTGTAAGAAAGCTTTGCAGAGTCGATTGATCCGCATTGTACTCCGCAAGAACATCTCGTGCACCACGTGGTTCATTCCAAAACGCCAACATGGACGATAACACTTCATTGATACGTGGATCAACATCCGGACAGGAGATTGTGCCACGCTTCGCCCCCTTTAGGGCTGGAGTTTTATCGGATGATAGGCCAGAGAAGGCACGTGCAGTGTGCGTTCGAGGGATGGGAGTAGGTAGCAGCATCGTATTGTTTTGTAGTAGAGCATGTTGTAACTTTTGCCAATCTTGAATGATTTCTAGGTAATTGTTTGGCACTTCTTTTTTTATCTTCTCATTAACATCGTGATCCTTGTGATGACTTATCTCATTTACAAGCTTGATAAAATTCTCTTCACTACCGCCTTTCCAGCCACTCTCCTCTTGAGCTTCTGCCTTGTCCTGTTCATGTTGTTCATTGTGTCGTTGAAGTAAGAAATTGGCCAAATCCATTTTGTGCTGTCGCGCTGATCCACCAGGACCTAATACAGTTTCATTGACGTCACCATCTTGCAGATGAGCATGATGGAGATGAAATAGATATATTGTGGATATCAGTAGTAGGCAGGCGATTATGGATAGGAGTATTGTCAAGACGCGAACGATGAGGGGTGGTTGTTGCAGGCGCTTACTCCTTTTTCGTCGCGATGAGCGAGATGGTGGAGCGATATCGTAGATTGGTGAGGAGGACATGTCAGGCATCATCATTATTGCACCATCACCGTCGCCCAATACTTCTTTAGCTTACAAGCGTAGTATACGATCGGCATGGCGTCCATCATTGTCAGGCATTGTCGTAGATTGTCGTGGGATGCGTTTTGCGTTTTTTGCTCGGCGAAGTGGAGAGAAGACACAAGGAGAAAGAGATGAAAAATGAGAAGGTGAACAGATGCCGCTGTCAGATGTAGCCTTCTCATTTTCCGTCCCAAGTACTATCCAGCCGGCCTGAGCTAGCTGGCAAGCGCTTGTGCTTGTACTACTTACAAAGTATGCCCAATGTATTGTACTGAAAATCGTTACAATTGCGACGCCTTCATCATGTTGTATATCACTCTTCTCTTGTTAGAATCGCCTTACCCCCCTCTAAGAATCGGTCCGACGGCGTCAAAGAGCCTGCGCGAATGGGGAGGGACCCAGAAGCGCCGAAAAATCAAGAACTTTAAACTAGCGAACGTCGAGGTGTATTTGAAAATTGCGGGACGGCCCTTATTAATAACCTCGTTTTTGTTACGAGTGTTACGTCATTGTTACTTGATGTTACGTTAGTTTAAATAATGTTACGAATTGTTTCTATACTTCCGACTTCGATTTCATTCGACGATTGGCAAGCCAGCCACAGACGACTTCCATCGTTGAGCAATACTATTACGATGACTAAGCAATGCTAGAGCAGAGGGCTTGAACAGTAGTAATAGAACGAATCCACCGCCGACCCCATTCGCCAGCCTCTCGCTGGCGATGGGGGCGGCCTTAGATAATCAGATGCCTGCATTGAGCTTGCTGCTCATCTTTCAGCATGGCGTGCATGCGCCTTTCTACGTGTAGTATCATCTACCTCTAGCACATTTAGGGCTCTCTCGTCACTGATAGGCACGCCAGTGCTCGTGTCTGCATCTGAACCCAAACCAACTTGCACTTGTCAACCCACTGACGGATATCTTGTCACACGTCTCTGGACCATCGTCGATGCCAACATGACCGACCAAGATGTTATCGATGAGTTCAATGAAGGATTTGCACCCATCGTCACTCATATGAACGGCTTTCAACGATACACCGCTGCCAAGACTGGTAACTCGTCGACCGTCTTCTTTATGAATGCCTTTGATACCGAGGAACTTGCACACGGGGCTCAAGAGGCTGCCAAATCGTTCGTGATCCACGGACAGGATGGGTGTCGCAACTCGCCTCCCGCCAAAATATGCTACCGGCGGGTTGAAAACCTATTTTCGTGTCGGCGAGGTGTCACTCGCGTATGTGCCGCGCTTTTCATTCGACATGACACGCTGTTCATTCGACTGACACGCTGTGTGACACCTCGCAGACGCAAAATAGGTTTTCAACCCGCCGGTAGCATATTTTGGCGGGAGGCGAGTTGCGACACCCATCCTGTCCGTGGCTGATCCATTAGTGGGAGATAAACCAAGAGATTCATCTGCAGCTCAAAGTCATCATTTGGGATCTATTTTATGTGCATTGATGTGGCTGGCTGCTATTGTTTGCAACTGAGTGTGTCTGTATGCATTGGCCAGTGCTGAGGGAACAGTGTATATCATATTTTACTCAACAGTGGAAGGTACTATGTATAGGTGTGGGCTGCTCATCTGTCAGCTTGGCGTGCATGCGCCTTTCTACGTGTAGTATAATCTACCTCTAGCACATTTAGGGCTCTCTCAATTGTTTGCGTGGCTGCTTGCCAAGAGAAGAGTAGTTTACCAGGAACATCGGCAGCCACCATCACTGTTCAAGTCACGGCACGTGAAAAGTGCAACGGCCTCGCTCTTGCATTCGTCTGCTTTGCTAACGCAATATTTCAACATTTCGCAGAAAGAGATGCCCGTATAATCGCAGGCGGTGCTATGAGCATACTCTTCTTGAAAATACTTTGTGCCTTCCCATGCGCAATCGAGAGCGTCCTGCGTTGCTTTGCTCAACTTGTCCCACTCTTTGTCAGTAGCAGCTTTGTACACATTTGCCCAATAATTTGGTCCTCTTGCGGGGGTGTAGGCGATAGTCCGCTCCTGCTCTAAGAGGCTGCCGTCCCAGCATTTGTTGAGATCTCTCTCTCTTCTTTGATACAAGGAGGTTCAAGCTCAAACTTTGCACTGCTGATTGACCCAAATATAGAAAGCAAATATAAAGACAATACCGTACCTACTGAAAAGACAGAAATAGCCAGCTTGAAATAAAATGCGTCATTCTTTACCGCATTCTTGTTCCGGCCAACGCGCTTGGCACACACATGCTTATGTTTTGGCCACGCTTCCTTTTGGCATGCACGGGAACAATAATTTTCACGGCGGCATTGGGTGCAAATCAACATGGTACTGCGCTCTACTCTGCCCCGGCTGCACTGAGGATTCATACAAAGTCCCAACTTTTTAATCGACTTGACCCGTTCGTATTTTTTGTCAAGGCATGAGCATGTGATACGCTTCCTCAAGAAGCTCACGACCGTATGCTCATCGGTGACCTTCAGTTCCTGAACTTTTGCGATATTGAATTCTTCCATTGATTTTGTAGATCTGGCAATGTCACTGACTTGGTCAAAGAAACATGCCAAAGAAGAAACGCTATGAGCCTCGACAATGGCTCCGCCAAGAATATCTTCAGTTGCCTGGAAGAAGAAGAACGATGAAACCCATTCCAATGTTGTACCATCCCCCCACACCTCGTGATGATTTTCAAGAGTGTCGTTGAATGCAGCTAATAAATCGTCATGACATTTCAAACGATCAATGAAATTCTCCAAGAAGGCCACGTTCTCAGAAAACCGGTCCGCGTCCGGATATGGCACAAATCCGTGCAAGCATTGAGAGGATGTTCTCAACCGCATCAACTTCGAAGCAAGAGGCCGCCCTGAGGCAGCGGCAGACCTGTCCTTCTTCTTGGCCTTTGTCTTCCTCCTTCTTGTCGTCATGGCTGTGAAGATTAATTATTATGGTATGAGGCAGGCGTATCTCCAGCGGCGTCAATTCAGAAAGTCGAAGGGTGAAAGATATGATTTGAAAAAAGTAAAAAGAGAAGCGATGGAAAGAAGCACAGAGTAAAGACAAAATAGCAAGAATGGAGGAGACTGAATGAGCAGTGGCGAGTACAATATTTCTTCTCAGAACGCAACAAATTGGCGACTAATAACAGATAACAATTATTTTGACAGCGTTGGATGAAATATGGTGTATGAGTGTGATTATGGCATCAAATCATACGATATGGTGCTGAGTTGTGCTGGCGGCCGTCCCCAATTGGGCCTCATCAGGTCACCTACGACGTTGTAGCATGGCCGATACGCAGATAAAGAGCTTGTGCAGTGGCGTATATCCTTCTATACTATCATAGCCAACTATAATAAGACATCAGATGCAGTTGATTGCTATACTCACAGCGCTAGATACGATATGGTGATGAGTTGTGCTGCCGGCCACCTTAAATTGGGCCTCATCAGGTCATCTACGACGTTGTAGCATGGCGGATACACAGATAAAGAGCTTGAGCAGCGGCGTATAACGTTCTATACTATCATAGCCAACTATAATAAGACATAAGAGGCAGTTGATTGCTATACTCACTGCGCTAGATACGATATGGTGATGAGTTGTGCTGCCGGCCACCTTAAATTGGTCCTCATCAGGTCATCTACGACGTTGCAGCGATGCTGATACACAGATAAAGAGCTTGAGCAGTGGCGTATATCCTTCTATACTATCGTAACCAACGTTAATGGGTCACTGGAAGCTGTGGATTGCTATACTCACAGCGCTAGATACGATGTTGTGCTAGAGTAGTGCAAGCCTCCATCCGAATTGGGCCTCATTAGGTCATCTACGACGTTGCAGCATGGCCGATACGCAGATAAAGAGCTTGAGCAGTGGCGTATATCCTTCTATACTATCGTAACCAACGTTAATGGGTCACTGGAAGCTGCGGATTGCTATACTCACAGCGCTAGATACGATATGGTGCTAGAGTATTGAAGGCCTCCTTCCGAATTGGGCCTCATTAGGTCATCTACGACGTTGTAGCATGGCCGATACGCAGATAGAGAGCTTGAGCAGTGGCATATATCCTTCTATACTATCGTAACCAACGTTAATGGGTCACTGGAAGCTGTGGATTGCTATACTCACAGCGCTAGATACGATATGGTGCTACAGTAGTGCTTTTGGCGACCCCAATTGGTCCTCATCAGGTCATCTACGACGTTGTAGCATGGCAGATACGCAGATAAAGAGAGCTTGAGCCGTGATAAAGATGCTTCTATACTATCAAGGCCAACTATAATGGGCCACTATAAGCTCTTGATTGCCATATTCACAGCGTTGGATACGACATGGTGCCGAGTTGTGCTGGCGGCCGTCCTCATCAGGTCTGTTGCAAGATAGGTAGCGAAAGGTACATAATTTACTGCACCATTCGTTGTTTGTGTTTTCATTTTATCGCAGAAGCAGAAGCGGCTTCGTTGTGCTTTGTTGGAGTCTTGGAATATATGTATTGGAGAGAAACAAAAGCTCTCCGTGTAACTTCAATCATTTTTTGTTCGTGCAATAGTTCGTCATGTCCGGAAGATGGAGAAGTCGCCATTGGCGGCCCGAAGATGACACCAATACGCAACAGCATCGCGGCGGCGGTAGAGGAGTAGAGCATCAAAATAGTTATAATAGTCGAAGCTACTACGGAGGACCAGCGTCTTGGAATGGTGCTGAAGGAGGAAATAATCATCATCAAGATTATAATCAAGATTATGATCATGGTGGTCAATTCTACAGACGTGATGATATGAGTTATAATAACCACCAGCAGTATCATCAACATCATGATCCGCGCTATCATGATAATCGTCGTCCTCAGCAGCAGCAGCAGTATTATAACGAAATGCCACCACGAAACAATTATAATTACAGTAATGAAGCATCTGATGATCGAAGAGGGGGGCGATGGCAACGGGGTCAAAATCCAGCACAACGCCATCACGGCCACCCTCATCAGCAACAGCATGACATGAGATCAGGTAATGGTCGTGCGAACAATAGCAATCCCAGTCACCATAACAATCGTACTGCTCCATCCAGCAAACGCAATGCTTCATCTGGAAGTAATAGTAATCACTCCTCGAATCCATCAAATAATGCATGGGGGAGGCAGCCTTCATCGGCTGCACCAAAACCATCAGACGAACCAGATGGAAATGTCAAGGCAGAGAACGCTAATACTAGGAAATCCATGAAGGAGAGTTCTGTAAACAACAGTAATGCATGGAAGAAACCAAATCCTTCTTCTTCATCATCATCTTCAGCTACTGGCAGTAGCGTCAAGTCAGAATTTCCTTCACTATCTTCTGCCAAGGAATCATCTCAACGTGAAAGAAAGCCCAGCAGCGATAATGGCGATGTAAACATGAAGGTTGAAATGAAAGAAGAAGAAGATAATAATATCAGTAATATTGCCCCTGCTTCCTCAACTCTTCCAACGGCTTCGTCGTGGGGTAAATCGCATTCATCACTAGGATGGGGTGCAGCAAAACAACAACCACCGCCACCAAAGAAGAAGGAGCAGGGTAGCGGTGAGGAGTTTCCATCTCTATCCGCTAGTTTGGATGCACCACCAACACGAAAACAACCTCAGGGAACAACTGCGGATGTATCCTTGAATAATGAAGAAACAACCAAAAAGGGAGGGAATAAGAAATCAGCTGCTTCGACGACAAACCTTGCCTCTTTTCTGATACCTCAATTGGGAGATGCCAGTGAAAAGAAAAAGGGCAATACTACTGCCAACAAGAAACAACCACCAACAAATCATTTGAGCAAAGCTGGGCAGAAACCAGCTAATGTTCATACTGATAACAAGAAGAAGCATCCTCGTGAAGATTCCCGTGCTCCATTTCAACAACATCATCGTCATCATGCTGCAATAACTTCAACTACCACAAATAGTGCTAGTGCTAGCACTACCACCACTGGTGCACCACCAATCAAAAAGGGTAGACAACGGTTGGCACCACGGAAAAAGAAATTAACTACATTGAAGAAACGTGTGTTGGAGGAACGGTTGCGGATATGGAAGGAGCGCAATGGTGAAGAGAGTGTCGACCCGGTTGCTGTTGGTGCTGGTGAAGCGGATGCCAACACGGGTGGTTCACATCAACAACAGGATAAGGATGGCAGTGAAAAGTCGACCACCCTCCTTGTTGATAATTTTGTCAATCCAGAGGAAGATGATCTAACCGATGATGATGAACATGATGAACTTGTCACAAATCTAATCAATCTTGCGGGGAGGGTTGGAAGAGTTGTTTCTGTGTACATTCCACGACCATCATCATCCGATAATAATGATGAAGAAATGGGTGGTGGTGAAAGTGCACTTGAAGAATCGAATCATGTTGGTTTATCATTTGTACGCCTTGCAACATATCAAGATGCACATGCTGCAAGAGACATTTTAGATGGTATGGTAGTCGGTGGACAGAAGCTCTGTACCAAGATTTTGTATTCGATGGAGTTGGAAGTTTGCGATTTTGAGTTTGTCGACAAATCGCCTGCTGCGTCTCCCTCGCAAGATAATGAGCAGCAGTGGCGCCGTGCGTTGTTCAAAGCAGTTATTGCAAATCAAACTTCATCATCATTGCAAGAGAAGACGTCTCTGCACAAGGGCGGAGATGGCAATGCAAGTTTGCAGCCGTCGTCGGAAAGTACAATTGTATTTTACAACATTCTCTCTAGCGACGATTACGAAGACGAAGATGCACTTGAGGAAAGTATTGAAGACATTCAGAGTATTGCTGGTCAATATGGTCGTATTGCCAATGCTCGTGGAGATGATGCTGGAAATGTATATGTTACTTATGATACCAGAGACATTGCTTCGTTTGCTGCTCAAAAGCTGGATGGAATGTTACTCGGTGGAGTGTCAATTACCGTGAGCGTCGAAAGTAGCATGTCAACGAACCGTACTCAGCAAGCTGGATCGTCAACCGTTGTTTTGGACAATGTGTTGAGTGAAGACGACTTTGAAGATGAAGATTGTTTGAATGAAAGTATTGAAGATATACGAAGTTTGGCTGAGAAGTATGGTGTAGTTGGAAGTCTTATTGTTGATACAAATAACGAGGAGGAGAAGGGGAAAATCCATGTCGAGTACACTGGAGGAATAGCTGTAGCAGGAGAAGCTGCAAAGCAATTGAATGGCATGATGTTTGGTGGTAGATTGATATCCGCCGCACTCTTGTCGTCTGGTACAGATGACACAAATATTATGGACAACAATAGCGCTGCAAAACCAGTAAAAGATGACAAAAATGTCAAACAAGAACCGCCGCAACCAATGTTCTCAGGTGATAAAGTTATTCCCGAACGATTTGCACAGTGTAAGCGAGTGCCAAAAGTGGCAAACAGCGGTACACCACGTGCCTATGCATCCAAAATTGCCGACCCTGGAGCGATTCCGCTTCTAACTGAAATGCTAGGGGAGTTAATGAGGTTGCAGCAACGGTCAAAAGATCAAAAGAATGCTCGATCTCGCCGACGATTAGTGATGGGCTTACGAGAGGTGGCTCGTGGTATTCGGGCACACAAAGTTAAGATGGTGGTTATGGCCAACAATCTGGATGAGTATGGTGCCATTGACTCCAAATTACAGGAAATCCTCGATTTAGCACATGCAGAAGATGTCCCTGTGATTTTTGAATTGAACAAACGAAAGCTCGGTAAAGCTGTGGGTAAATCGATCAAAGTATCTGTTGTCGGTGTACAAAATGTTATGGGCGCTGAGCAGCAATTCAAGCAATTGAAAAAAATGGCTGGTATATCTTAAATACTACAGTATGCTCTAATGTAACATTCAATTTTATAGCTTCTATCTACCTCGCTGTCTAGATCTTCTCCTCTGCCCTTGCTTTCCTTCTTCGAAAGAACTTAAGAAAGAGTCTGTCATTTCAGAATCACCAAGAGATCGTCGCATAGAACCCAACAAAGCAGCTCTGTCAACTCGAGCATAATTGCTCTCGTGATGAGGATTTTTCTTTGGAAAGAAATCGCTGGCTCTGTCGTAAATGCTTCTAAGCACATTCATTCTCTCGTATGGATTCTTCACACACATGCTAGAGATCATCGCGATATCACTGTACATGTCTGTGACATCTTCTGCTTCCTTGCTGGACCCATGATCACGAGTTTGCCCGTGATGCCAAGATAAGCAATCCATAATCAAAGTGCAAATTCGCATCATGTGCCCATAATCAGTGGATGACTTAACGCCTGCGCACCCACGTAAGGTTTCTCTATAAAGATTGTGTCGTATGTCGTTGCTTTCGGGCAAAAGCTTTTCATTGGAAGCAAGTCTTCGCGAGTGAAATTCATACGATCTCAATGAGCTCTCTACGTCTGCGACTCTGTCTGCAAAGTAACATTTCTCATTGTCCTCCAAGTGTCCATTCATGGTTGAATCGAGTTTGCGTATTTGTGATGTGAATTCAGTATATACCTTTCCAGCTGCATTCACAAGAGCTTCGTCTACATCAGCCGAGTCCTGACTATGATTCGTTAAACTAACACATTTCAAAACCTTTGCCATCTCTTCGACTCCTTGCGTTGTGTCGAGTGAAGTGGATCCGTCAGGGAGAAGAAGTGTAGAATCCGATGCACGACTCCAGGCTTTAATGCTATAGCGAAGCATAGAGGTGAACGCATCAAGATCAGCGATGTCCTGCCTGTTTTCGTCTGAAGACATCTCTTTCAAGTGTCTAGAGCAGTATTGTGCTGCTTTGAAAAGTGACTCGATATCTCCGTCGGAGCTAGCTCCTTCTGCACTTTCCTCAACGATTGAACCATCCAATCCAACATTATTTCCGAGCAAGTTGGTTACCAGTTTGGATTGCCATTTCTCCGCAGCAACAAAATAGGCGACTTGGAGGTCGAGATCGGGTTTCATGCCTAATAAAGAGATTTGATCAATCCACTCTTTGACTCTGTCAGGTCCGAGCTTTTCTCCACAAAGAGACCAAGCGGCGATAATAGGGTAAAACATTTTCATGTTTGGTGCGCCTTCACTTTGCAAAACTGCCTTCTTAGCTAGCTCTTCGGCTCCCAGCGCCCCGTCACCCCCAATTAAGCCCTCCAGTGACCCTGTACTTGCCCATGCCTTAATGACCTGAAAATACATATCTTCGCTTGGACTGACACCCATTTCTTCGGCATACTCGAGCCATTTTTCCATATCGAGGGCCTCGCATTTTTTATCATCGTCCATTGCTTTGAAACCACCATCATACTGCTGCCCGTGCCAAAACCATGGTGGTTGGTAATCACCGTTAGCCAAGCAGTTTGTAGCGGTATTCTTGAGTGCTGCATTGTAATCATCTGCCTCGGGGATAAAGGCTTCCCCGCACAAGTCTTGAGAAAGTGCCTTGGTCCTTTCTAGCGCTGCAAGTGCAAGCTCATACTTGAAATGATTGTCCTCCTTCGAATTTGCAGCAAGCAAAATCTGGAATGCGTCTCTATCTGGGCAAAGATCTTCTCTTGCTATAGCTGCATTCTGCAAAAGAGAGAAAGTGTCATTTACGCCATCTTTTCCTTTTTCGCCATCTGCCAAGGACCACAGCTTCATCACAGCATTGTATGTTCCGATGTTTGGGGATGGCAAGTTATCTTCTCCTTCAGACATACGTTTCAGCAGCCCCTTTGCAACAGCTGCACTTTCTTCAACGTCGACTCGACTCAGGCACTGGATGTAAGCATTCAACGTTTCAGCATTAACAACAGAGTCATCTGTAGATGCAAATTGCGATGATATTGACATCAACTTATCCAAGATAGATTTGGCTTCTTTTTGAATTTCTGCACACTCTGCGTTGCTTGTATTCGAATGAATAACTTTCTCCGCGTTTTCTTTGGCAAGAGCCAACAACGTTTTGTTGCATAATTGGCTGAATGCCAATGCTTGCTCAATGTTTGACGGAGTATGGCCAACTCGTTTGAACCAGTTAATTATATTTTCTGTTGAATCTCTTGGTCCTTTGGTGGATGATGCAATTTTGGCACGTGTTAGCTTGCTAGCAGATGAGTTTGTAGGTGTCTCGGCCCAAATTTCAGCAATGCGACCTAATGTAGAGAGCTTTTGATCAACTCTCGTAGGCTGATCCGAGTATGTGCGGGAAACAATAGTAAAATCTTCGTCGCTCTCATCCAAATATGGCATCACCGTGTCCTCAGCGACTTCTTGCCACCACGAATCTTCAACACTGTCGAGTGACTTGGTCTTGTCTCTTGGTGCGACCGAATCCTCGTCCAAATATGGCATCATATCTTCGACACTGTCGAGTGACTTGGCATTTTCTCTTGATGCTACCAAAACGCCATAGTCTACTTCTTTCATGGCTCCTGCCTCATAAGGATCCTCTAGGCAAAGCTGATACTTCGAAACCTCACCATTTGCCTTTCTATCGCGATAGAAATAACAATCGATCGCACGTGCAGCTGCCGCATGCTTGGCGTGAAGAAATTTAGGGTAGTAGACTTTCCCATCCAAAATTCGCACTTCTGCTTCATTCAGTGTAGGTGACAATACCGCTCTTCTCCCTTTCCTCCTTTCCTTTTGATAAGCATTGATTGGACCAACCAGTCCCGATCGAAAGACTTCAGATGTGATCGGGTCTGTGAATGTAGCTGTATGCCACAGCCTTGTTCCTATTTCAACCGATTCTTGCCCTAAACTTTCAGATAATTCGACGCCGAATAATTCGACGCCAAACCTTTCTGAAAGATATGATTTCAAAAAAGTGAGTGGAACATGCAACTTCCAAGTATTGTCCTCCTCTGAAGTTTTCGCACTTGACACTTTGCCAGCTGCAGTACTTCTTCGACGCAAGAGCTCATCATAGTCATTGTGTGTTGAATCCCTCTCAGCAGCATCATTGTATGGTTCCTCCAGACAAAGTTGGTATTTCTTCACCAGTCTGTCACTCCCTTCTCGATGCATGTAGTTATCGATAGCTCGTGCAGCTGCAGCGTGCCTAGCAAACTTCTCTTCTGCATAGTACACTTTTCCATCCATGATATGAACTTCGGCCTCGCCGAGTGGAGACGAAAGTGTGGCGCCCTTCTTTTTTTTCACGTCGATGGGCCTAACAAGTCCTGACGCAAATACTTCTGATGTACTAGGGTTTGTGAATGTAGATGTGAACCATTGTCTGCCGTTTGCAGTAACAGCAGATTCGTTTTGGAAAGATTCGTTGGGGTACATGTAGCCGTGTATTTGCCTGAAACACCTCTCTAAAAAGTTGACCGGAACATGCAAAAGAGGTGTGTTTGATTGTGCAGTAGACTTGAACATTTTCGATGTAGGCTCCTGTTCCGGTTGGCTCCTCGGTGATTTAGGAGGTGAACCTACGACTAATGTATTGGTTCTCGTTTCAGCTAACGCATCGTAATCTATCTCTTGTGCGTCTCCTTCCTTGTACGGATCCTCGAGACAGAGCTGGTTTGTCGAGAAGTCGCCAGAGTCACGGTAGAGATAGCAATCGATCGCACGTGCTGCTGCAGCATGCTTCGCAACCTTTTGATCGTGGTAGTACACTTTCCCATTAGCAACTCTGTTTTCTGCCTCATCTAGTGAAGGTGACAGAAAGGCGCCTTGTTTTTTCTTGGCATCTACACGTCTACCAATCCCAGCACGAAAGACTTCGGAAGTGTTCGGGTCTATGAATTCAGCTGTGTGCCACTGACGACCGTCTAAAATGACGGATTCGAACGAATAATCGCCCCACTTTACATTTTTCGCCCCACTTTCGCCAAACTTTACATTTTTCAACAGTTGCATTGGAATGTGTAACTTCCAGGGGTTCGCTTCCAGTTCAAATGATAATGATTTGCCCGAGATTTGTCCCTTCCAAGTATTGTCCTCATCTAAAGTTGTACCGGGTGTAGCTTTACGTTGACGCAAGAGCTCATCATAGTCATTGTGTGTTGAATCCCTCTCAGCAGCATCATTGTATGGTTCCTCCAGACAAAGTTTGCATTCCTTCGTTAGTCTATCACTCCCTTCTCGATGCAAGTAGTTATCAATAGCACGTGCAGCTGCAGCGTGCCTAGCAAACCTCTCTTCAGTATAGTACACTTTTCCATCCATGATATGAACTTCGGCCTCGCCGAGTGGAGGCCGAAGTGAAACACCTTTTTTAGGGGGGATCTGGATCGGTGCCACAAGTCCTGACGCAAATACTTCTGATGTACCAGGATCTGTGAATGTAGCTGTGATCCATTTGTGGATGTTGTCGTTTGGCCTCTGATATTGAAACGATTCTTTGGGGTATGCAGAACCATATATTTGCCTGTAGCTATTCTCTAAAAAGTTGACCGGGGCATGCAACTGAAATGAAAATGATGCTGCAACTGATTTGAAAGTCTTTTCTCCTGTTTTTTTGGTAAACGACTGGTTCATGTCTGGCATTTCATCGATAGCACTTTCGCGCTGTTGTAAAAACTTGAAGCTGTAGTCGAACTGATGTGAATCATCTCCCTCAAAGTAGGGTTCTTCGTAGCAAAGTTGATACTTCTCCCTGAACTTTTCGGTTCCTTCTCGGTGTAGGTAGCAATCGATTGCGCGTGCGGCAGCGGCGTGCCTGGCATTTCTAGTGGATGAATAGTAAACTTTACCATCCTTGACGCGGACCACATCTTCACAGGGTGGCACAGCAGCTACTGAATCAAGTTTTCGCTTGACAGTTGTTAAGGGTTTGACAAGCCCTGCTTGAAAGATTTCATTGCTAGTTTCGTCGCAGAATGATGAAGTGTGCCACGTTTTCCCCTCGAGTTCCATAGTTTCATCTTGGAATGCAGAATCTTCGTACATAAATCCACGTACTCGTCGGAAAGAACCGGCTAGAAAATCCATTGGATTGTGCAATTGAAAAGCATAATTTTTCAACGAGGCATTGAACGACACCGGCTTCTCATCTGGTCGTGTGGATGGTGTCGTCGCTGCTGTCGTCGTTTGTTGCATCCGTTTCCGTTCTAGCAGCTTGTCATAATCATCATTGCCCATAGCATTCTCACTGTAAGGTTCCTCCAAACAAAGTTGATACTTCTTCGCCACTTCGTCGTCCCCTTCTCGAAACGCATAGCAGTCAATTGCACGTGCCGCAGCAGCATGTTTGGCAAACCGTGCATTCTTATAATACACCTTCCCATCCTCAACGTGCACACGTGCTTCATCAAGTGAGAAATTTTGACTCTTCCTTTTTTCCCATTTCATCTTACCCACCAATCCGGAATGAAACACCTCCGACGTAATGGGATCAGTAAAAGTCGCTGTATTCCACCTCTCTCCAAACATTAACACACGATCTTGACTGTGATAACAGTCCTTGGTACTCAAACCCTTCACTCTATAAAAGTAAGTCTCAATAAAATCAAGGGGGACATGTAAGAGCCACTCAGAATTTTCCATTCTTGACGCAATGGAAATCGTATCTCCAACTACAATTCCTGGATCCTCCACGCAATATCGCAAGGCCATGACGGAGTCATCCTCACGAAATTGTTTGAACTCCTTCTTGTTGGACTCGGCATACAAATCGATCACTCTTGCCGCAGCTGCCTCCATTGCAACCTCTTTTGTCTTGTAATAATTGATACCATTAATATTCATAACTTCCTCATTTGCCAATGTTGGATTATACTTTTGCAGTAACTCCCCAAATTTTCCAGATGAAGCCATTCCAAATCGCAAATTTGAAATTTGGTCTGTGTCATATGCGGCAGTGTACCAATTGACATTATTGATGGTTAGCGAATTCAATTCTAGACTGGACTCTGCTTGTTCTCTGAATTTGCTTTTTTCTCTGAGTAAGGATAATGGAAAGCAGTATAAGTCGGGAAAGTCTTCGTTTTTGTGGATGAGGAATCGAGGGAGGGATCGAGGAGTTGGATCGGTAGGTTTTTCGCTTAGGTTGCGGAATTGTTGTATTGTTGATCCTGAAATAGCGTTGTAATTTCTTCGTTTGGATAGATTATTTATTATAGAGCTATTGTTGGTTGAAATTCCTGCAATGAATCGAGTGGTATTGTCGTGACGGAATATGAATCGGCTGGATCGAACACTATTGTTGGATGATGGAAGAAAACATCTTGTTCCAACGCGGCGTAGATGCCGCTGTGTATACCGCAGTGACGAAGGAATCATTGCAAAAAAGTACTTAAGATGCTATTCTTGCGATGCAGTGGATATAAGCGCTTCTATCTTCGTCGAGATGCTAGCTAGCAGCTGACTACGATCTCGGAAATCTCATGGTGATAATGATTTTGAATTTTGGATGGAGGCGGACAGCACTTGAATTGACGGGCAAAGAGGGCTTCCCCCTCAATAGAATAAAGATATTTGGTTATTTAGGTTGTAAATTGAGTATATAATGGGATAAAAGGGTAATATATCTCTATTGCGGGCCAATAAGAGGGGCAACGTAATAACGTGCCCACATAAAGCAGCCCCCCATCAAAACAATGAGCTTCAAGATGGCGCGCCCGACCGCCGAGCCAGCCAAGGCGCATATTATTTGGCTAGCGATGGTGACGGCTACTAGAACTATGTTGAGTCCTCTCTACTTCGCCGTGCTACTTGCGCTATCATCATCATCTAGTGGTGGTGCGTCTGCTCTGCTCGTTGGTGGGGCATGGAGAAGCCGCATTCTGCGTCCAGCTGCTTTCCATCCTTGCCCATCATCGGTAGGTTCTACATCACCATCAAGCCTTCTTCAAAGCAGTAGCTCAAGTGACAATCCTTCGAGAACTACATCGGCAGATGACGACTCGTCTTTGCGAGAGACAATTGAGAGGCTAGTGTCTCTAATAGGCCCACCAGATGAAGATAATATTGTCAAGCCACCGACTCAGAATGCACAACAACATCCATCCACTGTACACATAATAGGGACAGGTCTAACTCCAACCCTACTCTCACTTCCACTATCCACCCTGCATCTATTATCTCAAGCAGATGCAGTCCTATACGACTCATTAGGGCTCGCCTACGAGGACATTTGCAAAGTGGTTCCAAAACACTGTGAGGTAATCTGTGTCGGAAAACGGGGAGATTCTCAAAAGAGTTGGAAGCAGAGTGAAATTGACGACTTGATATTGCAAATGGCAATGACTCAACCGACAACATCGTCCACTGATGGTAGTACCATGCCACAATCAAAAACAATACTGAGATTAAAAGGCGGAGATCCCTTCCTCTTTGGTCGAGCACGAACCGAAATTGACACGTTAAAGTCCAACAATATTCCGTACACTTACACACCGGCTATTTCGAGTTGTATCGCTGGACCTCATTTGGGTGGGATACCATTGACTGATCCATCATTGAATTGTCAGAGCTTTGGAGTTTGGAGTGGTACGGATGCTTTTGGGAGGAGTCGAGGTCTTGGAAGTAAGAGTGACAATACAAGTGGGAAATGGGAAGGATTGGGTGTTGATACGCTTGTTTTTCTTATGATTGGACGGTTAGATAAGTTGGAAGCACTCTGCAATCTACTTGCTAGTAGTGGAGAGAAGTGGGAGGATAGTACGCCATGTGCAGTCATACGAAATGCAGGTGGTAGGCGATCTATGCAAGAAACGGATGATTCTCAAGACAGAAGTCAAAAATTTCAACGTGTCTGGCGTGGAACTCTGGGTACTATTGTTCCACTGATACGAGAGGAGGATGAGACACGTACAAGTGTCAGTCCTGCAGTGTTTATAGTTGGTGCTACTTGTCAGCTTGATTTCTTATCTTACTAAACTTTAACATATATACAGGAACAATAATGTATGCATGTGAACTTGTTGTTGTTCACGAAAACACAAGAGCTGTGGGTTTTTCGTCGCAGGGATTGCCTCTAATCTCAACTAGTGCCAATCTTTTCGTTTGCCGCCTACTTTGTATCATGAACCATATAAAGCCGAATCCCATCAATCCGAGGATGGAAGTCCACGCGACTATATTCACCGCCACGGCATTGAATGGTAGACCGTCGGCATCGTTGCCTCCATTTGCATAAAACTCGTCATACTTCGTTTCAATGTATGTTGTGATGGACAAGAGGATGGCATCGAAGGTACCGTGCAAAAGGACTGCTGGAAGAATGATACGTCCGACCCCAATGTGATTTTGTGGTTCCTCAACAAACTTTTTGATCATATTGATACTCTGCATCGCCGCAGCAAGAGCATGAACAGGAAATACAGAACGGAAAAGCAGAATCATCAACTCTTGCCAAATAGCACCAGAATTGCCCCGAGAACCTCCCAGGAAGAAGACGTACATGAAGTTCTCTGCGCAGGCAAGTCCCACGGCAACGCTGATCATTCCCGTCGTAATTGCCGCTGCTTGCTGTCGGACCGTGCGGAGTTCAGGCTCGTCGTATTCCTCATCTTCGCGAAGTCTACTCCTCGCCGAACCAATCCTACTCCTACTTCGAGTAACAGAAATGTTTTCAATATCAGCTTCCTGAGATCTTGAGAATTCACTCACCAACTGACTATCAAACTTGTACGCGTTCACGCCCCCAGCAGTCTTGGCTTGTTCCGCACTACGATCAAGACCAGTCAAGAAGATCAAATCGGGATGCTCTACAAATCGGAATCCATAATACTTGCACAGCTCCTCCACGAGTGCGGCAACAAAGTAGGCACCGACCAATTCACCCACAAACCAAAAGATGAAATTGTTGTCTTGAACCCAGTTATCAAAGGTTTGTCCTAAAATCACGGAGAATAGGAAGTAGCAGAGGTAGAGGATTGACACGAGTCCATTCATCAACAAACCCTCGAAGACGACGCCCACAGGGACGCAGATGCAAAATCCAACAGCAAAGAATTTCACCACCGCATCGAAGCTCAGGTCACTTCGATGGAAGATACCAAAGACCACCATCAATACCAAGAAACTTTGAGTGAATGTCGCAATCAAGACTAACGCATCACCCCAAGTAAACCAACTCGCTGGATGGAGAAGCATAGTAAACACGATAAGTGCAGTAACAACCACGAATCCAAAAAGGATGTATCTACTCAAATGACTCAACGCGGCATAATGCTGCATCCATGACCTACTAGCATGCTCCATGAATCGACGACGGACATTATTCACATCCCTAGCATACTCATGAAAGGGTTGATGAGTGATCAAATCCACACGTTGCATACTAGGTGGGACGAGGAGACGGGTCTCGCGAGCCTCTTGGGCGAGTGCACAGATGGAGAAGGCTTGACACCAGCACTTGCATAGTGCTCCACAGCAACAGTTGAATGCCATGGTCATGAAACGGTTGACAAAGTCTCCACCCTTGCGTTTCTTCTTTTTTCTCTTGACATTATTGCTGCTAGTATTGTCACCCGTTCCAACTGTGGACTGATCATTCTGATTGTCATCATCCTCATCTCCAAAGTCGGCATAATTCGCCTCCTTACTATCCACAGGATAACATCCACAAATCGTATGACTGCACGCCCCGTCCATATTTTCCTCCTGTTCATGAAACGTGGAATCATCCACAGATTTTGTTCCAAACGATGCAGATACTCCGGCTGGTTGAAGAGAGGCATAGTAAATGTGATCATCTGCGGTACGGGCACGTTGTATGGTGAATCGTGTGCGCATGCGACGACGCCTTCCAATGACTCCAAGTACAAAGAGGAAGATGAGGATGATGACCATACGAGATAAAGAGGCAATGTCCTGTTCGCTGCTGTAGTAATCATCATCATAGTCGAGATGACGGTGATGTTGTTGTTGTTCATGTTGTACACCAGGAGTGTATTCCTCATCATTGAACTGAGACTTTACAGCGATAAAAGTCCGCCTTGCCACCCTCAACGCTGGATCAAAGACATGCTCCCGATAATCACGAAGTTTCCGAATTCCAGCAAAGCCATGCTTTTGTGAGGATGCTTTCTTCATTATACCATTCAACACCCTCCTTCCACCACCATCATTTCCATTACCATTCCCATCATTATAATTATCCTCCTCCTCATACGCCCAATCCCCATCATAATACTCCTCATACTCCCCCCCACCACCAAACCCCCAAACCACAAACGTCAATAAAATACTCACAATGGTCACAATCCAACTAATCCCCAATATCTTACTCGGAGCCCTCTGTGCCCCCTCCTTGCCATATCCACCACCACGACGTGTCACTCCTCGTTTGATATTCCGTTCATTCAACAAGTGTTCGGTGCGTGAGGAGAGTATGACGCCACAGCAGGAGAGAGCACCGCATACGATGGATTCATCTAGAAAGAGGGAGGAGATGGAGGTGGAAAACCCTCGATAGCGGTTTGGGAGACGGAATTTCTTTTTGGTATTGTGGATCGTGTGGGCTATGCTAGTGCCATCATTGGGACCACCTGCGTGGGCATCTTCGCTGTAGGAACTATTGTAACTCCGATGACTTTCCATGGAGAGTGATTTACTTAATGCTGCTTGTAGTTGAAATGCTGCATCGTTGGATGTGTACAAGTTAGATGCTGCGGATGCGGTGGTTGCGTGGTGTGGATAGTTGTATTCGGCGTCTTCGTCAATTGTGGAAGTTTGAGAGAGACTTTGTGAGAGAGATAATTTGGAACGAATGTTTCCAATTCTGGAAGACTTCTTTGTGTTTTTGCTGGTTTTGCTGCTACTGCTGTTGCTGCGAAGTGATCCTGTGGGGGGTAGCACGTCGACAATTCCCGACGCTGCTGCTGCTGAATTGGTGGAAGGAGCCGCATAGTTGTTATTGTTGGCGGCAGATGAAGCAGTGGTGGCATTCTTGGAATACTTCATGTAATCTGATGCCATTTGATGTGGATCAAACGAGTCAGAGGAACTTAGTGCTGCCCCTCCCTCGGGAGCGTCGGGCTTTGTCTTCCTTCCGAACGCCATGTCTTTGTGCGGTGTTGAGAAGCCACTGTGATATTATCTCTTGTGGTGTTTCATGCTGATCTTTGTGCTCTCAATTAATTTTTTTGCGTATCTCATTGGACGTTGAATGGACTTAACGGTAGCTCGTTTCGGGTCGGGGGGACCTAGTTTCTTGCGTTGAAGATTCAACGGAAGGATATGGACAAATGGGCCGAATGAAGGGCACTGGCGAACCCCCGATGACGTGTCCGCAAACTGTCCTAAACTTGGCGAGGCCTTCTAATTTGAACCAGCCGTAAAGATATATAAGTGGACAGACGTGGGCAGAAAACAGAGCACTGACGTCAGCCGACAAAATTTGTAAAATGCCTTCTCACTCTTCTCTCAATTCACGTCACAGACTCTGCCATCTCACTCCGATCCAATCTAAAAGGGCAGGCAGTACGCCTACCAATAACGGACTTGTTTACCACAGAAAACCGATCGACCTACTCGTCATTTCAATCTACACTATGATATTCACCACCGCTGCCGCTGCTTTCCTCGCACTCTCTGCTTCATCAGCTGAAGCCTTTGCTCCTTCATCCTCCACCAAAACCTACAATGTTCGAAGCGCACAACAACCACTCCAAATGTCCTACCTCGATTCACTCGCCGGAGCACAACCTCTATCCTTCACTACAACCTCCTCACCTCCATCCACATTCGGCGAACTACTCAGCGGCGATGACATGAACGATCTTTGTGCATTCAACGCAGCGTCTCTCGATATTCAAAGTACCATCTCTTCCAATGGTGGTATCACCGCTGCACAGATACAGGATAGTATTCGAAAGGCAAATGAGGTTGTTTCGATCATTCGGCAGAATTTCCCTGGTGCTATGGGGAGTAGTGAGATTTTGGAGAGGGTGAAGCGTGTTTTGGATATGTATAATGCTGATAATATTCTTTTGACTCAGAGTGGTAAGTTTGCAAAGAACAAATGAAAACAATAGATGATCGTGTTGCCTTGTGTATGTTAGGAGGAATGCGCATGAAATTGATACTTTACGGCAAGTTTTACTCATTCATATCTCTGCCTTTTTTGTGAAACTACACAAAAAAATCACGACAGTATGCCCTGACGAAATCAACCATGAACACGGCGATATTACAGATCTCTTCATAGAAAATATCGGAGGTGGAAAAGTGTTCCATTTGGGAGGATTGGCGGGTGTTCCGTAAGTTGATTGCCTTTGTAGTATGTTGTTTTGCTATCTCTTATAATGTTTTTGCTAATAGGTGCAATCGATCATCATTTTATGATGATGCAATGCATTCCTTCATTCTCAAAATGGTACCTTCTCAATCTCTGATACACAATCCTCAATCGATTATCAATACATACAACAACAATCGCAGTTTCACTGGAAAAACTGGCTTCGGAGCGTATTCGGCTCACGTAGCCGACGGAGGCCACGCATTCGTCCTCCAGGCACCTCACATTGGTATGTCTGACGATCTTGAACTCGGAAAGTACTCGCGTGAGGGACAAGATCACGCCGGATCAGCATGCGGAGCTGCCGTCGGCGCCATGTGCCACTGCATGGCTGGTAACCCAATGCCAAACCTAGCAACTGCCACTGCAGATTGGCAGATGAATTTCTTGATTCAAGAAATTGGAAAGCGCATGCCCGCATTGAATGCATGTGCAGAGGGAAATGAGAAGCAAGCTGAACTGGCAAGACAGACTCATCAGATTGGAAAGGATATGTTGGAGCAATGTCTATCTACGAATTTTGGTGATGCCGATAGTATGTTGTTTGTGATGACTGGTATTCAGATTAATATGCCATTTGAATTCGAGGACTATTTCCAGCCATTGTCGTTCGAGGTAAGGAAGAAGGATGGGTCGGTGGTTGACTTGTACCAAGAAGCGTTCGGAAGTTGGTAATCTTGACGGGCTGTGTAGTTAGGAAACTGCTTCGTCCAGAACAACTTTTCAGGATAGTTAATGGGAAATATTCCTGTCAATGCCAATGTCCGATCTGGATCTGATGCAGGACAATGGCGACCTCAAATCAATTCTCTATTGAAACTAAACAAAATTCTCGATCATGATGGAGCATTTTCATGTTGCACTTCGAACTTTATCTACTAGCTAATCCAGTCAACGGCTATTGTAGTCCTACCATTCAGAGAGAGACCGCAATACATTCAATGAGCAATGCTGCATGCTCGCAAAAGGGGCTGTCTCCCTCGTCTGTCCGTCACAGCAATAGTAGTAGGTAGCTACTCTATCTACATGTACCTACTGCTATGTACCTACTTACGTAATACGTCTCCCTACATACCTTCAAGTCACGCTTTTATGTAGTTACTTAAAGTTAACCCGTTTGCTTCCAGATTAGAGTTCGCATTAGAGCTGCATTCTTGTAAAAGTCGGAGGAGTTATCCCTATAATGATCTAAATCGGCCAATTATAGAGTAGGCTATCTATTATCTTGAGAGACAGTAAAAAGACTTTAAAAGAATCGCACAGTTTGAGAGCCGCTCGCTACGATCCTGTCTCAAGAGAGACTAGTTCCTTGTTACTTTTTACTTTTTACCCACAAGTCATATCCAATATTGTCATTTTGTATCCAAAAGATACCCAGAAGTCAATATTTGTCCCCAAGCGGGTCATGAATTTGATGCATTTTACGTATCACCGGTATTCTAAACCTCCGAGCATAGGCAACCCATAAGTAAGTTCAAGAGGCCTGTTGCTTATGAAGAGGCCTCTTGAACTAACAGGAACTTAATTATTCGCTACACTAGGCTTAAAATCTAGAGACAATTAAAGATATGCTCCAATTTACATACTCTCAAGGCCTTTACCCACCTTCCGTCTTGGTTCCTGCACAAATACTGCATAGCGAAGCATCTCATTATTTCTACCACGCACCAGCACCAGCAACCAGCAACACAAAACACTTGTAACAATTCTAGCACAGGTAAAGTTCCTCATCAACTAATATTATTAGCAACAGCAACAACAACAACAACAACAACAACAACAACAACAACAACAACAACAACAACGAAACGAATACATCCACATCCGAAAAGGATACATCCACATCTAATGTCGCCGCAGCTGCATCAGCGGGAATTATACTCGCCCCTTATAGTCGACATGCGCACCATATTCTCCTCCAGATGGACGGATGACGCCCTCATATGTATCCTTAGCCACACCAATGGAGACTTCGCCACGGCCGTCAATACAATCCTTCGTCATGAGGCGACGGGTCAGCCTCCGGAAGTGCTCATTCGTTTATTGAGTGGAGGGGGGCGGGGCTGGCACTTCAACAGCTCTTCACCTCATTGTTGGAGAAGACACTCGTACTCAGAGAACAGCCCGCACAGTTTGCAGTCGGTGGGGTTGGTTGGCGGTGGTGGCTTGAATAGAAATAGAAGCGAAGGGGATAGCGAACCCGTCGCCTTGAATAGAAATTGGAGTGAAGGGGCGGCGGTCACTTCCTACGACTTTGTCCCGCCCTTGTCTAATTTATCAATAGAAGGAGAAGGAGCAGAGCCCCACCTGTTGAGTGAACGCTGCACTGATGTTCCTCTAGGAGAAGAGCAGGTAAATAATGGTCCCTCGTCTGCTGGTGAGCGTAAGGCCTTTGTAGAGGATGCATTTGATATGTCATCCGAAGACCTGCAAACAAGAGTACATCGATGCCCATCGTCAAAAAATGGCCCGCCCATTTCCTCGTCGACTGCTCAGGTGAATAACACAACTCAAACAGAACAGGGTGAGCCATTGAACCAAAATTTGCGCCAAAGGCATTTGGATGGTGAGCCTGATCTGTCAGAGTTAGAGCCGAAGCATCAGCAGATGCTAGACATGCAGTCTGGAATAGAAGCGTCCCTGAAAGAGACAAAGAACACTTCCGAAACAGATCCTGATACAGACGATGAGGCCTTATCGTATGCAGTCAAGGTCAGCAAAGAAACGTTCGATGAAGAATACCGCAACCAAGCGCTACGCAATGCGCTAGAGGAGAGAATGATCAAGATCTCATTAGCTGCATCATTATCAGACCCTGTCAAGAAATCTGAAGAAGAACTCATTGGCGAGGCGTTGAAGATATCATTGGCCGACCCTGTACATAAATCAGAAGAGCAGCTTATTGAGGAGGCACGGGAGAATTCACTCGAAGACATTGAGAGAGTGGAGACTATCATAAAATCTGAGGAAGAGCTAGTGGAAGCAGCAAAGCAGAAATCACTTCATACCATGTCCAAGGAAGAAGAACTCATAGAAGCTGTGAAGCGTCAGTCATTGAAAGATGCTCGCAACGATCCGCTCTGGCGGGCTTTAGAAGAATCTCGGTCTGAGAGTCTAGAGATGGATAATCAACGAAGATTGACGTCCTCTACACACCTGTTGTCTTGCGGCGATGGTGGCAATTCAGAGTGCAGCAGTTGCGTAGAACATCTCCCTCCTTCAAGATTTGATTCTCCATTGAAAGGCTCGGATTTACACCTCTCAGATCGCAAGATGCCTGCTCTAGTCTTTCCGGCAGCGCAGCAGAATTGTGGGGAAGACCAGGCCCAGTATGACAATAGATCGAGAACCATGTCAGACTGCAGCAGCATCGTAGAACATCATCCACCATCAAGATCTGATTCTCCGTTGACATCATCAGACTTATTGGATCGCAAGATGCCTGCTCTAGTCTTACCCGCAGCGCCAAACGGTGATGTGATGACCAATCCGGAAGTTGCTTCTGATTTACTTTCCTTGGCAAGTCATGCCCGGGAGTATGGCAAGAGATCAGGAGCAAATGAAAACCTAGCTTTAGAGGGTTCTGGAGAAAGAGAGGTGAGATGCCTCTCCGTTGAGGGTGCCAGTCTCTCCCTCATCAATGGAGTCTACGAGGAGGAAGTAAATGAAAGCAAGATGTTTACTCTTCGTGTGCTGGGTTTGAACGGTGGCATCACTACTGTTGCTAGAATATATCAAACTTCGACGCAAGGTAGAAAAGAGTGGGTGTTTTCCATTTCCAGCTCCAACTTTTCTCCATCGTCGGCGTCGGAGATGGATATCATTTTGTATAGCGCTTCCGTCGATATCGATAATACCAATTCCATCGTGGACGATGACTTACCCTCTCCTTCCACCAATTGGGTAGGCAGGAATGCCATGGTTATGGGTGGATCTCAACCTAAAGTTACTGAACTGTGAGCTGTGAAAAGTAATTTTGGTCAATTTTAACGAACTAGAAAATGTGCACTACTTAAGATAAAGAAGTCCAATAATAATCTGCACTCGACACGCATCCTTATTCTAAGCCTCTAGTCACATATATCTCGATCTTTCGCTTCTCTTCATAATACACTTTTTCTACACTTCCAACATACTCCATCCCCTTCATCTCTTCAATGAACAAGTCAATTCCATCTGCTGGACCTCTCCGTTCCATACTAGAAACCACCACACACTTGGGGTTGATTCTAAGCAACTCGTCAATACTCTCATTCAGAAGATGCCATGATTTTCCGTACAGAGGTTCAAACACACAATCACAGTTGAGTACAATGTCAAAACCTGCCGCTGACAGCTGAAGTTGTTCCAGTAATGAATGGACACCTGCTCGTGACCAAGAGAGAGGCATTGCTCGAATGTAATGTTGTGCAGCAGAGGAATCGGAAGATGATGTCTCCTTCGTTATGACAGTTGATGGGAAATTCTCTTCCACATTCTTCTCCAACTGCGTTAATATATCTTCTTGATCAGTCAAGACGACATTTGCTCCTAACATGTGGTAAATAATCCCCGGTACACCTAGGCCACATCCTAATTCTAGCAGGGTTGTTTTGTTGTCTCCGCTGCTACTCAGCTCGAACTTTTCGCCGCTACCACAACTGTTACTTTCATCCATATTTAAATGTCCAGCTAAATACTGAATTGCACGAACAGCAGCACCCCATAAACGTGTACCTGCCCACTGACACCCTCCAAACAGTGGAGCAAGATCATCTTCTTCGAGTAATGTCGATATAGTAATCTTACGCAGCACTCTGTCTTCTTCTTCCTGTTGTTGTATTTCTTCTTCTGTTGACCCATCATCACGATGCTGATAAATACCTGGCCAAGAAAAACTTACAGCCTCTTCAAGTTGTGTAGAGGGATCTCGTATCGATTCAAAGTTTATGTATGCCTCACATGAGTCTATGGATTGAGTGTCTGACCAATCATCCTCGCTGTCGTTGTTTACGTTATTACTCATGGCGACAGAATGACTTGCTCTCTAAGATAGGTGCTTTTGTTGGGTGTACGTCTGAGTTCGAAGGCTTTGTAGATACAATAGTGGGTGGACGGGTGGAGTTGCTGTGTGTGGTGATTGAGCCCCCTATCTAAAGGGGTCTCTTCCGAAAGGCGGGCCAGGCAGACGGAGAGAACTCTCCGCTTTCCGCTTGGGATATAAGGTTATCTCTAGAGAGTATTAAATTCGAGCGCCGAGCTCTTAAGGCAGAAACGGAGGAGCGCTCTCGACAAAAAGAAGGTGCGATGAGATTGGATGATTAAAAAATGAGCTCCTCGAAGCAAATTTTGCTGACAACTGAGAAGAATGGAAGCTAATGGAAGGTGGATGATGGATGAGATGAAGCAAGATCAATATCAAAATACACTAGCTAGTGCTAGCTTGCTACACTCAGCTAGCCCATTAGTTATGTTGATGCGTGTTACTTTACCTACCAGTCTCTTGATTTGTCTCTTTGATCTCCGATGCAGCAACTGCTTGTTACCAGCTACTAAGTCTCCAGATATTCATCAAGTATCGAGTGATATCTGATACTGATATGTTCTTCTTGTTCTGGTGTCAAATCTTGTTTCCACATCCCCAGTCAATCTCGTTGGGTCGCTGCTTGCACTTGCAACATTGTTGGAGTAACAGCTGGGTGCTACTGTGCTATGTTGCAAGCTAAGGGCCAGAATCAATGTTGTATGAAACCACATCATAGTTACTTCTTGCTGCCCTCTGCCGCCTGCCGCGCCCGAACGCTTAGCATTTTAGCCCAAGAGGTATGTACTTATCTTAAAGGTCTCCATCGATTTTGTGCAAGGCCACAGAAATGCAGTCCCTTTACATTTCAGCCTGTTATTGATCTTCTTTTGGCTAGTATAACCAACCTCAACGCAACTCATCGTAGGATTTTAGAAGAAGTTGGTGCATCTCAACGATTCCTTGACATTGAATCTTGAATACTTACTGCGATTCGGAAGTCGGAAGTCGCAGTGCTTTTATCTTGATACGGAATACGGCTGCAAACAGTGAGTTCTTTTTGATGTAATGTCATGTTAGATGAAGCAGGATCCAAAAACCCGTGGAGGCTGCGGCCAGATAGAAGGGCTTTATGTTTATTTTATTCTTTTATTTTCTTCACCTCAACCTCAGATGATCGACGCAGTACGCCTACGCATTTACAAATAAGTCTAGTGTTACCGCCAGCAGCTGTGCAGCCGACGAAACATGAGTGCCGTCTCCCTGGTAGTCGTCTTCGGCCTGGGGGTGCTCCGCTCCGCCGCCGTACATTCACAACACTGTAGACACACAACACAAAAAGAACTTTTCGCACCGAACCTCGCCACCTGAATTAATGTGGGCACGCACATCAAAATAAGGTTACCCCGCTAATTGGCCTCATTTAGATCATTGTCGAATTCTTTTTGACTGCAAATTGTCTCGTAAGAAGGCTGCAACGTCTAAAATAAGGAAGAAATAGATTATCAATATCTCAGAAATCGGCCTCGAAAGGATCAAGGTACAAGGCAAGGTAGTTTACTCCATTCTCTATCTATCTGAGTATGTAACAACAGGTAACAACCCTCTCTCAACAACTCAACTATGAAAGATGAAGCTCGTCCTCCTAAAAGTACTTCCTAATGGCCAGCAATATGCGCACTAAATTCTTCTCCAGATGGACGGATGATGATATCCTTAGTGTCCTCGTCCACGCCGATGGAGACTTCGCTGTGGCACTCAAGACAATTTTACGTCATGAGTCGAAGGGTGGGCCTCCAGAAGATCTCATTCGTTTGATGAGTGGAGGGGAGTGGCCCTTCAACTCTTCATCCCCTCGTCGTCGGAGACGTTCACACTTAGAGACAGAGAACATCACAAGCCTACACAATGACTCGAACTTGTTCGGGCAGGCTGCGGGACTAGAAGGTGGGGATAGCGAACCCGCCGCCTTGAATAGGAATTGGAGTGAAGGGGCGGTGGTTCCTCCCTACGGCTCTGTTCCAACGTCATCGTCTACTTTATTAGTAGAAGGAGAAGGAACAGAGCACCAAGCTTTGAGTCGCCCCTTTGACTACGAGCGACGGCAGATTGATCGAAACTTTCCAGAGAATAGATTTGATATGTCATCCGAAGAACTGCAGACAAGGGTCAGCCCTGCATCCTCTGCTTCAACAACAACTGCTGTGGCAAATAACACAACTCAAACAGAACAACAGGGTGAGCTCTCAGAAAGTGGACAAAGGCATTTGGATGGTGAGCCTGATCTGCCAGAGTTAGAGTTAGAGCCGCAGCATCAGAAGATGCTAGACATGCAGTCTGGAATAGAAGCGTCCCTGAAAGAGACAAAGAATGCTTCCGAAACAGATCCTGATACTTCATATGCTGTCAAGGTCAGCAAAGAAACGTTTGATAAAGAATACCGCAACCAAGAGCTACGCAAGGCACTGGAGGAGAGAATGATAAAGATCTCATTGGCTGCATCATTGTCAGACCCTGTCAAGAAATCTGAAGAAGAACTCATTGGCGAGGCGTTGAAGATATCATTGGCCGACCCTGTTCATAAATCAGAAGAGCAGCTTATTGAGGAGGCACGGGAGAAATCACTCAAAGACATTGAAAGAATGGAGACTATCATAAAATCTGAGGAAGAGCTAGTGGAAGCAGCAAAGCAGAAATCACTTCATACCATGTCCAAGGAAGAAGAACTCATAGAAGCTGTGAAGCAGCAGTCATTAATATCCCTCTCAGAAAGTGTGGGGAAGAAGCCGGTTAATGCTCATTCTCGCATGTCTAGCAGTCAACGACAGTCAACTCTTACAACATATCCACTGGGACTGGGTTCTGCCGAGAATGACAGTTCAGAGTGCAGCAGTAGCGTAGAACACCCTCCGCCATCAAGATTTGATTCTCCATTGATAGGTTTAGATGCAGACCTGTTAGATCGCAAAATGCCTGCTCTAGTCTTACCCCCAGCTTGCGCTAACAATGCGATAAGCAGCTCAAGCTCAAGCCATCCAAATGTAGCTTCTACTGATGTGCTTTCCTCGGCCTCGGCAGCGGCAGACCAAACTCATGAGAATGACAGTAGATCGGCAACAAATGAAAACGTAGCTCAACATTTAAAGGAGGGCAAAGACAGAGAGACGAGATGTCTCTCTGTCGAGGGTGCCAGTCTCTCCCTCATCAATGGAGTCTACAAGGAAGAAGTAAACGAAAGCAATGTGTTCACTCTACGTGTGCTGGGTTTGAACGGTGGCATCGCTACTGTTGCTAGCATATATCAAACTCCAACGCAAGGTGGAAGAGAGTGGGTGATCTCTATTACCAGTTCATACTTTTCTTCATCAGAGACAGAGTCAGGGATGGATGTCATTTTGTATACCGCATCAGTCGATATCAATATCGATAATTCCATCGACGACTTGCCCTCTCCTTCCACCAATTGGGTAGGTAGGAATGCAATTGTCCTGGGTGGATCACCACCTAAAGTCACTTCATTGTATTCATTAATTAAATAATAGTGTATTTGAATTTATGCCATAAAAGTACTCGAATCAACTTTGAACAAATCCATACTGGTCAGCTAAGAGTAAGAGAGACATATCCTCAAGTCAAGTCTCAACAAGTCAAGTCTTGCTCATCACATTTAGGTACATCTACACAGCATTCTCAATATGAATATTAAGCACTTCTCTTCATGTGGTCATGATGGGTTCACTTTTCCAACTCTCCCAGCATCAGCACAGTACTTAAAGTACTTATGTAAGTATGTCTCTTTTTCACTTTTCAGGTCGAAATAGTTGTGGTATGGTAGCAAGTCGTGAACACCACTCGGGAAATGTCATCAAGAGATAATACGTCATCATTGAAGATTCGCATCATAAGCTGGAGTTAATCCGGTTAACCCCTGGATTTGGGCTTCTCTTTTTCGACTGATAGCTTTTTGGAATCGGACGGCCATCTCAAATTATCCTGCTCCCAGCCCCCTCGCCTCGCTGCGCCTCTACCATCTCCCATCAAAAAATCCAGCCGCACAATGATCGCCGCCGCTCTTATTAGCTCTTATGATCTAGATACAGCGTGCATGCACAACCATCTCCTACAAACACAGCCAACATGATGGAAATTGATGATAATAATCAGCAGCAGCAAGAGAATGAGGAGAATCTAGACGTCTCAAATGTCAATTTCATCTCCTCCCTCTCAAATCCTTTACGTGGATATGCACAAAAATGTTTTTCTGTGTCAACAAATGATGAGAAAGATGGCATTACAACATCTCAACAGCAGCAAAGATTAGATGAGTTTGAAATATCTGTTCGATCTCATTTACTAGAGCTGATTGAACAATTATTATCCTTTCAATCCACTGGTAATAACAACACTAACAATGAAGATGACGCAGCACTAACAACACTCCTCAAATACCTCAAAGAAGTGTCCCTCCTCTGCCTCCACATCTCCATGATGCAACCACAGCACAAGACCACCACACCCATCAAAAAGTTACCATTTGTACTAATCGAAGACACAATTGACTCACTCCCCCTCAATCTCATTCAACGCGTCTGGTCATCACAACTTCATTCCTCACTCTGCATCTCCTCCTACATCATCTCCTCCAATAACAATGATATCCACAACAACAACAACATATTAACCTCCCCACATTTATTCATAACAACTTCCAAATTCGTCCTATTGCGAATCTGCAATAAAATATTAAAACTATTGTCCAATCGAGATGCACATGCCAATTTTGCGGGGAGTATCATGATTTTATTGGCGAGGGTTTTTCCATTGAGTGAGCGGAGTGCGGTGAATGTGTTGGGGGGGTTTAATGTTGGGAATGAGACTAGGGTGGAGGGACGGGAGGAGTTTGAGCGGGGTGGTTTGTTGAGAGCAGGTAATGGTGGTAGTGGTGGTAATGATGGTGGTGGATTGGGGTATGAGTTTTATGCCAAGTTTTGGGGTGTGCAAAAGGTGTTTACGGATCCTTCGGGGACTATATTGACATCATCTGCAAGAGGTGGTGGTGGTAGTGCAGCTGCTGGTGCAAGTAGTAGGGCACAGGCATATGAAAGTTTTGTGAAAGACATTACGGATATTCTAGAGGCGTTGGAAAGTACGCCCATTGTACATGTTGCTGCCTCATCATCCTCATTGGAGGAACAAGACAAGAATAACGATGACAAGAATCAACAAGAACAAGAACATGTCCGACATCACAAATATCTCACAAGCAGTCAACTACTCCACCTACAACTCAAGGATCCAACCCTCCGTATCCATTTTCTCACACAGCTACTCATCATTCTAGCCTACCTAGGCTCATTACCACCAGCTGTTCTTCCCACCGGAGTACAATCCACGGCAGGAGCAGATACATCCAAATTAACCGCTCAAATTCGTCAAACTCAAATGAAACAATTGGCACTGATTGAAAAACGGGTGCAAAAGTTGTTACTACGTGCAACTGGAGGTGATAGTAACAATAGCATGTGGAAGTCATTGCAATGGATATTACGTGATCGTGAATCCATGTGGAAGAATTGGAAAAAGGCCAAGTGTTTGCCTGCCATGGATCGAGTTACTGCTGCTGGTGGTGGGAATACCTATACAGCGAGTGGAAGTGATGTTCAGAAATTGTTGCTTTTGGGTAAAAAGAGAAAATTGGAACACCAGTCCACCAATAATAGCAATGGTGGTAGTCTCAACATTGAAACACTTGCGCAAGTCACAACAGAAATCAAAACATCCTCTCAACCCACCCTCACCACCTTCCTCGACCCATACGTCGAAGCACTCGATCCTGAAAATGGGATTGAGGGAGAATATCACCCTCGGAATGACAAGGTGTACACCTGGCGTGCATTGCGATTAATGGCTCGAGATCAGAGTGATGGGGATGGTCAATTGAAACGATTTGGAAAATTGCGGAGGAAGGATGGGGATTTTGAGGGGATTGTGAGGGATATTTGGAAGGAGAGGGGGGAGGAAATTCCTGGTGAGATGGGGGAGGATTATTATCAGGAAGAGGTTGAGGAGGAGGAAGTTGGGGCTGCTGCTGCTGCTACTGTAGGTGGTAAGAATGATGCAGAGATGGATGATGTTAGTGTTGGTTCTACTCAGGAGGAAGCAGAGGCAAAGAAGGAGGAAGAGGAGGCGAAGAAGAAGAGAATGGCAGAATTTGAAAAGGCAGCGATGGAGGTGGAAGAAAATATTCTGGATGAGACTGATGCGGCAGCAACAGGTGGTGGTGGTGAGACTGAAAAGGCTGCTGCCATAGATGAGGGTCAGAAAAGTAATAGATCGTCCTATGCTTCACTTGCTGATATTGTTGCACCTGCTGAGGAGCCGGCAAAAGAGGAACAGAAAAGGGATGCAAAGCCCGTCGAGGTGAAAGAAGACAAAAAGGCCGAGTCAAAGAAAGAAGACAAAAAGACTGAGTCAAGGAAAGAAAATGGAATTGATGTGAAGAAGGAAGAAAATGGTAATAAGAAGGGCAGTCCCAACAAGTCTAACTCCGCTAAGAATGATGATGACAAGGGGAAGAACGGAGGTGGAAGAGGAAAGAAAGATGGAGACAATGGAAAGAAGGACGGAAGCAAAGGTTCGACCAAGAGTGCTAGTAACAACAACAAGGGGTCCGATAATAACAAGAATGACTCGAAGCAACATTCAAGGTCCCGTGCTAAGTTTACACCACCGCAGAAAGTTCAGCAACATCAAAATAAGTCTGAACCACAGCGGGATAACTCCAATTCTAGAGGAGGAGGTGGTGGTGGTGGTCATGGAGGTGGGGGGCATGGAGGAGGTGGTGGCGGAGGCGGCGGAGGCGGAGGCAACAGAAGGGGCGGTAATGACCGCAGAGGCAATAACATGCCTCCTCCTCCACAAAGTAGGGGCGGCAACAGAGATGGTCATGGGCGGGCGCATACCCCACCAAATCAGGGTGGCCCTGGTCCGAGAGGGGGCGATCAAAGAGGAAATAATGGCCCTCCGAGAGGAGGTGGCGGGCCAGGTAGAGGATGGGAACCTCCTCCTGGAAAGGGCAACTTTCATCCTGGGCAAGGTGGAGGTGGTGGTAGAGGCGGTGGTGGTAGAGGTGGGTCAGATAGACGAAGGCAAGGACGAAGATAGAGATATCGATTTAACTGTTTTTGTTCTTGTGTAGTATTGCTACGCTAAAGTTTTGCATTTAAATAAGTTGCTTAACAATGGTTATAACACTTCATAGCTCTAACGTCTTTTTTCACATAAATAAAGCTTTGCTTAATAAGGTGAGGACACTTGCTTTGTCCTGTGTGGACCGCGGATAGTTGGAGCCTGATTCTGTCTCATGAAGTTGATAGATCCCATCGGCTTGATGTACCCATTGTCCATCATAGTATCACCACCCAAACTGAAGAAGCCAGGCAAACCAGACTTTGACTTGACTTCAACACAGTGGCAGCGATCAGCTTCTCCGACAATGGATTCACGATGAGTCCTGTAACGTTCACCCTTTTCAACCGTCTTTTGTGTTTCCGTGCGAGTCTTAGGTGTGAGGAGCTCATCATTGTCAATCACATCACCAGGTTCTTCTCCAATCATCTTACGGAACTGAAGCTTCATTAGATCAACTACAATGAATGATGCTACATTGAATAGGATGATAAAGCCAAGATTTGCCCCATGCAATCCAAAGTTTGGAAGCAAACAGGCGAGGAGACCGCCTAAGATAAGAGTCAGAAATACCGATCCAACCAAGTACATGGATGGAAGGGGAGAGAGTAGGACAAAACGGGGAGCCCTTACAGAGAAGATCATGAGCTCAGTAACCATGACGAGATGGAACCAAATGAAAGCCTTACTCTCGCCAGTGCAGCCTTCGTTGTTGGGGCCGTATAGGTCGAGGGCATATTCATCATTTTTGCTGTAGGCCATTGAAAAGATGAACATGAGAGATAGGCCTGCCTGGACAAGTCCGTAGAAAAGACTTTGTAGCACAAGAGTCTTGGCAACAGGAAGCTGTGGTTTGGTAGTTGCCTTGGCATTATCATACGCCACAGGAATCATGGACACGTCGTTGATCAGGGCAAGGATGATGATCATCAGTGAATCCACGGCACAGCTCGTCACGAAGATAACGATGGAGAGAGTCAATACCAAAACAATAGATGCAGCCACGCGGTAGACAACGTAGGCCTTGATGCGGGCGAAGATACGACGAGACTCCAACACTGCTCCGTAGATGGGAGATAGACCTTCCTCAGTCAAGATCAAGTCGGCAGCGTTCTTGGCGGCATCGGTGGCTCCTGCAACAGCAATACCAACCTGGGCAGCTGAAAGGGCAGCGGCATCATTCACACCATCTCCAGTCATTCCAGTCACCAATCCAAAGTGATTCCTCAACACAAGGACGATCTCACGCTTATCTGACGGTAGCACCGCAGCAAAGCCGTCCGCATTCCAGATGATGTCATTCTTCGTCTCGGAGGGAGCATTTCTCATCTCTTCACCAGGAAGGACGTTCGTGCCAAGACCAATTAGACGAGATGTCTCCTTACCAACGTTAGCATGGTCTCCAGTGATCATCTTGACAGAGATGTTGGCATGGTGGAGAGACTCAATGGTGGCTGGAGTATCTTCACGAGGAGGATCAAGCATGGGAAGTAGTCCAGCAAACTTCCACACTGCAGCATCACCAAGCTCACGAGCGTTCCCTTCACACACGGCAATGGCAATTGTCTTGTATCCACTTGAAGAGAGATCGGTATCTGTCGCTTCAACACTTTTGATGAACGCATGATCATTGATCTTATCTACCTTCCACTGAAGTTCATGGTCATCAGGAGCACCGGCCTCTGTGTCAAGGATCTTAGCAGGCAAACCCTTGGCAATAGTCAAGGTCTTATCTCCAGACTTGACAAAGGCCACAACACGCTTCACGCTTGGGTTGAATCCAATTATTTCAGTTTGCACATATCCATCCTTACTATTTCCAGTGTCGTTGAAGGCGCTCACAATAGCCCTATCAATCGGGTCGTCCTTCTTATCGGCATTAGAGCAAAGGAATCCATAAAGGATTACTTCTTCAGCCGTAAATCCGTCGGAAGCAAAGATTTGATCAGTAATAATGGACATATTTGCAGTTGTAAGTGTTCCTGTTTTGTCACTACAAAGCATAGACATGGATGCAATATCTTGAAGTGCAGGAAGACTTGTTACGACGGCGTTGTAGGTTGTTGCAAGATGACTAGCTCCTAGTGCCATGTTCACTTGAAGTACAAGTGGAAGAGCGATGGGGATGGAAGCAATCAGGATAACCAACTGTGTAGTTAAAGATAGCAAAATAACGAAGCGTTGATTGTGAGTTTTGATAAAAGAGGATATTATAGCAACACATACAAAAATGAATCAAGAATCTTACCGCATCAAGAATAGTCTGGGAGACATTGTCTTGGAAACCATTATAGTATAATCCTTGAACGAGCAGGACAGCAATCACCAAAGCAAAACTAGCCGAGACCAAAATCTGAACTACCAACATAATCTTCTTTTGGAACACACTCACAACCGTCACTGTCTTGTCGGCCATGATCTCCTTCTGAGCGTTTCCAATCTCCGTGTGCTCACCAGTGCGTATGACACGACCATAGCACTCTCCCGCGACGACGGTAGTTCCAGACAGGATGATATCTCCATGTTCTCCGGGGTATTTACGGGGGATGGGCTCTCCAGTGAGCGGAGCAGTGTCCACTGAAACGGTGTCTCCCTTGATCCACTGTGTGTCAGCGGGGACGATCGTACCGCCAACAAGAAGGACTACATCTCCTGGAACTAGCTCTTTCACGTTGAGTTGCAGTGTCTCACCATTTCTACGGACAGCGACTTCACTCTCGAGTTGATGACTGAGCTCATCGAGACTCTTCTTGGCTTTGTATTCTTCATGGAAGCCGAGGCAGGCGTTGATGACAAGCATGGCTAGAATGATTCCAAAGTCGGTGTAATCTCGGACGGCAATGGAGACGATGGCAGCGAGTTCGATGAGAATGGGGAGAAAACCGATGAACTGCTTGAGGAATAATTTCCACAATGGTGTTTCGGGGATGAAGATCTAGAAATGTGCATGGATGGACACATGATGTGAGTATGGACACATGATGTGAGCAAATGAGAAAATAAAGCAGCAGGAGACAGCAGATGGCATAGAGACAATCAATATACTCACCTCATTCTTGCCAAAGGTGGCAAGAGATTGTTTAATCTGCTCATCGGTAAGTCCAGATAGTGGATCTTCCGGATTGAGCGGTGGAATATTTGCATAGGCGTCGGCAGCGGCGCCTTCTTCATCGAGCAAAGGCTCGGTGAGCGTTTCTGCGTCTTTCATAGTTGTCTTTATATTTCCGTAAGGTACGTGTTTATGCGATAGCATGCAAGTTTGATCAAGTAGTTGTAGTATTGTTACTGTAATGGCGAGTGTTTTTATGTCGGTATTGTATGCAACGGTGCTTCTTGGCATCGGCAGAACATGAAGCGGAGTACAAAAGTGGTCGTTCTTTATGTCTTGACTTTTTGCCAAGATTTTGTCCAAGCCAAGACCGACATCGACGGAGTCTCGACTACCAAGACTGCGGAGATAGGTATCTTCAGAAAGATATTTCGATCGCGTTCGGTATCACTCTTAGCATTTGTCATTTGTCAGATCTTCACTTTCACTGTCGCGGTCCCTTCGCTTCCATCCATCCGATCCAACAACACAAACCGCTGGTGAAAGAGAGGACGGCTGGTTATCATCGTAGCTGTAGCTCTTTAAACTCTGTAGAAAGTGTCACCCGCGAAGAAAAATGATGATGCGGGGCCGGTTACTGCTGCATCTCATGTTGATTCCAAGGTCCTTTCAATTTTCCACCAAGTGTAATCACATCTGGTTTACATCATCGATCGATCGTCGCCATCAACCCGCCGTTCCATCAACATCAAGATGCTCACACACTTTGTCTTGGGCATTGCCACAATTCCAAATTGGAGATGCAGTCATTGTAAATGACGTTGATGGTATCGATCAGTTGGGAAAGGTGCAAGAGAAACGAATTGGGTGGTATACTATCAGACTTGAAAAAGACTCTTCAGTTGTCAAGCGGAGAGGATCTCAGATGGAATACAATTCTGATTCTGATATGACGGAAACATCATCAAATGCACCCAAGATAAAAAGATCATCAAAGGAAGAAGTCGTTTCTCTCCCTCAACCTATAATACTGGACCTTGACTCCATTTTTCAGTCCATAAAACAGACATCAGACGATGATATCGACGTAAACAGCATAATTCATAATACATCACCAAACGCAACAATAACAGAAGAAACAATACAACAAATTTCAAACTGCCATTCTCACTTCACGAAATGGCTCATATTCTCAGACCTACACGTCATGCCAACTACACTCGCAACATGCCTCCAAGTTCTCGACACAATTCATACAGCTGCATTGGAACGTCAGGCTGGGATATTATTCCTCGGAGATTTTTGGCATCACCGTGGCTTTGTGAGAGTAGATTGCCTCAATGCAGTATTGGACACAATGTCGAACTGGAGGGTACCGTCGATAATGATTCCGGGAAATCATGATCAAATTGACTATAGGGGTTCAGAACATGCCTTGACTCCATTGAACAATGCCTATCGAATCAAGTCACCGGTGCCACACAATACTGAATTGGACAAACAATATTTCGCTGGCCCATTAATTCTATCACATCCGACAAAATTTCTGGATGCATTCTTCATACCACACATAAGAGACAAGGCAATGATGAAATCGATTCTATCTTCCGAAGCGGTAGCACAATCCTCTGCCTTGTTCGTTCATGCAGATGTCAAGGGAGCATCTATGAATGATTTGATCAAAAGTCGGAATGGTCTATCAACTACATTCTTCCCAACTGAAAAACAGATCTACTCTGGACACTTTCACAAACCCCACATTGTAACATCAAGTGAAAGATCCAAGATTCGCTATGTGGGAAGTCCGTATCAAATCTCAAGTTCCGAGGAGGGTCAATCCAAATCATTACTGCTTGTGGATTCGCAAAGATGTTGGGAATGTATTGAAGAGATACCGTTGGATATTGGCCCTAGGTTTCATCGGTTGTCGTCGGTGAATGAGTTTCTTGGTATGAGTGAGGAGGAGAATAATGGTATTGGTGTCAACAAGAAGCTTCGTAGTGGAGACAAAGTAATAGTTGCTGTTTCTCAAAGCGATATAGACGCATTGGATAATGGAGGGGATGATGCAGCAACAAAGATAGACATCAATCCATTCAATGAGAGAGTGAAAACATGTAGAAAGAATGGTATATCTGTCGAAATAAGAGATAGCCAAGCAATATCAGCAAAGACTCCTCATCTTCCAATTGAGAATGACAATAACATTGAAGTGGATCTTGAAGAATTATCAGCTTCGGCCACTCTAGCAGCCTATCTAGAGAATGAAGTTGCAGATGGAACAATAGATGAAGGCACCGCTAAAGAACTTGTCGAGAAAGGAGAAGCTCTTCTCAGGGAGCTGAATGATATTGCAAGTAACAGTTCTGCTCCAATGAACGATACACCCAGTAGAATGCAAATGACTGATTTAGATTTAGAGTCAGTCTCTATTCGCGGCTTTGGTTTATTCCGTGAAAAAAGCACGTATCCACTGCGAAATAGAGGTGTCGTATTGATTCGAGGGAGAAATGATGACTTTGGGTCTGACAGTAATGGTGTTGGAAAGAGTACAATAGCCATGGCGTCGCTTTGGGCACTGTCGGGGTCTCTGGATCCTCGGCCAGCACAAGACGGGAAAGTTGGCGATGTTGTCAACGACTTGAGTAAAGTTGCAGAAGTTACGCTACGAGGCACTCTGAATTCAAAGTCATTCATCGTGAAACGAACGAAGAGCAAGTCATCAGCAGCTAGTCTCTCGTTTATCCTCGATGGGGATGATTTGACACGGCAATCAGCAACTGACACTCAGAAGCTGATTAATGAACACTTCTGCTCCGAATCTCAACTGCTTGTGCGAACAATATTTCATGGACAACATTCTATCGGAGGGTTATTGGAAGCGTCTGATGCAAAGCTGAAAGATGAATTATCTCAACTTGTTTCCTTGGAATTTTGGCAGCAGTCTGCTTCCTTGGCTCGTTCCAAACAGCGTGAACTTCTTCGGAAGACTACAGAAATCGACGGTATGATTAGTCTAAGAGAGAAGGATGAAAAGGTTGCTCACGAGAAAACTCTCTTGGCCAAGATTGAGAGTGAAAGGCGGCAGGCAATTCTAGATAAAGCACGCGTCTCTTTCAAGGAGCAAGAGCAGGAAATTTGCCGAAGTTCTCTAAACGCGTCTACGATTGATGAAGAGATGGAGGTGTTACAGTCGCTAATGCGTCAGTCAGATGCTGAGCTCAGTGATCTTGAAGAAGAGCTATCAGCAATAATGGAAAGTCACAATAACGAACTCGTAAGGCTCCGCTCTTTGCTGAGTGAAAAAGTAAGTATTGGAAATGAAGCAAAGGCGAATATGTTGTCCAGTCAACGCGTGTTTGACAAGGCGCTGATTGAACTAAAAGCTGCCGAGAAGAATCTAATACAATGTCAATTAGAGTGGGATGATTTATTGGAACAACGAAATGTGTCACAAGATCCTGGATGTCCCACATGTGGACAGCCGATCATATCAGTAGATGCACGGGAGCGTGTCGCACGGAATTACGAAGAGAATTTAAGCATTGCATTGTCTACGAAAGATGAGGCTGAAGCGGCAATGTCACGTGCATCCTTGGAAAGAGACCAAACCCAGGCAGCCGCCGATGCCGCAGCTGTGGAGGTCAATGAATGTTTGGAAGATGTCTCTCAAGCAGAAGCATTAGGTTCTCTCAATACAAATGGTGTGCGGGAGAGGATTCACAAGGTCAGATCTATCCAATCAGAACGCTCTGTCCATTTTGCATCTCTTGTTAAAAAGGCGAAAAATATATCCGACTTTGATCTTGAGAAGGCGAAAATTGATGCTGACTTGAGAAGGTTGATCGAGGCATTAGATGCATCAAGAGCTGCTTACAAAAGCTGCTGCAATGATCTGGAACTGGTGCAAAAAGATATCGCCGACCTGGAAAAAGAAAGAGATACAAGATCCAAAGATGCTGCCTCCACTGCAATTTTAGTCAATGTGCTTGGAAGTAAAGGAATTCAGGCGTTTGTTCTACAAAATATAGTAGATGCTTTACAGGTATGCTCACGTCCATACTTAGATGAGTTGAGTGAAGGTTCGCTGCAGCTGAATATCCAAGTGGGATCGAATGACAGTATTATCAAAGAAGCTGCGACAAGGAACCCTGATGGAACTTGGAGTAGTAGGCCGCTATCATCATTATCTGGAGGCCAATGGAGGCGAGTGTCCCTCTCTCTTAGTCTTGGCTTTGCTCATTTATCTTCGAAACGAGGCAATTTACGGTCTTCGTTACTTATCATGGACGAGCCGCTCACTCATCTTGATTCTACTGGTCGCGCTAGTGTCGGTAAACTCCTCAGAAAGATATGCAACGAAGATACTCTAGCCTTGTCAACCATATTAGTGATTCTTCAAGACATTGCTGCCGAAGAAATCGAAGAGTGCTTCGATCAGGTGGATGAAGTAGTCAAGTCAGGCGGCGAAAGTTATATTATCCTTGATGCGAATATGGAAAATGCAGATAAGTAACTGTATGAGTTACAACTCAGATTGATTATAGATGCACACACCAAAAGTTGGTCCACGTAATATTCAGTACTCCTAAAAACATACACAAGCTTCAAAGAAACAGCCACTCCCAAGTCTTACATTGTCCCCTCCCCCTTCAGATACCTACATATCTGTAGCAGCCTGGTCATTTTCCTATTCCCTTTCACACTCATCTCCTCATTACTCCTTCACAAGCCAAGTGGTATAGCGTAGGAAAGTATTTACTGAGTGCTCAACACTACATAAAAGCGAAAGGGACCCCCACAGGCGAATACGAGTACCTCTCGCTACCTACCTTCACTAGAAACCAGAGGGCGCATACCCACGGAATCCTTTTAGTGAATATTTAGGGTATTAAAATGGCCAGATAAATAGTAGTACAATATTGTACCCAATCTTGGTCGAAGATAACTTAGCCCTATCCATGCCCTCTTTGACATAAAGAAATGCATACTTGTAGAATGCCCTCTAGATGAGTTCGCTTCTGATGTATTGATTCCAACGTAGAGTGCCTCAGTCTCACTTCCTCCGATTTTGTCCAATTTGTTGCTCTCATAAACCATTTGATCATCAGCAACACACATCTTTGATCACAACAAATTATCTACCACCCACCCTCTCTCTAAAGATGAAGTTCTTCGCTGCATGTAAGTAGATGATTTGATATAATAACAAAAAAACCTCAATGAAGCTGTTCTGATGTTTTAGCGCTTGTGCGTTTCCTGAGCATGATATGACAGCATGTCGCCTCGTCAAGAGCGAGCGTGATGAGTTGTCAACCCTTTATGTCATTAACTCACCTCCGCTGTTCGTCCACTATTAATATCTATCATCTTCTTCGTCAACGCACACAGTCCTCGCCATTGCTGGCGTGTCCTCCACATGGTCGGTGGAAGTCGTTGGGTCTTTACGTGGCAACTATGATAGCATTGCCGCTGCCGTAGCGGTCATTGACACCAAAGAAGTCCAAGCAGGCGAGTATGCTTCTGAGTCTTCCTTTGAAGAAAAGAAGAGAAAGGCTGACAAAGCCCTACAAAAGCTTTGGTATTGGACTGAATGCGAAGGATGTGAGGAGTGCAGTTACTGGAAGGAAATGATGAAGGAGGCAACCTCTGGGCCCAAAAAGAAGAACGCCAAGAAGCATTACGAGGAAGCCAAAGCGGCCGCTCTCAGAGCCATGTCACATCTTTCAGTAGAGGGAAAGAAGGCTTGGGAGGCATTTCAGGAAGAGCATGGTGCTGATGACGCTGCAAGTTTGGCTGATGACTGGATGAAACGCCATGCATCAAGCTACGACGAAGACTCATTTAATGATATTGATATTGATGCGTTTAAGGACCGCCCTGAATTAGAGCCTGATGAAGAAGAGCAGCCACCTCCGTGCAAATGCATTGATTGATTATAGTTATAATATTGAGGTTTAGAGTTGAATAGATATTAGAATATGGCTTGAGTCATTTTACACCACAATGTATACCACAACTTGTTTCCCTAAGCACTCAGCATTCATACAAGCTTATCCCTGACCAAGTCTAGGTCAAAAAACCTTTCCTACTTTAAGCTCATTCAGCCAGTCATGGTTTTCTTACTTTAAGCTCATTCACGCCAGTCATAGTCCCTTTCCACAACGTTTGCGGAGAAGCTCTTCGGAGGGATCCCTAGCTTTGTGTCGATTTCTTCGAGTAATGACTGATAAAAATCAGGGGATGATAAAGCTTTCATCTCTCTCAAAACCATCTCACCAACGAGCCCCTCTTTGCAACACCTACGAAATACGCTTGTCACTAACTTCTCTCTAATCTCGCTGTCAGGCATGAGCTTCCTAATCGCCTTGAGGAATGTGCCGTAGCTGACATGCGTAGGTTGAAGATATTCAGAAATTCTCAATTCATCAAAAGTGAGGCAGGCGACTCGGAAGGCTTCCTCTTGATCTCTTTCATCGCCACTAGTAAATGCAGCAGCATTCAAAACACCATTGTACGAGTACACAGTTGGTCGAGCTGCAACATTGCCTTTCACGTATTCAGATTCCATCCGTCTAAGCATATCTTGAGCCTTTACAGCCTTGTCTCTCTTTCGACTACGAGCGATTGTAGAAATAACAATTGAGTAGGCTCTAGCACACGGCCTAGTCGATTCGTGTCCTTCCGAATGAAAATCCTCCATTCGCTCAATAACCTCCAGTGCCTTGTTGTAAGCCTTGAAGTTTCTACTCCGTGCGATGCAATCGAGTACTGCACAATACGTACGAGAATTGGGTGCTACACTCTCGTCACCTCCCTGGAGACCGAGCTCCTCCATCGTTGAAAGTATTTGTGTAACACGGTACAGAGCCTTCCTTTCGCCACTCTTGGCCCATACGTTGATGAGTGCATTGTAACAACTCGTATCCGCTTGTACATCGGTCTCGCCTGCAGCGTATTTCCGTTCAAAGTTGTTGAATAACTCTTCAGCCCGTGTAGTGGCCACCGCCTTGTCGTCTCCATTCCTCGCCCACGCAGTCAGGACAGCCGTGTATGAATGAGCATTTGGCTTTGCACTCGAACCCCTTTCAGATCTATCATACATTTGCTGCAATAACTTCTCGGCTGATTCAGAATCTCCAATCCTGCTAAATGCATCAAGAACAATGTTGTAGCTAAAAATATCTGGTTGTAGAGTGCTCCCCTTGTCATAAGATTGCTCCATCCGCCGTAGTAGCTGGCTCGCCTTTTCAGCTGCACCGTTCTCTTTGCTTTTGGCCAATGCCTTCATTACAATATTGAATGTGTACTTATCAGGTTGACAGTCATCATAACCCTCCGCATGAAGACTCTCCATAAACCTCAGTAACTCTAGTGCTCGCTTCCCACCACCCTTCTGCTTTCCATTCGCATAAGCAAGAAGCACTGCATTGAAGCACCGTGTCGTTGGCTGCGGCGCATCTTCATTCTCCTTCCCTCGACTATGCATACGAGTGAGTATCGCTTCAGCATTCGCACCAGCCCTTGGATTCGTAGCTGCACATTCTGCCCAAGCGGATATACACGAACAATACGAAATCGCATCAGGAGCGATAT